>ML682025.1:10666156-10805619 GCA_007922195.1 Podocnemis expansa
GGCCGGGTCCCGGATCCCCAGCCAGGGACGGGGTCGCCGCAGCCACCGGCGGCCAGGCCAGGGATCCGGGGCCCGGCTGGCCGCCCGCGGCGGCCCCGTCCCCTGCTGGGGATCTGGGGCCTGGCTGCGGCTGCGGCAGCCCCGTCCCCGGCCGGGGATCCAGGGCTGCGGCCGCAGGCCCGGCCTCCAGTGGCCGCTTCCAGCCGCACCGGGCCAGGCCAGGCTAGGCTAGGCTGAGCCACGCCCACAGCAGCGCGGCCCAGCTGGCGGCGGCGCCGCCGCGGCCTCCCCCTGGCCCTATCCCGGGCCAGGGTGTGTGGCCTTTTGGCTGGGGGCGGGGCCTGCCCTCCGGGGGTGGGGTTGGGCCTGTGCCCCGGGTCATTCCCCGCCCCAGCGACGCCCCTGCTCCTGGGACCAGCCATGGCAGGTGGGGCGAGGCACTTTTAATGACTAATTGGCCCTGACTGTGCTTTTTATCAGCCATAGACAAGTGGTTCCCAACCTTTTTCTGGCTGGGGACCCCTTTTTAACAAAAATATTTTTTTGCAGTCCCGCCTCCCCTGGCTGATTATGTAATCTGGCCCACGCAGGCAGACTCTGGCCTGCATCACTCTGGCGGTGCCACTGGGACAGCCAATAAGCAGCACTGCCACCACCATGGCCCGCATAGCTGGGGATCTCAGCTGCAGCAGCTATAGCCCCCTGTCCTTGTCCCTGCCCAGGAGCTGCCACAGCCCCATCCCTCTTACAGGATTTGGCCACGGGCGGGGAAAGGCAGCCGTGGTGGGGAGCATCAGGATTGTAGCTGGATTTCAGACCCAGGAGGAAGAGGCTCCGCGGAGTCCCTGCAACATGTCTGCAGACCCCTGGGAGTCCCTGGACCACAAGTTGGTTATCACTGCCATAGACCGAAAAGCAATGTTAAATGAATGTAAATCAGGGCTGAGCCCTCAGGAAAGGGCACTCAGGTAATGGCCATTTCACATCCCACCACCCTTGAGTAGGAGACAAACAGAGGAATACAGACTTCAGAAGGGTGCTGGAACCACTTTACATGAGCTGATGTAAAGAAGCTGCCATGCTACTGTAAGCTCCCCTCTCCCCCAATATATTTTACCGCATGTAGAGGGCTTTGTGGCAGCTCTCCATGACCCCCACTGAAATTTTTGATACAGGAGTAGGGCTACCAGATACCAAAGCATCTACAGGAGTGCAGGGAAGTATGAAAAGGAGGACATTGGAGGATGCATGGAGAAAATATAGTATTGATGTAATATTCTTCTGTTTTTAGGGGGCCCTGGAATGCTTTCTCCAAAAACAGGGTGTTCCGGGACATTCCAGCATACTTTAACCCCTGTAAGTAAAAAGCCAGACAAAATCGGTGGGTTACTTACCAGTAACCATCCTTCTTCGAGATGGGCTGCTCAGATTCATACAGAAATAGGTGTCTCCATGCCAGAGCACCTGATTGGTAGGAACTTTTTGCCCTAGCCTGTCAGAAGAGGGCAGGTGGCCACTGCCCCCCACGCCACCCAATGGCTATATATGTGGCTGCCGCCTGGCCCCTCTCCAGTTCCTAGGAGTCATCAACTCCACATGCGGGGACAGGGAGAGGGATCTGAATGAACCTGAGCAGCCCATCTCAAAGAAGGACGGTTACTGGTAAGTAACCCACTGTTGTTCAAGCGCTGCTCAGATACATTCAGAAATAGATGACTGCTAGCCATGCTGATGGATGCCGGGTGGAGTTGGGTCTTTCGCCTTCAGCACAGCATATCTCCAACTTGGGCAGTTGTTCAACAAGCAGGGTCTTCGAGGTCTAAGGAATCGAGCTAAGGACCGCCATCTAGGCAAGGGTAACCTGGGACAGGGGCGTTGCTGGAGCTGGGCACCCAGGGCACGTGCCCTGAATCCCAGCGCCAATGCCCTGGGTCTGGCGGCCTCCCCTCACCCTGGTCTCCAGCCCAATTAAGGCCCAGCTGCCTGCGGCCGCGGCAGCCCTGTCCCCAGCCAGGGATCCGGGGCATGGCCGCCCGCAGCAGTGGCGGCCGCTCCGTCCCTGTCCCCAGCCGGGGATGCAGGCCCAGCCACCCGCGGCAGGGGCTGGGCCTGCATCCCCAGCCGGGGACAGAGATGGAAGTGGCCGTGGGCAGCTGGGCCCTGCATCCCCGGCCGGGGACGGGGACGGAGCGGCCGCCACTGCTGCGGGAGAGAAGTGGGCCCAGTTTGTCCAAGCGCCAATTGTTGTGCTTGTGCAGAAGGGCCTGAGGTCACCTTACTTGTAAATATGATACCAACGCATCGTGGCTATAGTCAAGGAATGCAACTCTAGCTACACTGCCTAAAAGTGTATCGGCAGAGCATGAGAGTGCCAGAGAGGTTAGTGTTCTGGCAGCAACACGAGTAACTTACCTCCTATAGAGAAATTCAGAGGACTGTAGGGTTGTCGGGCTGGGAGTGGTGGGTATCAACACTGCAATAAGTGGTGGAGGGGAGGTAGACCGTGTTTCCCTAGGTCGGGCAGTGTAAAGCACTTGCGGCCCATGAGCCTGATGGTAACTTGAATCTGGTGCGCTTGGTGTCTGAAGAAGGGATGGACTACCAGAGGTGTGTAGGGACTAGGAGAGTCACTTTGTCCTAGATAGGAAGGGAGAAGTGCAAGCAGCCGGAGGTGGCAGCTGACGACCTGATGCAGCACATTTGGGAATGAAGCACCAGGATCAGCACGGGGCAGGGAAGGTGCCTAACCCACCCAATGGCCTTATACAAGGCAGACTAGGAAAGAACTTCCTGTGGGCCTGATGAATATATCCTAGGCCTACATGAGCATACCGATGATGCTGTTCCGGTCCCTGTCGAAGGGGACTGTCAGTATCGATAACCTTGTGAAGACACAAGGAAGTGATATTATTGTTATTTCCCCCCTTTTCTTTCTTGAATTCAGCAGGTGGCGAACAGCTGAAGGAGTATGGGGCGAAGAGCTAATTGAAATGAAGCGACGCCCAAGAGTAGGCTCATGAGTACGATAAACCCGGATGCCAGATCTCCATGGCCTACGGGATTATGCTCACATTGGCTTACATGACCTCATACCACCGGAAAGAGCCCAACCGGTGTGGTACTGACTTTAGGCCTGATGACGCACAAAGGTGTGAGTCAGGATTGGGGCTCCCGAAAGAAGGGCCCTAGGGAGAAAATGGAATATATGGGAGGAAGGTGCAGCATCCTCCACGGAAATGGAGTGAAGGTCCACCACCCAGAAGGTGCAAATCCTGTCATCTCCTCAAAGAGACTACTGATTTATCTGAAGCATCTACTACAAGCATGCTACTGCTGTCATTAGATCTTACCCTGAGAGTGAAATCTATCGGGACGGCTAGCTCCCGAATTCCCAGTGGCTGGTCAGAATCTCAGGATGAGTGTCATATGAGGTCTACCCAGGGAGCAGGACCCCTAGAAGTTGCCCAGGACAGGAGCATAAAACCAAATAGTGCCCACTAGGGCGAGAGAACCCTCAGAGCGTGATGAGGAAGAGGGAGTTGGGCTGAGATGACCCCGGCGCTATGTCCATCCCTGGGGAAGGAGCTACAGAAGGGCTCCTCTGGTTAGATAAGGTGACGACTGGGACCAGACTAGTACCCTGCCTTCGGGAGTGGTCTGCAGACCATACTGATGGAGCCCAGCCGGGGGTGCCCTTCACAGGTCTTGGACCCTTGACTCTAAGGATAAAAAAACAAGCAGTCATGTGGCACTTTAAGACTAACAGATTTTTTTTTTGCATGAGCTTTCGTGGGAGAAAATCCCACTTCGTCAGATGCTTTGAAGATGGGTGAACTTACAGAATGGAATGAAAATAAATGCAAGGGGGTGTAAAGCATAGGATCAGGTCACACAGTAACAGCAAATCAGAGCAGTTGTTAGGTTATAAGTATGGGGAGCCTGAAGTCAAATTACCTTTTGTAATGGGGAAAGAACCCATAGTCTCAATTAAGTCCTGCTTTCACAGAATTTAGCTTGCATATTAATTCGAGTTCAGCTGTTTCTCTTTGAAGTCTTGATTAGGATAAAGACATCTTGCCAGCCCACTGAACTGACCGGGCAGCTTTGACTGCGAGATTGGTAAGGAAGGCAGAGGGACGAGTGTGCTCAGCTCTGACCAAGTGGCAAAGGGGTGGGAGAAGAACATCGGTATTATTACCTCATCTCCCCTGATGGCCGTGACCCAAGAGCCCTCAATTTGAGCGGGAGGGAATGAGCACATTAAAGTTGGGGAGAAAGAGGAGGAGAGAGTAATACCAGTCCACCTCGCTAAACAGAACCCCTTCTATGGATGTTCAGTCTTCAGAGCGCATTCCGGGTAGCTGTGAACGACAGGCCTGGAGAGGAAAAGAGAGCCATTGTTCGTTGGGTAGGTAGAAACGAGGCAGGGGCCCAGCTGGTGCAACCCCTCAGCAAGTCGTTAACCATGCTGTGAACCAGCTGGTAGTAGCAAGTGTAGGGGTTTCACCGCTGGCATGGGGCCCACCAGCAAGTTATCAAAGGCCTGTGTCTCTAGACAGGCTCTGGCCTGCATGTCTGGTACCTGACAGGCGGAAGCGATATGCCTGCTCTATGGGTTCAGGAAGGGGTTGCCGTATTCCGAGCTGGAGGCACATACCTTAGGACCTTGGGTAGGGTCGATCAGACACAAGCTATGTTTAATCTAATCCCATTACTGATAATTGGAATGGGCTGGTTAGGGCGACACATAAGAAGGGCAGGGAGGTCCCCCCGCCCCACTTTCGGTGCAGGGTAGTGGGCGGGAAGGAAACAAGGGTCAACAAGGGGGCCTCCAACCACCTGGTTGGGGGATGGAATGGTAGGACTTTGTGGGAAAGCGTGCGGGAGTGATGCTCCCTGGCATGGAAATAGTTGTAGTAAACGGGAGAGCCCCATTTAGTTCGGAGCAATGTTCCCTCTAAGCTGCGCTGGCGCACTGTGGCGCAGCCCGCCACAGCTGCCAGCACAGCGAAAGCTGCTGGCAGCGCACTGCCGGCAGCCTCCACAGAACTCCTCTGGGGCTGGGAGTTTTGAAAACTCCCGCCCAGAGAAGCTCCAACGGAGCATGCCCAGAAAATCTGGGCATGCTCCATAGAGCTCCTCTGGCCCGGGAGTTATGGCTGGACTCTCTGGCTCCAGTCCAGCCCCAAGGTAAGTTGGGGGGGGCCGAGCGGGAGCGGGGGGGCGAGCGGGGGGCTGTCAGGAGGGGGGGTGAGCGGGAGGGGGGCTGTCGGGGGGGGCGAGCGGGAGCGGGCGGGCTGCCAGGAGGGGGGGCCGAGCAGGAGCAGCGGGGGGGTGAGCGGGAGCAGCGGGGGGGCTGTCAGGAGCGGGGGGAGGGGCTGCACAGCGGGGCCTGCGGGGGGGGGAGCGCAGCGAGCAACCGGAGTTGCTCAGCTGCCCTCTCCCCTTAGAGGGAACATTGGTTCCGAGTTGGTATTGATGGGGCGATACACTCTTCGATGTTTGGAGTGTGCTCCGTGAACCCTTATGTAACAGCCATGTGCCCAAATAGAGTCTGCCTTGCAGGCGGCTCTGGCCCGAGAAGGGTGTGTGCGGGAACACAGCAAGGAGAGCCCCTTTGCCCCGGGGCACCTGTTCCAAACCCCCCAGAGTGACCACAAGCACTGGTGTAAGCGGGGGGATGGACCCGCTCTTGTGGGGAACTTCCCAGACTTTGTATACCACACCGGTGAAGGTGGGTAGCAAAAGGATCTGAGTCCCTGCTCCCACTTCCTTTACCCCAAGGCCTGCCTGACCTCAAAGGCTCACCTCCCAATCTCCTGTTTGGAGGAGCCTCTGTAACCCCGACAAGGCTGGGCCCCAGGATTCCTGGGGGCTCGACCCCCCACTCTTATCGTGGTCTCTCAGGACAGGGCTGGAGTGTCCCCACTCCGGGGTGCTGACCACACTGACCACTCTTCTGGCCCACCAGTTACTATATACACTATATACAATTTATTTAAGCATACAGAAATAAAAAGAATAACCCAATAAGAAAATAGAAAAAAAGTGGGAAAAGGTGAACAATAAACCCCCAGCACCGCTGCCTGGTGTGGGAGCACTACAAACAGAGTCTCTGGGGCCTGAGGAACAGTCTCACAGTCTGTCCTCCACGTTGCAAGCCCTCTGCCCAGGCCTGGCTGCAACTGGATGATCCAGGGGGCCAGATGCAGGTTCCAGCTGTGGCCACACGTCCCCAAGCTCCAGGGGCAGGGCCCTTCTTCCCAGCATCAGCCCCCCTTCACTGCTCCCCAGCTGCTCACCACACCCAGCTCCAGATGGCTGCAACTCCGGCTCCCAGCTGCCGCTCTGGTTCCGTGTGGCTCCTCTGGTCCTCCTGCTGTGGGGCTGCACCGATGAGCTCAGCACCTTGGGCTCCTTCTCCAGCCTCCTGCCCCAGCTTCAGGCACCTCTGGCTCTGTCACTGCCTCCAACTCTGCTCTGCTCAGCTCCACTTGGCTCTCTGCTGGTCCAGCTGCTGTGGGTCTGCTGCACAAATCAGCTCAGCCTGGCCTCCCTTCCTGGGTCCTCTGGCTCCCAGCTGCTGGCTGCTTAGTGCTTCCTCCTTAGCTCGGCCCCACACACACACACACACTGGCTTGCCCAGGCATGTCCAGCCTGCAGTTTCAGCTCAGGGGCTGGGGAGCACTTTCAATCAATCAGGCTATCCTGGGACACTGGCCTCTCCCACTGGCCCTGGGGCTGTCTGTTTCAGAGTCCTGCTTCCAGGCGGGAGTGGCCAATCAAAAGGCCCATTCAGTCTCAGTAAGGGGCTATCAGTCCCCTTACACTGAGATAGCACAGGGATTATGGGAATGGGGCAGGTTTATTTACAGAGGTGCAAAGGGGAAGCCAACAGGGGAGATGGGGCAGCAGTAACACAGAGTAATAGCTAACACAGGGCCCTGTAAGGCCCAACAATCCAGCAGGTTGGAGGCAGACGTGAGCTCTGCTTCTGCACCATGAGTTCAGGAGTCCCAGCACAGTTCCAGTCCAGAGTTCAGTCCAGCAACTCCTAGTCTTCGGCGCCAGCACTTTCCCAGCAAAAGAAAACCCTCTGATGCCTCTTCTGCGGCTCTCTGCGAACCCAGAGCAACACCCTCCCCACTTAACTAACTACAACCTCCCCCCTGAGTTCCAGGTGCTGTACTCACAGCCTCACAGCTCCAGATGGCCAGTCACTGGATTCTGCTCTGTCCTTGGGCGGCTCTCCCCAACACAGTGTCCTTCTGTGGGTGCTGGCCTGGGATCCCATGTCAGCGGCTCTGTCTTCCCTTGCTTCTGGCAGGGTCTCTCCCCCTGCTTCCTTCCTCAGGGCCTCCTGCTGCAGCTGCAGCCCCCCTCCTCAGCTCCACAAACCCTCTCCCACAGGGCAAAATTTTAAAGGAACCATGCTCCTTAAAACCCCAGAGAGGTTACACTTATGTCTCCCGAAGGGTGAAGGAGCTGCCGCCCAAGGGGGGGCATTGCGTATGAGCACGATAGCGCCATGGGAGCAAAAATCGTCCTCTAAGGGTGCTCACAGGATTTTGACCGCAGATCCCCATTGTGATCGCTATGGTAGTCAAGGAGGCTTGGGTGATGGGAGAGTAAAGTCCTCTCAGGTATTGGACGTATTCGGGTAAACGGGGAGTATGGATATGTATTCAACCTTAATCCTACTTGAAGGAAGGGAGGCTACTTAACCTCTGAACCATCCGCCCTCACCCAGAGGGAGAGGGAGAGGGGGAGGAAAGGGCTGTCTGTCAGCTCAGGAAAATGGTACTGAGGCAGAGGGCATACCACAGCAGAGTTTGGAAGGTTGGCAGTCCGGCTGTGAACATAAACAGTAGTGCTGATTGACTGGTTGGGGTCCCTCCCCGCAGTTGCATGAGGGAGGGCCTTGCCAGGAAGGTTCCCCAGGTGGGTTTTAAACTGAAGTTGTGGTGGTGAGGATTAAGTCCTCATTAGTAACTAATGAGAAGAGGGTGAGTGGGGGTGAGTCTACCATGGGGCCCTATGGGGCTGGAGCATGTGGGAGAGGCCCCATTGGGAGAAGGCCAAGATATTTTAACTACCCCCAGGGGTCATGAGCAGCCCCCAGACGCCTGAGGTCTTTTGCGGGAAGAGGGAGTCACCCCCAAAGGGGAGATCGAGGGCCACCTGCTGAGAGGCTGGGGGCACTCTGGCTTCCTGAAGCCAAGCTGCATGGCGCAGGTTACTGCTGAGGCTATGGTGCGAGCCGCTGTATCCACCGCATCCCAGGCTGACAGGAGGTCCTGGGAGGCTATTTTACCTTCCTCCAAGAAAGCATCATACTCTTCCTTGAACTCTGGTGGGAGCAGATGTCTGAATTTGTTTATTGACTCCCACACTTCCAACATGTCTCTGCTTGTTAGGGCCTGATTGTTCACGAGCTGCAACTGGAAGGCCAAGGAAGAGTATACTTTCCATCCCAGTAACTCTAACTCCCTTGTGTCCCTCGATGTCAGAAGGGGATCGCGGTGAGTCTGTCCCAGCCCTAAGGCCACCTCCACCACAGCACGAGGTGGGACTGAGTGGTGGGTGAGTGAGGGGGAACTCTGGCCCCGGGACCCTGTACTTCAGACCTGCCATATCTGAGACCAGGGAAATGGAACCTGGGTTTTGCCAGCGGGAGGAGACCAGCTCCCAGACGCTAGGGTGGAAGGGAACCATGACCAGTTCTGCTGAGGAAAACACAGGGCTGAATAGAGCATTGGAGGATGCCTTGGAGAATTGGACCTCCATCCCCATGTGGGCTGAGACACGGCGCAGGAGATCAAAATGTGCTGACAAATTGCGTGTGTACGAAGACGGTACCAGGTTCAAGGCTCTCCCCGGTGCCGGGGGTGGTATCAGCACAGTTGCAGAGGCCTCTTGTGGTGAGCATTCGTGAGGGAGGTACTGGAAGGGTGGTTGTGCCGACACCTGGTGCCGAGGCCGTTTAGAGCCCTTTGAAGCCCCGTCCCCCTGCCTGGAACAGGGGGAAGCATCTCGGGATGCACAGGGTGGTACCAGAGATGGCAGGGTGATATGCTGCCAAGGGGATGGCTCCAGGACTCTGGAGCTTCGGAGCCTGGGGCTGGTGGTGGGGAAAGAGAGCAGTGCCACTTCTGTTGGACTCAGGCCCTCAACATGAAGGCCAGCTTGCTCCTTCTAACCGGCACCGGGCGGGGAGGTGAAGGCAACAGGAGGCGTGCCCTGGCAGCCTCCACTGCCTCTGGAGTTGTCAGGATCGGCACCGACCCTGACCAGTCCCAGGGAGAGCCCCGTGTTGAAGACGTGGAGCTATGTTGGTGCCAGGAGCGTTGCTGCCCCGGGGAGGGACCTGGGGCACTGGCCCAGCCCCGCCTCACCTGCAGACCACACCCCCTGGCCACAGGCCACGCCCCCAGCCGGGGAGAGGGCTGGGAGTGGCCATGCGCGGCTGGGCCCCAGATCCCTGGCCTGGGACTGGGCCTTGAGTGGCAGCTGCAGCCATGGGCCGCTGGGCCTGGGATCCCCAGCTGGAGAAGGGGTTGTGGGTAGGTGGGCCCCAGATCCCCAGCTGGCGACAGGGCCAGAGACGGGGCCGAAAGTGGCAGCCACGGCCGCGGGTGACTGGGCCTGGGATCCTCGACTGGAGATGGGGATGGGGGCGGTCGTGGGCACCTGGGTCCCTAATTGCCGGAGACTGGGAGAGGCAGGGCTCCGTGGGACCCAGGGCACTGGCGCTGGGATTCAGGGCACGGGCCCTGTGTGCCTGGCGCCAGTGACGCCCCTGGATGGCGCCGCGGTACCGGGGCCAACCGTGACTGGTCATGGGGAGAGCCCCGTGTCGAAGATGCAGGGCTATTGTTGGCACCGCGGTACTGGGGCCAACCGCGACCGGTCCAGGGAAGAGCCCTGTGTCGGAGACGCAGGGCTGTGTTGGTGCCATGGTACCGAGGTTGGTACCGAGCTTGTCCTGCGGACCCAGTTGGCATGGTGCCAGGCGGGTTCCAGTGCTGAGCTGGCATGTGGTGCCACAGCAGGTCCTGAAGCCTCAGGAGAAGAGTGCCGAGCCTGCTTAGAGGCCAGGGCACGGCACCTTTGCTCCCTGTCCTTGATTGTCCTTGGCTTGAAGGACAGATAGATGGAGCGTGTGGTGACCATGTGGCTTTCACCCAGGCACTGGAGGCACTTCTTGTGGGGATCATCCCACGGGAAGGCCTTGCCGCATTCAGCACAGGGTTTGAACCCTGGCATTGCAGACGACAGAGTAGCACGATGTTCCAGCCAGAGAGGGGAGACTTTCTTTGGTGGAACTAAGTCCACAAATAGGTGCTCCCAGTTGGGTGAAAAGCTCATAAAGTTGGATGAAGAACAGGCTGCTTGCGAAGTGCAAGGAGCGGGCAGTTCCACAACTGATGCGAAGGCGGAAGAAATTAAACTGAAACTGGGGAGGGGCCGGGCAGTGGCGACTGATATAGCCATGGGGTGGGGGTGGGGGTGGTGGCCGTCTGCCTTCTTCTGACAGGCTAGGGTAAAAAGTTCTGACCAATCAGGCGCTCCGGCATGGAGACACCTATTTCTGAATGTATCCAAGCAGCGCCCGAAGAAGAACATGTATTTTTAAAATGCCTGCTGGACGGAGGATGTGAAAGTAAGAAGGAGGACGTGTCCTCCTTTTGCTTGACATCTGGTAACTCTATACAGGAGGCATGTGTTCAGGGGAGTGTCCCTGCAACATCCCAGCTATTTTCCACTGTTGTATGGCTCATAGGACTCAGGAGTCATGCATAGTAGGTGGAATGCAAGGTAGCTCAGCATTCATAACATTCCTGTGAGGGAAGTATAGTAATAATTTTATCCAGCCCAGAAAAGCAGCTATCTGTGGTGGGGTGAAATTTAATGGAATAATTTAATTACTCATGAGCAAATATACATAGCTAACATCAGATTGAACAGAAGTGGCTTTGAAAAGTGTACTAGCCCCAAGTGATCAGGGTTGTGGTTTCAGGTTTTAGCCAAGGGACTCCAATTCCTGTAGACCAGCACTACCTAAAACCAAGCTAGGGAAGAGGAAAGGATATTAGATATTGCTGAGGACCTCTTCCCTTAAGGTCACCCATCTGCAAAATAGTTATGTGCTGTTTAACAGTTTCAGTGTTGATGTGATCACAGCATAAACCCTACACTAGGCTCAAATTGGAGGTGGAGGGTAAAGTAGTGGCATCTTCCCAAGCCTCTATCAGCTGAGGTGCAGTTCACAGTTGATTGTGCAGATTTATTATCCTCCTTCTTCCTTTTTTATGTATCTGGATATCAGTGAAACACTTGGTGTTTACATTTAGATCGTCATCCTTGGACATCTGAGTTGCCCATCCTTGGGAACTACTTTCACTACTATTTTTCAGGTTCTCTTCAGACTGCTGCATCACTTTGCATGTATTCTCCACAACCAAAGTTTTCTCTATGCTTTTTAAAAATGGAAACTGGTTTCCTGAAGAATAAGATAGCATTCTCAAAAAAACCCTCTAAACTGCCAGCTAAGCATAACCTGCCTCCCTTCAAGTGCCCCCAACAAGTGATTCTCTTTGTTTAAATGGAGAAGCGTGTGTCTAACTTTAGCCTAAAGTTCCAAGTGTAGTGGTAAAACAAGGAGACTTGTGGCACTTAAAGACTAACAAATTTATTTATTGTGTGAACTTTCGTGGGAGAAAATCCCACTTTGTCAGATGCTTTGAAGATGGGCTGTTCGCCCATGAAACCTCATGAGATAAATAAATTTGTTAGTCTTTAAAAGCATTACAGGACTCCTTGTTTGTTCAGCCTAAAGGTGTAGGAACTCATTCTCCTTTCTTCACTCTGACTCATTTCCCTTGAATCCAAAGGGGCAGTCATGTTAGTTCAAAGCATCTGACAAAGTGGGATTTTCTCCCACAAAAACTCATGCAATAAATATGTGTTAGTCTTTAAGTGCCACAGGCTGCCTTGTTTGTACATTTTCCTTAGAAATTTTATCTGCCAAACCCAGCATATCTCTTATTAAAAAGAACCACACTAATGAATCAAACCAGAAATGGATTGTAATCTTACTGTGGGGGCTGGCATTATTAGTGTAAGATTCTGAAGGATTTTTTAAAAAATGGTTTGTTGTATATTATCAGAAAATGACACAGAACTCTGACAAAGAGCAAGCAATTAGTGGTTCCCATAATGGAATACACCAGGACCCTGAACCTCAAAGCAGTGGGCTTGGGAGGATCGCTGCATTAGAAAACCATTTAAGAGCAAGCATAGTCACTATTTTCACATTCCTTGGTCTCCTTGAAGCAAAGTCATGCATAGGGTGACCATATGTTCCATTTTGTCTGGGACTGTGTCTTTTTTAAGCCTTGTCCTGACTTCTTCTGTTATGTTGCTGTTGTTTTTGTTTGTTTTGGTTTTTGCAAAAGTGTACATTTGTCCTGTTTGCTCTTGCAACTGATGACAAGAGCAAACAGAACAAATGCCCAGTTTTGTCAAAAAGTGAGGTGCAAAGGAGCGTAGCAGGGGCTAGGGGAAGTTGCAATGCCACCTCTGCATAGGAGCCCAGGAGGGATGGCAGAGCTCATGCAAGCAGTGCCAGCCTTGTGCAGAGAGGGCAGGCCTGGGAGGGAGGGATATCCTGAGTCCGTGACCCACCCAGCATGCCATTTTCCCCTGGGGAAGTGTGGTCACCTGAGCCATACAAGCTAAATACACAGGGATAGCCATTCAGTTCTCACCCTGGGACAAGCGGTGTAAGAGGGGTCCTGTGTTATGTGCTGCCAGTGGAAGCCACCATGAGTGCCCACTGACAGGCGCTGACGGGAGCCACCATGAAGCTACAACTGTGGGAGCTGTTGTGGATGAAGTGCAGAAAGCCTGTGTGGACGGTGGCTGTGAGAACAAAGCAGGTATCCAGAGGCTCTCTAAACACAAAGACAGGCAGCTACAAACCCCTGGGGCTGGGCTGGGCCGGGCCCCTTCTGTTGGGTCAGGTCTGCCACGCCCATTGTTTGCTTGCCCCAAGAGCAGGGTTACCAGATGTGAGGCAAAAGGAGGACATGTCCTCCTTTTTACCTTCATGTCCACTGTCCAGCAGGCACTTTAAAATACATGATTTTGTCTAGCTTTTTACTTATGGGGGTTAAAGTATGCTCGGATGCCATGGAATACCTTAGTTTTAGGGGGAAGCGTCCCAGGGCCCCCTAAAAACAGAAGAATATTACATTAATACAACATTTTCTCCATGTGTCCTCCAATGTCCTCCTTTTTGTACTTCCGTGTTCTCCTTTCCAGGCTTTGGCATCTGGTAGCCCTACCCAAGAGTAGGGCTACCAGATGTCAGGCAAAAGGAGGATATGTCCTCCTTTTTACCTTCACCTCCTCCATTGGCAGACATTTTAAAAATACATGATTTTGCCTGAGAGGGGTTAAAGGATGCTGGAATGCCCCGGAACATGCTGTTTTTAGGGGGAAGCATTCCAGGGCCTCCTAAAAACTGAAGACTATTACAGTAATGCTACATTTTTTCCATGTGTCCTCCAATGTCCTCCTTTTCATACTTCTCTGTCCTCCCTTCCAGGCTTTGGTATCTGGTAGCCCTACCCAAGAGCCACCTGAGAGAGACCAGACGGGGCTAGGGTTACCAGATACCAAAGCCTGAAGAGGAGGACAGGGAAGTCCGAGAAGGAGGACATTGGAGGACACATGGAGAAAATGCAGTCTTAATGCAATAGTCTTCTGTTTTTAGGGGGCCCAGGACCACTTTCCCTTGCAAATAGTGTAGTGGCTAACACCTCTGCTTAATATGCAGAAGGTCCTGGGTTCAATTCCCAGGGGGTTGGACTCGATGATCTCACGAGGTCCCTTCCAGCCCTATGATTTGATTTGATTTAAGGTATTCTGGGCCCTTCCAGCATACTTTAGCCCCTGTAAGTAAAAAGCCAGACAAAATCATGTAACGCTTGCCGGGACGGAGGATGTGACGGTAAAAAGGAGGACATGTCTTCCTTTGGCCTGACATCTGGTAACCCTAACCAGGACCCATGGCCAGGGACCCCCACCGGCGCCTCAGGCCCAGCCCAGCCACCTCAGCCCCGGCCCCGCCCCCTCCCTGGCCACACCCCCGCTCCACCCCTTATGAATATTCATGAACGAGCCGCTGACGCGCGTGCGCTGGGGGGGGCGGTTCCGGCTCCTCCTCCTCGCGCCTCTACCGCCGGCGGGCGCGGCACGTGGCGGGCCGGGCGGCGATGGGCTCGTCGGGGCGCGGCTGCTGCGCGGGGCTGGAGGCGGCCCGACTGGCGCACAGCGTGAGTGGCAGCCCGGCCACGCGGCCTCGTCCCCGGCCGGCCGGCGCCTGGCCTCGCGCTGCGCGTCCGTTGGCTTCTGGGCCCGTTAGCCCCGCCCCCTCGTCCCCTCCCCTGGCTCCCTCTCACCCCGCCCCGCCCCCCCGTCTTCTCAGGGCCGTTTGGGGGCCGTTAGGTTTTTGTGAGGCCCCAGCTGGCCACCTGCCAGCCTGGGTTGGGGGCAGTGGGGTCTCTGGCTGCTGAGGGGAGCATATGCCTCTGTCCGCAGCAGTGCCCCACAGGCTGAGAGAGAGTGCCTGGGTCCCACCGTGGTGGGGGCCATGATGGGCTTTTGGTGGCATCTTCCTTCCTCCCAGGGTGGGAGCCGCCCTGGCTGCCTGTGAGTTGTGGGAGCCTGACAGTTTTCCCGCTAAGCCCCAAAGGCAGCTGAGCACCCTTGCTTGCTTGCTTGCTCCCCTCCTTCTCTCAATCACCCCCTCCAGCCAGGAGCTGCGCTGGAGGTGGTGCCCACCCGCAACACAGCGACACGGGTGCAGATGAGTGATGTCATCAGGGGAGCACAACAGCGCTGTCCCCTTTTGGTACCCCTCAAACATCAGCGCCTCCTGCAACACTTACTTGGCTTACCGGGTAGCGCCAGCCCTGCCCCCCCCCCCCAACATCTAGCCGGCCTGATCCTGCCCGGTCCCCAGTCACCTCCTCTTGCCCCCTTCCCCAGCTGCTGGAGTGGCGTGGACTCACCAGCCACTCATCCGGCCAGGAAGCTCTCATTGAGGATGCACAGTGGCTCTGCGCATGCTCATTGAGAGCTTGCTCCAAGCAGGAGTTTTAAAAGCTCCTCGCTTAGAGCAGCTCTCAGCCAGCCAGCTAGGGACTGCAGCTGTTGGCCATGCGTGGCTGGCAGCATTCCCTGTGCTGGGAGGCAGCCACACAGCTTACAGGAAACATTGCAGCCTGAGCAGTTGGCCTCCTGCTTAGCATTCTCCCTCCAGCCTCTCCTTCCCTCACAGTGTCACCTCATTCACATCCTCCTGTGCTTCAGCCTCCTTCCCTCAGCCCTTAACTGCCCTGCTCTCCGATTCCCCTGCATCACCTCAGTGCCCTCCCGATACCCCTGCTTCATCCCCCATCACCTCCTCTGGCCCCTTGCATCCCTGTTGTCCCCCACTTCAGCTGCCTTTCAGCTCCTGCCTTCCTGAGTCTTGGGCGTGGGCGGGCGGAGGGTTTGTGGTGTCACAGTCCTAGCCTCATCCTGGCAGATGCTGCTTTCCCGTCCGTCAAACACAGGTAGCCCCTGCTTCCCCTGGGCTGCCCAGGGTGGGAATTGCAACCACCTCAGCTGGGATCCGCTTGGGGGCACACCCTGTCCCTGCAGCTGAAAAGTGAAAAGGAGCCACTCCCTGGAGTTGAGGAATTGGGGTGAGGGTAGGACGGTCTCTCTTCCCTTCCAGTAGTGCCTCCCTGGGAGCCAGAGTCAGATTTTTGTGGGGGCCCCCTTAGCCTTATTTCCAACTGCTGTCCCATCAACACCCA
Source organism: Podocnemis expansa (assembly GCA_007922195.1). Classification (NCBI taxonomy): domain Eukaryota; kingdom Metazoa; phylum Chordata; order Testudines; family Podocnemididae; genus Podocnemis; species Podocnemis expansa. Next base: position 10,682,029 of record ML682025.1, read on the forward strand.
TGCTCCTGTCCCCCTTATCTCACCCCCAGTCTCCCCTTATTACTCCCATCCCTGTTGTCAGTGTCCCCTTCCATCCCTGCACTGCTCATGTCCCTTCTCTGTTCCAGTTTTCTGGACTCTGCACCCTCCAGAGGAGCGTCAGGGGTATCAGGAATGCCAGCCTAGGTAAGGGCCCAGCTGGTGATCGCACCCTTTAGTGGAGGAGCATTGTTGCCCTGGGAAAAGACTTGGGCCCTGGGCAAGGACCCCGCCTCCTGGACACCAGTTCCTCCCCCTGGCCCCAATCCAAGTTGGGGCCCCGGCCTCATGCTGCTGCCAGCCTGACCCCTCATCCCCTACTGGTAATAGTTCCAGGCAAGGAAGGTGCTGCCACAGCTGGATGAGCCCTGGATACCTGGCCTGGGATGGGGCCGGGAGAGGCAGGGAGCGAACCAGCCATTTGGGGCACTGGCTCCAGGACTTGGAGTACATGCCCCATGTGCCAGGTGCCAGCAACACCCTTGCTTTGGTGAGTGTTGGCCTCTTGAGTGAGGTGCTGTGCCATGGCACCCAGAATGGGTTCCCACCCACCTGTTCTCAAGTGGGCCAGATTATAGTGGTTCTTAACCACTGTGTCGGGACACATTACTGTGTCACCATACAGCAGTAAGTGTTGTGGAAAGCCAGGGAGATTGCTGGTTTTGGCCTGGGTGTGAGTGAGCTGGGCTGTCCTGTAGGGTCGCGATATGGCACCAAGTGTGTTGTGACCTACAAAAGGCTAAGAAGCACTGGGCTAGAAGGAAAGGATGTTTCTTAGCTGTTCACTTTAGAGTCTCCTTCAGGGCTGTGACAGCTTGTGAAGACAAACCCCAAGAAAGTTAATGTGGAGTAAAGCAGGATGGGAATTTAAAGCAGAATAGCGGTTTCTGAGTACCTTCCTGTGTAGTTGCTCTTATTCCAGAATAACAGTGCCTTGTTCTGAATTAATTTAGTTGACTTCCAAATGAGTTAAATTAATTTGGAGTAAAGCATGTTATTCCAGAATATTCTTGTCTACTTAAGGAGTTCATAAGGAATATCTCATGTGTAAACATGCCCCAGTAGTGTCTACATGTCGAACTGTTCAGGAGTAGCTGATACTGTCCATTGGATTTGGTTCTCAGTACACTTTCCACTACTACTTCTGGCTGTTTCTTGGCACTGTGAATAACATTTCCTTTGTCTTTAGTGGTCTATCTCCAACATTTAGCTGATTTCCAAATCTTTTATTTGTAAGGTGAGAGAGAGCCCTTTAAGAAACTCAGTCTCCTGTGTGGGAACAGCATTTCTCTTAGATCCGTTAGGAGCATCTCTGTTCTCCATGTGCTTTGAACTGTGCATTCTTTGATATGCCTCCTGATGACCTTTTGGTTTTGTTCATTTCCTCATGTCCCATGAAGAGCATTAACAAACACCATTGTGGTAATATTGGCTTCCTCTCAGTGTGATCTGCACCCTCTCATCCTTCATCGGGTGAATCAGGCCTAAGAGCCCTGCCCTTTAGATTCTGACCATGTACAAGCCACACTGTTTCCCACTGTTTCCCTAGCTTTTGCTTTGATTTTCCCATATTTATTTTTTGTATTCTGGCTAACATAACTGAAGGTTTTCCTCAGTGTCTGTATAATTGTGTGATGCTTCCATGACTCTCATTAAGATCTTAGACTCAGTGATGGCCATGATTCTTGTCTCAGTGACTTCCAACAGATCGTGTACTGCATAAAAATTCTTTGATCAAACTTACATTTTTCTTTCACTTTCATGGGATGTCCTTTCATTTTTATATTGTGAGAAAGAGTACATAGAAATGCCTCTACCGCAGGGCCCAACAAATCCTGGTCTCCAGGTCTCTATGGCTTCCAGAAATTTTATGCTGGCCCTTAGCTGTGCTGCAGTAATTCAGAAATGGAATGTTTCAGAGGGGCAGCCGTGTTAGTCTAGTTCAGTAAAACAAAAAAGGAGTCCTGTAGCACTTAAGACTAACACATTTATTTATTGCATGAGCTTTCATGGGAGAAAAATCCCACTTCATCAGATGCTTTGAAGGTGGGGGAACTTACAGAGTGGGAGGAAATAAATGCAGGGGAGGGTAAGTCAGGGGATCAGGTCACGCTGTAACAGCAAATCAAAACAGTTGTAAATATTCAAGCACTGAGGAACAGCATACAGAGGAAGATGAGGTCAAATCACCTGTTATAATGAGAGAAAAATCCAGTATCCCTATTATGTCTCGAGGCAATGGAAGCGAATTTGCAAATAAATTCAGTCTCTGCACCTTCTCTTTGAAGCCTCGATCTAGTAAGCATTCTGGTGTGCAAGAAATGCCCTTCTGCCTCATATATTGGACAAACAGGGCAGTCTCTGCGCAAAAAAATAAACAGACACAAATCTGACCTCAGAAATCCCAACACTCTAAACAAGTGGGTCAGCATTTCAATCTTTGTGATCACGCCGTTAATGATTTGCTAATTGCTGTGCTTAGACAGAGGAATACCAGATCAAGGCTTCAAAGAGAATTTGTTAGTCTCTAAATGCCACAGGACTCCTTGTTTGTTTTATGTTAATGGGATGATGCTCTCCCTCCTCACCCCATGCTGGCAACTAAAAAATGCCATTGGTTCCAACATTTTCAGGCCATGCAAATCATGCCCCGCAGCCAAAAGCATCCCGGGTGGCAGCATTTTTTTTGGCAGCAAGGGTCTTTTTCACACTGCAGCACTGCTGAAACTGGTGGTGATGGTCGCTTTTTCTGGCAGTGGGAGGTGTTCCATTCTGCAGCACAGCTAGGTGCCTTAGTTTTTGGGCTGGCTCATAGCTATTAGGCAAATTTGTTGAGCCCTGCTTTATCTACTCAGTGACATCCATTATTGTCTCTTCTTAATTGTCTCTTTTCTAAAGAAGTATTCCCAATAATTACAATCTTGCCTATGGAAATCTTTCTATTTTTCTTAGTTATTAAACTTATAAAAACTTTAAATTTGAAATATTCAACTTCCAGAGTACAAATATGTAAGATTGACTGTTTATTTTTTTTAAAAGTACAATATACTTTGTCTTGTGTAAAACATGCTCGCTTCTGATTAGCTGCATCTTTTAAAGTCTTGGGCTGTGAAGAGTTGTATGGCTAGCTAGCAATACCCTGACACAGATTCTGGTTTTAAAAATGAAAGTATTCTGTAGTATGCTTGTACATTCCATTTCAGTTTTATGATCTTTTTTTCCCTTTTTTAAAGGAAAAAATTATGCAAGTTCTGGAGAAGAGGAGAAGGAAGATGAAAGAGGTGGGATCACAATATTTTTTCGGCTCTACTTGGTTAAAGGGGCACTGTCAAATCTATTCTTCTTAGAATCAGGCTCTACTGGCTATATTCTGGTTTTGTGGGTGTGCGCGCACAGCGGCTCCATCTGTCTACTCCCTCTGAGTGACCAGGCAGTGTCGATAAAACACATGAGAACTCTGCTTTCTAAGTCCTCCAAGAACAGGGTCCTTGCTTGTTCAATTCACTGTTTACTCGCATTAGTGGCATGTCTGGAAAGAGCAGAGGATAGTGGATCATCATATTGTGATGCTGTCTGAGTGATGGGGTGACCACTATTTATTATAATACCAATAGTGCAAAATTACAATAATTTGTACAAGATATGCCAGGTCAGGTACAGGGATATAATTTGCTAAGTAGAATAACATTGCTTATGTATATGTATCGTTTTTGTGCTGTGAGTTGTGGCTATGTGTGAGATTATCTGTAGCCAAACATTTGTGCTGTGCTACACCTCCCAGGCAGGTTAGTATCATCACTGATGACTTGTCAAGGGCCACCAGCGATACAGTGAGCCAAGGAAGAGAAGTCAGAGACTGCACCTCAAGAGTCGTCGGAACATGTAGGAACATACCTACGGACAGGGGACTCTGAGGCTTGCTTTTCCATGCTGTGTGGTTGTGTTTGGGACAAAGGAAGTGCAAGCCATGGCAAAAACTATAGGAGATCGTTGCACCTTCTTCTTGTCTTCATTCATGCTTTTCAATCTGTGGATCAAACTCTCAAGCATTTGGATTAAACCTTATTCTGGCATTCAGCGCAGTCATTGTGATGTTGACTCACCTAAGATTTGATTGAGGTTCATGATCTCTCAAGTGGTCAGAACAGCATGAAACTAGAATTATTTTAAGTGCTTGTCTACACATGAGCTATTCAGGAGGAGGAGTTCTGGAATAATTCTGTGTGCATACACTTTTATTCTGCAATATTATTTTGCATTTATTATTTGCATTACCACAGAGCTAGGAGGCCTGGGCATGGACTGAACCCCAGCATGCTGGTGTTGTACAACACAGATCTATAAGACTGTCTGTGTCACAAGGAGCTTACAGTCTGAGTCAATGGATGGATATAAACTGGGAGCACAAGAAAAAGTGAGACAATATTTGTAAACCTTGTAGAAGACGATGATCTCTCCACACATAATCAGTACTGTAGCTCTATTTGTTGACAAACATTAACTTTTAAGTCTTTAATATTGAGACTAGGGGACAGCTGAATAATTTCTTTATTTACATTGAGAGCTGTTTACATTTTCTTTATTTCAGAACAAAACCAAAGTCCCTTGCAATAGAAGGAAGAAAAAAGCAAAATCACTGAACTGACAGGGAGTCCTGTGGCATTTAAAGACTAACAGATATATTTATTACAGGAGCTTTCATGGGAGGAAATCCCACTTCATAGGAAGCTTTGAAGATCTTCAGAGCGTCTGACAAAGTGGCATTTTCTCCAACAAAAGCTCATGCAATAAATATTCATTAGTCTTTTAAGTGCCACAGGACTCCTTGTTTGTTTTACAGAGCTAGAATAACACAGCTGTCCCTTTGGATCTTGAACCTACAGGGGAATGTCAGGGATGGTGCAAGCGGATTGGGGTCTCTCATAGACTCTAAAGTCAGAAGGGACCAATGTGATCATCTAGTCTGACCTCCTGCACACTGCAGGCCACAAAACCTCTGTAATGATCTTGAGGGTTCATTAAAGATGATACTACAGAATGAGTAAGGAATAGAACTTTAATCATACAGACAGGTATCGAGGTGTGTATCTGGGAGCAGCCATGTTATATCTTCTCTGGGGCATGTCTCCCAATTTACACAACAATGGCCCATGCTAGGGAGTCTGTAAATTCACAACCTTCTACGAGCATATTACTACATCTTCCCCCCTAAGGAAAAGAAGTAAACAGTTAGATACATATAAAAGCTAGCTAATAATACGTGCACTAACATCTAACAACACACAACAGCTATCTAACAAAAAAAAAAAAAAAAAAGCATAAGGACAGTCCATAAACCCAGAATCTGAACTACGTAGAGAGGAGAGGTTACTAGCACATCACTCTCAAGTGAGTCTTTACCACCCACTTCCCTTACATATCCTAGCAAGTCTCTATGAGTCTTTCTGGATGTTTGATGACTCGATTAGATCTCAGTACTGGTCCTTCGTTCAGGTCTGAATTCTCTTGTTCCCTGATGGTTTCATTACCATGTGTTGAAGATATTGGATCAGTCAGGGGAGGCATGCCAGAATCTAACTTCCACAGTGTTGGAACTTTCTGGAATAAGTCGTAGATCCCGTCGATTACGTCAAAATGTGTCCCCTTGATCTGTGTGGACCACGTAAGACCGTGGATGCAGCTGTTTTTTAATAGTACCTCTTTGTCCCCAGGTATTAGAAGAGTGATTCCTCAGGCACGCTCTATCACCTGGGTTAAGGGATGGAAGATCACGAGCCCTTCTATCAAAATAATATTTCTGCTTCCACTTCTGGTTTTCTTTCATCTTGCGAATGTTAGCATTGTTCTTAGATTGCAGCAATTTATCAGTAATAGGTAAGTTAGATCTGATCCATCTTCCCATTAACAGCTGAGCTGGAGAAAAGCCATTCTCCAGGGGTGTACTTCGGTAGACCAGCAATGCTGTATACAGATCACCTCCACTTTCAAAAGTCTTTTTCATCAGGTTCTTTACTGTCTGTATAGACCTTTCCACCAGTCCATTTGATTGGGGATAATTGGGACTGGAGGTTTCATGATGAAAATCCCAATCTAAGGCAAACTGCCTGAATTCTGCACTTGAAAATTGTGGCCCATTGTCACTGAAGACTTCATCAGGAATTCCATGTCTGGAGAAAATTCCTTTCATGCCAGTGATCACTGAATTACTATTAGTACTGTTCAGTATGCAAATTTCTGGATATAAGGAGTAATAATCATAGACTATTAAGTAATCCTTGGAACGCCAGGTAAATAAATCCACACCTACCTTCTCATGAGGTCTCTGTGGAACAGGATGGGGTCTCAGTGTCTCTGCCTGTTGGCATGGCCTGTATTTCAAGCATGAAAAGCAGTTTTTTACCACATTGGTAATGTCGTGATTGATCCGCGGCCAATACATGACCTCTCGTGCTCGTTCTTTGCACTTCTCAATTCCTAAGTGACCTTCATGAATCTTCTGTAGCATTTCTTTTCGGAGGCTCCGTGGTATTACAACCTTACCACCTTTGAAAATCACCCCATCTACCACAGTCAGTTCATGCCTGCAGTTCCAATAGTCTCTTATACTTAGAGAGCAACTACTTATTATTTCAGGCCATCCTTTAATTATCACCTCTTTGAGGAGTCCCAACGATTCATCTTTCTCAGTCTCTTCTCTTACGCATTACAGTCTTCTGTTAGTTATAGGATTTGCACTCACAATCATATCTACATAGGCTTGCACTTCTGTTTCCATTGTCTTCTTGGGTACCATAGGTGATACTGCTCTGGAAAGTGCATCTGCAGTGAACATAAATTTGCCTGGTGTGTAGGTCACCAGTAAATTGTATTTCTGCAATTTGATCATCATTCTTTGAATCCTTAAGGTACAGTCATTTAGTGGTTTGTTAAATAATTCAATCAAGGGCTTGTGATCTGTTTCAACTTCCACTCTCTGTCCATAAATATACTGATTGAATCTCTCACAGGCAAACAAGATTCCTAAAAGCTCCTTCTCAGTCTGTGCATATCTAGTCTCTGCATCAGTCAGTGATTTGGACGCATATGCCGCAAATGAGCCTATCTTTGATCAGAGACTCTGCCAAGCCACCAAAGTTACAGCTTTTACTGAGTTTCCTTAATTCTATAACATATTGGTCTATGGTATTATCCGGTTTTTGCATGCATGTAAAAAATCTATGCCTCTCAAAAGTCACATTCATTTTTGGCAAGCAATATTCCTCAAACTTAGTCAGTATAGTGTTTAAATTCATGCTTTCACCATCTTGAAATTCAAAGTTATTATATACATCCAGTGCCTCCTCCCCAACAACATGCAAAAATATAGATGATTTCTGGTTTTCATCTTTGTTCTGTGCTCCAATGGCAGACACATACAACAGAAATCGCTGCTTAAACTTTAGCCAGTTTTCTGCAACATTACCAGACATTTGGAGAGGTGAAGGAGCCTGTAAAACATCCATTGTTAGAGCTTACACTTACTTGCTGAAGGCTTGCTTTCTTTTCAGAGATCCCTGATGTTTTGCTGTTTTCAAGTGCAAATGCAGGAATTTTCCTCCAAGTCTTTTTAGTTTCCAAACTCATTCCCCATCTTCTGACACCATGTAATGATCTTGAGGGTTCATTAAAGATGATACTACTGAATGAGTAAGGAATAGATCTTTAATCATACAGACAGGTATCCAGGTGTGTACCTGGGAACAGCCATGTTAAATCTTCCCTGGGGCACGTCTCCCAATTTACACAACAATGGCCCATGCTAGGGAGTCTCTAAATTCACAGCCTTCTACAAGCATATCACTACGACCTCACCCACCCACTCCTACAATGAACCTCAAACCCATAACTGAGCTATTAAAGTCCTCAAATCATGATTTAAAGACTTTAATGCATAGAATCAACCAGCAAGTGAGCCATGCCCAATGCTACAGAGGAAGGCAAAAAACCCCAGCGCCCAAGCTAATCTGCCTTGGGGGAAAATTCCTTCCTGACCCCAAATATGGTGATCAGTTAAACCCTGAGCATGAGGGCAAGTCCACAACAGCCAGTCAAGAAGAACCTCTCTGTAATAACTCAGAACTCACTCGATCCAGTGCCCCTTCCCAGGTCACTATCATACCAATCACCAGTAGTAAAAGGCAGACAATGGCCAAGCTACACTGTCCATCATATCATTCCCTCCATAAACTTATCAAGCTCTGTTTTGAAGGCACCTAAGGTTTTTGCCCCCACCACTTCCCTTGATAGACTATTCCAGAACGTTACTCCTCTGATGGTTAGGAATCTGCATCTAATTTCAAGCCTAAATTTTCTGAAGGACAGTTTGTATCCATTTGTTCTTGTGTCCACATTGGTGCTGTATTCAAATAATTCCTCTCCCTCCCTTGTATTGATCCCTCTAATGTATTTATAAAGAGCAATCATATCTCCTCTCAGCCTTCTTTTGCTCAGACTAAACAAACCAAGCTCTTTAAGTCATCTAGCACCTCTGCTTAATATGCAAAAGGTCCTGGGTTCAAGCCCTAGGGGGTTGGACTTGATGATCTCATGAGGTCCCTTCTAACCCTATGAGTCTCCTATTCTATTCTATTCTATTCTATTCTATTCTATTCTATTCTATTCTATTCCTCATAGGAAAGATTTTCCATTCCACCAATCATCCTTGTAGCCCTTCTTTGCACCTGTTCCAGTCTGACTTCATCTTTCTTAAACATGGGTGACCAGAACTGTACACAATACTTCAAGTGAGGTTGCACCAGCACCTTGTATAATGGTACTAACACCTCCCTATCGCTACTGGAAATACCCCTTCTGATGCACCCCAGGACCACATTAGCTTTTTACACTGCCACTGAGAGAGGAGAGGCAGGAAAGAGCACATTTACTTCCCTTAAAGGACTGTGGGGGATATATCAAGAATCTCAGGGGGGTGTAGGAGTTCACTGAGTTGGAGTTTTCAGGGTGAACAAAACTGGTCCAGTGTGCAGTTGGGGCTAGTTGTCTTTTTCCCTCAGCGGGCTTGTCTAGGGTTGTTGCAATTCCATTGTTTGAGGCAAAGATATGTCATCCCTGTCATACTTAGCAACTTGTGTGTGTGAACTTAACTTTTTTCTTCCAGGCAGTTTGTATTTTCTTTTTTTGTTTTAAAAACATTGTTTCTAGGCTTTGTGGAAGTCACAGCTTAGTTTTCATACAGCCTACCAATGGAGAACTGTTCCCTTTTCTCTCTGTTTTTCATGTTCACGTAGTGGATTTAGCAGAAAATTCCCTTTTAAACAAGCTTATCCGGAAGTCCCTGGTAGAATCCAGTCATCATGTTGAAGTCCTGCAGCGAGATCCCAACTCCCCTCTCTTCTCTGTGAAAACTTTTGAAGAACTGCGTCTGTGAGTATCTAAGACATAACTGCACTCTGAATAAGAGTCGTTGCAGATCAAACAGGAGTGTAGAAACTACATAAGGATTTTAGTTATGTTCTGAAATTTAGTGACCTTTAAAACTGGGAATGATGGTTCAAAATACAGTAACCCAAACCATATTAAATCAGAAAGGCATATGGATATACACTGAAGGATCCAAACATTCCATTTTATCATGATCTGCCGAGACCAACGTGTCCTGATGCATACCCCAAAACACATTGAAACATGATTGTAATTCACTCATATTATAACAGTGATTTTTAGTTACTTGTGTTATAGATGCCTTAAAAAGATTCAAGATTTTTTTTCTTTTACCTGCCAGTATGGAAACTTGTTTTTAACCTTGGTAAATATATAGGCTAAATTATTGTCCCTAAACATAACATTTAAACAGTTGGTCTTTCCACACAGCCCATGCAAATCCATGTTGTAATATGGTTGAATCACAGATGTTTTCTAAACACGTTTTACACATGATTATTTTTATGGCATAACCAAACCCTGTTTAGGATTAGATCCAAATGAAGTATTTCCAAGGGAAACCTGAGGGTGTATGGAAAATTATTTCAGCAGGTGAGCCTTCCTTTGTTGTCTCCTGAACTAGAACAAGGAAAAGTTGAGCTCATGTTTTTATAAGCTTTAAAACAAAACAAAACAAAACAAAACAAATGCTGATAATATGCTGCAAAACATCTTCTGGTGGTTTCTCTTCCAAGAGAATGTGTGGTTTCTGTGACACAGATTGGCCAGTATTTTATATTTGGCCACTATTTTATATTTCATAATAGAAGATGGGTTGGGCAATAGCTTTTCATAAGGGGCATAAAAGCCAGACTTAAGGGTCACACCTAACCTGCTTTCTTTGTCAGAAGTGAGGATTTGGGAAGACAGCAAGTGAGGCAATATCTGAGAGAGAGAACGGGGGAGGTGCCAGAGGACTGGAAAAAAGCAAATGTTGTGCCTATTTTCAAGAAAGGGAAAAAGGAGGATCCGGGGAATTAGAGACCAGTCAGCCTCACCTCAATCCCTGGAAAAATTATGGAGCAGATTCTCAAAGAATCCATCCTCACACACTTAGAGGAAAATAAAGTGATCAGGAACAGTCAGCATGGATTTACCAAGGGTAAATCCTGCCTGACCAATCTCATTTCCTTCTATGAGCAGATGACTGGTTTTCTGGATGCGGGAAGCACCGTTGATGTGCTATACTTTGATTTTAGTAAGGCTTTTGATACAGTTTCCCACAGCATTCTCATTGGCAAATTAAGGAAGTATGGGTTGGATAGGTGGACTATAAGGTGGATAGAGAACTGGCTAGATCAACGGTTTCAGCGTGTAGGAATCAATGGTTCCATGTCTAGCTGGCAACCGGTCACGAGTGGTGTGCCCCAGGGGTCGGTCCTGGGGCCGGTTCTGTTCAACATTTTCATCAATGATCTGGATGATGGAATAGACTGCATTCTCAGTAAGTTTGCAGATGACACCAAGCTGGGGGGACCAGTAGACATGTTGGAGGGCAAGGACAGGATTCAGGGAGACCTAGATAAATTGGAACAGTGGGCCAATAGAAATCTTATGAGATTCAATAAGGATAAGTGTAAAATCCTGCATTTGGGACAAAAAAAAACCCATGCACTGTTACAGGCTGGGAAACATTCAGCTAAGTAGCAGCAGTGTAGAAAAGGACCTGGGGGTCATGGTGGATGGGAAGCTGGATATGAGTCAGCAGTGTGCTCTTGCTGCCAAAAAGGCCAATGGCATACTGGGCTGCATCAAAAGAAGTATTACCAGCAGATCAAGGGATGTGATCCTTCCCCTCTATTCTGCACTGGTGAGGCCACATCTAGAATACTGTGTTCAGTTTTGGGCTCCCCACTACAAAAAGGACAGGGACATGCTAGAGAGAGTTCAGAGGAGGGTAACCAAAATGATTAAAGGGCTAGAGCACAAGCCCTATGAGGAAAGACTGGAAGCATTAGGCTTATTTAGTCTGCAGAAGAGAAGATTGAGGGGGGATTTGATAGCAACCTTCAACTACTTGAAGGGATGCTCTAAGGAAGATGGAGCTCGACTGTTCTCGGTAGTAACGGAGGACAGAACGAGGAGCAATGGTCTCAAGTTGTGGTTAGGGAGGTCTAGGCTGGATATTAGAAAAAACTTTTTTACCAGGAGAGTGGTGAAGTCTTGGAATGAGCTGCCGAGGGAGGTGGTGGAGTCTCCATCTTTGGAGGTGTTTAAGGCCTGGCTGGACAAAGCCCTGACTGGGATGGTTTAAGTGGGAGTGGTCCTGTCTCTGGCAGGGGGTTGGACTAGATGACCTATAAGGTCCCTTCCAACCCTATGATTCTATGAGCTAAGACATTTAGGATTTGAGAGACAGATACTAAACATTGCTTAAAAAAAAAAAAAATTTGTATCTGCAGTGGCCAATCTCTTAAAGAATTTCACATGCCTGAATGTTGTGATCAAATTCTGATGCTGACAGTTATGGCCAAGCCTCCCTAATCTTCCCTTGTAGTTTCAATTTAAATAAGCAAAAAGAACAAAAGTCAGTTGGCACCTGAAAAACTGATGAAGCAGGTTGCAGTCCATGAAAGCTTATGCCTGAAGAAATTTGTTAGTCTTTAAGGTGCCACAGGAATTTAATTGTTTTTACTGTATACAGACTAACATGGCTACTCCTCTGGAATTTAAATAAGCTGCTCCCTTCCTCTCCAGAACTGTCCTGTGCTAGTGCTAGTGCTTGTGATGATGTTTATTGTTCCACTCTAGAGGAGGCAGAATTTCCATTGATGGCATGCAACATATGTGTTCTAGAATGACAGTTGATTATAAATTAACTTCTTATATAAACTATTGACATGATGTTTTCTGGACACTAATGAGATGTGTGTAGGAAATAAGCTGCCAGCTTGGAGATAATTAGCTTTGCCTACCCACATTGAAAACTTTAAATTGAAGTAATCTTGCTCACTATGATTTCTTCACTATTTAATGTGAGGAGAAAAAAAGCAGAGGTTATGGACTTGCATGTTTACAACTGTCCTGGTTTCAAGTTAATTTATCCTAATATCAGCTGTCCCTGTTAAGTCTCTGCAAGTGGAAAGGTGCATTCTGCTTTAGGTCTGCATCTCTGAGCTATGTGTGAATGACTTTTTTATTACATCTACCAGTTTTATTTTGATTTTGACCGTGAATTTTTTCATGAAAATAGCAAAGCATAACAAATCTCATGGAAGAAATGGGGAGGACAAGTAAAAGTGTTTAGTGTTAGTTATTCTGTGGACACATTTATTATTCTGCTTTCTAAATTGCACATTTTCGAGGAGTGACTTTCAAACTGGTGTCCATGTACCCCTAAGGGTACATAAGCTATTTTCAGGGGGTATGTGAGAAAAATCCTATAATGGTGGATGACCCATTTTATTCAGTAAGACTTGGCAGTCTAATCATAGATCTGTTATGGCCCTATCTCAGTTGGGGGTACACAGCAGACATTATTTGAAAAGGGGTATGCAGCCTAAGATGTTTGAAAACAATCGTCCTAGAGCATATCAGTCACCTTTTGTAAATGGTTTGAATTTTCCTGGTTTGACAGGAAGAAAGAGTTATTACAGGGAATTTATGCTATGGGTTTCAACAGACCATCCAAGATCCAGGAGACAGCGCTTCCTATGATGCTAGCAGATCCGTGAGTACTTGTAAAACAGACTGTTTGTATTTGTTGAGATTTTCATTTCTTGGACTTCCTAGTTCTTTTCTCTGGCTGATCACACCTGCAATGTTTAGTTTCCTTCCCTGGCTCTTTATATCTTAGTGTCCCACAGAATTCCATTCAGTTTTTCCCATGAACAAAAAGTTTGAGGAGGAACTGAGGGGCCAGATTTCTGCCTTTCATTTGTCCTTGCTCCCTTCCCAAATCCCTTGGGCCTGGCTCCATGCCCCCTTTGAGGGCTTGCTAGCCAGAGAACCTGCAGGCCTGTGCAGAGGAACGTAGGGGAAGGGTATGTTAGCGGTGATACCAGGCACTCTGCATATCCAGGTCAGTTTCCCCACCAGGGCTGCCAGCAAACCTGGGCTCCATAGCCATAGTATCACTTTGACTCACATGCTCCCTGCACCCTGAGCTACCCCTCTTCCAGCACAGAGCTCTTAGCTACTCCCTGCCCGCACCTTAAGTGATTTTTCAAACTAGAATTGAACCCTCCAAACGCAGACAGGCTGTGGCTGGTCTAATGAGGTGAGTTGGGGCAGAGGTGGCGCATTCCTGTTGGGCTCTGTGCTCCCCCTCCACCAAATGCAGAGTCAAACTATGTCTGTGGTTTTCCTCCTTCTCTTATGCTTTCAGCTGTTGTGTATGGTGCTGTTTCTGAGATCTCCCTATACACTTCTTGCTGCCTTGTTTGGAAGTACAATATTTGTACAAACTCAGCTTCTGCAGAATTGTTCAGGATCTCATCTCTGTTATTTCTAGCCCAAACATTCACCTAGCAATCCTTCAGCCTCATATCTGGAGCCTGACCTTTGCGAGCCTGAGCTCTTTTTATCACCCACACAATCTCAGTTAGGCAGGCATTAACTCTTCTTTCCTTTTCTTTATTTATTTCTTTTTCATTAACAGTTCAAAGTAACTAATTTGCTGTAATGTTGGCATGGCATGGGCATTGCATTCAGCTGGGGACTGTTCTTCATATACGCAACCACCTCCCCCCCTTTGCCTCTCCCAAGCTGTGGTCTGGCACACATGCCTGTCTAGCAGAACAGGGTGCCTTGTCCAGGGCAGAGCGCACCACCCAGGGTCTGCCCCCTTCAGCAGTCAGCCCCCCCATCCAGGGACTGTGACTGGTTCTTCCGCTTAGTCCATCCTGCACCCCTCACCCCACCTCACAGGCCCCTGCACTCCCCATACCTGCTGGTCTTCTGCCGTGGCTACATGTAGCTCAGCCCTACAGCCTGCCCACTGCGTTTTCTAGTGCTGGGGATCCGGGTTCTGCTGGGGTCACTGGATCAGTGATCCTGCAGGATGGCAAGGGGCTGAACACCCTGGTCTCCTGCAGGTGCTGCTGGGCCCAATCCTTCATTGGCTCTGAGCCCAGGTCAAGTATCCTTCCCATCTGAGATGCTGTGTAAGTCACAGCTGTGTGCTGATTGGGCAGCAAGCATCCAGCGGATTGAGAACCACTGGACCTGTCCAAAATGCTGCTGAAGTAATCTTCCTCATGTCTTGCTCTGACCGTGTCATCCACAGTCCTCACCATTGGCTTCCTCTTTCTTATACTATCCCATCTGAGACAGTCATCATTTTTTTCAGTTTGAGATCTAACATAGTCTCCCATCCACCTGCATTTTTGTTCTGATTTTCTCCTATGCTCTTCCCAATTCTCTCCCCTTACCAGCGCAGTAATTAGGCTGTGGTGAGTGGGGCAAAGTCCCAGGTGCTGAATTTTAGAGGGCGCAGGGGACAGATCCCGCTCCCCCCCCCCCGCCCATGTGCGCACACGCTGTATGTGGAACTTCATGTAGACTTGCAACACTATAAACATTTTTGCAATTATAAAACCTATATGTAACTGAGTGAACTGTTCTTGTCTTGCAGACCCCAGAATCTGATAGCACAGAGCCAGTCAGGGACAGGGAAGACTGCAGCTTTTGTCTTGGCCATGCTGAGCAGAGTTAATGGTGCTGAGAAATTCCCCCAGGTAATACTGGTAAAGGTGATTTGGGAGGAATAGCAATATATTGACTTTCTTAAAGGGGCATAGCTTAAAAACCACAAACCGAATGTTTTATTACTGTAACTTTTATCACTTATGGTCACTGGTGGTTAGGTTAAATGATTTGTTTTCTTTGTGTAATAGCAATTTGTGTATATTATTTTTTCATTGCTTCGTATGTATAGTGGGAAGATAAGATTATAAAACCCCAAGGTAGAGAGAAACCTGGGTCAGCTGCAGTTTGTAAAATTACTTTTTATTCAGTTAAAAAAAAACCCAACAACTTAGACTTCAAGTTGAGTGTTTTTATTTTCTTTTTGAATTTTTGTGTTGCTGCTACATTTGAGATATGTTAGCACTTCCAGTATAAATCCTGACCTTTAGATTTAATATCTTCGTTGTTCAGTAACTTTGGAACTTGATACATAGGTGGTTGATCTGGTTGTACATCGTAACAAAAATGTGTTTACTGCTTAAGTTTTCTAGAGCATAAACTTGTTACATGGTTTCAGATGAATTCTGAAAGCTCGATCTAAAAGCGTAGTTTACAAAAATAGTATGCATATTTACTAACTGGCTTTAGACCAGGTTTAAAATACTTTTCATTTCAGTTTGAGGAAACAAAGAAACAAGTTTGAAGAGCACTTACTGAGTTTGATTGCTCTTTTCCATAGCTTATTTTACAATTAAAGTTCTTGTTCAAATGAGTACTCTTACTGGCTCAAGTGTCACTATTGAATTTCAGTGTAAACTAACTTGTCTTGGAAGATTAATGTTATAGATCATAAAGAAATACCACTTACTTGAAGTCTCTGTTCT
The DNA here is from genome assembly GCA_007922195.1 of Podocnemis expansa. Lineage (NCBI taxonomy): Eukaryota > Metazoa > Chordata > Testudines > Podocnemididae > Podocnemis > Podocnemis expansa. The sequence goes on from ML682025.1 coordinate 10,698,039, forward strand.
CATCCATGCTGGCTATATTTAACTGTTAAATTAAATCTCAAATACAGAACAATTTGCATTACACTTTGAGGAACATTCTGAATAATAGGGGATGAATACATCTCTTAACTACATATGTAATTCTAATGTTTTCTCCTCTTGTAACTAAGTCAAAGGTTTCACATGCATTTTAAGTTAAGGATTGTTTCCTCCCGTGTGTGTTGCTTTTTTAAAACAGTAATGAATGTGTCATAGATTTACTTGCATGAAGTGGCTAGCTAGCTGGTCAGTGTGCATGTTGTTGTTAAATAGGATTTTCTTAAATCATGTGACAGACAGATATTTCTTGCAATATCTTTGGAAAATCTTCTAGAATTAAGTTTGAATAGCTTTGGACTCCACTATATTATAAAAGCAAGGTTGTTGTGCTATTGGGGGATTGCATGCCACTTCTCTAAGTGGAGTTGTAGCCACTCTAAACCCTGGTCAGTGTTATGAGAGTCAAAGGACTATTTTAAACAAGACTTCACTTTTGGGATGATTGAAATTAGGTGGGTTTCTTAGGAGGCTCCACAAGATTGGGGGGAGGGGGGAGAATACACATTCTCACTTCTGGATCTACTGTTTGGAAGCTACACTCGCAGGAGAGAACCATTGCCTGGCTGATTGTGTTCAGAGTCTCTGCAGACCAAAGACTTAGGTTGTACAGAGGAGTGACTCTCATTCATGGGTGTGCTTCTTTAGAGCAAAAGCTGTTATGTATTTGTGACCACAGAAAAAGCCCCTTGCAGGATTTTGGGGGACTGAGCATCTGCCACAGCCCTTGGAGTTGCGGGTGATCTCTGGTAATCTGTTTGCCTGCATGTAGGTTTTTATTGGTTTAATATGTTTTCTCTGTAATGTTTTTACCTTGAGAATAAATCTGCCTGCTTAGAAAAGACTGTGTAGCAATAACATGTGCCTGTGGACAATTATGCTGTTTATAGCTTCTGAGGAGAAAGCCAAGCAGGTCTGCTTAGACAGTCTTACTTGCTGAGGAATTCTTAGTGTAGGGAGGGAGCAGTGCATCCTGGAAAACCCAGTCAAAAGGGAGATAGAGATGAGTCTTAAACCTAGTGAAGTGACTGCTCAGAAGTTTGGATCCCAGAGAAGTGCGTTTGTTGGACCACAGAAGGCGAAAAGGGAACTGTGACACACACAGTGCCAATACATGTGGGATCCAAGCAATGTGAAGTACAAATAGCAATGAAGGAAATACTCTAGAAAGGAGAAGCAGAAGAACAGCCTCACTAGTCTATTCTGGAAATGAATAGTGAAGAAAGACTGGGAAAAGGAATGATGAGCAGCCAAAGAAAGGTTAGGTGATTTGAGCTAGGCAAAGAAAGGCAACCCAGCACTGAGGAGCAGACAAGGATGGCTAGGCAGTCTGCTGTATTTTCATCATCAGAAGATGAACGATGTTCCAGGATCACAGGGAACATCCAGCCCATTGGCAGAGGGCCCAGCAGGTAAGGGAAATCTTGGCACCAGCTCCTTAGAGGGGAGCAAGGAAGAAGCTGACAGAGAGCAGCCATGTTCCATTGAGATTGTGGACAGACCTACAAATAGAGTGACAGAGGATGCAGCTGGAGAAGGACTGACTGTACCTGGAAATTTAGCAGCTTGAGAGAGGCAGTGGCAGTACAAGAGAGAAAGGGACAGGGAGCGTCACCACCAACTTGAGATGGGAAAACAGCACCAGCAAAACCCTAATCTCATAGGTGACACCAGACCTCCTGTTCCTGTCCTAGGGGGTGACATAAACACCAGAGTCCTTCCTCAGATGTTTTTCTAAGAGCTTTGGAATTGGAGTGTGAATTGAATAGGTGGGGGAGAAGGACATATAGCTATGTCTAGTTCCACCGTTGTCAGTATGTTTCCCCAGAGAAGCTGAGGTTAGGCCACTGGAGTCACTTTTCCTCAACTTCTGGGGCGGTTGGACAGAAAAATGAATTTGGCTTTGAGAGATGTTTGAAGAATCTCCCTTGCCTCACGCCACTGGGGGAAAAGCAGTGCATGTTGGAGAGCTGCTTCAGAGGAGGACAGCTATAGCATATTTCTCCCTTTGGTCAAAGAGTGATTGCTTGTGATGCTTCTGGAGGGACGGGGAGCCTCAACCCAGCATTGAGGCAGCTAACTCCTTGGGTGGAGACAGGGATGTCATGTACAATCCCTAGAAACTGAATGAGAGGTGGGAGTGGCAGACCAAGTCTCATGTTTGCACTCAGATTTTGAGGTAGCAAGGGAGGAAGGACTATGTGAGAGATCAGCCCTATAGAAATTATACAGGGGAGAAAATTAAAGAGAAAGTATTCATGATGGTTGACAGACAACTCTGTACAGGTTTTTGGAGGACGTTTGTTGGCTTGCTGGCAGAATGCTTGAGTACGTATCTGAAATGTGACATTATGAAAGATAATACTGGAAATGCCATTTGGGGAATAAACCTATCCAGACAGTAAGTTGGGAAGTTTCCCTATACTGCTGATTAAGCACCCTACTTATCTTCCCTAAAGAAGTGGATGCATGTGTTGTTGGCAGTTCCCTGAACTGTCTTTAGAAGATGATATTGAATTAAGTGTAAAGCTCTCTGGAGTCCATTGTATTATAAAGGAAAAGTTGATCCATTATTGTGGAATTGTATTTAATTTCTTTAGGAGGAGATGTGGCCAGTGTAAACTCTGGGAAGCGATATGAGCATCAGTGAACCATTTTAAACAATGTGCCAGACAAGACTGCACTTTCAGGAAGAACAAAGTTAGATGTGAAAGAAGCAAGGAGTCCTGTGGCACTTAAAGACTAACAGATTTGTTTATCGCATGAGCTTTCATGGGAGAAAATCCCACTTCATCAGGTGCTTTGAAGAACTTTTTCAAAGCATCTGACAAAGTGGCATTTTCTCCCATGAAAGCTCATGTGATAAATAAATCTGTTAGTCTTTAAGTGCCACAGGACTCCCTGCTTCTTTTGCTGAACTAGACTAACGTGGCTGCCCCTTTGGATCTTGTGAAGTTAGATGTGTGTCTGAGGAAATTCTTGGGGAGAGGGAATTGTAAGTTTCCACTTTTGGACCCAGTCTTTTGAAGCTATGCCCAGCAGAGCGAACCATTGTCTGGCTGATTTACCATGCACGAGTCTCTGCGGATAGAAGATAGGCTGTATAAAAGAGTGACAGACTGATACTTGGAGTATATGCTCTGAGTTAAAGTTCTTATAAGCTTGTAACTGCAGAAAATCGCGTTGGTGGGGTTTGATGGACTGAAAGCAGCTGCCAGATCCCTTGTTGGTGTTGCCAATGATCTCTGGTAAGCTGTTTGCATGCCTGTAGTTCTTATTGTTTTCTTTGTAATTCTTTCATCTTAAGGGTAAAGATGAATGTTTAGAAAGGGCTGTGGAATAATGAATACTTGTTGGCAGTTATGCTGATGAAAGCCTCTGAGGTGAAAGCTAAGCAGTCTGACTTGTTAGGGAACTCACAGGCCTTGTCCGTAGTTACTGGGAAATTGAATGGCAGTTGACAGGAGTTACACAAGCTATGCCGAGTAGCTTGCATAATTTTCAACTTCCTAAGTTCTCTTCTGTGCGTTGTCTCCACTTTGCTGCATCACCGTGAAATACATACCTGTCATCACAGTGCTGTGCTTTTTATGGAGGTTTTATTGAATCAAGTTCCAGATTGATTGAGCGGGTCTTCATTTCCACTCAGCTGAACCAGACACGTTGATCTGGCAGTGGTGAATTTGCCACCGGCAGTGAAGGCATGCTCTCAGTGTAGGCAGGGACTATGCAGCCTGAAAAAACTCTAGTCAAAAGGCACAAAGACACAGGTCTTTCCCCAGGAGAGGTGGGGTGACCCTGCTGGGTAACAGAGGAGGTCTACTGAGCGGTTGCCCTGAACTGTGACATGTTTTAGTCATTTTAAGTAGTTGAAGCAATCCGTCCCCGTCTTCTCCATTTTTTGATTTTGAACCATTGCAAGCAGTTGAGATGCTGCACCTTGTTATAAAAATGTCTTCACCTAGGGGTGAACGCAGCTTTGCAAGATATTTTATCATGTAACAGCTTTCTTGCCCATGCCCCATAAGGGTCTTCATTTACCTTAAGGCTAGGACAGTCCTATGTCAGATAGATCAGGCAAAAATTTTGTTCCTTCTCTTGCTCCTTTTAACATCTCTTTCTCCTTGACATTAGAAAACACTATCAATGACACACTTGCGGTTTTTCCATCTATCTCAAATGGATCCATGCTGCACCAGATACAAATATGTGAATAGGGTAGGGAGGGTGCCTGAAATTTAGCTCCAGTGCAGTCTTGTTAATCTTTTTCTGCACAAGGACAGTTGCATTCGTTTGTCTCTTCCTGCCATGATACCCAAGTTTTTATCATGTTATTTCCTTCTCTGGTTTCTAGTCTCCTCTCCTAAAATTTCTCTCTGTTGCTACTATCAGTGCAGCTTCAGGGGTGCTGAGTCTAAAATGATGGGTATTTGTGGGACCTGTGAGGCTCCCATATGATGGTATGATAATTCAATGTATTTATTTTATTGCACTGATTTTTACTAAGGACTGCATCAGTGGCACACCACCTTCAATTTCATCAGCTTAGTCTGCATTTAAATAACTCAACTCATAGATTTCTTCCATATCTGCTAATGTGTTTTTCACTTCTCTGCTGTCTGAAAGTGCCTCTGTTTAGCTCCAACCTATGAACTGGCTGTACAGACTGGACGAGTGATTGAGAAGATGGGAAAACTTTGTGTCAACATCAGAGTTACATATGCTGTCCGAGGGAATAGAAGTATGTTTGTTTTTACTCTTCTCGATAGATGCGGGATAATCAATGCTAGTGTTGGTATTATTTATAATCTAGAGGCCCCAATGAGAACAGGGATACCATTTTGTTAGGGGCTGTGCAAACCTGTGTGAAGGCCTGCCTGACTCGCCTAAAGGAGCTCATGGCAAGTGACATACACAATGAGTGCAGAGGATGCCGCCAGATTGTATAACTTGTATGTATAGAAATACATTTGCAGGTTTTGGTTATTAGAAATTGCCACTAACTGATTCCCTCCTGGCTTTCAGTCTAGCTATCATATATCTTAGCTTTTGTTGGGGCAAGGCAAGTTTTACAAAAAGTGAGAGATTAATGCACCATTAGTGCATTACAACATGCTCACCATCAGTTATTGTTGTTTCAGCTGTGCACTTTCATTGAGAAAAATGATATAAAAATTCACACAGGAATTTCCGTAGTATCATTTCATGTTCTTACAGGTGTCTCAGTCTGTTATAAATTAGTGAAACTAGGCTTTTAATCTTTGCCTTCACAGTTTACCCCAGCTGGGTGTAGTATAAGCACAAAATCCTGTCTGCATTGCAGATGCTACCATAGCAAGGGACCATGTCACAACATAGTTGTCCTTTAGTCGAGTTATCTTAATGCTGCTATCCCACTACAGTGATACCTCTGTAGCGTAGATGGGATCTTAACTATTTTGTAACAGATGAGTCTTGGGTTCTCCCAAGGTTTTGTGAGGTTATGGTCATATTAGAAGCTGTAACTACGTCCCCTGAAACAATCACAGCTATATCACTTAGCATAGACTTGCTGCAGAGGCTGTAAGATGGGGAGGAGTCCATTGCTGTAATAAATCCACCACTTTAAGATGTGTTGACTAGTTTGATAGAAGAATCATAGGGTTGGAAGGGGCTTCATGAGGTCATCTAGTCCAACCCCCTGTTAAAAGCAGGACCACTCCCACTAAATCTCCCAGCAAGGGTTTTGTCTAACCAGGCCTTAAATGTTTCCAAAGATGGAGATTCCAAGAATTCTACTACCATCAACCTAGCTTCATTTACAGTTGCAGTTTGGTTGATGTAACTGTGTCATACAGGGTGCAAAGTTTTTCATAGCTCTGAGCAACATAGATAGATCAGTCTGCATTTTAGGTATAGGCCAGGCCATAGCATAGATGGAGCTGAAGTTTTCTGTAGGTTTTGAAGAAAATCTGTGTACTGATTTAGGTATTCTGAGTCACAAAAACATTCTTCCAAGCACTTTGAGGCTTCATTTTTCCTTTTCATTTTGGCACTTTATATTATGATTACAATCAGGCTTCATTTTTAAATTAATTTGTGGAATCTTATGCGTGTATTGAATTCAAAAGGGCCTAAGAATATGGACAAAAATGGATGTGTAAGAACTAGGTTTTAATTATGTGAAGAATAAAATCACAATGGTCATGTGTAATTGTATTGATGAAATACATAAACAATAGGGAGTGGTAAACTCTAACTTGTGTGCAGTTAACACTCAAGAAAAGTAACATAAGATTTTCCTGGAAATAGAATTAATCTATTTAAGTAATTGTAGCAGACTTAACATTAGTTGTAGCAATCTGTATCTAAAGGACAAATTGACCAAAATAGGAAATTCAAGCTTATATATCAGTCTAAATTATTCATAAGTGCAATGTTTAAAACAGTGGTGCAAGTTAGTTTTCTTGGGTAGTTGCATGAAATGAGGGGAAAAGCACACTCAGCTATCTGTAGTCACTTATCTTGAAAATGTGCCCCTAACATCTGGCTAGTCAGAATAGGTTCCCTAGATACGTTACTCGGAGAATCATACTTGGACATAATTCATTAAAAAATTTTTTTTGAAAGCTTTGTCTGGGACTGTAGACAGCCTGTTTGAAAATCATTAGTACCCACAGTATTTAAATTTGAATACTCGCTGCAAATCATAATTGTGCTTTATTATGCATCTTTGGTCTGTTCAATGAAGAAATTGTGTTAAGAATTTGTTGCTTTTCTGAGCTAGTCTAATGTAACTTCTTTCTCACTCAGTTCCAAGAGGTAGCAAGATTGAAGAACAGATAATAATCGGAACCCCAGGGACTGTCTTAGACTGGTGTTTCAAACTGAGGCTGCTGGATGTAAAGAAAATCTGTGTGTTTGTGCTCGATGAAGCAGATGTAATGATTGACACACAGGGGTTTTTAGATCAGAGTTTCCGTATTCAGAGGTAATACTCTAGTTATCCACCTGAATCCTGAAGGCAGGGAAAATAGTGGTTTAGCTTTCAAAATTCTGTTTTAACTCACAAATCTGGTTATATCACTGAGTAATAGTTTTAGCTAAACCACTGCTTTCTAAAATAGTGCCCATTCAAATTAACTTGAAGGGAAGCAAGGGAGAGGCTTTCTTAAAGTATGACTTAAATGGTTAATTGTACCTTCCTTATTTATAAGCTTTTATGGATACAGCTCCAGATTTGGTACTTTCAGAGCATTTGGTCAAAGGAATTTTTTTTTAAAAATTGGCTGCTCAAGCTCCCTTATTTAAAGTAAGTGAATTATTGAATTAGTTTGAATGTAAAAGTCATTTCATAAACTTCTGACTTGGAAGCCTACATGAGCATTACTGTTTTATCTGATGTTCTTATAAACTTAACATGGCTTCATGTGTATTAACGGTCCACCCATCCCCTAGGCTGGGGAGCCTGAGCTGCAGCCAAAGCCACAGTGTCAAAACAGCACCTACACACAGTTTTAGTGTGCTGTGGACCCAGGCTGGAGGGCTTGTTGCCAGATGCAGTGTGGGCATACCCAAAGAGCCTGTTTAACATTACAGCAGGACTCTTATGATGTGTTCTATTGATGAATTTCCATTTTTCCATGTAACTGCATGGAAATATCCCACTCTAATAAACCACTTGTTACCTTAGATAATTACTGGAAGAAGATTGTAATCATAAGGAAAGAAGTGTTGGCATAGGAGCGTGAAGATAATGTGGCTTGAGACTGTTTTCTGATAAAAACACCACACAATTTACTAGCCTTTCTTTTCTAGAGCATTACCACAGGACTGCCAGATGCTCCTCTTCTCAGCAACCTTTGAGGATGCCGTGTTGCAGTTTGCTAAGCAGATCATCCCTGACCCCAACATCATTAAACTCCGCAGAGAGGAGATGACCTTGACCAATATCAGACAGTACTACTTCTTGTGTGAGAATAAGGAAGATAAATACAAGGCCCTGTGTAATATCTATGGGAGCATCACTGTTGGCCAGGCTATCATCTTCTGTCAGGTAAAGCTCTCTCGTTCTTGTTACTCACCCAGCAAAAGCCAGGTGAATGTTTTCATAGAAACTGGCATAAAAAAATGGCCTGTCTTTCAGTGCTGATGGCAACAGAGTAAGGAATCCTATTATGGGCAGTGTGAGTGATTCCCCCCCCCCCCCCCAGGGAGGTGGGATGCAATTTGAGGATTATTGCTCAGCATGAGTTCCTCTACATTACTCACATCTTCCTCCAGTCAGACTCCTAAAACTTTGCTTACTGCCACTCCCCTTATCTTTAAGGGATGTCTGCATTGCAGCTGGAGGGGTAATCCCCATCTTGGGTGGACAGAAAGTGCTGTCTTTGCTCAAACAGGCTCACTAAAAATAGTGCTGTAGTAGCTCAAACTAGCCACCCTGGTACCATCTCATCTGAAATCTTGGAAACTTGCTCAGGCAGCTAGCCCATGGCCAGGTTGAGCTAGTGTGCTAAGAAGAGCAATTAAAGCTATCCCATGACTGTCTACCTGAGCACTGATTTACATTGCCCAGCTGCAGAGTAGATGTATCTTGATGCACTTCTATACTTACCTTGAAGGATTATCAGAGGTCCCGGTTGCATCTTTGTGGTTCTTCTACATCTGTTTTACTGCACGCTATTGTGTGCAATGGACTTCTGGGTACTGCCCATCTCACTCTTGAGTATCTGAGATTTGCCGTGCCCAAGACCCCATTGCCAGCCAGAACATGAAACAGTTCAATGGAGAGGTGTTGTCCTTTGGCTCTTCACAGAGAGAGCTGGGCTGCCATACTTGCATTTAAAGAAAGGGAACCACTAGTGGACCACAAAGCCTGGCACTACCACAGGTTTTCGGGCTTGCTTGGTGGCTGACCTGGATCTAAGCTTTATAGAATATTTATTCAGTTCCACTACCAACTGTAGTCATCTTTCAGAAATAGTATTATTTTTACAACTCTCTCAGCAGTGGATACAGCTTATTATCCCTTGCAAAAAGACATTTACAATCAAGCCACGCTGTGTTCCTGTTTTTATTGATACCTTGCTATTCATTCTGAGCACACATATCCTAAACATGGTTTTTTGATATATTACTTGCTCTTTGCTCTAGGATCTAACAGACCACCTATGCTTACTGTTAAAAGTTCCTTGGTTTAGGGCAAACAGCTGAACTTCACCTCTGTTCATGAACACTGGGAATGCCAAGCATCTGTCTTGCTCAGACTATACTGTCCCAGCCTATGTTCTGAGTTTTTATTTAGCCCTGAAAGAGCTAGATGATATCATTGGTCACACTAATTGGTTGTTTCCTGTTGCTTAATGCATTTGGTACTAATTGCTTTTCCCACTCTGGCTCTCTGCCAGCACAGGTGTTACTATGTTAGATATGCTATAATTAGGGCCCCACCAGCAGGATTCTATTACACCAACTGCTCTTTGTTTCTCCTGCTGTCCTTGGCCCAGTTTGTTGTCCTTTTGGGCAACTGAGTCCTGACTTAAATTGAGTGTTAGAAGACTTATATCAAGTCCTAACCAGGGTCTTCCTCCAGCCTCCTATGTAAGACTGCTGCTCCCAGTTTTCACTAGATCCCAAAGAAAACTCTTCACTTCCTGGTTTTGGGGAGAAGGGAAGAGACTAGAAAAACAGCTGGAAATCTGTATAAAAGAATTAAAGGAAACAATCTGAACTGAGGCTTTTAATTTTCATGTTCTAAATTTAGCTCTTCACTATTTTAGTATTTAAAAAAAACAAAAACAAAAACAAACTTCAAGGCAATTTGGATAACCAAACAGGTTGTTGTGCCAGTGTAATCCAGTGACATGTGTACACAAGTATCCAAGACACAATTTTTTTTACTGGAGCTTTTAGTTCTCTAATTTCCTGCTGTATTTAAAGGCAAATTTCAGAATTTCACAATATTAACCACTTTTGCATCTATCAAATGCATCCTGTTTAGGTGGAATTCATTCTAGTTCTGTTTTTGCTAAACAGCAAACCATTACTATTCCTTTGCATTCATCTAAATCCTTTTCTGGAGCCATCCTGACTGTTTGCCTGTTCAGCTTGTATATACATACACATAACATGATATAATCTGTCTTGAACTAATTCTTTGTTTGCTAGCTGGCTTCAGCGTAATCACTTTTGCTGTCTTTAGAAATTGAAGTAGCCTTGGAGCAAAATTCATTGACATTGTCAATAGTCAGCATTTGAGGGGCCTGAGTGAGCTCTGAGAAAAAATGGGGGTACTGAGACTTGGGGTGTGAGCCTGCAGGTTTCTCTTGTGAAGAGCCTGCCAGACACTCCTCTGACATGCTGAGGGAAAAAGAACAAAGGATTAGAGAATACATAACTAGGATGGGTGCAAGTAATTTGGAAGGGGAGGGAGCAGATCTCTGTCCAAGGAGATTTTCTTATGTGCTTGCTTCCTCTTTGTTTTAGACTCGGAGAAATGCAAAATGGTTATCGCTGGAGTTAATTCAAGATGGGCATGAAGTGTCTGTCTTGAGTGGTGAGCTGACAGTTGAGCAGCGGGCTGCAGTAATCCAAAGGTTTCGTGATGGAAAGGAGAAGGTCCTTATCACTACTAATGTCTGTGCTAGAGGTACTATCCCTTTGTTTTTCAAAGTATTACGGTTTTGAGACCTTTGTTTTTCCTAGCTAGGGCACCCACAGCATGCAAGTATATTATTGTTCCTGCATTGTACAACCCTGTTGTCCTTCTTACCTCCACTTCACACACCAGAAATCTACTGTGGATTGCATCAGATGGTAATAGCTGCTTGGAATCTTTCCAATACATGACACGAGCTTTTCTATTACACTGATGTTAGCATTGGTTAATTTGGGGGTAGGAGCTTGGATTTCTAGATATAAATTCAGTGAGTTTTTGTCAGAGCAAATGCTGGTTGCTGTAGCTTGCAGAAATAACACCAGACAGATTTCTTACCTCCATCCAGATCAAATTAAGGACTGTACTTCAGTATAAAACTGTTTTGTGTATAGCAGCTCATCGCCTAGCTTCTTGATGGTGTTGCTTGTAGTGACTTTAAAGTCTTGTCTGTGCTAGCAAATGCATTATAGCCATAAATCACAGCTGGTACAACACAGTGGTATAAACACCTGAGTTCTGTTCACAGCTTCTACCATTGGTGATTGCAGCTGTGAAGTTGTTAGTATAGACTTACAAAATCTTTGTGTTTGTAATTGCCTTGCTGTTAGAAAAAAATAAATATTTGAAAGTCAGGGAGTTCAAAGTTAAATTCTTGACAGTTCTTGTACTCTACCACACTGTGTATAATCTTTGTAGCAATACAGAGAAATCTAAACAAAAACATAAAGAGTAGTTTAACATTTTAAAATGGCCAGTGAAAATATAGTGCAATATATATATACACACCTCCGTTGCCTTTCCTCCCACTGGAGTGGTAGGGGTCAACAGGGTCTTTAAACAGTGTTTATGGAGTGTCTGGGGTCAGGGTCCTTATTTAGCTTTAGCTTTTATGTGAGTGTCAGGATTGCAAACATTCATAAAAATGATGATTAATTAGAGTGTTTTGTGTCTGTGCAGAGAAGTTGCCAAGTTAAATTGCTCTTTCTGGCCTGTAGTGGGATGGTGAATGAGGTGGAGCGTGTCTTTGAATTCAGGGTAGAGGTAAACTGCGGAAATGTCATGGTTTTAAGTAAGTAAAACTTGGTTTTTTTTTTTATCTGGATACTGGTGAAATCCTAGGAGATTTTCCAGAAGCCTTCTTGATCCATCACTAGTTTTGAGCTCTTAGCAGCTGATTTTGCTGTGAGCTGCTGCATTCCATCTCCTTTCTTGTTATCCTGTACTACCATTCCTGCCATGACAATTTGCTCAGGATTATTTCCATCTCTATGCTTGATGTGACCAGAGTATCTAAGTTTGTGCCTGTTGACTTGTGACGACAGGGGTTTATTCTCCCCAGTGACTCTTCTAAGATAAGCACTCATCTAATTTTCTGTCCAGGAGATACTCAAGAGTCTCTGTCAACAGCACTACATTTCTAAGGCTTCTGTTTTCTTCCTGTCAACAGCATCACTTTCCAATGATTCACATCCATAGTTTGCTACTGAGAAAATTAAGCTTTTTACCTGTTGAACCTCTGTACATTTCATGATGCCATGGCTTTTTTCCAGCATGTATGATGAGGGAGGCCATGGCTGAGCAAATCATTCCTAATCTTTTGATTTCTTTGGAATTCTCTGGTTGGATATGGGTGAATTCTATTATCTGGGATAATATACTCCCTCTGCAATTCAACCATCAGTTGTAGTGTCTGTCTGCATCCTGTTTTTGTTAACCTTGTGTTTTGCCTATTCAGGGATAGTCCCTATTCCTTTACTGGCTATTGGAAACACCAACGTTGATTGTGTTCCAGCAGTGTTTGTATGAAACAGCATTGTAGCATCAGCATATCTAAGGCTGTTTAGGAGGTGCCCACCAGTGGAAATCCAGCTCATTTTGTTTCTATCAAAACCTCCCAGAGTTTGTCTATAATAAATTCTGCTACATCTTGAAAATGCTTGGACAGAATATACCTTGTTCTCGCCCTGCCCAGTGGAAAACCACCTGCTGTCACCTACTGTTGTTAGCTCTTGTTTCAGGCTCCTGCTTTCTATACAGGAGGCCTAGGATGACAGGCCACGTGTAAGGCCTGAGTAAAAGTAATGCTCAAGTCAACAATTGACAACAGCACTCTGCTCTATTGTTGACAGTGAAGAGTTGCAATGAGTTCAGTCAAATGCTCTGCAATTCCCTTACCTGCCAGTAACCTCTTAGTACCTTTCCCAGAGTAATGAAGAGCTCTGTCGCTCAGAAGCTTCTCTCACCAATAGAAGTTGGTCTGATCAAAGATTTCACCCCCTTTGTCTCTCTATATGTACTAGGATCGACACAACTGCAACAATACTCTGTCATATCCTCCAAAGACAATCATGTTGAACTGTTGGCGCACTTTCGAGAAGTCAGTGAAACTCATGATCACTGGGTGAATGTGTTCCCTGTGGTTTTGGATGTGATTTATGTTCACAATCTGATGATGTGTGCCTTTATCCCTCTGAATTCAGCTTGTGGTAGTTCTGCTTCTATCATTTGCTTAATGCAGTCCAGACGACATAGAACAGATCTTTGCAACCATGCAAGATCAAGGAGGTGACATAAGTGTTACTACACTCCATTGTGTCTCCTTTTATTTGAAAGGGCAGAAAGATTTGCTTCATTTAGTTGCCTGGTCGTTTTCTAGTCATCCATACATAGCAAATTTTCTACTTGCTGAGACATTGTGCATGCCTGGTGCTTCCTTCAGCTTCATTTTCATGGCAGTGCTAACTAATTTCACTTACAGGATTAATTGGAAGTCTGTATCCTTTGGTTGCTCTATCTCTAGCATTGTTGTATCATTACATAAAAGCCCCCAAGCCTTATACAGTGAACAAACAGGACAGTCCTTGCGCAGAAGAATAAATGCACACAAAACTGATATCAGAAATCACAACACCAAAAAAACAGTTGCCCAGCACTTCCATCTTCCCAATCACTCCATTGATGACTTGTTAACGATGGTCGTCAAGCAAATCAATGGGACATCAAGACTTCAAAGAGAAACAGCAGAAATCAAACTAATATGCAAATTAAATTGTGTGGAAGGAGGGCTGAATCATGACAATGGATTCTTTTCACTTTATAACAGGTAATTTGATTTCACCCTCCCTCTGTGTGCTGTTTCCTGGAGTTTGAATCCTTATAAATGCTCTGATTTGCTGTTGCAGTATGCCCTGATTCCATGTCTTACACTCCCCTGCGTTTATTTTCATCCAATTCTGTAAGTTTTCCCTCTTCAAAGCATCTGACGAAGTGGGATATTCTCCAATGAAAGCTCATGTGATAAATAAATCTGTTAGTCTTGAAGTGCCATAAGACACCTTGCTTTTTTTGCTTTACTAGACTAACATGGCTGCCCCTTTGGAACATAGTTGATGTGGTTCTTAGTCACATCATCGGATGAGCTCCACGTATAAAAACATGGAACACATTGGGTGTAGATAGTGTTTATAATGACCAGGTGATTAGAGCAGCAGAATTCAATTAAATGTCTTCCTCTCTAATTTTGCAAAGCAGATCCTTGTTTCCTTTTTTGTCTTTCAGAGAGCTTTCGCTTCCAACTTTCACATGCAGGTCTCCAATTATAATGGTGATGTCTTTGCTTAGTATTTTAATGTTTGCAAAACTCACTTATTACATTGTCATCAGGTGTTGTTGATGGCTAGGCTCAAAGAAGAATTGTAGTAATTCTGTCACTGATGGGGTTATAGCCAAAGAGACACTGATGTCTCGTTAGATGAGGAAAAATGGAGTCACATTTATTTTATTTTCTCAGATCCTTAATAGTAAGTATACTGTGCATTGATGAATTGTCATGAAATAGTCCTATCATTTCACTGCAGCTCTGAGACTGCAAAATTATTTGTCTTGCATTGGGACCCTGATGGAGGAAATGGCATCAAAAGATGGCAGAGTTAAATCAGGGACTTAACTAATGGCAACCACAAACCAGAGGAGAAGCAGCAGGAAACCACCCTCTTAACTTTTATGGCAGAACAAAGGCAAAGTGCTAATAAACATGTCGTTCTAGACAGGGGTGTCACTGGCTGGGGGAGTGACCCGGGGCATGGGCCCAGGCTCTGCCCCCGGCTTGCAGGCCCTGTCCCCTGGCCAGAGAGAGGGCCAGGCGCTGCTGTGGTGCTGCATATCGCTAGGCCCTGTATCCCCAGCTGGGGATGGGGCTGCCGCTGGCGTGCACAACCAGGCCCCAGATTGCCCGCTGCAGGCAGCTGGGCCCCAGATCCCCAGCGGGGGATGGGGCCGGAAGTGGCCACGGGCAGCCGGGCCCCGCATCCCCAGCCTGGGACGGGGCTGCTGTGGCTGCGGGCGTCTGGGGATGGGGCCGCCGCGACCATGGGCAGCTGAGCCCCAGATCCCCAGCGGGGCCTGGGGCCAGAAGCGGCCACAGGAGGCCGGGGCCGGAAGTGGATGCAGTAGGCCAGGCCCCACATCCCCAGCTGGGGACGGGGCCGCCGTGGCCATCGGTGACTGGGCCCTGGATCTCCGGCCTGATTGGGCCAGAGATCCGGGGCATCGGAGCTGGGGTTTGGGGCACATGCCCTGGGGTGCCCAGCGCCAGCAATGCCCCTGGTTCTAGATCAGGCGTGGCCAAACTGCAGCTTGGGAGCCGCATGTGGCTCTTGAATGAAAAACTGTGGCTTGTGGAAGAACGTCAGCAAATCAATTTAGTAAGTAAAAGTATATGGCTGTATGCCTCAGTGTGGGTCTTGAAGGTTTAATAATCAACTTGTGTGGCTCTTAAGTTCCACAAATTTGGCCACCCCTGTTCTAGATGGTGAGGGTCTCAGCTCAGAAGGCATAACAAATTATATGGGGTAGGAGGTTCCAGCTATGAAGAGAACTAGTTAAGGTTATAATGTTATTAGTTAAGAGATGTTGCTGTACCAAATCCTTCAGGAAGTACATTGCCTGTAATTCAGTTCACACTGAGGAAAAGTGAGTTGAGCCTTCATAATCAAATTATCAGAATAGGAGTGTAGAATCTGAGGTGTTTGTGAAGGGATGTGACCAAAGAATTGGGAAGATGCAAGATGTGTATTGTTTTAATGAGGAGTAATTTTATGAGGATTTTTATTTTTATTTTTCTGGGGTGGACAGACCAAGGTGTGGAAGGCAAGAGAGAAAGATGTAGCTGCTCTGCTTGTGTAGTTGAGACTCTGTAGAGAGTTGTATGCCCATCAGTATTTAGAGCAGTGGTTCCCAACCAGTGTGCCGTGGCAACACCCGAAGTGTGCCACGATCATCCCTGAGAGCTGGAGTTAAAGTTCCCTCACTGCTCAGCCCAGCCATGTGGGCTGTGCAGGGCTGGGAAAAGGGAGGGGTTAAAGTAAGGGGGAAGGCATCAGAACATAGTTTAGGGGCCCCTTATTTTTAGGCAGGCAGCCTTCTGGCCCCCCTAAAAATAGAGGAAGGCACTGGGACATGGAATTCCAGGGGTCCCCATAAAAATAGCAGGAGCAGCCCAAACACAGTGTTCTGGTGGCTTCACCTTAGGCCCAGCCGGCAGAGAGGGGCAGGAAGCTACTAGTGTGTGAATCTCCTCCTGCAGGGCAGAGCTTGTGTCAGGCTGCCTGCAAACAGCCCAGGTGAAGGCCTGGGGGGGAGGGGGGAGAGCTGCTGGGAGTTCTGTGCAGCAGGTGTGTGTGAGTAGCAGAGGGGCGTGGGAGTGGATGTGTAGCAGAGGGTGTGTAGCTGGGGTTGTGGGGTGGCTATGTGTAGGGGGGTGTGGCTGGGGGCCTAGTTCTGTCCCCTGCAGTGATGGGAGTATCCATCACAGGCAGCAGGGGCTGCAGGAGGGGAGGATGGGACCCACTAGGGTGGGTGGGAGCAGCAGTGGGGTGAGGATTTGCCCTGGATGGCAGGGAGCCACTGTGGAGAAGGGGGAAGTGGGTCCTGAGCCATGCTCTGCTACCCTACCTTCCCACTCCCCAAGTACCCCCTGCCCCCCCCCACAAAGCCACTCTTGTTCTCCCTTCCTTTCTCCTCCCTTGCCACCCTTGCGCTGTTCCCCACATGGCTGCCCTTGTCCTCTTTTGTCACCCCTGCCCTGCTCTGCTCCCCACACTCACTCCTGCCACTGCACAGAACTCCTGACCCGTGTTTTGCCACTCCTGCTCTGCTACGCTTACAACCCTACATAGGAGCATTTCTGAAATACTGTGCCATGGTTTATGAATATTCATAAGTAATTTAAATTAATTTGAATACTCATGAGTTTTTAAAAGGTGGTGTGCCTTGAAAAATTTGAAGGTATCAAGGTGTGCCACGGCAGAGAAAAGGTTGGGAACCACTGATTTAGAGTATGGGTTGATATAATGGGAGTAAGTGGGTCACATTAAGGAATGTGGAAATACAATGTGGTGTAAGGAAATCAGAGGCACAGAGAGAAGTTGGGTGCATGAGTGGCAGACAGAACTAAATGCTATGGAACTCTTAACTCCAAATAACCTGGTCAATCAGATTTTAAAACCACAGTATTCAGCTGGGGTTTTCTTTGTTAAGGAATGTGTTTTCAACCTTAACCATTTTAACTTTCATCTGGGATTTCCTTGGTCATTTTCCATTTTGACGAACTAGATGATTACAATATGTGTAAAATATCACTTAAGATGCTTATTTTTGTGAAGTTCGAATACTCATCTAGTCTTTGTGGGAGCATAACTTTCTCTGAAGACTCTCAACTTATAACATCACTACATAGTTTTGTTGCATTAAAACTTGAATGGATTTTTCTATGTCCAAACAGCTTCCTCCTACATACAACTTATGCATTTTGTCATATTTATCAGCTTGGTTTTAAGGATCCTTGAAGCAAACAAAGGTTTTTATTCCCACTGAGGATTTTGTATAGCTCCCAGAGGTGTTAATTTTCAGATACAGCTCATATTATATGCCTCATTAGGGGAAGGAAGAAACTTACTTGAATGTTGAGGACAAAGCCTAAGAAAAACCCAAGCCTGCTGTTTCTGGCTTAAGTGATTTGTGAAATATACATCTTTAAAGTTAGATTGTTTGAAAAATGAAAAGCCCACTTGTTTTTCATATCTCCAAAATGTCAGATTAACTCAAAAAAATCTGACAGTTTATTAAAAGTTGCAGAGTGTTGAGTTGCTAGTATTTCCACTCTGTGATGTCCGCTTATTAAGAAAATTGGATTTCCTTCTTGAATGCAGTTTGTTTTCTTGATCCCCAGACATACATGAGTATTGGCCAGAGTTTCCCCCTACCCGCAAATCCTTGTCTACCCTTTCCCTCCAAAAAATTCCCCTTCTTCTTCGAGTGATTGCTCCTGGCCATTCCATTGTAGTTGTATGTGTGCTCGTGCAAGGATAGCAGGAGACTTTTCCTCTAGTGCACCAGTAGGGTCAGCTGTGGTGCCCCCTGGAGTGACACCATCGCAGCTCTCTATATGAGGCACAGCTGCCCCGCCTCCTCCTCAATTCCTTCGCACTGCCATGGCAGTAACTGGAGTGCAGCTTGGCTGCCTTCGCACAGTCCTTCAGTGCTATTATTAGAAGAGTACCCGTTCCGGGTGTTAGATTTGCCGCCGGCCTCCAGGTCAGGTCATGCCAGGTTTTAAAACTTATGAAACATGTCACAAGCCTATGCCGCTTGACAACTCACACCGCTCCTGTTTGAGGTGTTTGGGAGAGGCACACCTCAAAGATAAGTGTAAAATCTGTAAAAGCTTCAAGCCGTGCACTCAGAAGGATAGAGAGCAAAGGCTGAAGCTTCTTTTGATGGAGGAAGCCCTTAGACCAGCTTCCGGAGCGAGTTCCAGCATGGTGCCGTCAGTCAGTAGTGCTCTGGCGGCACCGGGGCACCAAGAATTGTCGAGCGGCCTGCAGCACCGGCCCTTGGCCTCGTTGGCAGGGTCCACAGCACCGTCAGCAGCTCCTTCTGTCTCCAGATCTTTGGATCATTAGCAGCACTGCTCCCTCTCTCTGGTGCCGGAAAAGAGGAGGAGGTCGGACATCAGGAGCTTGCCAGTGAGGTCAAACACTCCTAAAGGGCCGCAGACTGAGGTGCGGCAGCCATTGGCACTGTCTGCACCAGCCCAGGTGGAGTAATCAGCTCCAGTACCCGTGCCATTCCCGACACAAGAAATTTAAGGGGAAGATGTGCTGCTGCCTTTGACACCCAAAACATTTGAGGCAGTGCATGACCTTATCGAACAGACGGTGCCATTTACCTCAGGCTCGGCTCCATCTCTGGCACCTGTTTTGGGGCCATCAAGGGGGAAGCCTCCGCTGGTGCATCCAGCTTTAACATGCTCTCTGGCACTGAGATCCTGGTCGCCCTTGTGTATTCAGGTGAAGGACCTTCGGGCATCGTCAGCAGTGCCGTCTCGGTCTCAGTCCCTGGTACCGTCTGCCATAGTCACAGCAACGGTGGCACCTCGGTACAGTTTGCCTCTATGGAGAAGCCATCACCTTTCTCCTGTGTCGCCAAGAGTGCCCAAGAACCAAAGCTCACGGCACTGCCATAGGGCAGCCTCTGGTACTGCACCCCCATGGTCCCCTCGAAGTGGTCCTCCATCAGACTCGGATGAGGCTTCCTCAGTGTCCAGAGCCAGTAGGCCCAGGAGCCAAACGGTTGGCTCCATACCCCCTGCAGTGGCATCCTGAATGGCCTGTTCTTTTGCAGTGGCCTTTGTGGACTCCTTGGGCTTTCCATCAGGAGCAAGGCCTCAGGATGAGCAGATCCCACTTGATGGTAAGCTCTTGCCCCCAGCCCCCTTATGTGGTTGGCACACCCCTGGAGATGGGGAACCTCTCAGAAAGGGAATCCTTTGCTTGATCCCAGGCTCCTACAGATCAAGACAGTTTAGACTAGGTGTGGCCAAACTGCAGCTCAGGAGCTGCATGTGACTCTTGAATGAAAAAGTGTGGATTGTGGAAGAACGTCAGCTATTCAATTTAGTAGGTAAAAGTATATGGCTATATGCCTCAGTGCGGTTCTTGAAGGTTTAACAATCAACTTGTGTGGCTCTTGAGTTCTATAAGTTCGGCCATCCCTGGTTTAGACCATTGGGGCAAACTAGAACCTGCAGGTGAACCCGTAGATCCATCTGGGAAATCATTGTCATCCCCTCTGGATGAGTTGGTTGTGGGGGCCAGGCCTGAGCCTATCCCAGATGATAGTAAAGCGCATCAAGATCTCCTGTGCAGAGTTGCCCCGGGCTTGGGGTCTGCAGGCGGAGGAAATTGTAGAGGAGGCAGATTCTATGGTTGACATTCTTGTGCCAGAAGGCCCCTCTCGAGTAGCCTTCCCACTTATCAAGACCATTCAGAGCACCATGAGAACTTTGTGGCATACCCCAGCCTCTGTGCCTCCCATGGCGAAAAGGGTAGAGCGAAAATACTTTGTGCCGTCAAAGGATTATGAGCACTTCTACATGCATCCAGCACCGGGGTCTCTTGTCGTAGCAGCCGCCAATGAGGGAGAGCAACAGGGCCTTCAAGGGCCATCCCCTATGTCTAAGGATACAAAAAAGTTAGACTTGTTCGGAAGGAAAATCTACTCCACGGGGGGGCTTCAACTCCGCAGTGCTAACTAGCAGGTGATTCTTAGCTGCTATGCCTTTAAAGCATGGTCCTCATTGGAGAGGTTCTCAGAAAAGTTGGAACCAGAGCTCAAGGCCTGATTTATCAGCTGCCATTAAGAAGGGCAAGATAGTTTCCAGAGCCCTGTTGCAAATGGCGTTAGACGCTGCAGACGCAGCGGCCAGAGCCATGGCCTCCGGAGTCACCATGCACCACAGCTCATGGCTTCAGGCATCAGGTCTGACCGAGGAGGTGCAGAACACCATCCAAGATCTCCCTTTTGAAGACCCAGAGTTGTTTTCACAACAGACGGATTCCAAGCTCCAAACTCTGAAGGATGGCAGGTCCCTGCTTACATCTCTAGGGCTACACACCCCAGCACCCCAGAGGAGACCCTTTAAGCCAGTACCAGTGCCCAGGTCTTTCCACCGCTTGCAAAATTATAATGCTCAGTGTGGCTGGAATGGCCGAAAAAGTAATTACCATCCCACTTCCCTTTCCCAAGGAGCTTTACGCCAGTCTTCAAGCTCCAAGAAAGGTTTTTGAAGGTGCACTCGAAGACGATGTACCATTATCTCTGGATCCGCACCCTCCATTCTCCAGTAGACTATCCAGCTTTTATCCAGCTTGGTCCTGGATCACCTCTGACGCATGGGTGCTGCGCACAGTGTCTCAGGGATACTCCTTCCAGTTCTCCTCTTTTCCCCCTTGCCGCCCTCCTCATTCTCCAGCCCCCTCCAGGACCCTTGTCATGATTACCTGTTGAAGCAGGAGGTGCAGGCCTTGATGGACAAAGGAGCCATAGAGGAGGTTCCGCGGGAGCTTTGGGGAAAAGGCTTTTATTCCTGCTATTTCTTGATTCCAAAAGCAAAAGGGGGTCTTTGTTCCATCCTCAGCCTCAGAGGTCTGAACCGTTATCTGTGCAAGATATGCTTTTACATGGTTTCCCTTTCTGCAATAATTCCTTCCCTGGATCCAGGAGACTGGTATGCTACCCTCGATCTTCAGGACGTGTATTTCCATATTTCGATAATTCTCAGACAGAGGAGGTTTCTACGATTTGTAGTGGGCGGCAGGCATCTCCAGTTCTCCATCCTGCCTTTCAGGCTGGCAGCTGCCCCACACATTTTCACAAAGTGCCTAGCAGTGGTTGCAGCATTCCTCAGGCGTTCCAAGATCCAGATGTATCCCTACCTGGATGACTGGTTGGTTTGCAGCTGATCGAAGGATGTCGTCGCCCATCACTTGAACGTGATACAGAGCACCTTCTGGTGCCTCAGTCTACTGGTCAATGTACAAAAGTCCATCCTCATAACGACTCAAAAGATAAGAGTTTATAGGTGCCCTGTTGGACTCAAAACTGGCAAGAGCTTCCCTCCTGCACCCTTGGTTTGAGAGTATCAGGTCCCTCACGAGGGACTTCCAGAGGTTCCCGCTTACTTCAATTCACTTGTGCCTGTGGCTGCTGGGGTTCATGGCAGCGTACACCCATGTGGTGAGACATGCCTGCTTGAGGTTGCATCTGCTACAGATTTGGCTGGCGTTGGTCTACTGGTCAGTGAGAGACAATATCGACGGTATGGTCATGATTCCGTACAGGTGTGCTAAGTTCTCTAGACTGGTGGTGCCACAAACAGAACGTGTATCAGGGGCTGCCCTTTCAGCCACCCCAACCCTCAAGGTTCTTGGGCATGGGCGCATCGGACTTGGGGTGGAGGGCTCATCTTGGTCCCCGCGCAACCCAATGCCTTTGGGGAGACAGTGAGTTGAGCCTGCATATCAACATGAAGGCGCTTCGAGTGGTCCGCTTCTCCACAAGCTGAAAGGCAGAGTGGTGTCAGTGCTTACGGACAACACTGCCACAATGTATTACATCAACAGGAGGGGGGGGACCCGCTCCAGCCTGCTTTGCAGTGAAGCCCTCCACTCGATTCACCTGGTGGCTTCATACCTTCCCAGCCAGCACAATCTCCTGCTGGATTCATTGAGCAGGAAATTCACAACTCATGAGTGGCCCCTCAAGTGGGAGGTGTTGAGGCCCATCTTCCGTCTGGGGGGTTATCCCCAAGTGGACCTTTTTGCATCCGATCAGAACAACAAGTGTGCAGAGTTTTGTTCGTTTAGGGGGCAGAGCCAGGGGTCAGTTGCAGATGCTTTCGGGATATCTTGGACGGGGATGGCCTGCTACGCGTTCCCCCCAATCCCATTGATTCCAAGAGTCCTCTTGAAAGTCAAACAGGACCAGGCCTCAATCATCTTGGTAGTCCCAGCATGGCTGAGGCAACATTGGTTTACAACTCTGCTGCACGTGTCTCAGTCAGTGACCCAGTAGGTCCAGCAGTTTTGACAACTCTGCTCTCCCAGGACCAAGAGTTTCTGCGCCACCTGGATCTGTGGTCACTACACCTCTGTGTATGGAACCTCCATGGCTGAGGGGCAGGGAATTGCAGTGTTCAGTGCAGGTCCAGAAGGTTTTGTTCAACAGTAGGAAGCTCTAGACGAGGGCGTCGTACAAAGGCTAGTGGGGCAAGTTTGTGGACTGGGTAATTAGCAGGGATCTCGTGCTCCATCAGCCTCCAGTTCAAACCATCCTAGACTTTCTCGGGGGTCTGAAAGCCCAAGGCCTGTCCTGGTTCTCCATCAAAGTCTACCTTGCAGCAATTTTGGCATTCCACAAGAAAGCAAGCAAAGCTTCCCTCTTTGCCGACCTGTTGGTGAAGCGCTTGCTTAAAGGCTTAGAGAGGCTCTTCCCGGTGGTGCATTCTCTGATCACACAGTGGGACCTCAATCTGGTCCTCTCGAGACTCACAGGGCCCCCGCTCAAGCTACTTGCCTCCTGCTCGCTTCTCTTTCTTTTGTGGAAGGTCGCCTTCCTAGCGACGGTGACATCGGCCAGGAGAGTTTCAGAGATTCAGGCATTGTTGGCCTCTCCACCCTATACGGTCTTCTTCAAAGACAAAGTTCAACTGCGTCCTCACCCAGTATTCCATCCTAAAGTGGTTTCGCAGTTTCACTGCAATCAGGAAATTGTCTTGCCAGTCTTTTATCCAAAGCTGCATGCCTCAGACAATGAAAGAAGGCTCCACACTCTGGATGTTCGCTGTGCTTTGGCCTTTTACATAGTGAGGACGAAACCCTTTAGAAAGACATCCCAGCTGTTTGTAGCACTGGTGGATAGAATGAAAGGGGAGCAGCACCTCTCCTCCTGGATAGTTTCTTGTATTCGCAAATGTTATGCATTGGCTAAGACTGACCTGCTGGCAATCAAGGCCCACTCTACGAGAGCTCAAACCTCCTCTGCCGCATTCTTGAGCGGGGTACCGATTGTGGACATTTGTAAAGTGGCTACACCGTCGTCTGTGCACGTGTTCACGCAGCATTATACGATTGATCGACAAGCTCAAGGCAACTCTGCAGTGGGTAGACCAGTTCTGCAGTTGGCGTGCCTGTGATTCAGACCCACCACCATAGGTAAGACTAGTGAATCACCTACAATGGAATGGCCAGGAGCAATCACTCAAAGAAGAAGAGGGGGTTACCTACCTGTAACTGGTGTTCTTCGAGATGTGTTGCCCCTGGACATTCCACATGCCTCCCTCCCCCCTTCTGCGGAATAGGCGTTAAGAAGGAACTGAGGAGGGGGTGGTCAGCTGTGCCTCATATAGAGAGCTGCGACAGTGCCACTCCAGGGGGTGCCACAGCCAACCATACAGGTGCTGTCGAGGAAAAGTCTCCGGCTATCTGTGCATGTGCTCGCGTACCCCTACAGTGGAATGTCCAGGAGCAACACATCTCAAAGAACACCAGTTACAGGTAGGTAACCTCCTCTTGTAGGTACTTCTTGTTCAGCTGCCCGGTGGTGGTGGTGATGGAAGATCTGGTATGAACAAGATGCTTTTGGATCATCACTAGATTGTTTAGACATGCTCAGAATGGGGTTAGCAGCACTGGATAAAAAGCTGATAGGCACTAGAAGCAGTTGGCCATCAACAGCAAAGTTGAACCAGTGGTTGCAACAATGGGAAATTTTAGGCAAGGATTAATGTAGATATAACCTGAAGAGCCATGTCTTCTGAAAAAATACTGAAGGCTCCACACTCTGAGGGTTACTGATTTTTTTCACCCTATTTCTCAAGGTCTTGTCATTAGGATTTTCAGAACACACATGAAGCGAGCATATTAATTGGGTAGCCCCCTCCTACCTAAGTGTCCAAGCCAATAGTAATGGGTATTTGTCTTGGTTCTCAATGGGCAGGAAGGAGGCACTGACTTAGACTTCATTGGGCAGAACTGAAACGGAACACATGGATGGTATTGTTATGGATTTTAATGGCCATGTCATATTTCAGGTCCTATTTGGAGTTCATCAGTGAGTTCTCTCTCATCTTTTCTTAGGTATTGATGTGAAACAGGTCACTATTGTTGTGAATTTCAGCCTCCCAAAAAACCAGTTGCAGCATCCTGACTTTGAGACCTACCTACACCGCATAGGGCGAACTGGTCGTTTTGGGAAAAAGGGCCTTGCCTTCAACATGGTGGAAAGACAGAACTTACCCCTGATACATAGCATCGAAGAGCACTTCAGTGAGTAGTTTCCCCATCAGTCCCGTATTGCATGGGTACAGCATATGGATGGTGGCCATGGTAGCAAAGCACAAATCACTGATACTACAGTGAACTATGTATAGCTTTGCACATACACAGCTGTGGTAAAAGTACAGTAGTAAGGTTGCAAAGTCAAGCGCTCAAAAACGAAGCAATGCCCAAATGCAGGTTGCCTGTGATATCTTAACTGGTGCATATGACTGATGGTAGTTTTTAATTACACAATTACGTACATTTACTACAAGACCGTTCCTCAAACAGTGCATGGGTTGGATGGTGCTCATTTAATGAGCAGCTGTTCATTGTTTTCTCAGGGTTCAGTGTGTGGTCCTAAGTCTTTCTTACTGCACCCTACTTGAGCCTTGCTCTGAAGGTGGGATTATTTATTTCCTCATGGGCTCCTTGGTGGTGCTTTTCATTATAACACCTTGCGCTGCACAAACATTCACTTCTTTCATGACTGCCCTGCAGGATGAATGGTATATTATCTGCACTTTATACGTGAGGAACTGAGGTGCAGTGGTTCTGGTCAAAATATCCATTGATTTAGGGTGTCCGTTGATTTTTCAGGGTTTCTTTTGTGTACTTTATATTCAAAACCCAGCTCCCAGTGACATCAGTTGCAATCAGACCCAAGAGCTGTGATACTCAGACTGCCACTCATGAGCCACAAGGGGGTCTTTAAAGTGCCCCCTGCAGCTCCTTTCAGCAGATGATGATAAAAGTGTGCAATTTAATTATCAACCACTCAGGGTGCTTTTATTGTGCTGTTGATCACTTAGTACAAGATAACATAATTGTTAACTTATTGATTGTGAGAATAATTTCTATAGAAACTAAATATTTCCCCTGACATGCTGTTTAAATATGACTAGTGCTATAGCAAATCAAACAATGGCTTGTCTGGATAACACTGATTGTGAAGTGGGCTCGTGACCCACTGAGCTTTGAGTATCCCAGCCCCAGAGTCCCAGATCAGGAACCCAGAAAGTGAGAAATGCACAGGGTATGTCTGCAGAGCCACACACACACACACACACACACCCACCCCACCCACCCACCCACCAACCAACCAACCAACCAAAGTGAGTGTCAGATGGTGAATCAACTGATATTGGCTCATGTTGCTGAGCTAGAAATAGCGATACAGATGTTCAGGCTTATGGTGCCCTGAAGCCCAGCAAAGGGTGGGGGGTATCGGAGCCCAAGCTCCAACTTGAGCCCAAATGTCTATATTACAGTTTTTAGCCCTGCAGCATGAAATCATGAGCCTGAATCATTTGATCCGGACTCAGACTACTGCTGCAGGGCTTTTGCTGTGTGAAAGTCCCGAAAATTAGTGATCACCTGTGAAAAGTTTGTGACTTGTCCAGTGTTGCATAGGGAACTGAGCCAAGTAAGAATCCAGTTTTCTACTGCAGTATTCATCTGTCACGACATCAGCCTTTGTTTTCCTGCAGTCCAACTGCCTCAAATGCTACATACCTTCAACAGATGAAGGTGGGATCCCTCAGACAAGCCTCCTTCAGCACACAACCCTGGTCCATACTCAGAGCAGGCCCCTCCTGCACTCTGAATGAGACAGGGCTCTTGTGGAAGAAGAGTACACGATCATGTAATTAAATAAACTATCATACTGCATTCATGCAAGGGGGCTGAATTTAGGTTTCACAGGTCCCATGCCATTGACTGTTCAGTAATCTGCGTTGTAACAGTCCAGCTAAAATTCTGTGTTTAGTTTTTTGGACTCCTGGGATTGGAAGGGTTTTATAAAGTGCAGTGAAACCAGGGAAGGGCAACAGGTGCAGCATTAGAGGTTTCCTGTGAATGCATAAGGGACCTGGATGTGTTCAGCATGGAGTAGGGGAAGAGGTAATGGAGCTCTCTTTCTAAAGAGAAAAGGGGGACATTATTCCAGGTACTTGAATGAGACAAGAATTGGAACAAAAGTCCCAGGGGAAATCCAAGCTGCATATGCAGAAAATACCCAGAGTCAGCTAGGTGGGGGAGATCCTCTACTTGGGCAACTTGAGGTGCTGCCAACTGCATTCACAAAGAAAATTGAACTGAACATTTGAGATGCTCATGCAGAACCAGCCAAGGCCACAACCATCCAAAATCTCAACTGCAAAAGCCACTTTCAGCTTTGACACATGAATTTTATTGTGTTAAAGGGAAGACACTTTGATTTTTAAGGGGGGGACGTTGTCTTCTGCCTGTGTACTGCCTGGGAGGAATGTTTGCATGCTGTGCTTCATAGCTCACCTGCACAGCTTTTCAGTGTCAATTAGTAGAAGCTGTTGCTGAGGTTAGAACACAGGAGATCACAAATGGCAATTTCATGCCATGTTCATTTCATCTGTTTGACATTTTCATACTGGTTCTGGATTGTTTCAGTCAAACATGTTTTGTAGGAGAGGAGGTAAGAAAATAGTCCAGATTATCCCTGCCTCACAAAAAGGCATTGTTTCCGGGAAGTGCATGTGTGTCCAAGCCTATGGCGGTCTGTGAGTTAACAAAATGAGCCTTGCTGATGATTTCTGTGGTATTAAAAGCTGAGTGGAATTACTGCAGGGTAATCTGACATTTCTTCTTTTTAGGCCTTTAATGCCATAAACCTGAGCATAACTTTGAGGTTGACAAAGCAGTTAGTTATTTAACAAGAATAATGCTTAGCATGTGCAGCTTTCTTTATTTCCCAGGTGTTTCCAAACATTGCCTAATCTCCACAACATCCCATCAGACTAGGGAGGCGACGTAAGATAACAAGGAATGTGGTTATATCTAGAAATCTAGCCCTAGCTGCTGTTTTTAATTTATGAGATGCTCCCAGCGTGCATCATGCTTGTATAGTAGCCTCATGTTGGCAGCTGCCTTAGTCCCGTTTACACTATGCTTCTCAAAGTTTATTTGACTATCACTTGAAGCACTTTGACTGGAAATACTATACTGAACAGTTGGCTGTTTTGTCCAAGAATACCAGAATTGGTCTGTATGTCTCTTGAGCACACGAACACTGTTACTATTTCTAAGTATTGTGACAATACCTTAATGCTATAGATCAGTGGTTCCCAACCTGTGGAGCCTCTCCCTGCTGAGGGTGGAATCCAATTTACAGCACTGAAGCTCCCTGCCAGGGCTACCTTTCCGCTCCCATGGCCAGATCGTGGCAGGGGGATGGGGCTGCAGCAGCTCCCCAGCAGGGACAAGGGCAGGGAGCCATAGCTGCTGCAGCTTGGCTCCCCAGCTGTGCAAGCCATGGTAGCGGCAGCACTGCTCACCAGCTGTCCCAGTGGCACTGCCAGAGCGGTGCGGGCCAGAGTCTGCCCACGTAGACCAGATTACATAATCAGCCGGGGGGGGGGGGGAGATTTTTTTGTTAAAAAGGGGTCCCTAGCCTGAAAAAGGTTGGGAACCACTGCCATAGATGGTGCTGACTGAGATCCCTAAAAACTGAGGTCCTCTGTCCGCAAGCATGGCTCACAACACCACAGTTCCCTCATGCACTTCTGCCAGTGTGCCCTGCCCCTGTCCTAAGGGAATGATCTCCACAGGTAGCTCTGCCTTGACTGCCTGCAATCCCAGTAGTTATGTTGATGTTTGCGTCAGTGTTATTGACCTAGTTACTTACCTACACACAAATCTAGTACACAAGAGTGTAGAACTGGTACAGACCCTGAGGTGATTAGAAATTGGCTAATTGAATTATAGCTGGGGTATCAGTGCCTCAGAAATATATTAACAGGGTCTCCATTTTATTGCATGAGCTGAGTTAAAATAAGGAGACCAAAACTCAAACACATGTTAAGGTTGAGTTGGTTAGTGGCCATAGCAACCAGGAAGCACCTAAAGTGACCTGGTTGCTGCACTGGGAACACCAGCTTCACAACCATGAACCAGCTGGCACAGCCATGCCATTTGAGTGGAATTGGTGCTGCTTGTCCATTATTCAGCTGTTTCACCGAGTCTGGTCAGTGGGAGTTGTTATAATCAGGCAGCTGTATTGTTTTAGGGGCACTATTAAATAGATTCTACAGGAATTATTACAAATAGTGAACTTGAAAAATATCCTGCAAGTCCTAAATATCTTTCTGTATCTGCCATTCTCTCCAAAACAGCTTAAAAATATAACCAGCTCCTGTGCACCCATCACTCTAAGTGGCCCTCTTGGATTTTGATTGTTTATCATACAAATCTTTACTTTGTCTCTTTTATTTCTTAGAGACAAAGATTAAGCAGTTGGACCCTGACGACATGGATGAGATTGAGAAGATTGAATATTAAATAAACTATGGATATTCAGGAACAACAGAAGATTATTCACTAACTTTAGACTCCAATTTTTTTTTCTGTTTAAGAAAATGAAACAGTATAGCCATGTTTGGAAATGGTTAGAACTTGCCAGAAGATATTATATGTTTATCATAATAAAACTTAGGAAAATAAAAAGCAAGAACTTGTGACCTCAAAATGGATCTCATTGTCCCTTTTTCATGGACTCCTGTGTTTTTTGTCTAATACATCTCAGGTTAAAGACATTGATGGATTTAATTAAAAAGAAAACACAAGGGGATATTCTCTCACCTGTCCCAGTTTCCCTTTTCCACACTATTCCCAAGTATGTCTCCATCAAAAGTGGTGACTTATTGAAGCAACTTGTTCAGATGGATTAAACTACTCCCACAAAACTGACATCTATATGAAAATTGACACCAATAAATAGTATATCTAGCTAACATTCAGTGGTTCCTTTCACAGTCATGGATGAGGCAATGCTGGCTCTCCTGCATAGGAGTCATAACAAGAATAACTAAATTTTAACCACTTGCCCTCCCCTTTGTTCGCCTGTGGCAGCGTTTCTCAACCATTATGTGGGGACACAAAGGTGTGTTGCAAAGAGCCGGGAAGTATGTCATGGAAAACTGGCAGATCAACTTAAAGACAGCTAAGGGTGCTGCTGCCCGCTGTTCTTTGCTGCACTCAGCAGCCCACTCCTGCTGCCTGACACAGGCAGCAACCAGGGCCAGCTAAGTAAGGGGGCTTGAGGGCTGCAGCCCAGAGATCCTGGGCTGGCGGGGGCGTCACCTGTCCCACAAAAATAAACCTGGCCCCATTGAGCCAGACTGCTAGGGCCTAGTGTGCACCGGCTTGACCCTGTCTCCACTCGGGTCCTGGAATGCCCCATCCTTCAGAACACTGCAGGCCCCAAGCACTCCCAGCCTGAATGCCACTGTCACGTGCAGATTGCAGTATCTCATGCAGGGAAGCATCATCTGTCAGCTGTGTCATGATGGAAAAACAGTTGAGAAATGGTGTCCTATGGTATGTCAAGAACTAGAATATAATGTGCTTGTTCACTTCCTTTCCACTAGATGGCAGCATTATTTCATAAACATAACCTGTCCTAAAGAGGTAGCGGTGTTAATCTAGTTCAGCGAAACAAACAAGGAGTCTGGTGGTACTCGTAAAGGCTAACATTCATTTATTGCATGAGCTTTCATGGAAGAAAATCCAACTTAGTCAGATGCTTGAAGAATGAAGTAGGATTTTCTCCCATGAAAGCTCATGTGGTAAATAAATTTGTTGGTCTTCAAAAGTGCTACCAGACTTCTTGTTTGTTATAATCTACCCTGTAGATCTGAGCATCACAAGGTTTGGGTCTAATTTGTGGAACCAAGTTTCTTTTAGTTCAGAAATGCTGTTTTGAGTCTCAAGTTAAAATCTTTTTAGCTGATCAAGATTACATCAGAAGAGAGGGAAGTCGGCCTTTCCTGTGCCCCCCCCCCCAACGAAAAACCCTCTATTCTGGACAGGCAGTGGGCATGGCAACTTTTTGAATGTTTCCCTGAACTAGTTTCCTTCAAAGAGATTTGAACCAAATGGGAGGTTTTTAGAACTAGTCTCTCTATCAGCTATGTTACTAAAATATTCATCTACTGGTTTGGTTAGTAGCTAGCACCTCTGTTTAATATGCAGAAGGTCCTGGGTTCAAGCCCCAGGGGGTTGGCCTTGATGATCTCATGAGGTCCCTTCTAACCCCATGGTTTTATCATTCTATTCTAAATAAGTTGACAGTGGGAAGTAGTTGGGCAGCCATGTGAGTCTAGTTCAGTAAAACAAACAAGGAGTCCTGTGGCACTTAAAAGACTAACAAAGTTATTTATTGCATGAGCTCTCGTTGGAGTAAATCCCACTGTATTAAGTGGCTCATTTGTGCCTTAGGGTCTATTTCATGTCTTGTATTTATTTCTTCCCAGATCAATAATACTTAAACTAGAGAGAAGTCAGTGCAAGGGCTGATTGGGTGATTGTAGTAGTTTGGGAATTGAGATATGGGTTCAGTTCCCTGCTTCATAACAGACAGCTTTGTGACCTTGGGCAAATTGCTTAGGTTCTCCGTGCCTCAGTTTCCTACTTGTAAAGTGACAGTAATGGTGCTTCTATACTTTAAGACCAGCATAGCTAAGATTGGGAAGTGCTCAGATACTACAGTAATAGGCTCTATAGAAGTATCTCAGAAAGAGAGAATGGAATTGAGGAACTACGTAATAGAGCCAGAAATAGGCAAACAGTTGCTGTGCATGGAGAGCACAGCTCTGTTGAATGCACCTGAATTGACCTGCAGCACCTCTTTTCCTGTGTGTTTCTAATTGGCCCATCACCATGATGTGGCCTGAATTGTCTCCAAAGACGCAAGCTCTGTTCTGCTGTGTTCTGACTGGTATTAATCCTGTTTCTGTGAGAGCTTTAGCAATTATTTCCAAGAGAGGTCACCTGCCTATTCTCTGCCGCACTGTAGAGGGAGACTGTCATGAAAAAGAGCAATGCCTGAAACTCAAGAGCTAACCTGGATGAGTTTAAAGTCACAGATTCTCTGCTGAAAATGGCCATCCCTGATCCTCGAGCTTGTTGTGTGTTTGTCATCCATAGCAACCCTGTGCAGTGTAGCTGGTGTGGGAAAAACTGCTTGTGAACTATCAGAATCTTGCACTGAATCTAATAGGGAACTGTATAGCGAATACAGAGCTGTGGTTTCTCACTTGTTAGTCTTTAAAAGCGCCACAAGACTTGTTGTTGTTAGTTTTGTTTTGTTTTTTGCTGAACTAGACTAACATGGCTACCCTTCAAACTTCTCTTCAATCTGTTGACTAAGAGTTGGTCTGCAGTACAGAATGCTGGTTAGCTTCTGAAAGACTGGTGCTTTCATTCTCAGGCAAAGTGTATTGCTATTCTTTCTAGAGATGAGAAATGTTGATCTTCTAGTGGGTAGGTTCCTCTTGAACAGGAAACATTGCAGACTCTAAACCAATAGATAAAAGGAGGAGTTCCTTGCCAATGTAACAATGTGTGTAGTATTTCTGATGGGTGTGCTTAGGAGATAGCACTGGAAGTGTTCTGGGCATTGAGTTCAGTCTGCTGCTGTTTCAGGCAACCCCATCATATAATCCATTTCATAAACTTATTAAATGCCATCTTAAAACTAGATGGGTATGTCTACACGGTAACTGTTATTTCAAAATAACCCATTTCGAAATAACTCATTTTGAAATAAAATCCTTATTTTGAAATAAATTAATTCAAATTAACAGTTTGTTAATTTGGATTAAGGGAAAGCCTGCTTTCGAAATGGCTGTTATTTTGAAATGGTTATTTCGAAATAAGGCTGTTCAGACATGTTGTTTTGAAACAGTTGTTTCGAAATAATGTTGTTGTTTCGAAACAATGTGTCCGAACACTGTTGTTTCAAAACAACCATTTTGAAACAACAGCTATTTCGATTTCCTGCTAGGTTTCCTGCTTTCGAAACAACGGCCATTATTTTGAAACAACGGGTCCCATTGTTTCGAAATAACAGTACGTTGTGTGGACATGAGAAATTTTATTCTGAAACAACGGCTGTTGTTTCTAAATAAAACTCACGTCTGAACACAGCCAATAGGTTTTTGCCTCCACTGCCCTGGTTGGGATGCCATTCCAGAACCTCACTCCAAAAACCACCTGCTTTCCAGCCTAAATTTATTTGTGGCCAATTCATGCCCATTTGTTTTTGTGCCAACATTGTCCTTGAGCTTCAGTAGCTGCTCTCTGTCCTTGGTGCTCCCCTCTGCTGTAGTTTATGGAGAGCAAGCAGATTCCCTCTCAGCCTTTGTTTTTCGGCTACAAGACCCCAAGACTGTGATATGATGGTAGATACTTTTCAGTAGGCAAGTGAGGTCCATGTCCAAGCCAGCCTCTAGTTTTGCATCATCTCCATGTTTCTTCTTATTTATTCTGAGCCAGCTGCTTTTCATCTTTGGCACTGGAACCCAGTCTTGTATCTGCTAAAGGAATGTACAGCAAAACACCATTGGTGTGTTGCTGACACTAGATATCAGCTAAGCTAAAGGTCTGTCTTAGAGCTAGGTTTGAACTTGGTGGCAATAGAGCGAGGAACATGACTGTCTATCGAACTGTTGGGTTATGTTTGAGATGAACCAACAAAGCCAGCTGCATGTGCTACATTCTTTGCTCGTAAGGCAACATTCTGTGTTCAGTGTTGAAACTAGCTGTGAGAACCAGCAATTTAAGCATGGCCATTTCTCTCTGCAATACTACTGTCAAAGCATTTGATGCTACATCGTCAACTAGGTCATGCTTGTGAGAAGTCTAGGATGTTGGCTGAGGTCAGGTGTTGCGGTAGTTAACTTGTCGCTATCTTTTCGGGTAGTACCAACAAATGGCAGAGTGGAGGTGGACTGTAGTGGTGAGGTAAGTGGAGAGGCCTGTTTTATTGGAGATTGATAAGACACTTTAAGGTGGTTGAAAGTTTGCTCTTTTAAAGAGAACCTGGATCTCAATATGTTCTTTACTGGCTTTCACCAGCCAAGATGCAAAGGGGGCTGTCTCATTAAATGGCCCTGGTGTCTCAATAATTTTATGACCTCAGTTTGTGAGATGGGGCCAAATTCTGCCAAGTTAGCTAGAACAACCTGCCCTACTCTACCTTGACCTCCTAGTGACCAGTATTGAGTTGTAGGCTTTCAGTAGTGTAGTGGCTCGCACCTCTGCTTAATATGCAGAAGGTCTCATGAGATCCCTTCCAACCCTGTGATTCTATTCTACTCTATTCTAATAGCGTTGATTGCCTGGATCCCTGGGTAGTGCATGAAGTCAAAGGGGAGATTCCTATGGGCATCTTCTCATTGCTCTGCCTGCGGGTACGACTGGAATATGGTGTATTTTGTCATTATATCAGTGCTGTAAGAAGTTGATTCTTTGCAGCTGGATGTACTCAAGAATGGGAAGATGTCAAGGTTTTGATTTTGATTGACTAGTTCACTTTTTGCAGAGTACTCTGGTGGATTGACATTCTGGGGACTTCAGCAAATAAGGTTCTTGCATGCACTGCTATTGTTGATGCTGATTGAATTCAAAGCAGGTCTTGGCTTCGTAGAATAGAGCACAGTCCTTTGTGTACTTCCTCTTTCTTTATGTTGCATTAGTAGCCTGCAGGCATGTGTTCTAATGGATTGTTGAAGTCATCTGGCTAAGTCTCAGTAATAGCATTGAAGTCGGGGGCTATGTCCAATGTTAGGTTGACCAATGACTGTGCATAGCTAGTACCAGGAATGGTGATGAATGGGTGCTCTTTGCAGTGGTGCAGAGCTACAGGGAGCAGCTGCAACTAGACTCTTGGGGTCGATGGTGAATGCATTTTGAACAGATTCTGTGCAAAAGTTTATGGTGGAAAACCAGAAGGTATAGGTGGAGACAATTGAATATGTATCCCATGGCAGTTTGGATCATTTGATAGTCAGTGAGGTATGCCGTGTTATTGTTTATGGGTTGCCTGGAAATGTTGTATTTGCTTGTCTATCTTCTACTTTCAGGAATTTGCTGGTACTTAGAAGCCAAATTTCCTGTGGAACATATCAGTCTAACATGCACCTGCTTTAGAGAAATACAGATGTTAGCCCTTCTGGTTGTTTAAACAAAGGTATCCCTACAGAGGTTCTAAAAAAGGAAGCACACACTAACCTTGGTTCCAGCCTATCTGATGCATTTCATCTCTCCACTATCTTCAGACAAAATCTGTAATAAAGTTGAATTATAAATAATTACCAGGGAGCTGCGCTGCTGCTACCCTGCTGCCAAATAGTTCCTTAAAATTGATAATTTATTATTTTACTTTCAGGCTGAAGTATTTTTATTAGGTCAAAGTGTTGACAACGTTGTCATTTGCTGGATCTGCCAACACCCCCTACTTTGGCTTTTTTTCTTCCTTTCAAAGTCTGACCTGTACAGGCAGACAACTAGACTGGAGGTGTCTGGCACTATATCAAGATGGAATGAATCTTGGGAGATTTATGTTCCTGTTTCCAAATCCCAGGGAAGCTCTGCATTGACTGAGCTCGCTAAAACAACTGTGTGAATGAAACTGGCGCTACCCCACTCTGCTCAGATCCCCAAAGAACAGGCTGCAACTTTCATGTCTCCATCACTTACAGGAAGAAGGTCTATGTATTTTATCTTCCAGCCCATAGCTTTAAATAAAAAGGAAGCTAATCAACAGAAGAACCAAGTCTTTAACCCACATTAAATAGGATTTTGTATTTGCTGCCCAAATTTGGCATGAAGTGTTAATTTGAAAATTATATTTATGGAGCACTTATAACAGAACCCTTCTTAAGTTCCAATTGCTAATTGCAGGTTCTCGCTAGAACTCGTTGCCTTATTGCTTGGTGGAGCAAGAACATATAATTTGCAAGTTACTGCTGCTTGCACGTACTAATGTGAAAAGAGAAGTGGAATCAGTCCTTCCCTGTTCGTATGCATTTCTTACAAGAAGATGGCTGTAAAACAGTTGTAACCTCCAAGGTAAACAGTGTTGGGGTGTTGCACTTTTTAAATGGGAAGTCTTATGGCAAATCTAACTCTGGTAATCTTTTTGCTCTTCACAGTAATACAAGTGCCTCTGCCTATTTGAAAATAAATAGCAATAATCCTTTTTTTCCAGCCTATCAGAGGAATTGCTTGATTATTGTACAGGTGGTTTGTTGCAGCTCAAACTGATGTGAAAGGCAGTAAGCTGTGTTCGTTCGGACTGGGCTTTCTGCACTCAGTTTCCCTCATTCCTTACAGACTCCAATTCAAGGTCTCTGTCCTAGAGGCAAAGTTTCAAGCTGCTAAAGCAAATCCCAAGGAGAGCTTTGGTTAGTGTGGAGGAGGCTTTGAGGTGGAACAGTGCAGAGAGGGCTGTGCTTCCAAACATGGATTGTGGCATTTCGTGGGTTAGGCAGCTTTATTCATTGACATGAGCTGCCATAGTCAAGCCTGGAAGTCATTGATGTCTGGATCCCTGCAGCCAGGTCCATCTGTGGGGCTGGGCTATAACCTTCTGGCTGCAAATGGAAGCTGGGTGCCTGTCTCTGTGTCTACTTGCATGTCAGTAATATAGCATCTGGTAGTGGGGGGTATTGTGGAAGAGGCAAGTTCCTCTAAATACTTCCTCCTGTCAGCATCCCTTCATTAGGCAACAGCTTTCAGCCAAGTAGTGATTGCAAGAGGATGGAGCTGCATCTTGCCATTGGCCTCAAGGAGAGGTGGAGCCAAAAAAAAAACAAAAAAAACCCCACCTGGCAAAAAATCTGCCCTATGAGGAAAGATTAGGAAAAATGGGCATATTTAGTCTTGAGAGCAGTTGACCGAGGTGGGACCTGAGCAGTCTTCAAGTAGTTTAAGGGCTGTTCTGAAAATGGTGATAATTTGTTTTGTATTTCCACTGCTTTAGGACACGAAGTAATGGGCTTGATGTGCAGTGAGGAAGATTCAGGTTAAATATTGGCAAAAACTTCCCAGCTGTAAGGGTGGGTAGGAGCTGGACCAGACTTCCAGGGGTGGGTGTGGGCTCCTCATTGTGGATGCTTTTTAAGAACAGGATGCACAAACACACCTATCAGATGGTCTAGTGTTAGTTGGTCCTGTCATAGCTGGATTTGGGGTGGAGTTGAATTCTGACTGCTTAATATCATTCCATCCCCTGCTGTAGGCCAGGGGTCTGCAACCTGCAGCTCTTTGACTACCCTCTTGTGGCCCTGGACTCCAGGCCTCCCTGGTGCTGGGGGAACCTTGCAGGTGGTCTGTGCCAGGTCTGGGCTCCCCCAGCCACCAGGGGACCCTGCAACAAATGCCCTGGCCCAGCTTCCCCCAGCAGGAGGCTACACCCATCAAAGGTCTCAAAACACTTGGTTATTGAGAGAATTTTTAAAAATGGTTCTTATCTTTTGGGTTGCTGACCCCTGCTCTAGGCTTTCCACAAGAAAGGCTGTAGATACAGGAGACACTCCTTTGTCAGCTGATCTGGTTTCTGGCTACTGGAACACATAGTAGTTCTTTGACCCTGGTAAAACACAGTTGTCTTTATTACAGAATGCAGCAAAACACATTCCCTAATGGTGCAGACCAGTGGGGTGTGGGCACACAGGTCTCCCCACTGCTGCCATCTGAGAAAGCCATGGGTACACCACAAATGATTGGAAAATGGGGAGTGAGGGGGAGAGATTGCAAAATATCGTTTTTTGTTGAAAAATTTTCAGCTCCTTTCCAGAGCTGATTACTCCTGAACTGTAGATGGGCCTAGGTCACAGCTTCAGTAGAGGTGGAGAACGCCATCTTTTGAGGAGAGAGGCCTGTCCGACACGGTACAGGGACCTGCATACAGATGTGCTTCTAGTTGTTGGTTATTCACGGATCAGAATGATGGGAGAGATGGGCTGGAACTCCATTTCAGTACCAGAATTAAAGCAGGGCTTGGTGAGGGCAGGAGCTGTTGTGCACTGCTGAAAAGAGAATTTGGCAGCTGTTCCCAGAGCTGATGTGAACAGACCTGAGGGTGTGAACGCTGCTGGGATGGCTGAATGGCACAGGCACTGTAAGACTCTGGCAGGCCCAAAGAAGTGATGCATTTTGTCCTGTGAGTTGTAGCCAAAAATAAATAGTCAGACGGCGTCAACTGGCTTCCTTGCTACAGCTGCAAACAGGCTCAGGGCCAGCATCCCTTGTTTCAGGAAAGGCTGTCTGTGTTCCATGTACAGCCTGAAGCCAATGTCCAGCACTTGACCTTTGGTTGCTATGAGAGGCAGGGCTGCTTCTGTCCCGTCCTTGACAGTGGCATCCTCCATGGCGACTGCCGGAGGTCAGCACATTGTGGTACCTCAGTTCTGCTCTTTGCCTCTCTCAGAACAGAACTGGTCCTGCCCACTGCCCTGTTCTCCCTATGTCATGGCACTAGCCCACGTCATATGTAGCTAATCAGTAGGAGGGCGAGGATGCTGGGATGACAAATGGTGTTTTTCATTTTGATATAGGGCAGAACATTGAAAACAGCTGTGGGGCTGTGCTGTGAGCAACAGTCCTACTCTCTGAACAAGATGTGGGGCGCTGATGCATTGCTGTGCTCCTCTTGACAGAGCCCAGTGCTTTGGACAGCCTAATCCAAATGGCCTGGAGTTCCTCATGGCTAAGCTACAAGGGTAAATTGTTCCACTCCTTGATCCTTCCAGGAATAGTTGTATCGACCGTCTCTGCAAGAATTCAACTGAAAATTGGCACTAAATGGATCCAGATGCAGTGCTAAGAGAAAAAAGAAAAACTAATAAAACAAGGTGCCTCTAGCTCAGGGTAGAGTGAAACCTATTTAAAGCACAGCCGCCCCTAACCAGCCATGGCAGGCTGGCTCCTTCATGTCAGAGCAGCTGTCCACTCGCCACCCTTGCTGAGCACTTACTATCATTTATTTCCATGGTAACAAACTTACCCTTTCAGCCTGGGCCTCTCCTGTTGCTGCACAAATGACTTTGAAGGTATTTATCTGGTCTTGCTCAGCATCAAGTCTGAGTGCCTGATTATTAATGTATTTTATCCTCTCCATATCTCTGTGAGGTAAGGAATGTAGCAGATAGATGATGTGATTTTTCCAGGCTCATGGAGCTGTGAGATAAACCCCGTTTCATGGTTGCTTGTGGCTTGTTTTATTCACTGGACACCACAGCCCTGCCATGAAGTGGGAGTGTGTAGTTCTCCTGTGGGAGGTGGGGAAATTGAGGCCCAGAGGCAGGGGTTAAAGTTAGCCGCAATGCCCTGGAACGCTGCGTTCCAGGGCTCCCTACAAATAGAAAGAATGCACCAGAATGCAGTGTGCTGGTACGTGCCCCTAGGGCTGGCTCAGGAAAGGAGCTGTGGGCTGGAGCGAGCCCAGCCACCCCTTCTCTCCTTCCCTCGGAGCTTGCTGTGGCCCCACTCCTTCCTGCTGGGCCCAGCGGCCTGAATGGCCCCAACCCGTCTCGGGCCCAGGCCCCCTCTTGCCGACCGGCCAGTACCTCCTGTAGCCTTCTTCCCCCCGGCCTGGCTCCTCAGCGGCACAGGTAAAGAGGGTCCTGGGGGGTGGGGCAGCCAGTGGAGAAAGAGCGCAGGGGGTGGGGTGGGAAGAAAAGGTCAGGATGGGGGCTGAGGACGATATGGGGGAAGAGTCTGATGGGAGCAGTAGTTGGGGTGGTGGGGCAGTAGCTGGGGTGGGGGTAGGTATGTGGGGGGGGCAGGAGCTGGGATGAGTGAGGGGGGCCCACACCAGCATGAGGGGGGCCTGCCAATTTATACTTTAACCCTGCCCAGAGGCAGGAACTGGGGGGAGCTGGTGCCAGAACCAGGAATAAAACCAGGGCCTCTGAGTGCCTGACCCGGGATTTGCTATTCTGCTTCTTTCCCCTATATCTGTAATATCGCTTAATCTAAATCCAAGGCAACAACAAGCTGCAAAGAAAGCTGGAACTCTGCCCTCAGTGGCATCTTGTCTGCAGTGGTGACTTCTGGCAGTTTCCCCATTGCTCAAGCCCGGTTTAGCACCATGGGAGTCTGCAAAATACTGTCAAAGCTAGACAAATGTGCACAGAGCAGTGCAACCAGTGTTGGGATCATTTGAAGTAAGGTGGGCCCCAGCGCTCTCTTGTCTCACCCTGTACCTGCTTTGTGCTACTGTGCTCGCTTTCCTAGTAGACTCAGCTGTAGAGTGAGACCTGGTTTCAGCAGCTCCCAGCACCTGCTGCTTCTTCCCTGACAGTGTTTGCCAGATCCCCTTTCCTGTGAACTGTCACCCTAGCAGGCTGAGTGAGATTAGGGCAAGGGTCTGCAACCCAAAAGACAAGAAGAGCCATTTTAAAAATTCCTTCAATAGCCAAGTGTTTTGAGAGCTGCAATGGGTGGATCCTCCTGGTGAGCAATGGGGGGAACTGGGCCAGGGCACTTTCTGCAAGTTCCCCTGGTGGGGGAAAGCCCAGATCCAGGAGTGGGTTTCCCTGTAATGGTGGGGAGCCTGGAAGCTGGTGCAGGCTGCCCACAGGATCTCTTGGTGTCGGGGGGGTGTGTGGGGCTTGGAGCAGACCCCTGGACTAGGGGTAGGAGTGTGCTGGAGCTGGGCTGCAGGGAGGTGCTGGCCAGTGGGAGCTCCACAGAAGCAGCTTTGATAACTGAGGATCTGCCCCTTTGATCCATGTAACATCCATGAGCTAATCAGCACTCAATACATATTGCAAACAGAGAACTCATACACATTTGCAGAGTTAATAGGCAACACAGCTGGGCCTTTAAGAGGGACCTGGGTGTGGTGGCGCTAGTGCAAATCAGCAGACAATATGGGCTAGGAGATAGAGCACTAGGTTAGGGTCTGGAGACCAGCCCCATTCTGATCCGAGCCATGCTGCTGGTCTACTAGGCGACCTACACTAATACGGCCTCTGCCTGTCCTTTTGAGTTACTGCTGAAAGGATTCAGGGCAGAGACTGTGTATCACTGTGTCTTTCCAGTGTCCAGCATAGTGGGGGCCATAGGTGCAATGACAACACAAATTAACAGCAAAGGCCATGTAGAGAACCTGAATGAAGGGTGGTGGAGTCACTCCCGATGAGTACCAGCAGTATCACTGCAACCAGAATTTGGCTATGGCTAGGTCTATAAATGGCCCCAGGAATAATGTGACACTGCTGTTCACCATAGGTAATTGACTCCTGATTTATTCACTTGCCCAATAGCAGCCCTGTTCAGGTTAACAGCTACAGCTACTGTAGCTGGGCCATTCAACTCATTAGGACTTGGCAAGTCCAGTGAGGCAGCGAACCAGCATGCTGAATGATAACCTGGTGCTGGAACATTGACACAACCACTAAGCTGGGCAACACGTATAAGTCAGACGCCTTGGTGGCTTGGCTTAATAAACTCACTGAGCCACAAAACCGCCACTTAATAAACCACACACTGTTGTTATGATCAATTGTATTAACTGGTGGCTGTCAGCCCCTGGTGCAGTTAGTTGCACCCCACGGGAGATACAGATGAGCTGCAATGAACTTGGAAAGCCTCCGTGGGGTGCCTGTGTGGCAGTTTATTTGATCACAGTCTGGATCACAACAGGAGACTTTCTGGAGTCTGCATAGAGATATGGAGCTCAGTGTAGCTCAGCTCATGCAGGCAGATGGGTGGGAGATGGAAGTCTAACCCTTCTGACAGGGTGGGTTGGCAGAACAAAGGCCAGGTTCTATATCTAGGGGTTTCCCAATAATGTAGCACCACCAACTGGCTCAAACCCTCACCCAGATTTCTGGAAAATCCTGCACTGTTCCCTGGGCACCCCAAAAGGGGTAAGCCTTCCCCACGCGCAAGCACGAGGCTGAGCATAGTAAACAGAACTTTTACTAGTAGTAAAACAGAGTGTAAAAGGCCAACTAACAGAAATCAGTGCTGATCTAGCAAATCAGTACAAAGCAAAGTTCCCAACAACCCACACTGCATAACAAAACATAGAAGACTTAATGGCAAAACCAGCACCAATCTGGAGAATCAGTGCTAACAAGGCTCCCAACCAACCCTAGGAAATGTAGGCAGTGTCTTTCACATCAACTGTCAGATAGTACCCTCTACTGGCCACTCATTCCATCCAATAGCACTGCCCCTTGGCTCTGCCCACTGTGTGCCAGCTCCACCCACCAGTCACTCACAGCACTCAGCTCACTGCTCTCACCATCTGCTGGCTGCTTCATCTGTGCTCCTCTTCAGTGATTTCAGCTCAGAGAGAGGGTTTTTTCTCTCTCTCTCTCTCTAGTACTTTTAGCTAAGAGAGAACTTGCTTCTCTCTCTCTAGTGATTCCAGTTCTTAACTTCAAATAGCTGCAAACATTTACATGACAAAAGCCTGAGAAGCAGCCTAGCTAAATCTATCATTAAACAGGAGCAGCAATAGGAGGCAAAACAGAAATAGCCTCAAACACCCCCCCCCCCCTTCAGCTTCTTTCAGGCTGACACATGTGGGCACCTCTCCTATAAATCTCTTTTTAAGTAAGGGTAACTTTTACCCTTGAACTAACCCAGACAGATTTGAAACAAACAGAGAGTAGCAATTCACAAAAGACAGTATTTTATATTTTCCTTCAGTAAAATTACAGATATTGATGGATTTGTTATCAGATTAACCCCAAATACCATTATCCACTATACCCTGCACCCAGTATAGTAACACCTAATTGTGCTCTTTGGGTGTGTTCACACAGCAGTCATTTAAAAACAACAGAGGTTGTTTTGGAATAAGAAAGGCCATGTTCACATGACACACCGTTGTTTCAAAACAACGGGTTCCGTTGTTTCGAAACAATGGCATTGTTTCGAAACAACTTAAACCCAATGTGGGGATGAAACAACGTTGTTTCGAAACAATGCCGTCAGAACATGTTGTTTCAAAACAACGGTGACTCATTTCGAAATAACTGTTATCTGAACTTGCTATTGCGCTTTGAGCTTTTTTCCTTAATTCGAATTAACAAACTGTTAATTTGAATTAACTTATTTCAAAATAAGGTGTTATTTTGATACAAGTTGTTTTGAAACAACTTGTATCGAAATAACCCCCTGTGTGTGAACGTAGCCTTTGTGTTCATGCTAATACAGGATCCATGCAGATTAGATACCTTCCCTCAAAAGCTGTCAGACACATCTTCTAAGCCTACCTTACAGAAGCAAAGCTGACATCTTTGGCACCAGCTTCTTTTTTTGGGGGGGGTGGGGGAATTAGCCATCCTGGGTGGGAGCTATGTCCAGTGCCACAGGGCAAACTGAGAGCAAAGACAGCCTGAACTGACCCTGTGGATCCATTTCCTAACAGTGTGAGCTGCAGGTCCATGAGATAATCTTCCCCAAGGATGTCCTGGCTGCTCCATTTCACTAGACATTTAAAACTTGATTGGATAGAACACTATAACATGGCCAGGAAGGAATGATTGGGGCTGGTTGGAGGCAAATGGACTGGATATGAGGACAGCTCCCTCTTCCCGGTAATGCCAATGGCAAGGCAGGCACTGGCAGGTCCCCCCAATCTCCCCAGTATCAGTGACCACCACAGATCTGTTCTAGATGATAGTTGGAGCCAGGTCCACCTGTATCTTTGCTGCCTTGCTCAGGTTAGCGAGCCATCACTAGCAACCAGGCCAGGTCCAAACAGGGATGAGGATGCTTTTCTTCTTCGGCTAGTGCAAACCTCTATGCTATTGATTCAGTGGCAGGCAGCCACAGCATCACAACATGTCTTTCTCTGCAGCTGGTGCGCTTTGAGTTG
This sequence comes from Podocnemis expansa, assembly GCA_007922195.1. NCBI lineage: Eukaryota > Metazoa > Chordata > Testudines > Podocnemididae > Podocnemis > Podocnemis expansa. Next base: position 10,741,570 of record ML682025.1, read on the forward strand.
GCATGGGGCTGCCCTCGCCTGCATCTCTGGTATTTCAAGTTACCATAGAAAGGATTCAGGGCAGACGCTGGATGTTAAGAAAAGGTTGGGCAAACACCTGTCAGAGAGGGACAAGGTTTACTTGGCCCTGCCATGGCGCAAGGAGCCAGACTTGATGACTTCTCAAGTTCCTTCCAGCCCTATGGTTCTATGATTCTCTAGCTTTAAAAAAATCAAATTTTGGACTGAATAGGTGTGCTGCTGTTTCTCAGCATTATAGCCAGGGATTAAAGTATAATTTGGTGGGCCCCAGAGCCCTCCTAAATTGGCAGGCCCCCTTCACGCAGGTCTGGGCCCCCCTCATGCACCCCAGCTACTGCCCCCCAAATGCCTGCCCCCACCCCAACTACTGCTCCCCACACACCTACCCCTACCCCAACTATTGCCCCCATACCTACACACCACCCTAGCTGCTGCCACCCACACGCCTGCCCCATCACCCAAGTTACTGCTCCCCACACATCTACCCCTTCCCCAACTACTGCCCTCCCTCACTCCTACCCCCACCCCAGATACTGCCTCCCCACATGCCACCCCAGCTGCTGCCCGCCACACTCCTAACCCCTACCCCAGCTACTGCCCCCCAGATGCCTTGACCCCATCCCAGCTACTGCCCCTGGCCCCATCTTGCTGCTGGTCCCCCAACCCTTCCACAACCTCCCACCATGCTGCGCCATATTCTCCTGCTGCCCCAAGCCAACCCCCTCCCCCACACCGTTTCACCAGTAGGCTGGCTTGCCTGTCCCCAACTGCCCCTCCCTGGGACCCTCTTACCTGGCTGCCATGTCACTGGGGAGCGGCCTTGGTCCAGATTGAGGCCCCCACCCAGAGCCTGCTCTGACTGAGCATGCTCAGAGATGCTGATCATGCTCAGTCAGAGCAGGTTCGGCCCAGAGCCTCAGCATGGGTCAGGGCCGCTTTCTTCCCTCCCAGAATGTGCCAGGACGGTATTCTGTGGCCTGCTATTTTTAGAGGCTCAGTGTTTGGCAGGCCCCTAAAAAATAGAAAATAGACCTGGAACGCTGTGTTCCAGGTCCCACTATTTTTAAATGGTGGGACCCAGAACACAGCATTCCAGTTCCATTTTCTATTTTGAGGGGCCCTGGAACACTGAACCCCTAAAAACAGTGGGCCCCAGAACGATGTTCCGGCACATTCTGGCCCACTTTAACTCCTGATTATAGGCCCAAGCTGCATCTGCTTTGTGGAAACAAGGATCATCATCAGGAGCCAAGCCTGGTTCCAGCTCAGGTGTACCAGGAATAGCTCCACTTAAGTTGATGGATTTGCATTATGCCAGAGGAGAATCAGTGCGAGTGCTGACTAGGTAAGTGTTTAGTTAGACTCAGAATGTAAGCCCTAGGGGGCAGGGCTTGTGTCTTTGTTCGTTGTTTGTACAGCACCAAGCACAACGGGGCCCTGGCCCAGAACTGGGTCTTCTAGGCATAACAGATAATAAAGTGTTGCTGTTCTTTCTTTGCAGAGGGAGTAACTGGAGCATGGAGAAATGAAGTGACTCTTTCAAGATCACACAACAAAGTCAAGGTAAAACTCAGGGCAGCAACCACACTGTCTCCCTCAGCGTCAGAGAAGATAGAAAAGCTCATGCCCACTCCATGACAGTGCAGGAGACAGGGAGAAAGCAGTAAACCCTTTAGGGATGCTGCTTGTAACATTTTCTGTGCTCCCCAAGTCCGCGTGCATGTCACTGGGAGGGAAGTCTCTTGACTTGCTGGTTTGCCTGCCTTTGTGTCTGTGCTTCAGGAGATAAATCTGCTTTCATAAGGGACCTTTGTAGTCTCACATTTAGATCAGGGGCTGGGAGCCAGGAGCTCTCACTTATACTCCAAGCCTTTGTAAGCATCCTTGCCATAACAAGACTGTGTGCAGTCCGGCACTCATCAGTTACCCTGCAATAACAAACCAGGGCCTGTGGCCCAGCCTCGTGAGCCGACCAAAAACAGGAAACCCGTTTGTACTGGAAAAGAGAAAAGTAGGGGTTATTGAAAGATTTCAGTTTCAAGGCATAATTAAGGCTAATGGTGAGGGCAAAAAGAATTTTCATAATTATCAAACTGCCTTGGCATTGTCCTTTATGACATGATCCTATCTGTGCAATCCCACTCCTATATGGATTGCAGACAAAATGAAGTCTTCATACACTGACAGAGGCGCCTTTAGGGAACCAGGCACACCTCAGCAGGGCAACAGACAACTTGTTTCTAGACTGCTTAATTAATTCCATCGGTATTGATCTACACAGGTTGAATTTCAAAATCTGAATGAGACAGAGATGATGTCTGGATAAATCTGAGTTGTGTATGGAGATGGAAGAAACATCAAACCATCTTTCTAGTTTTTAAAAAGCAGCTGTTCACATGAAACCCCTCTATGCTTGGTATAACCTTATGTCATAGACATAACTATTCAATTTAATGGGTAGAGATGGATCAGAACCTAAAAATTTTGGATCCAGAAGGTCATAGATTTACAATGGCTAGATCCATTTTATCCTATAAAACTTTTATAAATTCACAGATCAGAAAGCACTTCTGTGATCATCTAGTCTCACCTGCATAAAAGAGGTAAGAGATCTCTGAATTAGAATCATAGAAGATAAGGGTTGGAAAGGACCTCAGGAGATCATCTAGTACACCCTCCAAAAACCTCTAAGGATACAGACTCTATCACCTCCCAAAATAACCAATTCCAGTCCATCACTGCCTACATAGTGAAAAAGCTTTTCATAATATCCAAAGTAGACCACCTCTATTGCAGTTTGAGACCATGGCTTCTAGTTCTGTCATCTGCCACCACTGAGGACAGCCTAACTGCATCCTCCCTGCAACCTTCCTTCAGGTAGGTGAAGACTGCTATCAAATCCCATCTCATTCTTCTCTTCTGCAGACTAGAGCCCAGTCCCTCAGCCTCTCCTCATATGTCACATGTTCCAGCCCCCTAATCTGCTGGATTGTCTCCAATTTGTCCGCATCCTTTTTGTAGTGTGTGTGGGGGGCCAAAACAGGACCCAGTAGCCCAAATATGACTTCATTGGTGCCAAATAGAACAACAGAATTAATTCTTGTTTGAACTAGGCCAGATTGTCTAGGGGAAAAAAATGTTGATTTTGCCAGCAATGAAGCCTAAGCCTTGGCAAGGTGTTCTACTGCTTAATCACCCTCCCCACTGAATATTTGTGCTTTATAAGTTCTTGGGACAGTGACTCTCTTCACTGTGGGTCTTGCACAAACTTGTGCCTATCGTTAGTGCTTAATGACTAAAACCAATAACAAATAACAATAATAACCTTCATAAACTAACACGTTCCCACTTGGGGAGCCAAGTCTGATTACTGGTATGGTCCATGTTGTTCAGATTCAGCCTGTTGCAAGTCAGTCTGAGCTGCAGTTTGACCTTGAGCACAAAGGGCAATAATACAGGAACTCTGCCCTGCTGCACAATGTAGTATACTAAACCTACTGGGGCAAGGCAAGACAGTCTGTAAGTGACCCGTGTTTACTAAGGGTGAGTTCAGACAAACCCATTGAAAGGGTACAAAGAACAAGCCTGTCACTGCTTACTTCAGTCCAGATCAATGGGCATCTAAATAACTTTGAGGATCTGAAAGAGACAAGGTGGCTGAGAGATAATACCTTCAACTGGCCCAACTTCTCCTGGAGGACTGGACAAGATTTCAAGCTTCACAGAGCCTTCCTCAAGTGCACTTGGAAGCTCCAAAGTGTGTTCCTTCCACTGACAGAAGATGGCCCAGTACACGTTCTTACATCTCCCACTTTGTTGGTCTCATAGTATAGGATCAGTTTAGCTCTAACAGTTCTGCAAACAATTGGAGGATCTGGGCCATCCCTGCATGGAGTTTTCAAGTGACTGCTGCTGGTGCCAGCCCCATTCATCTGAGGGGCTCTACAAGTGGGTAAGGAGCAGCTCAAGTTGGATTTTTTTCAGGTTTTTTTTTTTTTATTAGAAGCCAAAAACCTTGCCACACAATCTTCCTGAAGCATGTTATCTGCCACCAAGTGCTGGAAGCAGGGAATTAATGTCCCTGCTGTGTATATGGCAGGAAACCCTGGATCATCCCACTTCCAGCACAGAGTCAAGGTTTTTCCCTCATTTATGCCAGTAACTCGGCAGTCCTTTGTCATTCGGAGGTAGATATGTCAGGCTTGCTGGGTGCTGGTCTTTCAGGTGGACTTTATAAACCAGGTTTGACTTTATCAAACTCATTTGCTATGGTGGGCCAGATTTGACTTAAATGTACTTCATTAGGCCATACATACCATAAATCAAAATACTAGGGCACTCTGCAACATCATGGAGCACTGTGTATGTGAGATTGTGCTCTGTGGGACTACTTTTAGGGAGAGAGTGTGGTCCCAAAGAGCATAGTCATGAGCTGGATGGAAGAGGTTCAGGGGCTGCATTTGACCCATGGGCTGCATGTTTGACACCCCTGTTATAAACCAAGGTGCTGTCTACGCTAAGTGGGGTTTAAAATACCTGCAACATTTCATGAGTGCTGGAGTTTGCCCTTCTCCATTGTTGCACTCTGTGCCAGTTTTCTGTTGCTCTTTGTCCCTGACCTGGTCACATTTCACTGGTGCTCTGTGTACATGTTAAGCGGTCTATTTACCTGTAGAGCTGGGGAGTCCCCCTGGCCTGAGTCCATGTTACACCACCCTCTGTGGAGAATCCGTTTGGCAATGTTCTATTGTGCAGCACTGCCAGTGTAGGGTACACCCGGTGTACCTCTGTTGTGTGGAGTCCAGGCGTAAACAGGTGCTGACTAAGCCTTCCCTTGATACCTAGTGACATGCTGGGGAATGACTCCAGGAGCAGACTGTACTTGCATAGCCATGTGTGTTCTGCCTAGTTGGTATTCAGCAGACAGACCTGGTTTCCCAAAGTGTCAGAATTGACTTTTAGTGTACTGTTGACCACTGCAGAAAGTCCTTTTATTTGTGGATTGCATTTGTGAAAAGACTGTCCATCCTAAACTTTTCATTCATTGAGGGACAAGCCACACTCATCATTATGCTTGCTTTCCAGCACCTGATAGCCAGTCACTCTTTTGTATGAGTGATGTAGCTGAATGTTTGGGTGCTAACAGCACAACTATACTTGGAAACTCATTCCCCTTAATTTAGGATCTGGTAGATTATGTGTGCTGTGTGCCCTTTAATTTTTGAACCAAGCTTGTACCTTTTGGGTAAGCCCTGCATTGTTCCTGGATGCACAGAAAGTCTTCCCTTTAAAAACCTCTGTAGTAATAAAAAATTAATAAATTAAAAAAATTTAATAAAAAATTTTAATTGAATACAGGGGCAATGAAATGTTGTTGTTTGTATTGTATGAGTAAAGGGCAGCCTAGCTGTGCTCATCCTGTCCTGACTGATCGGTCACCCTCACCCAAACCTCACTTGCTAAACAGGGGAGAGGGATGCCCGAGTCCCCAGAAGTAGAGAAGGCAGTAGGGGATAGGTGTTCCCTGTTGGTCCTATGGCCCATTTAACTCTTTCTTCTCTAGTGCTTAACCCCTTCTTCTGTATTGTCCTCAATTGAGAGTCCTTAGCCATGTCTATACAGATGGTGGCCATCAGATCAATCTTTCCAGATTGACTTAGCAGTCAGTTAAGAACCACTAAGTTGATTGAGAAATTGACTGAATAAAACCATCCCTTCAAGTGGCGTAGCACTGTGCCAATGGGAATGCACTTCCCATTGGCACGGTGCAATAAAGATGCCATGCTGATGGGGAGTTAGGAAGTTGACAGGAATTACATAAGCTACTCCCATTAACTGCCACTAAATTTCACAAACTGTGTAGACCTGGCCACAGTTTCTGTTCAGGGGTTAGTAGCACTGATTCAGACCTATAAGGTGCAGCCTTTGGCTTGTTCTGGGGGCAGTGTTGCAGCACTAGTTAGTGAAAAAGCTGTTGCCTTGCTAGAGGTTCCTAGTACCCTATGACAGTGTTTGTCAAGGTTCGGGTCGCGACCCAGTACTGGGTTGCAGACTCGCAGACATTGGGTCACTGGCAGGGGAGGTGTGCGAGAGGGGGAAGGGAGGGAGGGACATGGCTGTTTCTCACTGAACTGCATGCAGCCTGCGGTAACATAGGATCAGCCTTCAGCAGAGAGCATTCCAACAAACCTGAGTCCTTAAGGATTAACAATGAGGTGCTAATTGTTGTTCAAACAATCTCTATGCTTTCTTTCAGAGTCAGGATCTATTTGGGCTTCTCTCATTCATATGAAAAGGACTGAGGTCACTGGCAAGCAACCTTGTGTTTTTTATCAATAGACCCAATGAAGAAAAGAAAAAAACTTTGAATACCCCCTTATTCCACCATTTTTGGGATCTGGGGATTGTAGTTATTTTTGCAAATTAGGACTTGCCTCTTTTTTCAGTGGATTGAGAATTCCCTTGCTGGCAACAAAAGCTATAACTTGTAGATTTTTAATAAAAACTTCAGAAATTTTTTGACTGATAATTCAAAAGAGAAGAGAAAAAGCAAACTGTTCTAGTAGGAGCATGTGTTAGAAAGTATGGTATTTTTTCTACAATTAGAAAACCTAAATAACAGAATAAAATCCAACTCAGGGATATATCTGCTGGAAGAAGAAGTTATAACACGGTCCTAAACTGAAGAGGAGTGGATAATCCCATTGTGTTGCTGCCTTATGCACACTGCAAGTGACAAGGATTACCAAACCAAGCAGAGAGGGCTAGCACCCCTTCAAGCACAATATTGTGGACAATTGTGTGCTCTTGGAAACTCATGAAGACTCAGGGAGCAGATGAAGAGCAGCGGTGAAAGTGGAAGCCAGAGGGGCTGCTTCAGTTCCTGGGATTTGGTAGCAGAGAAGGGAGCACAACCTGGAGGGACTTGGACAGGCTCAGCAGCAGACAGGATCTTCCAGGACCTTTCTTTCCAGCCTGGCATTGGCGCTCTTTTCCTTCCCCTGTCTCAGCACTTCCATCTCATTTCTCCACCTAGTCACCCCCCCCCCCGTCCCATTTGCAATGGGCTCCCACACACATACTCCCGGTTACTGCATGCAATTTTAGACTTGCCATCCGGATTTGAGACAGGAGTATGGCATGTGGGATCACCTTCTGCATGTGCTATGTAGGTGATCTCAAATTAGATGTGTAGATTTCAGAGATGCACTAGAAGCCTCAAGAGAAAGGATGAAAGCCATGAGGGATTCCCACCCCTCCCTACACATGGTCAGCCATGGTCCTGTTCAATTTTCTGGCGGTGGCTGCTTTTTTCCAGTGGAGGGTCGCTGCATGGCAGAGGGGTCCAGATCTGGGTCCCGAGGAAAAAAGTTTGACAACCACTGCCCTATGAAATCGCTAAGAGCTGGGCTAAGCAGGAGGGGCCTCAGGCCATGCCACTGCAGAGTTGTCAGTGAGCAGCCTGAATTGATGATGGCAACAGAGGTGAGCAGTGGCATCAGAAACCAGCAACCACAGAAATAACAGCTGCAGCACCAGAGAGACAGTTGCAAAGACAGGAACAGTGGAGATGTTATTTGATGCTATCTGCCCCTCTTTGCAGGGGTTGGGAGGGAGAGCCCTGAGAACACACCTCTGAACTCTGTGTCTTTGCTAAGTAAGTCACCAGCTGTGAGGGGGAGGTAGCAGCAGGTAGCCCTTCTGCCAAGAGAGTTGGCAGCAGCGATGTCTAAGAAGGACAACTCTTAACAATACAACATGGAACTGGATCCAGCCCCCACCAGGTAACCTAGGAAAATAAGTCCCACCCAAGTCCTGCAGACAGGACTAGTTATTAAAAGGGAGGGGGAACACAGAAGTCATTTGGGAGACACCGCAGCCATGATTCATTCATGGGCCCACAAGTGACCCCCCTCTCCCCTGGCACCCCTTGACTGTCCTTGGTCAGTGCAGACCCAGTGTTCAGAGAGGTGTTCACAGGGGTTCAACTCCAAACTGCGCCCCCAGAGATTGTGTCAAGACATGCCTCTGGGTTGGCTGCTACCACCCCAACAGCAGTGTGGGCAGAGGGGAATGGTCTGTTCAAGGGTCATTCAAGGGTCAACTTTCCACAGGGCAAAGTGGGAAACTGAGGCCACGTACACTGCCCAGCACACTGTGGGGCCCGAGCTGCTTTCATTCAACATTTTGCAGTGGCACAATATAGTGTGATGGGAGAACAGGGCCTCCCCATTGCATGCTGTCCTTCCTGTGGCCACACTATGGCCAGTTGGGCCAACCCTGCCTAGAAAAGTGTATTCAGAAGTAAGGATTTTAATTTCCCTAATTACTTTCCCTCAGTTGGGTTCTGCTGTGCTTATCCCCTGCCAAAGCCACTTCTCTCCACTATCACCACCCCCTCCTCCTCTGCTCTGGCTGTGAGAAGGACAGGGAGATGTGCCACTCCTCCACTGAGGCAAGGGGCACTCCCTCGCTCTCTTTTCAAGATGTGTCTGGACTAGTTGCTTGCTCATGATCATTTCCTTCTGTGGCAGACCTGGTGTGGACAAGGAACCAGGCTTGTACCCACTGAATCAGCTAACTCTGCTCAGGGCTGGCCTGGATGGTATTTTGGTTAAAAGGCATGGGCTCCCATTGGAAGGAACAGTAGGAAATCCACAGCTGCCCATGCCCCATGCAAGAGGCGGGGACCACAGACTCATTACAGCAAAACGGCGCCCCAGTCACCATGGCAGCAGCCAGCTTGAACAAGGGAGGAAGAATTCTTCACTACCCCATGGAGCAAGTCTCCCTTGGCCTCCCTCCATAGTCTGCCCCATGTCCCTCCATCCGCTGCCAGGTTCCCCCTGCATTGACAGGGGTAGGAGCTTTCCCAGGACATCATGCCGAGAGTGCTCTGCTGAGCCAACCCATCATTATGGGGCTCCATGCCATGATAGGAAGCCAGGCCCCCCCACTATTTTGGGCAGATGGAGGAGATTGTTTTGGGTGGAGCTTCCAAGGTGGGGCACCATCCTGCACTATGTGACTAGAGTCTTCTTGGGAGACTGCCGCTGGGGGGATTCAAATCAGTGACAGTCTGCCCACCCTCCCAGTCCCCAGGGATGAAAACAGTTCTCAGCACATGCATGTTCCCTGGGCCCTGAAGGTTACAAGGCAAATGGGGAAGGGTCTGAAGCCATAGGAGATGCAGAGGGGAATGTGTTTAGCTTGGCTCTGGCTCCATCTGGAAAGGGTTCCTCACAGGTAGTCTCATGTTGAGCATTAATGGTGTAATTTTTTGTAATGAGCAATTAATTCTAATTAAAAAGTGGGCTGTTTGGAGAGAACCACTGCTGGAGATGAGAAATTGCAGGTAATTTTATGCTGTTTGCCTTGGCCGGGCTCCCGCTGCTATTCCAACTCATGGCAAGAGTTAGTCATTTGTTGCCATGGTGATTGCAGATCCCAATTCCAGTTGCCAAGTCTCCCAGCACAAGCTGAAACAAGGCACTTTGTAAACGCCTGTCTCCTTCCCCCTTGCTCTGCCAAGGGACCTGAACAGTCTCTGCGTCCTGGGAAATGACCACCCCCTACCTGAGCAAGACCTCCCCTAGCCTCATTTGCTACACGGGTGTGGGCTTCAGATCTCTGGTCCCCAGCGTGACTCACCAAACTGGCCCTGGTGGCAGGCAGGTGCCAGTGATGGTTTTTGGCTTGACACTTTATGGTGGGGCCCTCAGGGCTGGGGCAGGATTGTGGTGTGCAAGTATTGTGAAGCCATGTCTGAAGAAACAGGGAATGTCTGGGATTCAGGCTCATGCAGGGCCGGCTCTACTGTGAGGCAAGAGAGACATGGCTTCAGGTGACAGTTATTAGGGGTGCCTAGTCCCCCCCTGAAGATCAGGCTGGCTCCCGCCTTTTCAACACTTTCCTAGCAGCACAGGCACCGTTAGTCAACCTGCAACTTAAGTCATGTAGGTAGAGTGCACTTTAAATCCCTCTGCAGGGAGATGCTGGAGATTTATGCACTTTGGAAAACCGTTTTCATCCTCCATGATTGAGATGGAGGGGCGCCAAATCAAAATTTGGCTGGGGGCGCCACAAACTCTTGAGCCGTCCCTGGGCTCACAGAGCATGGGGTATGCCTCCATCCGTGCCGATAACCTGTTGCTCACAGAGCTGGATTCATCTGGTTGCTGTAGCACTGGGATTGCTTGAAAGCCTCAAGCTGCCCAGCCCTGTACACTGTATGTTGCTCTAACGTGCTAACATGGGTTTTGCTGCCCAGGCTGCCCATGCCAATATACTATACATTGGACCAAGGGCTAGGTTGACTCTCACTATCCAGCCTATATATTGTATATTGAACCAGGGGACTGATCTGGTTCTCACTGCGAAGCCCAAGATACGTTGAGCACCCTGCTAGGAGAAGAACATCATCTGCTGCTCCTCCAGGGAGTCAGCATTGGCCGGGGCCGGGGGGGCAAGGGGACACAGCCTTCTGAGATTAGACCTGTGTTTCTAAGACAACCTCTTCTACTGACTAGCATCCCTGTTGGCCCCAGTGATAACTGTCTTCTCTTTCTGACTCCCTGGCCCCTGTAATACTGGTGGGTGTCTTACCTCTGACACCAGGAGGGTAGAACTGTCTATGGGCTTGCTCCTCAGGTTTGCGTGTGGAGCAAGCTGCCCTTCTATACCCTGGATGCCAATTAATGCTGCTCTGACTGACTGTTGGTTTCCTGTGGCCCCTGTGGCAGGCAGAAATAGCAGTAGTGGCATGTGCTCCAGCCTCAGCCCTGGCCTGTGGGATCCCTTGTGCCAGAGGCTGGAAGCAGGGCCAGTATGGAACCCGTACTACAGCCCTGCACTAGGCTGGGAGGCCCCCTAAGCATAAGCAATTCACAAGGGGTGGCTTCTGTTCTCTTTAAGGCCCAAATTTACTATCAAAGGGAGACTAAGGGTCTGAGTGTAACTGAGAAGTAGGCCTTATATCTGGGTTCAGTCTGTACAACTGGACATGCGTGTGTGTCCTACAGTAGCTATGCAAGGCTTCCTCCATGGGAAGGAGCTGGAACCGGGATGTAGTGGACAAAGCATGCCCTGGTGTAGGCAGGTGCAAACTGCAGTCAACGATGCTGCATATGCCTACACCAGGGTTGCATTTGGCACCTTGTGTAGAAAGGAGCTCTTAATGCACCACTAATTACAGCAACTGCAGAATGTTTGTGTCTGGTAGTGAAGATGGGATGTTAGCTCAGGAGTTAAAGTATAATTTGGCTGGCCCCAGAACCCTCCTAATTGGGCAGGCTCCCTTCCCGCATGGGTGGGCCCCCCTCCTGCAGGGGTGGGCCCTCCTTTTGCACAGCCAGGTCCCTTCAAGCACCCCAGTTACTGCCCCAATATCCATTCCCTGTCCCTAAAATCCATCTCAGCCCCCAATACCCCCCCAAATCCACCCCCAGCCCCCAATACCCATCTCCAAAATCCTCCCCACCCCCAATACCCCCCCAGCGTGAGCTGGGCCGCCCCAGTACTTACCGGTGGCAGTGCAGATGGGGAGGTGGGGGCAGTAGGCCCCAGGTCAGGGAGGAGGCATGGCTGGGGAGGAGGCAGCAGGCCCCCAATTGGGGCAGCAGCACGGCCTGGGATCAGCTGTGGGGGAAAAGTGGGGGCAGGCTTGAACCAGGGGATGGGAACCTACCCAGCAACACCCCTGCCTCCTACCCAGCAGAACGCCAGTCTGGGCCCTGCTATTTTTAGAGGCCCAGGGTTTGGGCCCCTAAAAATACAAAATGGAACTGGAATGCTGCGTTCTGGGGCCCACTGTTTTTAAATGATAGGCCCTGGAATGCAGTGTTCCAGCACCATTTTCTATTTTCAGGGGGCCCAGAATGATGAGCCCCTAAAATAGTGGTCCCTGGAATGGTGTTTCACCGTGTTCCGGCCCACTTTAACCCCTGTGTTAGCTGGCTGTCTTTGAGGATGAAGGGTGCCTGTTATAAACCCAGCGGGTTTGATGGGTAAGCTCAGAGAGGTGGGGCAAAGACCTAAGTCCCTGTCTGCAAAAAGCTCTATGCAACCATTCTTTAAAAAAAAATAAAAAAAAAATAGCAAAACGACCCTTCTGGAAATGCAACTTGGGTCTGAGGAGATCCTGGCTGGAAGGGCATTGCTGAAGAGAGTGCACAGTGCAGGACTTATGGGGCAAGGGCTTGAAATCCAATCCACCAGAACTAGTGACAGACAAAATAAAGGCCCCAGCCATATGTGTGGGGCAGTGGATGGGACGCAGAAAACAACACTACAGAAGTACTAAGGGTGATTGTTGTTACCAAAGGCTGGAGCGTTTGGAACCCAGACTGGATCCAGACCTTCCTGCACCTCAACCTCATTTCTAATCTGAATTCTTCTCCAGCTGCATCAAAGGTGTCATTGCACAGAGTGTGCAGGAGAGGGGAGCATTTTATAAACTGAAATGTAATACCGTAGGCAGTTTGCACTCCCCTATGCTAGGGAAAAATATCCAGCTTGTAAAGAACAACAAATTTAAACAGAAAAGAAAACAGGGGCATAATTAACTGCCCCCAATCTGCAGCCATGGGCAGAGAGGGTCGGCAAGGGAAATACTGCTCACCACAGATCTGCTCACCACAGAGAAAGGCTGCACATGGCCTGTGAAAGCGATTCCCAAAAGAAAGGAAAAAGTGACGACATTCATTAAAACAGAACTTTACATGGAAAAGAACCCTGGAGGCTTATAATTAGATCCCGCTTGTGGCGTGCCAATTAAAATTTTTTTCATTCGCTGAATATTAAAAAAAATCTATGTTGTAATATTGTCTGTATTTCCTAGTCATTGCACCTGCCTGCCATGAGTGACAGCCTGGAGCTGGAATCCCAGCCAGAACACTGCAAGGGCTCCCGGTGAAGGCCCCATACTTGTACAACTCCCCCACTGAAATCAGTGAGGATGATATGTATACAAGGCTTGGCGATCATGGCCTAAATCTTCCAGCCCCATGAAACAAGGTGGGTCTCAATTATTTTGCACTCAGTAACCCAGCTTGGACATGGACATCTACCGTGACCCTGGGTAAGTCCCTCCATCTGTCGGTAAAACATGGATAATGTTTCAATGCTAATCAGAGGTGTCCTGAGGCTAAAATGATTATGTTGGTGAGCCACAAAAGGCACTCAGCAATGGGCTGGATTAGACTGGTCTTCAATATTGCCTAGGGCTGCTCTTAAATATCCTTTTCCCATGCTTTACACTGCAGGGACGCCTGGCTGACTTCTTTTCTTTAGCTTTTTTGATGTCCAGTTAGATTGCAGGCTCTGATCTCTGCAGAGGGGTGCTACTGGTTTACAAGTAATAGCAACAACTAATTGTGTGCTCACCCAATCAGAGAACAGAAAGAATACCGTGTGAGGCACCTGACCAATGGCAATGAATGGTCCTTCCCATCTTCTTGCTTGGTAGTGACTCTCCACGGAAGCTCTGCAAAGTTAACAATCCCAGGTCATTTGCCACAACACATCTGAAAAAAGAAAGGGATGTCTCTGAACCCTTAACAAAGAAGTAGTATTGTGTTCTTTGTTTTGGCTTAGCTGGAATAGACCAATACAGCTGCTCCTTGGAACTTTGAACCTTAGTGAACTTGAGCTGGAAGCATGTGCTGAAGCCCTAAAGCATGTGGCTCCTAGCATCGCCCAGAAATGCCAAGGGCTGGGTTAAGCCACTAAAAAGCAAAAGTGGTGAGACACATAGTGGGGAAGAGAGGAGGGGGACACAGGGCACAAGACACAACCCAATGAGTGTTTTTGTTAGTTGTAAACCTCTGGAGAGTTGCAGACAGCCCCCAACTGGAAGAAATACGTTTCAAGGAGAGGCTGGAGAAGGAGAGAGTGAAAAGGTGGTGGGTGAGGCTCACAGGGCACAGGGATTCGGGGACAATGGTGTAGGGAGAGTGGGGGAAGGGCTGGAGGGGCAAGATGGTGAATGAGATCAGAGATGCCAGAGAACAAGATTGTACACCCAGGGCCTAGACAATGGCTTGGCAGAGGGGATGGAGGAGAACCTACAAGCTTCTTTAGGGACGATTCTCCAAGAGTTGGAAGGCCATGTGCTTCATGAGATCCCATTACGTCAGCAGACACTACACTACCAACCCTCCACCATGGTGGGCAAGGCAGGAAAATGATGGGCCTAATTCTCCTCCCACTAGCCCAGACTTCACACCATCTTCCTTCCAGTGTTCCTCCAAATCTTTCTGTTCAGAGAGGACACTTCCCAGCCATAGGCCAGGAAAGGATCCAGAATGTGGTATGTATTCCATGACCTCATAAGATCCACATCCTGACAAGAAAGAACTGAGAACCACATAGCTGGGGATCACAGTGAGTCTACATGCTGCATTTCCAGCTAAAAATATTCCTTTCCTTGGAGGACTCAAACAACCCTAAGCTTTGGTGGGGTTGAAATCAGACCTGAATGTTAGAGTCCAGGCCCATCTCTAATGCAAATAAGACATTAGGGAGAGAAGCAAGGAAGGCAGAAGAACGGCTGATGCATGCAATGTATCACACAGAGTTTTAGGGCTGGAGAACTTTATTATTTCCATCGCCAAGTCAAATACATACAAGACAAGGTCACAGGCAAGGCTCTGAGAAAATATTCCAGGAAATACAGGCTGGAGTGCTCCGGGCCATCTCTGTGTTTTCTCAACCAGTAATCAAGGAAGGCAATTAGAGTGGAGCATGCATGTAGATCAGCCTTGTTGTTCAAAATACATGGAACCACAGCTGACTTGTGTCTGAACTGTGAGCAAGGCATCCTTTCCCCCCACTGCAAGGTGTAGCCCTGCCAAGCAATACAAGCCTCTGCAGTGAGTCCAGCAAGGGCTTCAGCCTCCCTCCTGACTCCAGAATTTGCCTGTCTAAGATTTTGCTAGAACAGTAGATAGGACAAAAGTAAAGAGCTGGCCTGACCAAGCCTGGTTTTGCCAGCCCACTGAGCAGGCTTAATAGCAGGCTGGTTCAATAGCCTCCTAAACTTGAAGGTCAGAATGGACCTTCCTGACCACGTGGAGATATGGCCCAGCCACTGCAAACCTTGGCTCGGATCCTAGCCCAGGGCCACAGAGCGGGGCTGGTTCAAGGGGCTGTGATGCCCCGAGCCAGTTTTAGATATGGTGCCCAGGGGTGGAGCAGGCCAGCCCAGAGGCTGAGCCTCACTCTCCTGCCCGTCCCCTGGGCCAGCTGTTCTGCCCTAGGGGTGGAGTGGGCCAGCCCAGAGGCGGGGCAAGGGAGCGGAGTCTGTCCCATAGGCTGGCCTGCTCCACCCCCAGGGATGGAGTGGCTGGCCCAGGGGAGCGATGGGAGCACAGGGTCCAGCTTTTGGACCAGCCCACCCCACCTCCCAGCACCCCTAACCTGTGGCGCCCCAAGCCAGTGCCTCATTGACTCATCTGTAGAGCCAGCTCTGCTGCAGAGGGAGGAGCTGTTTTCTCAGATATTCTTAACAGGAGAATCTGGAATCCCTCTTCAAAACCCACTAGTGACTCCAAGAGCAAACTACTGGAGGCAAACACAGAGCACGTGGGTTTAACATCCCCTCCTGTCCCTGTGCTGGGCTGATCCATCCTGAGCGAAGCTATGGAACCGTTACTAGCCAAAGGAAAAGAAAATCAGCGTTTTGAAAGCACTGCCAATGGCAGGGCCACAGATACAGGGCCTGAGAGCCAGTGCACGGAGTGCTCACAAATCCCCTTGGAGCCCAAGGGAGCTGGGAGGACACAGCCCCTCTGCAAATCAGGCCCTGGCTGGCTCAGTTTGGATACTGAACATCAGGCAGTGATCCTGCTGTGAATAGCCTGTAGGCAGCCCCCACCCCTCATGTGAAGCTTCACCGATGTTACCATGGCTCCATGCAGCCACAGGCATCAGTCCACACAGACTTATGACAGCTTTGGAGCTCTTTTGCATACTCTGGAAAATGTAGGGCTTGGAGAGGAAGGAAAATCAAGTGAGCCACAGACAACATGCATGGGGAGGGCAGCACTGCAAACGGTTGCTGGTTCCAGGACACCTTTTAACACACAGCATAAAAGCAACTGAAGCTAGCCAGCACACCTGCTCTGATGCCCAAGACTGTCACTTACTCATAATAAATCATGGGTAGCTCCATGGAAACCCCCTCCCCTCACTGATTAGACCATCTTACCCCCAGTTTTTAAGGCAAAGGCAGAACATTGCTCTGTGGCTTTGTTCAATCCAACTGTAGATGACTCGATCACCAGGTTTTCCACTGATCTCTTAAGAGACTTTCATAGCTGCATTAACCACAGCATCAGGGATCTTTTTCTGCTCTCCTTTTGCTCCCAGTTTGGTCAGTTAGTAGCACTATGCCCTGATCCTACAAGTGCTTTCATGTGTGGGAGCTTCAGGGGGCAGGGAACTGACCTGGGGTTTCTTGCTCCCAGAGACAGGGTGTCCACTTTGGCTGTGTTACAGCTGCTTTGCATAGGTGTCAATGATAACACAGCACACATCTGACCTGTAGAGTCATGTGACCCTGGCCTCCTTGGATAACCTCCTCAATATGCCAAAATCAGGGTCAGCTGCAAAATCAGGGCCAAACCCCCAACCACTCATGGGTGGTACTTAAATCAGTCTCCCAGTCACTAACAAAACATGCTTCTGATTCTCCACACTGGTTGTCAAGAAGCATAACAAAATAGAAACAGCCCCCTCTATCGCACGTCAGCTCCTCTGGTCCTTACCTAGCCACTGGGTCTCTTAAAGAAATAGGCTCACCTGACCCCAAAGGGCCAGCCACATCACCTAGAACAATATAGGCTTGGATCTTATTCAAAATACCACGCTACCAGCCAATCTTTTAGTAACTCTAACTAACACTTTAATATAAAAAGAAGAGAAACAAAATGAGAGATGTTAAAGGGTCAAAGTGAATCACATACATACAAATGATTTAGAGTCCACAGAAAGCAAGTTCTTGCATCTGGAGTTTGCAGGTTAGTCCATTTCCTCTGGTCAATAGCCAACACGGGGGTGGGTCTCAGCCATTTGTTCAGTTGCAGAAGAATAATTCCAGAGGTGGGTGTTGATTGCAGACCAGAGACTGAAGACAAAAGGGTGTTGATGCTGCTGCCTTTTATCACCTCTGTCCTTCCCCATGCTGTAAGGAGTCTTTTCAAATCAAAATGGAGTTGAATCACATGGGCAAGTCTTAGTGGCTCAGCAGGTTTCTGCCTGGGCCCACTATACCTGGAAACTTCCTTACTGGGCCATTAAGAGAAACAAAAGTTTGTAGACATCCAATCTGGAGAGTGTCCTAGAATCCAATAACTTGAAACACAAATAGAATAAACCAGTTTCTAGCTTCTAATACAGATATAACACCTTCATATAAACCACAGAATCATTCCTAGCCTATTACAACTTTTCCATTGGTACCAAACTTAGCATATCACATATGGATTATTGCAAATACAAAATATTAATATGAAAAATAATAAATGATTCTCTAAAGCCAGACAGCATCACAGGCCCAATCCTGGCTGAGGATTTTCTCACTGGAAATGCTGTTTTGACAAAATGGAAACATTTTGCTGGAACACACAGATTTGGTTGACATTTTCAATAAAAAAAAAAATCAAAATATTTTCACTGCCTTGCCTCAATGATGGCCAAGTGTTTTGTTTCCACCTTATTGGTTAGACTATTATGCTATCATTATGATGCATACCCCCCACTGGAGCATCTCCTGCTGTCAGGATGCAACTTTGCAAAGGTTCTGCCAGTCCAGGTGCTGCAATGACCTGCTTCCTCCAGGGCCTTGCCTCTGTCCACCTAGTCCTCTCTGGCCAGGCCCTTCCAGAATTAATTTAGGACCAATTAAATCTTAACTCAAAATAGCAACCTATCCATGATATAAAGACTAGCCTTTCACAGAGACCATTGTTGTCAAGTTTAGACCCCTGACTAGGTTACATTTTTTTTAGAGTATAGCAGCGAGAAAACACTTCCCATACCCTTACTCCACCCAGAACTAATCAGGCTGCCCTTTTTTTGTAGCCTGCTGGGTTCTGATTGGCCTCTGTCTACTTTTGGCCCTTCTAGCTGCTGGAAGACCAACTCTTGCTGGTTCTGCCTAAAGCTGATCACAGGAGGCCTCACTAGGCAAACCCTGGAGATCTGAACTTGCTGCTCTTCCCTTCCAGCAGGGCAGGGAGAATCTAGGCAGTGCATCTTTGGCAGTAGCTGCAAAGGGTTGGAGCAGATGGTCACAATAGGTAGTGTAGTTACAGTTGCAGTTATAATGACCGGCTTTGGCAGACGGCTTCAGAATTTCCATAACTGCATTTTCTCAGTTTCATTCCATGGCCACTTTTGCCATGGGGTCTTGCATTCTAGTTTAGGATGAAAGATGATTGTCCGGGCTGGAATTTCCCACAGAATAGAAGTCCCAAGCTGTGACCAGCTCTGTGGACGCGCTTAGCTCAGAATGCCTAAGTGCTTCCTACCAGCACCACACCAGCCTTCTGACAAGTGGCATTACAGAATGGCCCCATTCCTTTGCCGGACCCCCACAACTAACCACTGACTTCCAGACTCAATGTTGCTTTCCTCATTTTTTTCCCTGTTGGCACGTCATCTTCTGTGATCCCAAGTGTCAACATGTCATCTGGAAGCTGGAACATATGTATGCTGGGAGGCCAAAGTGGCACACAGGTTAAGGAGGGATCCCTACTTATGGATCCCATCTGCAAAGTCCATAGTCAAGTTGCAGATACAACTCAGTACTAGACATAATCTGCTTTGTAATTGTGTTTGTTATAGCAGCCTTTCAGCCAACAACCTCACAGCAAAAAACTCTTGGTCCTTATGAGATAATACATTTATTGCCTTCTGATTCTTGCAGCCAGAGTTTGGGGTTCACTCAAGGCTGGACGAGCTGGGCTGGTTTGTGCTAGAAACTGTCTTTACTTCCCCACCAGAAATTCAGCAGACTTACCTCTCTTCTGCATGAGTCTGGCTCAGCCAAGTCAGCAAGCCCCCTCCAACAAGGGCTTGGGGAAGCCAGCCTTTCCCAGGCCTAGCGATTGCCAGCGCTGGACTCCTTCCTGAGGTGCCCTGAGAGCTGGCTTGACTGAACCAGTCATTGGAACTTAGCATGCCCATGATCCCCTCCCTCCACTCTGTGTTGTGGTGGGGCAGAGAGCTGCAGGTCCGAGCTATACTCCCTCCCACTTTCCAGTTCTCTGTGCCCCAACTTCTTTGCTGATTTTCTGGGTCCCCAACAGGGTCTTATGGCTTTAAGACAACTGCTGGTCTCAGCTATCACACGTAGAGATGCAGAGATCAGGTTCTGCCATAGGGCTGACTATTCTGAGTTGAGGAGATAGTGGAGATCTGGAAGCTGGGACATGAGAGCAGACAGAAGTGTTGCATTCAGGTGGCTGGGATTTGCCTGTCCTCCGGGTGCATTTATTGCCCAGCCCTCTTCAGACTCAGACCCAACAACTGGATGCTGTTTATCCTGCAATCCACAGCCTGTACAAGGTGGGGGCTCAGAGGAGGAGACCTCACAACTCCCTTGTGACCTTCAAAGCTATTGAATGAATTCATTCAAGATGGAGATGGAGCACGGGGGCTCTGCTTTGGCAGTGTGGCTTGTACACCAAATCCAACAGCTTTCACTCTCAAAACCCATGACCCAAACACCATCACTTGCCTCTTTCCACAGCCCCCAATTACTACCATGCATCAGGAAAATAATTTCTTTTCTGACCCTGCTAGTAGTTGGCTGAAGCGTGAGAGTAGATTATAATTATAAACAAATACAGAGTTCCAGCTCTTATAGGCATGCTGGGCTACCCAGAATGCCCCAAGGCCCAGGAAAGGTGATGAATGGGGGAGTCATAGATTCTATGGCCAGCTAGGATCATCGAGACAGTGCAGCCCAACAGCTGTACACGTAGACTTCAGCGTTTCTCCAGAGACTGAATTAAAGTTAGGACATGCCCAACTAGGCCATGGGGTCTTCCATGAGGACTTAGAGCAATTAGAGACACTAGGTATTCTAGTTCAGTGGTTCTCAACCTTTCGTGGCTTGAGACATGCTTGGTAGCATATTGTGACCCTACAGGACACACCTGTCCATGCCTCCCAAGCCAAAACTAGCCATCTCCTGACAGCTGTGTGGTGACACAGTAATGTGTCCTGACAGTGGTTGAGACTCACTGTTCTAGTCTACTTCTTAAGTTCAGTCTCCCCTTCCTGAAATCCTGCTGTGCTCTCCCAAGCGTTTCTCCAGTCTGTGCCTTAAAACAACTCCTACAGTGTTTCCACATACGCTGTCAAACTGATTCCTTAGTAATTTCCTCCCACATCCCCAAACGTCATTTTATATAGTAATGGAGTTGAGTTCACTGCCTCATCCTCAGGGATTGCTCTGTAATGAAGCCAAACTTTGGTATTATCTCCTTCAACCTCTGCAGTTTCCATCCTATTCTTCTTGTGTGAACTTAAATATACGTTCTTGGCCCTATTGCCATGTCAGTTTTAAGAGCCTCTGACCTTTGAATCACTGTTTCCTGTGTTATCTGCACTTTTCCTAATTCCCCATCTGCCAGCTCCAGAAACCTGAGACCTGATTTGGACAAATTGCTGCCAGAAAAGCACATGCAAAAGTCATTCTCACCGCACTCATCCGCAATCAAACACTCCCTTGTCCCTCTAGCACATTGTCCTCGGCCCACTTGCTTGCGGCCCAGTTCCAATTCAAAGGTGACCTGCCAAGGAAAAATAAAGGGGCCTGCTCCTTTTTCTGCTTCTATCAGACAGAGTAAGAAGACTGGAAAAAGCTGTTTATTTCAGCTTCTTCTCATGGGAATTTAGCTTTCACTTCCTTTCTTTTTCCAGGGAAAGTCTGGCGACTGGAAAAACTAATGGGGCCAGAACATCATGAGTGAAAGGAAAATGACCAAAGCTTTTGTCACCATTTCAGCCTCTGGCTAAGATGGCTGGGTGTGGTGAGACCAGTCCATATTATCAAACCCCCTGCTCCCCTTGGCTGGGGCTGGGTTTGCATCTCACTCGCTACCTTGATTAAGCCATGAATGGCCATTGTGAGCCACACAAAGAGACATCCCTCGCCACCTGCAGGGCTTGATCCTGGGAACAGATGAGCACCCACAACTTCCCAGCCTGTGTCTGTCCCCCCATGCCATTTGGAAAACCCCTCTCTCACTTCTTCTCCTCATCATGGCAGAGAAGAAGTCAATAAGACACACATGACATTTGTACTCTTAACTCACACCTTCTCCTGTCCTTTGACAGCAGAGTTGCTGGATGGGCAGGTGTGGATCTATTGAAAACTGATTTTAAAGTTGTAGTCTGTCACATTAGATTTCAGAGATTTTCCTAGTTCAGCTTCCTGGCCAGGAAACTCTGTATGGAAGCTCATGATCTGGCCCTGGGAGCAGGAGTCTGCAGTCAGCTGGCCTAGTGTAAGATGGGATGAGTTGTATCCCTCTGCCTTAAAGAGCAGCCAGTTTTGTCTCTCTCTCTGTTTTAGGGTTCTTGAGTGTGATCCATAAAATAAATCACTGTTACACTGCAACCTTTCAGCAAGAATATTTATATCTTTATCTAACATCTTAGTGTGATGTTATGAGTGTAACATTGGGCATACAATTTTTACTTTCTGTAACTGTTCTTCCTCCACTGATTTTCTCATTGTTCTTCTGGACTGCAGAATTCTCCTGCTAGGTTTCTTCCCTGTAAATCAGCTGCTTTGCCTGTTGTTTCAATCCCATTCTTCTGACTCATTTCATTAGACATGGCCTCTCTGGGGCATTTAAGAGTGGTGAGATTATGTTGACCAGACCCAAGATGTCTGACTCATTTAAGACACCTGGCTGGCTTCCTGTGATTGCAGCATGGCCAATGAGGCCTCAGCTTTCACTGATTGCTTAGAAACCAGTGCAAGGGGTCCAGTCCTGCTCCGATGCTGGCCCCTTCCTGTGGCTCATGATTCATCCATTAGCAGGGCAGATTCAAAAGTAACATGAGAAATGACAGAGAGAAACAAGCACCCAGCTTGGCTGTATTCAAACTGAGGTGACAGGGTATTTGAGCTAAACCCTGCAACTGATCTTACACACTCATACATACTACCATTGCCAGGAGTCATATTGCAGGGACAGCACAGTGGTCATGATGCATGCTATTGTACTTTGAAGAATTGCTTTAATAATAAAGAAGCCAGAGCCCAAAATAGTGACCTACTTTCTCATCCTTCTCCCTTCCACAGCAGAACAATTTGCAAAGACCAGTTAACTCTTAGGTGTGTAATTTCTTCCCCCTTCTTTATTTTAATATATTAAGTGAGTTAGTTAGGAACTGGTGGCCCCGGGCAACAGGTAGATGAGCCCTTAACTTATCCCAGACCAGCCAGCACCAGCTTCCCCTACATCATTGTGCACCAACCAGTCAGAGATGAGATGGGGGTTCACACACCATATTTAGTCACTCCTCAGCTAAGAGGATGGGTATATGTCACTCACAGGCAGATTTGAACCAAGAGCCTGAAGTAGAGAGGAACAGAGCAGGAGCAGAGCACCCAGCTGTAGCACTAGTTTGTAATCAGCAGCAATGGCTCAGTCCTACTGCTCACAAGCAGCACCATAGAAAACCAGAGTGCCCAAAAGTTCCTCACAGTCAACAGAAATATAACTTCTGGGAAGGAAGGCTGTCTGGATGATTAAAACATAAGGCAATGAGATGGTCAAGCTCAATCCTATTCCTGGCTCTATCATAGCTTTCCTGTGTGACACTGATTGTGTCACTCCTGTGTCTCAGTTTCCACATCTGTAAAGTGAAGCTAACAATATTTTCTGAACTCGCAGATTGGTGGTGAGATTTAAGGTTGATGAAGTGCTTTGTGGGCTGTGGGTGGATGATGCTAAGGATCACTGAAACAAAAGACAGCAGTGTTTGTAAGTGGGCTTGTACCCTGGCTTCCCTTCCCAGCAGCAGTGGAATGCCCCCAAGGAGGGCACAGAGGGACTTGCTAGTGGGTGACACCGTGAGGGATTGCTGCGTGAGCCCTGGGGGAAGGTCTCAGGGCCTGGCACAGATTGGAATGGTCCATCCTGGGACGAGCAGCCCTGCTAGCCCCCAAAGTTCATAAACCCAAATCTGGGCAGGCCTCCCAAACTCCTCAGATTATTTCAGTAGAGATGACAGGGTGATTTCTCCTGGGCTGCAGTTTGATTTCTGCCCCCCTGCCCCCCAAGCCATCAAAAGCAACCTTGAGGCAGCAACGCATTGCGGATAATGGCACCATGTGCCCATGGAAACAGATGACGGAGCAAAAGGATGGCAAACCCATCCAGCTAGCATTGTGTCTTCTCTCCTGAGCTCCATGTGCACTGCACTGCTGACACCCCAGGGCACTGGGTGAGGCTGTAAGTGACCTCCAGGCCCATTCATGAGTTTCAAGCAACAACCAGGGTGGCCTGAAACATAAGGGGGCAGGATGATAGTGCGAAGCAGCTCTTCTGCTGACTCCGCCCCTCACCCTAGAAAAGCAGGTCAGACTAATAGGATTCTTACCCAGGGGTCCTTCCTGAAGCCCTGGCTGGTGGGAACCACGGTGAAGGTAGCCAGTCTTGCTTTGTGAGCAGCAAGGGAGCAGTTGTGCCATGAGACTGAACTGGCACCAGAGACTGCAGCCACGACACACACACACCATGCTGTCTCCCGTAGACCCTTTGGTTCATTCTTGTGTTCCCTTGGAAAGCAGCTGTTTGTCTCTGGACTTGTGTGTTGGGGTGGTGCGCTTTGTAGCATGGCAGCAAATTGCAACTGGAGTGCATAACAGCCGGGGAGGGTCACCCACTTGCCCCACTTGGGGCTGCCTGCTTGTCTTGTGGGAAGCCGGGGCCTTCTGAGGTTGCAGTAGGAAGAGGCTTTGTGTGATATCACCTTCAAGCTGCTGACTGAAGGTGAGAATATGGGACCTGTTCTGACCCTCTGATATGGTTCGTCATGCACCTTAGGTATTTTGTCAGACCCAGAAGTTCCCAGACTCTTCCCCCATGGGCTTATTGCTGTGCCTGACCCCTCACCTGCCACAGATATCCTACCTTCTACCTTTACAGCCTCCCCCACCCCCACCTCGGCACAGTGAAACCGTGGTTACATTACAAACAGCCATGCATATTTCATGGTCTTGGACTCAGTGGAGACTGAGGGATGAAATATCAAACCCAGCAGTGTACAAAGCACCTTCTTGGATACAAACCAGCAGCCAGCCTGGTGGAGAGTTGAGTATCTGCACCTCGCCCCATCCAGTGATGCTGTTTGATGCCCCATTGCCAGCAGAGGGAATCAGTGCTTTCAGCTGGGATTCTCAAAGGCACCCAGGGGAGTCAGGAGGCCTGCCCTCTGCTGCCACTCACAAACTGATCAATATCATGTGTTTTACACGGTGCCTCAAATCGCTTGGTGTGGCTACCCATTGACTAGCACAGAAAGGACCATCAATATTCATGCTTCAGGGCAGAGGGGGACAGGAAGAAACTACAGCTCCACTTTCTTTGCCCCCCAAATATACTATAGTACAATGTGTGGAGCTCAATGGTCCAGGGAGCTCTTCCCAAAACAGGTGTTTGCAAGCATTTGGAGAAAACATTTGGTTTTTCAGCTTCTTTTTTAATATTACCACATAAGTTGTGTAAGGATGTGAGGCTGAACAGCAGAACAGGGACAGCACTGACCCCAGGGCTGAGCACAGGTTGGTGGGTTGTACATCCCAAGAGGACAAAAGACTAGGAATGAGGTCTGAGGAGCCAGATAGTGGCTGGCTAACCTAGTAGCTCATCTTCTGGACTGTCCTCTGAGTGGCTGTGTTGGGCATCACTGGCTGAGTCACGGGCCTGAGGGAATTTCCACCTTTTCCATCTGCCAGCTCCAGTATAGGAGCCTTTTGGCTGAGCTGCACGTGTTAACTGAGAGGCCATCGGGTGCATTGGCCACTCAAGGTGGGTAACAGTAGGGCTTGCACTGGTGCTACCTGGGTGCTTCTGTATATGTGACTGGCTGGGACCCCCCAGCCCTCCAGCAACCCCATCAGGTAGGGCTAATGACACCAGTTACCTTCAGGCAGTTCTGCATGGATCAGCCTGCTCTGGGGGGTCACTCGGTACAATCAGCAATGAACCCTGCCCACCATTCACCCTCCAGGGAAATCATTCCATCTGCTTCAGCTTAGATCATGGCCTTTGGAGGGAAACAGCCCCTCAGCCACTAATGCACTCTACAGCCCTTCCCCTGTTAGCATCAGAACCCACCCCAACAAAGATTACAAGCCCAGCAAAGCACCCGAGATCTTCACCAGGTGGCCAGAGCAGAGCTGAAGTAGGGCAGATGTGTAGGGCACATCCACCTTCTGTACTCCAGCCACTGAATTCACCACTAGGTGAGTGCCATGATGCCTCACAATTGCAGCCCCACTGAGAGCCATCTACAAGGCAAGGCAGAACTGACCCTTTAGGAAGAAACTCTATGTTGCTTCTACCTTAGGGGCAACCAGAGCTGGGTGAATCATGGAGGTTTTTTTGCTTTGCTGGCAATTCTGAAAAATTGGGAAGAAAACAAAGTGTCTGGAGACATGAAATACTTTGCATCAATACCAAGCAGTGCTTCTATTGTTAATTCTTTTAAAATCAATAATTAATAATTAAATAATTAAATAATTATTGAAAAATAAATCTGAAAAATGTCATTTTGATTTGAACAATCTGAACGGTCCAACCTTTTCTTAATTTTTTTTTTTAATGTGGAAAAACTGATGCCACTGTGGCTTGTTTGAAACATTTTGGTGTCACCAAATTATAATTTTCCTGTGGCAAAAAGAGTTCTGGCTGAAAAATTTCATCTAGGTCTATTAGCAAGGACCTTCCATCCCTAGGAAGTTCCACCCCCCCACCCTAACTCTTTTGACTGGACTGAATTCCACTACCTGTTTGCAGTCCCAGATTTTTAGTGCACCCTTATCCTTGGACTTGTCTGGTCAGACTGACCTTTGGCACTCAGGGAAGGGTTCTTGGGGCTCCTAGCCTCAGGGGAGGAGGGGGGGCTATTCAGGAATTTGGCATCCAGAAAGCAGAGTAGTTTCAGTTACAGGAGCTTCCAACCCGAGCGCCACATTGCTAGAATTTTGGTATGTGTTAATTCGAGTTGTGCATCTCTGACCCCTCTAAACTCTTCTGTTTGCTAATCCAGTAACCATGAAACACAAAGGCAGAGAATGTGGCTTTCCTCTTACTGAGTGAGTTGTAAAGCCAAGGTCCTAATAATATTAACTATCCCAGAGTAATTTTCAGAAGAGCAGCATTCACCACAACATCCTGGCTGGGAATTGCGTTCTGCCCTTAAAACCCTTCTGCTGTGTCAGTTGGCAGCAGCATAACTCTTCCCCTCCTAAATGACTCTGCAGGACTCCCATGAACTGATGGAGAGCTACTGTGCTCCAACCCAGAGGGTGCTGCATGTCAGTGGGGGGGTGGTATGATCCCTCTGTACAGAGTGTCTCTTATAATTGGATGCATGAATCTGCTATGATATTTACAAGCCTTATATGGTGGGCATTGTGAGGGAGGGAAGTTATTTCCCCGAGCTGATGAGCAACAGTGGATTTTTCTAAATGGAAAAACAAAGTGCGTCCTGAGGACAGCAGAGCCATTCTCATCAGACAGTCATTGCTCCCATGAGTATAGCCTCAGCCCAGCTCTGACAGCTGGAGAAGCCATTGATGCAATGCGAGTCCATTTCAGCATCTTCTTAGGTCCCCAGTTCCTGTCTCTCATGGCTGTCCTCTGTGCACTGAGTCTTAATCTCACAGCAAAGCCCGGCTGATCAAAGAAAGGATCTTTCAGTTAGAATGAAATAAGTTTCCATGCAAGCTGATCTGGAGCCAGTGGGTTTGGCGTGGGCGTGCTATCTTTTTTCAACTAGCTGTGATGTAACAGAGTGTCTCCTAGTATGAAGAAAACCCAGGGGGCCCCGCCATATATCATTAGAGCCAGACTGGGCTGCTATTCTCATTATGTATGGGGAGTTAACGGCTAAACTACAGCCACATGTTGTTTTTACAAACCAGCGCTTAGGCTGAGCTTCACACTTTCCCCCAGCTGTCCCAACCACATCAAAGTGAGGATGGGGGGATGGGACAGGCCCATGTGCACGAGGGGTGCTGCCTGCCACCCTGCTCTATCCCTGTCACTTTTGGGAAAGAGATGTCACAGGCACTGGATGTTGGTCTTGAATAAAACCAGGCTGGTGGGATTAGGGAGAGGCAGGTTAAAAAGGCTGGCCATGTGGACTGCTCCTGACCAGACTCCTCCCAAGGCATCCGGCTCTGAGTTAGGCAAGGCTTTGGTATGAAGCTGGGGTTGCAGACTCCAGCCATACATCCCCATTGCCAGGGCCCAAGCGGTTTTCCTAACACCAAAAATAAACCCCTCGTTTTTCCAAATATTTAGAAAATGAAAAGGTCCCACCGGTGAGAAACCATTTTCTCAACGACGCCTCAGAGAGAACCCAGGCCCAAATTTTGTGGGAAGAATATGGCCGTTTACAGGACTGCAACTCTGTGCCAAGAGAGCAAATAGAATCAGAACTGGGTTTGGTGGCAGAGTAGAGCTATATTGCTGCCTCACTCGGACAACCAGAGTACAGGGGTCTCATTAGCAACAACTCAGGAGCGTGAAAGACTGAGGGCCAGGTATTCAGGAGATCCAGCTCCCTGGGTGCACTGCTGGGCTGAGCTCTTTATAACATCTGGCCATTCTGTACAGCCTGTGGTGACAATGCTGTGTA
Organism: Podocnemis expansa; assembly: GCA_007922195.1. Classification (NCBI taxonomy): domain Eukaryota; kingdom Metazoa; phylum Chordata; order Testudines; family Podocnemididae; genus Podocnemis; species Podocnemis expansa. The sequence continues at coordinate 10,769,488 of ML682025.1, forward strand.
ACTGCAAGAGAGGCCTCTCCTGTCAGCATAAAACCCCCCAGCTCTGTGAGCAGCAGAAGTCATGTCAGCAGGAGACGCTAATGCTGAGGTAATTTATATTGCTCAGGAAAGTTTATTCACACCCCCCAGGCCAGCATAACCCCTGTAGTATAGGCATAGCGTTAGGCTGGACAGACTGAGGAAGAGACAAGAGGTTGGGTAGGGATAAACAACCAGCTCAGCTCAAGAGTTATGTCCATAAGGTAAGTGGGTGAGCTTAGACTCAACCCACCATGTGTCCTGCTTTCAGTGAAAACTGGGGAACATACCAACTGACAATGACATAGGAATGTGTCAATTCTCTTTGTGTCCAAGAGTTAGATAAACGGTCAGGTGTTGACTCTGTACTAACATTTGTCTTAAAATTTCCTGCTGGGATTTGGCCCTACAGTTGGTCGCCATAACGAAGAGCACAACAGATGAAAATCCAGCAGTCTGCAGGGAACCAAGGTGTGATGGTCTATAATAGCTCTGCCACCTGTGCCAAGGTAGAAACATGCCAGAGTAGACAAGGTTGAGGACAGAACGTAGCAGATCTGAAAGCATCCATTCATGGTGGAGGGGTTGGCCTTCTCTTTGCTTTCTCTCTACCTGTACCTCCCTCCTTCTAATATGCTGTTCCACGTTGAATCCAAACAACTGCTTTGGTTTGCTGTAATCAGGACTGTCCTTAGGGAGGTGTGGGGCCCCGAGAGAATTGCCCTCTGCAGGCCCCCACTCAGCCCCCTCCCCTGCACTGGGGAGCAGGGCCAGCTGGCCCAGAGGGGAGAGGCAGGCCCAGTTTGCCCCTGCACCAGCGATTCCCCATCCAGGGGTTGGGGTGAGCCAGCCAAAAGCAGCAGCCGGGTTTGGCGTTCTCACTTCCCCCCTTCACCTGCAACCATGTGCGCTGCCTTCGGTTCTGTGCTGGACACAGCTGGGAGGGGGTGGGAGGCAGCGTGGCTGGGGGGGCAGCAATATGGGCCCTAGGCTGCCTCCTGCCCCCTCCAGCATGGAGCTCAAGATAGCATGTGGCTGGAGGGGGACGGGGGAGAGCAGGAGCGTTGAACCTGGCTGCCGCTTTTGGCTGGCTCGCCCCATTCTCTGGATAGGGAACAGCCAGTTGTGGGGGGGGGGGGTAGCAGTTTGGGCCCTGCGCTGCCCTGCTCATGGTGGGACAGCGCAGGGCCCATGGGGCCTAGGGTGATCACCCCTTTCACCCATCCCCAAGGACAGCCCTGGCTGTAACAGTCTGACCTCATCCTACGACTTACATTTCCCTGCATTTATTTCCAACCCATTCTGTAAGTTCCCTCAAGCATCTGATGAAGTGGGATTTTCTCTCACAAAAGCTCATGCGATAAATAAATTTGCTAGTCTTTACAGGACTCCTTGTGTGTTTTGCTGAACGAGCCTGATACAGCTACCCCTTTGGTATCTGAAAACCAGAGAGACACCTACACTTACCACCAGCTAAAGCAGCCTGGAACTATAGAACTTGCTCCATCTCAAACAAAATGTACAGATAAATCCAGCTGACAAATGCAAAAAGCAACCAGCATAAGTCATTGAAACAGCTGACCTCTTACAAAGAGGGTGCCGCAGGAAGATGAGAGCAGCTGACAGGGCCTGGGCCAAAATGGTAACAGAAAGCAATGATACAAATGCAGCTTTAGCCTCCTTATGCAGAGGTAAAGTCTCCGTCATGCTGCTACGGGCCACAGCCCTCTTCATAGAACTAAGGCTCATGTTACTGGCCCTTTTTTACCACAGTATTGCGGCAGGAGCTGCTGTGTATCAGGAATGAGGCCGGCAGCTGAGCCTGGGCCCAGGCTGCCTAATGAACCATGTCTGAGCTAGGGCAGACCTGCCAAATTGGCCGAGGCAGTCATGTACTCAGGGTCTCTGTCATGCAGAGGCCAAGCCTACATTTGCGTCTCCCTCCCACATGATGCCCCCCCCCCCAGGGCAGAACGTGTCCCAGTGCCCTCCTGTATCGGGGGGGGTGGGGGTGGAGTGGAGGCTTGGAGGAGTGAAAATGCAGACTTGGGTTAGCTGCCCCCTCACGCCCCACTTACCCAGTGCACAGTGCCCACCTCTCTCCCTGCAGCCTGGCACTAGCTCTGATGGGGCAGCCTCATCCCCCAGTATGGATGAGGGTGGGCAGGCCTTTCACAACACATGGGGGGGTGCTTCCTTTGGTCCCTGCCTCTGGTTGTATTAAACCCCATTTAGTTTGAATGGGACCCCCTACTAAGCCATCCAGATCATTCTGGATGACTGCCCTGGATTTGTTGTAATTTACCACTCTGTCAATCTGTGGGTCAGAGTCAGACCCAAATTTTATCCACAGTGATTTTACATTTACTTACAGATTCTTGAGTAAAACATTGATTTGCCCTCCACTGTATCCTAGCACCTGGACTGAAGCTAAGACTATATTCACTGTTGGGACTGCATCACAGGCTGGCTGGCCCCTTAAGGAGAGAGTCAGATTATCTCAGCAGTGAGGGATTGGCTACCCTACTTCTGGGGTGCCTGGAAAAGTTGTGAGAGCTCAGCAGGAAGGGTGAGCTGCAGAAAGGTGGCTGGATTCCTAATAGATGCTGCAGAAAAGTAAATCACAGGAGAGAAAATCCTTCACAGCCAGCGCTCTGTCAGAGAGCCAGAAAGAACAAGAGCTGACATCAGGAGGGGCAGAAAATCCTTTTGTTTCTATTACATGTGAGCCTTTTGTCTACGTTTGGGTGGCATGGAAGGAGATTATTGCCTGGAAGGATTCCCAGAATGATGCACAGTGCCATAGCAGGCCACAATGGGGTGCAATGAAGCCAGACCGGCCATAATTTGGTGGAGAAGGTGGGCACACCATGCCTGACACATCTCTGTCGTAAACAGAAGAATGCGTTTCTTGCTCCTTGGTGAATGCTGTCAATGAAGAAAAACCAAAGGAAGGTTCTGCTACCTGCCGGCACAGCAGCCAGACTGCTTTCTCAGAAGAGCACAGCCTTAAACTATACCTCCTTGGGCCCCACTGGGCCTATCCTTGAGCTCATGTACCATGTCATTCCTGGCTTTCTGAGGAGGAAAGGGTGGGTGGGCAGCTACAAGGCCATAGTGCCAACTGTACAGGAGAGTACATTTAACGCTTGCATCTCTCCAAACCCACAGGGCTGGGCTGATGAGCCTTCGCCCACTTTTATCAGCCAGTTAAGAGTCCTCATGGCTCGTCACTGATGTATGACTTAGAACAAAATGTTCCTTCCAAAAAGAATAAAACACAGCGAACCATTTTCTCAGGTTGACGTTTACATAATTACAGAGGGATTTTATTCACACTAAATATAGCTTCTTTTAAACAAGGAAAAGGTTGCAGTGCTTTTCTCGCTAGCAGTAAACAGGAGTGTGAAGTGAAGAATGTGAGGACACTGTCTTTAGAGCAATGTCTCTGAATTGGGCAGGGCAGCAGATCCTATGTCAACTATGTCAACACCACTGGCTTCCTGTTAACTTCAGTAGTGAGTTCATGCCCTGGAGGGTTTTTAAAACCAATGGACTTTCTATGAACTGTCACTTGAGTAAAGACAACAGGCCAAAATCAGTTGGCTGATGTCTAAGGAGTGGTCTGTTGGAACTGCTTTCACATATATATGTTTGAACCTGTTAAATCAGTTGTTGTCAAAGCTATTCTGGGCTTATCCTGGTCTAGCTAAATTTAGGAGAATAAGCTATACTAGTACAAGGTATATTTATGCCAACAAAACAGCATCCACACTAAAAGTAATAGCAATTTAATTGTTTTGTGGCAAAAAATTCACACCCATAACCAAAATAGTTAAACTGATACACATCTGTATGTAGACCAGGCCTGAGTAAATCCTAAGGGCATTTAAACCTGCTTTACCTGACTCCAGCCATAGGTAGCTGTTAGGCCCTGTCTACAGTAGAAAGTTTGAGGATTTTAACTATAATTGGGTGGTGATAGCAGTAGAAACCCACAATGTGGACACAATCATGTTGGTAAAATGGTGCCTCATCGTGGTATAGCTACACCAGGTGAAGGGGAGTAAGCTATACTGGTATAAGGGTTTGTTTACATGCTGTATTTTTATGTTCTAGCCATCTTAGTCTAACCTCTGGGTGGACATGTGGTTCTGGTGTAATGGTGCCTTTTAAGGGGTTAGCTTAAACCACTTCCAAAGTGACAACCATCAAATAGAAAAAAGGGTTTCTACCAAAAGAAGAGTGTCCACATGCCAAGGCTAGACTGGTATAACGATATCAGTTTAAATTCATACCTTAGCTTATACCAGTTTAATTCTCCTGTGTAAACAGCCTAAAGGCATCTTTATTTCAGTGTAGTTGCATCCACACTAAGACTTGTACTGGTATAATTATCCTGGTAAAAAAATTCATTCTCCTAACCCTTCTCATGATATCAGGATAAAAGCTGTGTAAACCATAGCTGGCACCAATTTATACACATCAATAAGTGGACCTGAAAAGGAGTTAAGCTCTCATCCACTTACTGGCTTTGATGCCATGCTCAGGTCCTTCAGAACTGTGAGTCAACATATTACTATCATGCATTCAGCTCGATCCATACTACAGCCATATGTCAGCATCATTACGTTGCTTGGGGATGTGAAAAATCCACATGCCTGAGCAGTGTAGTTATATTGCCAGTAACTCCCTGTGTAGACAGCACTATGTTGGTGGGAGGGCCTGGGTGTTTGGCTGAGGATTTTACCATTCAGCATAATATACAGCACTGAGATGGCTTTGTAATAAAACAAGAATAAGTTTATTAACAAAGGACAGTGATCAGAAGGCCACCACATAACACTAGAAGACACAGCTACAGTTACCAAATAGATCTTTGTGTCCAGTGATGGATAACAAAAAACCTTTTTGCCTCCGCTCATATCTTCCCAATGTCCATTGACCCTGTTTCAAGAGGCAAGAAACAGGGTTGCAGCCTCTATACCCTGTTGACATTTTTAAGGGGTCATCTTCCCTCACTGGCTTGCCTGATGACTTTGTTTACCTTACATGTAAATACACTTTCCCTTGTCTTTTGTCTCATCTTACTTAATTTATACTTAATTTACACAGTCAAAAGCTGACATAACATTTCTTTGTCTAGGACAGGCTGGGCTTGGGGCTGCTTGTCAAACACATTGTAGGAATATATTTCCAGCATACAACATTAATTCTTTGCATGTCATTCATACATATATCCCACAGTGATATTAGTGACCAGTTTGCATATGATACGTCAGATGACACCATTTAGATACAGATGATGACAGCAGTGAGCTGGTGCAATGAGTGTGTCAGGCCTGAGGTGAGTTATGGTATGATGTATTCATCACCAGCAGGCATTGAGGAACTCCCTGTGTCACACCAGGATGTAAACTATGACGTGCCACACTTGAGAGAAGGGTGAAGGGGAAGTAGCGGAAATATAGGGGTATGGCTTTGAACTGTCCAGTAGTGTGTGGGATGGGGCCTATGGGTATGGGGACAAATGAGCCCTTTGAACTGTTCAATTTCTCATGTGTTCCTGGGAGCAGGTGGGGCGGGGGAGCAATCCAAGCCTAAATGCAGGACAAAGGATGCTGCAGAGTGCTAATCACATTTTCCATCCACTGTAGCAATACCCATGAGACAGGGCAGTGCAGAGCTGGTATCTAGGAGAAGGTTTTCAAATCCCCAACAGGTACTAACAGGATAAATCAAAGTCCAGGCAATAAAGATTGTAGGGGTGAGGTCCTCTTTGCAGCATGATTATGGGGCTTTCTGGCTAGATCTTGGGGATTGCCTTGAGCTGGGTCTCTGGCTGGCTGTGTGGGGTGCCAAAAAGATATCTTCTGGCTGGGGGAATTTCCTCCTGGGTGGGGCTCTTTGGTTCTGGAAGGTATGTCTGTCTCATAATGGGACATGACAAAACTGTCCAACGCATATGAAGGCTCTATGGTGTCTCATAAGCAAAAATGCGGTCCAGTCACTCCAAGTGCACGCATGCACTAGGAGCATTAGTGGAGGAGTTATTTTTGTCATAGAATGCATCAGGTGAGATAGGGAGGTATTAGTACAGTCAGACAAGGCGTTGGTGAGGCCTTATCTGGAATACTGTGCAGTTCTGGTTTCCCATGTTTAAGAAAGGTGAATTCAAAATGGAGGACATGCAGAGAAAGGCTACAAGAATGAGCCACAGGAGTGGAAAACCTGACTTATGAGAGGAGACTTGAAGAGCTTGGCTTGTTTAGCCTAAGCAAAACCAGGCTGAGGGGAAATATGATTGCTCTCTATAAATACATCAGAGGGATAAATACCAGGGAGGGAGAGGAATTATTTAAATTCAGTGGCAATGTGGATACTAGAACAAATGGATATAAACTAGCCATCAAGAAGTTTAGACTTGAAATTGTATGCAGGTTTCTAACCATTAGAGGACTGAAGTCCTGTAAGAGCCTTTGAAAGAGAGGAGTGGGGAGCAAGAAACCTAGGTGGTTTCAGGATTTAGCTTGATAAGTCCTTGGAGGGGATGGTGTCATGGGAAGCACATCCATGTACTTCCAGGGTATGATCTTTGGGGTCTGGAAGGAATTTTCCCCAAAGGCAGATTGGCAGAGAGCCTTATTTCTTTTTTTAATCTTCCTCTGTAGCATGGAGCACAGGTCACTTGTGGTGGATTCTCTGTAGTTTTAAGGCTTTAAACCATTATTTGAGGACTTCAGTAATCCAGTCTTAGGTTAGGGGTTTATTACAGGAGTGGGTGGATGAGATTTTTGTGGCCTGCATAATGCAGGAGGTCAGATTAAATGATCATATTGGTCCCTTCTGGCCTTAAAGTCTATGAGTCTATGAGACTCTCCTGATGTAAACATGGGCCATGGCAGTTGTAAGGGACTCAGGTTTGGACTCGGCATGAACTGGAGTTGCAAACAGATGTGATTGGCTGTGTGCCAGCATTTACGTAGAGGCGGACATCTGCGGTGCTAATGATGAGCACGAGTGCCCAGGTGACCAGACAGGCCAAGCCAAATGTGATGCCATGCAGTGTGTGAAAGCAGTGTGAGGCCTACCTGCAGCAGTGTTGTTAACTGATACGGGGAAGTGCCCACACAAACTTTAGTGGTGTAACTCATTCCTAGATAGAGTTATGTTGCTTCCGCAGACAGTGGGTTAATTATAGCAGGAGACAGCATCCAAATACCCAGAAAATGCTTTCCTGTATGGAAAAGAGGGTCCAAGGCATCGTGTGCCCAGAGGCGGAAGAGAAAAATGTAGCAAGCAAAGCAACTAACAGAAAGATGTAAGAAAGATCCTGAATTTTCTGCATGGGCTTTTCTTTGTCTCTCTTTCTCTCCTAGAGGGGTGTGCATGGGGTTCAATACATGAACTGAACAGACTCCATGCCCGCAGTGCTCTGCATTTGCAGTTGTAAAAGGAAGGTAGGAGGGTGAGGCTGCCTGGCGATCCTGTGTAGTGGGAACGGCCACGCTTCCTCTTGGGAACCCCTTCAGACCCCTGTGTTGTATGTTTCCCTCTGAGCTGGCTCCTTAGGCAGCAGCTGTTGACCCCATTGTAGCAGGGGCCCCTGCTGAGGCTGTGAGGCCTGAGTCACCCTGCTCTGTTCCACTCTTCCTACTCCATCCCTGTCTCTGCGCAGAAAGTGTCTCCGCCTGCCTCCATGGGCCTGCCAGGAACACAGCAGGATTCTGGCAATCGGGATTCCTCTTCCAGCGAATGTGAACCTGACAGCTGGGGTGGCCTGACTGAGTGTGGGGGGGTGCAGCTGTGCAGTATGGAGTCAGACCCCTTCTGATGGCCTCCCTGAGGGGCTTCAGTTCCCCACTGTAGCATAACCAGTGACCAGCCCTTGATGTATAGGAGATAATGAGGGGACTTGTGGCTTCCCTGTTTGCTCCCCACCTCTGGAACCGTGCTCTGGGTGCTGGCCTCTTGTTACAGCGACAGCTACTTCTCACCTTGAGAGCTGCCTTCTGCACTGGCCTGAGGCTTGCACCCACCAGCCCTTGTCACTACTGAGCAGGGACAGCTCCAGCACCGCAGCTGGGCCAATTCAGCGGCCCTCCTCACAGGCCAGAGCAGACAGTGCCCTTCCCAATACTTGCCATAACTTCCAGCCAGCAAACTCACTCCCCCAACTCCATCTGCTGCTCCTAAATCCTTAAGGGGATCACTGAGCCTCTGGAGGGTGAGCTGGTGCCTCCCTCCAAAGGCCACCATAGGTCGTTGGACTCCAAAGGCCTCCTTCCACCGAGACAGCAGCAAAGGGCCCTGGCACCAAGCGTCCCCTCCTTTGTTTGTGGCAATCAGCTCCAAGCTAAGGAGCTGAAGTCTCTTTAGAAACTGGCACGTCTGTTTCTCGGGAGTTAGAAAAACAAACAGTGAAGCACAGTCAGCCGATGAACCCCCTGTGCCGCCACCAAGCCGCGCACCCCTCTGCACACAGGTGCTGCTGGGCCGGCCTGCCCAATCCCAGCTTCCAGAGGCCTTTGCCACCTTTCCGGGAGTCTTTTCAGCAAAGCAGCTCCGCAGTTAAACCAAACCAAGGTGCCAGATTGAGGGGGGTGGTGCCTACATTGCAATGCCGGTCCTGAATGGAAACCCACCCTTGCAGGGACTCTAAGGCTATGCTGTGACGTTCCATGGGATGGGAAGATCCCAGGTGAACACTTGATTGACCTGCAGCTAGAGGAGCCCTCTCTGAGATTCCCAGCCTGGGAGGTTTGGCTGGAGCTGGGTACGCAGTCAGCTTGAGCCTGGCACTGTTTGCATTCATGTCAATAAAGCACACAAAGCCATTTTAAATAATACTGATCAGCCGCCCCATCATGAGCCACAAGCTGGGGAGCCCCAGGACGGGGGAGGATGTGCAGCAAGCTGCATATGTAACTGGAGGGAGCCTGATAATTCAGAGTGTGTTATTCCAAAGGCGCTGTGTGTGGTCTGTACCCTGCGTGGTAACAGTATCAGTCCCTCAGGGACTGACGCGCAGCCTGGATGGAAAGAAGGCCTCGCCAAGCTGCTGGGATTTGTTTGCTGCTGGAGATGCACAGTACTATGCACGTTGCCTGGAGGGTTTCTTTTTTTCCTTCCCTTTTTTGTATTTTACATTTTCTTGCCCTCGCTCCTCTGGGATGTTGGGGTGGTTTGGTGGTGGTGGGGGAGGTTTCTATTTTTTTACTAAGTTCCACCTCCTCCATAAAACCCACTCTTTGCAAACAGATCTATTTTCTGCACGACGGGGAGGAAGCAAACCTGAGAGTAAATTGAGTTGTTTGCCAGGCTGCAAACCACAGGGCAGAAATAGCTTGGGACACAGCATGCGCTTCGTTGCCCATAGAGCAGTGACTTAGCTGCAGGAAATACCTTGGGCTGCAAAATTTTGACATGGGTCCAGACTGTCTCCAAAAGTTCAGTGGGTGCCAGGTTCCATGGTTTTGTTCCAGATCCATCACTAGTTCTGGACTTCCATTTGTATCAGTGATTCCAACAGCGCCAGGTGGAAATTCTCTGCCAGAAATGGCTGGCTTTTCTGAGCACAGCCCTGGAACACTGAAGAATGCTGTTGTAGGGTTTTCCTCCAGGGAATAGAATCCTATTTCTAACTAGGAGGCAAATGAAAGCCATGCTCATCCTGTAAAGGGACAGCCCCATAGCCTGGAGTTCAGCCATGCTGTCAGCCCCATTTTCCTAAGGCCTTCCTCTACACTAAGCAATGTTCACTGTTGCCCTAGTGATGGCAGTAAAGGTGGTGCAAAGGGGCTTCAAAGCAAGCAAAGGGCTCTCAAGCATCCTCCCAGCACAGACTGCTCCAAGCTGGGACAGGATGGGCATAGGCAGGCCAATGAACGTAGGACATGGCTGGGTGGACCTGCACTGCCTACTGGTATGTCCCTGCAAATGAGCTATTAAAACAGAGGCATGGCTGACTTAGTGCAACCAGCCACCAAACAAGGAAGCTGTAAATTGACTCCCCTCCAGCCCTGGGGAAACCTGGCTTTTTGTCTCCCATCTAGGCAATCCTATCTTCCTGCTCACCAGCTCAAAGGGCTTCTGTCCCCAGCACCTCACGCTTAGCTTTCTTTTCTCAAGTTCTAATGGTTGAAAATACTGAGTGGTGGCAGCCATGCCAGTCCCAGGGTATTAGAGGGACACGGTGGGGAGGTAATAGCTTGCCCTTGTCCAAGCCCCTGTCCCGCCCTGTTCTTAGTGATTGACAATGAAATGCAGAATGAGTAGCTGAATTTGTGCATCCCAAGGCAGCAGCCGCTGGGAGCAACAGAAGAGATTCCTCATGCTGCATTGCCATGAGTAGAAAGCAATCACCTAATGTCAGCCTGCCATGATTTACTGTGGGTGAAGGAGAATAAGGAACATCACCAGGAGAGAGCACAGTGTGGGTATGTGGGTATGCACGGCCACTGTCTCCTCTGTCATAACACACTTCAGTAACTTTGTGGAGAAAAAGGCAGCTGAACTCTTCAGTGTTCTTAGAAACATCAAGGTGCAGAGAATAGCAGGATCAAAGCCTCATGGCTCCATACCTCACAGTTGCCATCTTTACCCTGTCCAAACAAACTCCCCCGAAAAAATGGGACAGTTCAGATCTACCACCAAAGCTGGACTTAGCAGTGTTGGTTTTCTCCTCACTCAATGGTGCTGAGATCCCCCTGGGCTGGGGCAGTCCAGCAAAGGGAGTCTGGGAAGGGAAACAGATGAATGCCTGGTGCTTTTTGTTGGAGAAGGTGCCAGGCAGGACAGTTGGGTACTATTTGTGTGGTGGAAGTGGCCATGGGCTGCCTGCTGCTCACAACTGCCATCTATTTGATGAACTCAGCTTCTGGGTGGCTATCTCAACATGTGCACAGTAGCCCAAGGTGCTGAAGTGACACCATGCACCCAGGGAAGAGTCTTTGAAGCCCACACCCCTCCTCCTGCCTGTTGTGTAACATGCTTTGGGGGGCTGCCAAACCTCTTGGGTTTCAGAACCTTCCTGAAAATGGCATGTCGCATTTCAGGGGCTGATAGAAGACCCTTAATACAGCACAAGGTTGCTAGTGTGATACAGAGGCTTGTGCCAGGTCTAGATCAGTTCCCCCACAGCCCAGCCTTCCCCACTTGCTGGCAACAGGTGATAGGTGTGTTTCAAAGGAAGCCTGTGGGCTGCGCTGGCTAACAATGCCTCCATCCCACCATCACCATCTATTTCACGTCAGACTGTGTCTGTGAGTACAGAGCCTAGCCTGGAGCTCCTGTAGGCTGCCTGCCCTGGACTCAGAGACACCTCACTCAGCTACAACTTCCTTTGGCTCATACCAACAGCGACTGCTACCTCCTTGAGCAATCTCAGCTGCTGTCTCCAGCACTTATGGACCCACAGTGAGCAGTCAGGCACATTGCTTCCAATTTCCCCAGCAAACCCAAATCCAGAAGTCTAGGGCTTTCCTCCAGTTTGAATTGCACTCTAGCCTTTAGGCCGTAAGTTCGTCGGGCAGGGCCTGGCCCACTCCAGGCAGTTCCCAGCACAGTCTATTTGTCAGGCCCTCATCCCTATCCTAGCCAAGCCGCACCTAATGGTCAGAGATTTAGCCCTTTCCTGGGAAGTAGGAAAGGATCAGGCCCATTTGCCATGGGGGAGCCAAGGCACAGACTAGATTACGTGACTTCCCCAGTGTCACAGAGAAGGTCTGTAACAGATTTGAACCCATGTGTTCTGGATTCTGATCCAGTGCTCTATCCCAACCATCCTTCCTAAAGGAGGCCTGAATCTGGCATGGGCCATCAGAGGTTATGATCATATGAAGTGTCCAGATAATAAATAGCATTGCAAACAATAGAGTCCCACCTCTGAGGAGCAGAACTGAAGGACCTTGGGGCCTCAGGGAGCTAGCCGGGAGCTCTCTCTCTCTGGCATTTTCTAGCTTGGCACTTTTGAGGCTAGCAACCTGCAGTAATGAAAAAGCAGCTCAATATGGTGAGTGCATAGGCTGGAGGGAAAACTGGCTGTTGCCCAGTTTTTTCTGACTATTGCTGTAATGATGAACAGGAGTGTGCTGTGTCATCCAGAGCTGAGGGTTCCCCTGGGGTCACTCACAGGACGGACCTGTCTGTTGAGCCTCAGGGGCAGGGTCTCCAGGGGCCACTACCAGAATATTCTGTAAGGGATAAATACATGACAGTCTCCCAGGAGCTCAGTTCTGTGCCAGTGGGGTGAATAACTCAGGTCAGTTATAACCTACCTCTGTGCTTTTCATTTTAGCGTAAAGGAAAACAACAGAAAAAGAAAGAACAAAAGGCACCTCACCAGTCACATGCTGCAGCGCATCCAAAGTCAAAATGGCAGCTGGTTCTGGCCTGCAGCAAAGCCCGAGGAAGGAAAGATCAAGGCCCAGAGATATGCTTACCATACCCAGCATGGTGACTCACCTGGAGGGAGGTTCCAGATCCTTAGTTACTGAGCCGGGTCATTTATGTGGGGCTGATGAAGAGGGTGAAGGAGTATAGCCCGCACAAGCACCAACCTCACCTCTGGGGGTCTCCTCTCCAAACCCAGGCCTTTCCTGACATGCATTTATTAGAAGATTTGCTTAAGGTGGTAGGCCTGATGACACCTCATCCGCACATTGGCTCTCCCCACTCCTGGGGATGGTGTCAAGGGTGTGGCTGCAAATGATGCTGAAGATCAGGTGGAGGTGAAATGAGAATGTCTATGAAAGTTGATATAAAGACCATGGAGAAGTTGCAGGAGGAGCCAGGCATACATTTCTGATTCGGATCTATGTTTGCTTGGCTCCCTGAAGCTGAGATTTTGGTTTGTTCTCATCTTTTGTTAAATAGTTTGTGTTCTTATTTATTTATTTATTAGTTTGTTTATTTGTATGATAGTTGTACCTCCAAGCCCGTCTTGAGCCAAGACCTACCCCTGCTCTAGTACATAGAACAAAAAGATGGCACTTGCCCCATGGGAATGGATTTCTGTTTCTAAGGTTGTCTGCTATTTGGCAGCTGTTCTGGTGAAGGTTATGAAAATAACTGTGAGGAGCACGAGTGCATGGCAAGTTAAGCCCTGGAAATCTGAGTCTACCCATGGACCCTGTTGCCAGGGGATTATGTGAAGGGCAAAAGCATAACTGGGCTCAAAAATGAATTAGCTAGGTTTATGGATGACAAGTCCATCATGGCTATTAGACATGGCTGTCAGGGACACAACCCCATCCTCCTCATGTCCCTAAACATCCAGCTGCTGGGACTGGACAATAGGGGATGGATCACAGCCCTGTTCTGTCCATTTCCTCTGGTCCTAGTCACTGTCAGAGACAGGCTGCTGGGATAGATGGACCACTAGCCATTCTTCTGTTCTTATAGAAGACAAGAATCCCACACAGCAGATTACTTTGATTGGGAGATTTGGGGAGGGGAGACCTCTAGGGCTAAGTTCCTTGTCTCTCCCTGGGTAGCAGCCAGAACCAATATTGCTTTGGATGACCTGGAGCCTTTGGGAATGATACCCAAAGGCCTCTCATCCTGCGATGGGCTTTAGTTTGTTTTGATGTGTTTGCAAGAACTCTTGAGGTGAGAACTTGGGAAATGATTCTATTATTTGTTCCCAGGAAATCAACACACCCGTAACAACTAGATGGGTCTTTGACAGTAGGGGTGAAAGAGTGGTGTGTCATGCACCAGGTAAGGGATCACATATTCGCCAGCCCTGCAGAAAGCAAAGTAAATGGTGTCCAATTTTAACTTGATAGTTTTGCTGGTTGCCCCAGAATTGAAAGGTGAAAAATTGCCACTTTGTTGTGAAATTGGCACTGTGCCCCTGTGAAAACCAACCCTCTTTTGCAGGCTGATGTAGTTTGCTCTCCTACAGATTGAAATGGGGCCATAACAGTCTTACCGTGTCCTTAATTCTCATGAGGAGGATCTTATGGGGAGCTAGCAAAGCTGATGATGCTTGTCTGAGATGCTGCAATCAAAAGAGAGAGTGAGAGAGAGCAAGCACCAACCGTCCCCTTTTGCAGACAAGGAATGGAAAAAATATATGAAGGAAAGTGCAGGGAAAAAGAGAAATGTGGGAGAAAAAGGGCCAGTTTATTAAACATAAGGCAAATCCAAACAGGTTAAGTCACCCCAGCCTCATGCCAGACGAGTGTAAATTAGCTCTGTGTGGCTGTGACTTCCAGGCCTTCTCCAAGATAAACAGCCCTCACCCTGTCCCAGAAAAGCTTTCATGGAAACTTCTGGCCCAACACTCCTGCCTCTGTTTGCTGTAGCGAGCGGGCGGTGGTAGTTGGCCTCTCGTTAGTGATCCTGCCCAAGCTGTCGTGGACAATGACAGCTTTTCTAGCAAGCGTTGCTGTGGGTAACTGTGCTGCTTGAATGCTGGGACACTGGTGAGCTGTTCTCTGGGGTGAGGCTCTGGAGGGGTATTTGGCAGGTCACTTCCCATTCACAAGGAGTATGATGAAATGCCAGCTGTGTGCTATTACACAGCTAAGTCACTGCATAGCAGACTGGGTAGCTCAGAGGAATGGCTGAGCCTAGGGGCCAAATTCAGTTAGGATCCAAGCCCTATAATGCTATTACCGACACAACCTAAAAAAAGTCCTCCACACCCTGAAGGGAGCAGTCTGTGGCTCCCAGTGGCGTTAAGTGCACAGGACTCAGTGGGCCTGACCAAGAGACCATTAATGGCTTTCTGGTGCAAATGGGGAAAGGAGGCTCAGCAAGACAAGATCCCCGATGTGCTCAGTTTGAAAGGGGAGTCAGGCAGTGCATACGAGGGAACTTTTAGTGCATGGCCATAGGTCCCTGCAACCATTTGATGCATGGAAGATCTGTTCCTAGCTTGCCACACACTATCAACTCTCTGTCTAAATAAGATCTGACCCATGTGCCTATCCCACAGGCATGGACTGACCCCAGATGACCCACAGTTAGTCCAGCCCGTCTTTTTCCTCTGATATGTTGCACTAATCCTCACCTTGACTGAGACTGCAGATTAAACAGGCCTCTTGCCTGCTGCTGTCCTGTCTCTGACCCCTAGATACCCCTTTACGCAGACGCAGGAAAAGGGATGGATGAGTGCTGAGCTGTAATAGTTCTATGGCCAGGCAGATTTCACTCTCTTGAGATGCTGAGCTAGCTGCAGTCAGCAGCACTGCTAGGTTTGCTATCGTGTGCACCAAACTTCATCGTGGTGTCCTCCAGCAGGTCCAAGAACGGACCACTGCAGGCCTCAGCAAACATCCCAGTCTGGAGGATTAGCACAGTGATAAAATCTCCGGCTGCAGCATTTTCTGTCTGAAGTCAAGTGTCGGGGAAAGCCAAAGGCAGTGAGCAGTGGTGCCCAGAGTATTCCTGCATCAAGGCGTTTCCTATGTTGAGGAAGGTGCCAGGCGAGGACTGGGCTCCTTGGAGATCTCCACGCATCCCAGGGCTATGCTGGGAATATCACACGTTTCCAGGGCTTTCTCCCAGTCAGGAAGCAGCAAAACAGCACTAAGGAAAATGTTTGAAGTTTTCACTTGCATCAGAGGCTGCACATTTTTCACCTAAGTCCATCAGTGCTCTGTCCTGGTTCAACCTAACCAACACAGCAGGGCTGCACACAGGACAAATGGGATTGAGAGGTGAAGTAGGTGGTGGCTGAGAACAGCTGAAGAGATGCCACTGACAGGGCAGGGAGGAGTGCAATGACAGGTTTCTGCTTCCAACGAGTGACAGCAAGGAACCTGTTCCTGTGAGGTCTATAGTGCAGTTAAGCCTTGTCTATGCCATGCAGGAGGACTGTGCAGTTCTGTGGAGACCTGGACCCTAGGCAATCCTGCTGGCCACCTGGCCTTCCGGGAGCTGCTCAGCTGATGGATTTGTCTCCTTCCATTGTTATTAATACCTGGATGAAAGTTAAACCTGCCATGTCAGGCAAATGATGCCTAGGTGCCTAACTTCACTCCACCAGGAGGTTCACAGTGAATACTACACAGTAGCCCATCAAATCTTGTTTCATCTGCTGAAGTTCGAGCCACTGCTTTCTTCCATCTCTGGAAATGGCTGCAACTCACCCCCAGACTCAGATCTGAATCTCCTCCCCCACCCGGTGCCAACAGGTGCAAGAGAACAGCAGGGAAAAGGGGCTCCTGGCCGGAAGAGGCTATGTGGGAACTGGCTTTGTGAAAGGGGTGTTTCACACTCTAGATCAGTGATTTTCAAACTTTTTGCTCGGGACCCAGTTGAAAAAAAAACATGTATGCTGGCAACCCAACAATTACATCTTTGAGTAATTCATTCCAGTCTTGCGGCAGCTGCAGCAGGGGGCACCCCGACACAGGACCTCTGGGTCTGCAATCCAGCACTGAGTCCAGATCCGTAGTTTGAAAACCACTGCTCTAGATAAAGATAACTGAATGTCATGCTTTCCATGTTTGATCCCTCTGCAAGAGTCGGGATGGAAATCTGCTTCTTATGCTCAGTGCTACAAAAGTTAGCCTTATGGATTGGCAGTGTTGGGTTACTGTGAAGCACAGGTGCAGATGGTCTCAGGGACTTTTCAAATATGGGCAAATGCTACCTTCCTCCCTGAAGGCTGCTCACAAGACACTAGCCATTTCTGCCATGCCAACCGTGCAAGATGGGGGCCTCCAGGGATGCAGCCAGACACAGCCCCACTGCCCAATTTAAACTCCATAGCCTACCCCGGCGATCAGAAATGACCATGCACACTGGCTGGGTTTGTCTCGGGTGCCCATGTTTTCAAAAGGTAAAGATGATTTGTTCCCTCCTTATTCTCTGCAGCAAGCCCAGCCTGGGGCTTTTGCCCCCCCCCCCCCCCCCTTCCGCGGGCCCCCCCCCCCCCCAGACAGAGTCCTGCCCCTCCACTGGAGGGGCAGAGAGGGCCTGGCTTGAAACAAGGGCAGCGATTTCTTGGCGCTGGGAGGAGTGGGGAGGCTGCCCCTGGCTCTGTTTCTCACAGTTCGCTCTGGAATCTGTGATGACCTGAAGCTTCAAGCACAGCAAAGGGCTTGGGTGCAGGGAGATCCCCTCTCCCTGAGCCCTGGGCAGCACCCCAATTCCTGACCATTGGACCCTATATCTGCCTTTGGAGATGTCAGTATTTTCAGCCCTAAGTTCAAAGGATGTTAGACAGCAGGCCAAGTAAATGGGGCAGCTGACTCTGTAAAGAGGTGCCTGCATAACAGATCAAGGAAATGTGATTAAGCAAGAGAGGAGATGTGAATAATTGAAGATTAATCAGGGACTATTCAGAGTAACCTGAGACGGAACTGGGCTGCATTTAGGTGGGTGAGAGATTGCAAGTGGAGACAGAAGCATCCTGCTGCTGCACCACAGAGATTATTATTTGGGGCTCTGGAACCATCAGGAGGTGAAAATAGTGGTAGCAAGGCCGAGTGCAGAGTGAGATGCACCAGCGTGAAGTGAATTACGGGGTGCTCAGCTCTCTCTGTGTGTGACATGGAGCAATGGATTATGGACGAGCAAGGAATGTACAGTTTAGAAACCTGCTGAAAATATTTTGCCTTCTCCCAACAGTGGCTTATGGTGAGTAAGGGTCTGGGACAAAGCCAGATTCCTGGGTGATGGTGGGCATCTGCTCCCACACAGAGGGAATGGGCTAGATACTTTGGTAAGGGCCCAATTGCCTAGCACCTTGTGCCTGTACAAAACAAGCACAAAATGGTCCCAAGCTGATCTGGTCGCACCATGGATCCTGAAGTCCTCTGTGGACCGAGAGCCTAAGGGCAGGGTCACCCCCACCCCACAACTCGTAAGACATGACCTGTTTGGCTCATGAGATGGCCAAGCGTGGCAGAGGTTTGTGTGATGGGGGAACCTGTCCCCTAGGAACTGTCTGGGAACAGAGGCTTTCAAAGAGAGTTCTTCAAGGGACTAGGAAGTCACTCCATCTCACAACAGAGAGGAATCAATCCCGTTTGGCTTTTAACTGAGAGAGACACAGCCCAGAGAGACGGGGTGGGTGGCAGCTGGGAACAGGGCCGGCGCTACACGGTAAGCAGCCCCTGCGTTGCAGTGGGGTGCCAGCATTTGAGGGGCGCCAAAAGGGGACAGCACCGTTGCACTCTGCATCGCTCTGCTGCGGGAGGGCGCCACAATCCCCAGCACCATTCCTGGCTGGGAAACAGAGGAAGCTGAAATCTGTGCTGCCCTGCCTGGGAGAACTGGTCACAGCTAGCAGTTGAACTGGGAGTTGAGCAGCATGGTGTCCCATGTCTGGATGGTGGGGACAAATGTGGGGAAAGCCACTCAGGGGAGTGGCTGAAAGAAACGGCAGGGTAGGCACTGCTCATGGTCTCAGGAGATTGGGAGGGTTCCAGACAGGGCTGGTAACAAGACTGGCCAGAACCATTGCTGCAGTATTAAACCATCAGTAGCATATCAGCCACCAAGATGTCATAAGCCTGCCTGCTTCTGCATATGACCACCATCCGCTAACGACTGGGGCCATGCCCTCTCAGAGATTCACTGGGCTTCACTCTTCCCAGCAGACTTCTCATTGTCTTCAGTGGGAGCCAAGTGAACCCCTCTAGGAACAAGGAGACTTAGGTCCCTGATTTTGGCAGATTTGGGCCATCCTGAGGCATGAAGAGAGTTCCTGCTGTTCATTAAAACCCCATGGGGAGGGGTGCTGGGGTTTGGGACCTGGCAAGATTTCAGTTCCTCCCAAAATTTTCCCCAGCAACTTAACCTAGCTACGCTGCTTTCTCCTTCCTGCCCTAAACAGCCAGGAGAGCTGTTATGAAGAGCTGCCATGCCCCACCCTGGAACTGGTCACATTTCAGCGATGGCTGATGTGACTGTCCCACACACAAGGGCTATGTTCACACACGGGGTTATTTTGATACAAGTTGTTTCAATACAAGTTGTATCAAAATAACGCCTTATTTCAAAATAAGTTAATTTGAATTAACAGTTTGTTAATTCGAATTAAGGAAAAAAGCTCAAAATGAAATAGCATGTTCAGACAACAGTTACTTCGAAACAAGTCACCGTTGTTTTGAAACAACATGTTCAGATGGCATTGTTTTGAAACAATTTCGTCCCCACATGGGGTTTAAGTTGTTTCGAAACAACGCTGTTGTTTCAAAAAAATGGAACCCATTGTTTCGAAACAACGGTGTGTCGTGTCAACATGGCCTTTCTTATTTCGAAACAACCTCTGTCGTTTTGAAATAAGACTGCTGTGTGAACACACCCATAGAGGAAGTGCCATTCTAGCTTTCACTAAGGACTTGGCTGGTCTACCATCATGTCTCCAATAATAAGCAGTCCTTATGGACGGAAACCCTGCAGGAGGTAGCTAGTGGTTAATCAGGCCAGTATGCATGGCTCCAGTAGTTAGCAGTTTGTTCTTATATGGAGAAGCAGGAGGGCTTACAATAGATATTTGATGACTCTGCTACTGATGGTTTAACACTGCACTCAGCTCATGAGATATGACCCATCTGGATCAGGAAAGACCAAGTGTGGCAGAGGTATGTGTTCTGGGGGGGCCTGTCCTCAAGGAACTGGCTGAAAAGAGAGCCTTTCAAAGGGAAACGCTTCCAGAGATTAGGCAGCCACTCCATCCATGCTGCCACATAATCCCCACAACACCCGCCCCCATTCCCAGGACAGGGCTCAACTGTGATCTCCTGAGAGGAGCAGAGACTCAACTGACTCACCCAAGGAAACAGAGAGCCTGCACCAGATGAGGGAACTGAGCCCCTGTCTCCCAAATTGCAGGCTCTGCCCTAACCACTGGACTGTCCTTCCTCTCTCATTCACCCCAGCTCAGCTGCTCCACCCAGGTGATGCAACGTACGAGGAACAGACCGTCAGAGCAGTTCAGCACCGTGCCGTGCAGCTGCAGTGTGGTGACATGGGCTCGCCCCTTGTGGTTTTCTGGAGCTTCACCAAGCTGGGCTCACTCATGCCCAGGGCTGTTGCCATCAGCAACGGGATAGAGTCCAAGGTGGAGAAGGCAGCTGCCACCTTGGGGCAGGTGAGCCTGACGAATGGCACCCTGGAGGTGAGTGACCTGCAGACGGCCGCCGAAGGCCGCTTCATGTGCCAGGCGATGTACGAGGAGGATGGAGAGATCAAAGTGAGCTACTTCTACATAGAGCTGGTTGTGCTGGGTAAGTGCCATGGGGGCAGCATTCACACTGGGCCCCTCTGAACAAGCCAGCAGAACCAGTCAGGGTCCCCCAAAACCCACAGTGCTCCTGTGTCCCCTTCTGGAGAGCCCTGTTATAACCCTGACAGCCCCAGCCTTCTGGCATGGGGCTGCAGCAGCAGCCACTAGGATACAGACAGGCAAACTGAGGCAGAGGAAGGGGAAGTTGATTGCATCCAGGGCTGCAGGGTGGGAATGGAAGCCAGAGGTCCTGACACCCAGTCATCTCCAGCCAGTGCAAAGGCTCCCCAGTTACATGCTGCCCTTGAAATGGTGCCACATGCAAAGATAATGAGTCCTCCACTGGAGGCAAAGATGGCAGAGACCCATTTGCTACCAACTGTTCCATCCTCCCAAGGTGTCCTTCACACTCTGTTCCCCACTGCCTTACCCAATGTGGTCTTATCATATGACTGTAGCACCTAGGAGACACAAAGCTGTCCCAGGCCCTGCTGTTCTAGGTGCTATACAATTGCAAAACAAAGAGGCAGGACTTGCCCCAAAGTGCTTAGTTCTCAATGCCTCAGTACTTCCATTGCTTCCTTGTGAATGCTTCAGTCACATTCTTCAGCACATGAAGTGGTGGCAAGCAAAGTGCTGGTTCTGTTCGGCAATCTAAGAAGACACACAGAATCCTCTTGAAATCCACCTGGAGCTGCAGCACTGTGTCCAAATCTGGCTTTTCTGCCAGATCCTTGGGGGTCTATTCCACTTTTCCTAGGACAGCAAGCAGTTCTCAGGCTCAAGTCAGCACCTTCCCATGCTGTCTCTGCTTGCCAAAGTGATTGGTTACATGCATTTGACTGGGCATGTTTTGAGTAGACTCTGCTGGTTGCTGAGAGTTTCTCTTTCTGAAGAACATCACTCATTGCTGGGTGGCCACTGCCTGCTGGTAAATCCATGGTCTCTAGAGGGCTGGGGTTGTACTCAGTGCTGATGGAAGAGCTCAGTTGTCTGCCAAGGCTCAAAGCCCCTGAGTTTTATTTTCAGTGTTATCTGCAAACTGTGTCTTTCATAAGGGCAGATCAGTTCATAGATCTGTTTGAAGTATGACCAATTAGCTCCTCTACTTAGATCTCTTCTACCTCAAAGGCCAAAGAATTTCAGTCCCATTAGGAGACTGAATCTCAGACAAACGTACATGTTTACTCTGGCTCTCAGCAAAGTCACATGAGTTTTCCAGGTGCTGATGACATCATTACCATGACCACTGGATATATAAACAGGGAGAGGTTTGGGGCTTCTGAGCCTGTAATTCCAGAGAGAAAAGTGGAGGCAAGGCAGAGGGCACGGGAAGAGGGGGAATTACTCACTAATAATTAGTAGACTGATGGATTGGACACATTGGCAAAAAATTCATTACCTGCTCTGTACAGCAGGTCAGATAAAGCAAACAAGCTTTGGAGATCATTGACTCAGCAGCTGATGGGAAAAACATACTGAATAAACTTCTTGAGAATATCAACCTGTTCTAGGAATTCTTACCCCAGGCATCTGTCCCATGCCTGCTGTGGTAGTATCTTAGTGCACTATAGGTGGCAGTGAACTGAGCCTTCCCTGGTAAGGAGGGAGAGGATATTCTCATTTATAGGGAGGAAACTGAGGGAATGGAAGTTTAAAGGCAATTGTTTCAAATTAGTCTCTGATTTGGGGGCTGCAGGGTTTTTTTTACTATTTCTTGCTACAATGGAATCCAGGAGCCCCGGTTGTTAACCAGGAACGCAGGTGCTACATACAAACACAGAACAGGAAGTGGTCCCTGCCCCAAAGAGTTTACCATCTAGGTAGAAAAGGCGGCTACAAACAGGTGGATGGCAAGAGTAATGAGACAATATGAGTTAGCATGACCAGTGTGGTCTCAGTTTGTTGTCAAGTTCTCACAGGCATCACAACAGAGTAGAGCCCTTGCAGGTCCCGTCAGCTCCATCTGGGTGCTAAGCATCTCTGAGAGCCCGGCCAAGGGTGACTGGCACCAAAAATCCAAGCACAAACCAGCCCCAATCAGTCAAAGATCATAAGTCAGGCAGCACCCAGATTCATGAGGTCAACTTTACAATCATGAAATTTATTTTTTAAAAAATCTTGACTTTTTGATGCTTCTCTAAAAAGCTTTTTGGCTCCCTTTGGTCACATTTATGAGCTTTTCTCCACAACTTCTTCCTTTTTTTACTGACAGCCAGGAGGCTCATCTCATCACTTGACTCTGGGAGCTGTGGCTTTAAGTAAAACATCAATTATCAGAAGTCTCATAATAAAAGCATGAGAGATGGCATCACTGCAGCCAGCTATTGGACCTATAGGCCGCCTGTCAGGGACACCAGAGCTTGGCACCAGCAGATCAAAATGTGGTCCTAGATTAACACCTGGATCCAGACATCCACAGGGAGGTTGGAACCAGGATCTGGATTCCAGTTTGGCTGCTGGGATATTTGTGAGCTGGAGAACTCACAACCTTTGGGTGTCTGACTGCTCCCCTGATCCAGGGTGCCCATTGACATCAAGTCCCCAGGGTGATAGAACAGCAGTACCTTTTCAGTTGGCTGAGAGCTCTGGTCTATGAGGTGCACAGAGCTAGGTGGCAGGGCATAGCTAGACCCTGTGTAAGGGGTCCCTCTCCCTTGGAGCTCACTGTCTGTGGGGGAGTCCAGATGAATGACTCAGAACTCTGCAAGCCTGGCCAGGGCAGGACAAGAAGAGATAAGTCTCCTCCTTCCCTTGCAGTGGCCAGAGGAGTCCTTTCCCTCCATCCCTCTGACCTGCCATCTGGGTGGAAGGATCCTCCCAGCCAATGTTGCACTGGGGGCAGCTTCCGTCAGTATGGGCCGTCTGGCTCTTTACCTCTTTACCCCTGCTGTCTCTAGCAATTTGCATCTGAAGGACGTCATGTAAAAATAACGTGCCTGGGCTAGCAACAAATGGGATTCTTCTAGAAATGGCTGGGCTGAGAAAGAACAGGCCAGGTCCAAATGGAAGGGAGTAGTAGGAGAGGAAGGACTTGGCCTGGGTGAGATGGGAAAGGAGTGAGCTCTGGGATGGAGAGCCGGGGCTGAGGTGGAGAGAGTTTGGAATTAATTGGACAGGAACCAGGCCGAGAGGATGGGAAGGGCTGTGAGTGTGGGAGCAGTGCACCTGAGCAATGTGCCTGGTTCCCCCCCCCAGTTCCTGTGCCCAAGCCCTTCCTGCAGATGAACGACTCCACTCCAGTGGAAGGCGCATCAGTGATGATGGTGTGTGGGGTGAAGGAGGGGACGCCCCCCATCGAGTACTCCTGGCAGCGCCACACACAGCGGGAAGGTGCGGTGGCCATTGCCGAAGCAGCCGGTGGGCTGCTCACCCTGCCGGCAGCTAATCGCACTCACATGGGCTGGTACTCCTGCACGGCCCGCAACGAGGTCAACAGCCAGACCAGTGATGGGATGTACCTCGACGTCATTTGTAAGTGTCCTGCGATTGGAGCAACCCTCCTGTCCTGCCGCTCTGCTCCTGACCACAGCCCCCCCACCTTCAATGGCCCAATCCTGCCTGATGCTGAGCAGTCACAACCCCTTCTAAGGCTAGAGGGGATTGGCGTACTCAGAACCACCCAGCACTGGGCCCCACATGAGCATCTCCAGTATAATAATGGTTCCTGCCTTTTGCATCTGATGAGGACTGAAGATTTGGAATGGGACTAAGTTTCTGAGCCTCCCAGAAAACAACTGCTGACAACCAGTTTGGGGGTCATAATCCCATCTGTGCTTCCAGCACTGGGGTACAGAGTCCTCCCAATGTCTCTGAACTGGAGCCCCCTGGGTGACAAATCCCCCCTCAGATCCAGATAAATGTCCCAGCTTCTGTGCATCCCTGCTACTAACTGCTTCCTCCTCCATCATGCAGATGGTCCTGATGAACCTGTGATCAGCATTGAGCCATTTGCTATTAACCAGAATGGCTTCTCAGCTAACGAGCAAGAGGAGGTGATCATGACCTGCCTGGCCCCTTCCAACCCACCCAGCCACTATATCTGGTTTTACAACAGCTCCCAGATCTACTCGGGCCAGAAGTATGTGATTGCCAAGATCTCTCGGACTCAGACGGGCACCTACACTTGCCTCGCCCAAAAC
This sequence comes from Podocnemis expansa, assembly GCA_007922195.1. Lineage (NCBI taxonomy): Eukaryota > Metazoa > Chordata > Testudines > Podocnemididae > Podocnemis > Podocnemis expansa. The sequence continues at coordinate 10,793,842 of ML682025.1, forward strand.
ACACACCTAAATACACGCACGCAGACCACCGTCATCCTCACCGTCTACTGTAAGTATGTCTCTACCAATGGCCTGGCATGTGACCAGCTGGATACCATCTGTCTTTGGCATGTACAGCTGCATCTCTTTTCTGGTGACATCTTCTCTATCCTCTGCATTTTCCCCCTTTACTTCCTTTCCCTGATTCTGATGGTCTCCTGTTAGCTAATAAGGTACCAAGAGGACAGGGAAGGGATTTGGCTCTAGGCCCCAAGTTTTAGCATGGGCAGTTTAAGTCTCAAGAGAAGAAGAGAGATGTTTCTATCTCTGTTGATCCTAAATGATCCAGACCAACAAAGAGCAGGCCTTTGTCGGAGCACAATAGTTCCTTCCACTTGGGCTGTAAACACCTCAAAACAAGTGCGGCAGCATCACATTATTGACTGGGCTGCCTGTAAAGTGGTCCAAGGCAGCTCTTGTGTTGGGCTCACCCAGCAAGGCCTATGGTGCTGGGGAGGAGCAGAGAGGGGAGTTTGTGAGTGAACTTGAGGCAGGCTGTTATACAGACGATCGTGAAGAGGGAGCATTTGCCGACAGCCACAGTGGCCAGCACAGCAGCAAACACCAGCGCAGGGGATTCTGCTCAGTTTGTATCTCTGGCTTTGCTTGGAAAGGCTCCTTTATTGTGGTGCAAGAGGGCCCAAAAAGTGTGCTGTGGGGAGAGACTGTGGGCTTAGGGGCAATGATGCGTGGAACTGCCCCATGGAGCAGGAGATAGGGGAGGGGAAATGTGTAAGAGAACTGAATTCCCTGAGGTCCAGCAGCTTCATTCCTGGGGTGTCTGGGCAGTATCTTGAGAGGTGGCTTAGGGGCTTGGCAAAGGTGGGCTGGGGGATTTGGACAGAACAAAGAGCTGAAAGGACTGGTCCTGGAGAGAAAGGGGCACTCGAGGGAGATGCTAGCCTCAAGGATACTGGTGGTATGGGGGAGGGCCTGACTTTGGGCACCAACTGGCACTGAAAGTGTGTTGCTGGCAAAGCTGGCACAAGCCTGAAGAACTGGTGCCAGGTCACGCTGTCTGCTAAAGGCTCTGGCTCTGTACTACGGGGGAGGCACCTTGACTGAAGCTGGCACACAATCATGTCCCAGACGTGCTGGGTCACTGGCCTGGCCCCAGCTACTTGGCACTTTCTGCCCTCTGTAACCACCAAAGATCCAGCAGCAAAGCAATGTGCCCAAGTGAACTTGCCGTCTGCTCGCCATCAGCTGCTTTCTTTCACCTTAGTGCTGACTGCAGCCAAAACCCATGCAGTGTGTCTCCATCTCAGTGCCCTGTGCTCTGACAGCCGCTTTCCGCTACTGATACAAAACTTGTCCAGGGAGCTGGCCCCATGGGGAAGATCTCATGGAGACACATACAGTTAGCAGGCAGCACTGCCACGTGGTCCCTGGCTCCCTGTCCCCGGAGCCTTGCCTTCCTGGTGTCACTAATGCCTCTTGTTGTTGATCCCATCTCTGCCCCACGCACAGATCTGCCTGAGGGGAAGCCTACCTGCACACCAGCCCCTGCTGCCAATTTCCAGGACATTGCTCTGCAGTGTTCATGGCCTGGTGGCTTCCCCCGAGCACAGCTGCGGTGGGTGAGAGCCAGCCGCCAGGAGTTGAAGGCAGCGGTGGCCTACTCTAATGCCACCAGAATCCAGCGCGGGGTGGACATCCGGAACAGCACCTCATATACCTGCTTGGCTTCCCACCCAGCACTCAGAGAGGATGCTGTCTGCACCACCACTGTGTGTAAGTGTCCTCACCATGCCCCTCCCAGTACAGCCCAGGAAGAAAAACCTTTAATAAGACAGTCAGTCCTATGCTCTGCTCGCTGATAGCTCCTCTGTCTTGTGACTGAGTGTAGCAAGAATGCTGACGCCATGGAGTGCAGGTCTCCAGATGAGGACGCAGTTCCTCTCCGCTTACTGTAAAGGTTCACAAAGGCATTTGAGACACCAGGGGCCCTGTGTAGATGGTCCCTTTCTACAGTAACCAATGTGCATGGGAGCTGTGCTGCGACTAACTCCCCATGGCTGGCCAGAGTCCCTTCACTCTGCAGGGGTTTTGCTTGTGAGGTGCCCCTGGGTCACAAAATCCCGTCCAGAGCTCGCAAATCCCCACTGTACAGCAAGGTCACATTGCATCCTTTGCAAGAGGTGATGCTGTCACTCATCCCGGCCCAGGGAATGGACCATCACAGAATCATGACATAAATATCCACAAGGCTCTGGTGCCTGACTAAAATGCTGGGCTCTGCAGGCCGTGTGCACCCCATGGACACAGATACAGGTGGCGAAAACCAAGTGGCTACTGAATTCTTTTGGGACAACTGTCAGGATATTGGGATGTTTTCGCCTGATCTCTTCGTGGCCTGCTATGGTCCTGTGTGAGAAGGAATGCTAAAGGGAGGAAGAGCCTATGGGGGCTAGTCTAGTTTCCCCACTTGGATATGTGTTTTTAAGAAATTTTTCCACACACTTGTGGTTGAGTTTTTAGTCTTGTTTTTACAACTGTCCCAGCTTTGGCTGTGATTCTCCTCTCGCTCACACTGACATAACTCTCTGGAGTTCCACCCATGTCTCTAGGCTGTGTACCTCAGAAAGGCTAGCGTTGGTATGGCAGTGGTTTGGAGGCAGCAAGTGCCCCATGGGGCCATTTGGGAATGCCCAACTCCTCCAAGTTTATGTGGGGAGAGCAGAGAATTGGGAGTTCACATGAGGGGACAAGCAGTGTCTCCACAGGTTGGATGTGGGCAGGGATGCTTGTCTCTAAGCTGCTGCTGTCTCTGCCTCCCCAGGGATTCCTGCTGGAAACCCCACCTGTTCTGCCATGGCCACAAAGCAGAACGAATTCCTCATGTTGTCCTGCAAGTGGGCTGGAGGGATGCCCCACATCATGCTCTGGTGGAGGGACTGGCAGGACCGCCTGCTGGGTGGTTTAAAACCATCCAGCAACATCTACGTCATGAAATCCAACAGCACCCTTGGGGGCAAGGCATTCACATGTGTCGCGGCCCACCCACTGCAGGCCAGGCCCAGAGAGTGCCTCGTCCGGCTGGGTAAGCAGGCTGGCTGCCTCCCGGAAAGGCACATGGGAATTGGGGCCCAGCCTCGCAGTTTGAAGACACCCGAAAAAAGCATGTCAGGGAGTAGGAGTGGGGGGAGTGTCTCTGCAAATGATGTCATTTCTATGTGGCTGCTGAGAGACTCTGGCTTTTAGCTTCAGTAGTTGAGGCCACTTGTGATTTGGGGGCTGAAGGGGCCAGGTCTGTTCCCCAGGCCTTGTGCATGCAGCATCACTGGTGACCATGATATCTGGCGGTCATAGCTCAGGTCTGCAGTGAAAGGGAGGGTGTCTTTGGACCGGAGTTTAAAATGTGGGACTGCTGAGCCACAGTAAGAATGGTCCCATGGCCCCCCTAGCAGTCATCACTGGGTGGTTTCTGACTCGGAGCACTCGCTTCGCCATAAATAAAGGGTTTCCCAAACCCCCACAATGGGCTTAGTCCTCACACATCAATGCCCAGAACCAGGGAGCAGTAGGCCTCACACTTCTGAGTGACACCTGTTCAGTGCAGATCCCCTGTCATCACAGGGGTGTCCAGGGGTTGTATGCAGCAGTAGTTGGAACTGCCAATCAATTCCCAATCCTGCTTATGCATGAATGAACCCCGGTGTGCTCCCCCTGGGAGATATTCTAGCCAAAGGGCCTCTCTCTCTCTGGGCAGACATTCCCCGGCTGGTGGCGGAGCACACTGAGGTGTCGCTCTTCGAGGGCGACGATGTGCAGCTGGCCTGTGCACTGCAGGGCTCCCACCTGGGTGCCGAGGTGTTCTGGTACAACAACAAGCGCCAGGTGATCCGGCCAGATGCTGTGAGGTACAAGCTGCAGCAGGGCAACGTCTGGTTCAACCTGACCATCCGGGACACCGAGTGGATGAGGGACAGCGGCACCTACCACTGCGTGGCTGTGAATGCCGTGGGCAACACCACCATCCCCATCAACCTCCACGTGAAGAGTATGCGGGGCAGGGAGGGAGCTTGTGGGAGCTACACAGGGTCAGGAGGCCAACGGGAGGCATGGCAGAGCGTTAGAAGGAAGCAGGTTGGAGTGTGCTGGGACCTGCAGGGATGGAAAAGTGGATGGGAGGGATCTTGTTGCACCCATGGAGCAGGGCAACGGCAGGAACTTGTGTTACCTAGACCACTTCTGACAGGCGTTTGTCCAACCTGTTCTTAAAAACCTCCAGTGATGGAGATTCCATAATCTCCCTCGGCAATTTATTCCGGTGCTGAATTATCCAGGCACTTAGGAAGTTTTTCCTAATGTTTAATCTAAATCACCCTTGCTAAAATTTATGCTCCTTGCTTCTTGTCCCATCTTCAAAGGTTAACGAGGACAATTTATCACTTTCCTATTTATAACAACCCGTTAAGTGCTTGAAAACTGTTATCAGGTTCCTTTTCAGTCTTCTCTTCTCCAAACTAAACAAACCCAGTTTTTCTCAATCTTCCCTTCTATGTTGTGTTTTCCAGACTGTTCATCATTTTTGTTGCTCCGCTCTGGACTTTGTCCAATTTGTTCACATCTTCTCTGCAATGTGGTGCCTAGAACTGGACACAATACTCCAGCTCACTTATCAGTACAGAGTAAAGCAGAAGAATTACTTCACGTGTTTGGTTTACAGCACTCCTGCTGCTCCCTCCCAGAATGCCATTTGATTTTTCTTGCAAGGCTGTTGACTCAAATTTAACGTGTGATCCACTATAAACCCCAGATCCCTTTCTGCAGCACTCCTTCCTAGGCAGTCACTTCCCATTTTGTCAGCATGCTATTGATTTTTCCTTCCTATTTGTAGTACCCAGCACTGAATTTCATCCTGGTTAGTTCAGAAGGTTGGACAAACATGTCAGCCAGCCACTGGGCCCCCAGGGAGCAGAGGGTGGACTCCCAGGGTTACTGTTTCATTTATCCCTAATTTTTTATCTTAGAGTCCTAGAAGATGAGGGTTGGAAAGGACTCCAAGAGATCATCTAGTCCATCCCTTCCTCCTCACCGTGTGTGTAAGCTTGTCTCTCTAGATGCAGCACTGACACACATCCCTACCCCTGCAGAGTACCCGAAACCTCCCAACGTGACAATCAGCAAGCTGATGTACACCCGGCAGCGCACCGAGGTGCAGCTGGAGTGGGTGACGCAGGGCTCCGGGAACCTGACTGGCTTCGTCGTCCAGAGGCAAGAAGCAAAGAAATCCTCACCAGGCCCATCCCGGTCGGCGGCCCGTGCCTGGGAGACAGTGGCCAGTGATATTGAACCTGACATCCGGGACCGCAGAGTGGGAGGCCTGGACCCAGCGGTGGTGTACGCCTTCCGCATCTTGGCTGTCAACCACCGCACCACCGGGCACCCATCTGAGGTGAAGACCCCAGGTGAAGAGACTAGGTCGCGCCTCCCTATTCCTGAGACCAGCCATAACATGGCGATCTGGTGCCTGGGGCGCATTCTGATTGGAGCGCTCCCCTTGCCATTAGCCGCTCTTGGGGCTGGTGCTGCGAAACGCCCCCTTTAATAGAGTAGCTCTGTTGAGCTGCTCTGGCACGTCCGAGGCAAAGTCCCGTTCGCCCCGCCATAGTTACGGCTCTGCCTGAGACTTCTCCTGCATTCGAGGCCAGAGGCTGGAGCTGGATAACCTGTCCCGCAGCAGCTGTACTACACATGTCCAGAACTCCACCCCCATTTCCCTGGGCTGGGCCTGTGTGGGGTGGAGCGTATGAAAGGGAAGTTGGGGTGTAGGTGAATAGGGCAAGGATGTAGGGCTGTAACAAATGGTGCCATTCCAACTAGATGAGCAGGACTGTGCGCCACGGAGCAACTTCAACTACCCCTTCTAGGATTCTTGTCACACTGGGATGAAAGAATAGGAGACTAGCCAGCACTCATCCCCATGGCCTTCCCTGGGGGTGAATCCCGGCAAATAGGACAGGCTGTGTGGAGCTGGCAACTCTGAATGGGTCCCCACAAGCAAGGCTGGGCCAGGTAGGTGTAGATTCCTAGCACGGTTGCATTGTGAGGTATAGATTGATGTGATTGTACCAGTGAGTAGGGATGGTGTTAGGGTATAGCGGATGGTGTGATTGCACTGGGGCTAGGGGGATGGTGTCATGTTGGAGTGTAGGGGATGTTGTTATACTGCGGTATAGGAGTGGTGTCATTGTGCTGGGGTATAGGGGATGATCTGATTCCATTGGGTTTGGGGGGGGTGTCATTGTATCGGGGTGTAGGGGATGGTGTATTGGGGTATAAGGAAGTTGTATTAAGGGAGGGGGCTCTGTAGTTCAGGATGGAGGAGCAGCAACAGTCACTTTATCCAAGACCAGGGTCAGTTGTGGATATGGGAAGGACTGTGCCATTGTACACAAACTCTACGCAGAATTTGTACACTGATGGGCAGTGGCCTGTGAGCTTTAGGTTTCAGAGTTAACACTCTGAGGCAGTTTGCACCTCCTTTTGAGCCACTGGGTCTAATTCTGTCCTCTCTCAGTGTCAGTTGGCAGTAATTCATCCAGTTTTCCAAAGTTTCCTCAGTGTCACACTGTGCTGTGTGACCAAAATGGGTCTGGTGCGTTCTCTCTGCCTGCAGTCTGTGCTACATCCTGTTCACATTGTGATGGTTTCTCTGCAGATGGGGGGGGGGAACTAGAAACATTTTCCCCCCCAAGTTGAAGTTTAAACTCCGCAGCCTTGCTAAAGTCATTGATGAGACACTCGTGTGGTGCAGCAGCTCACCCCGGCCCTGATAATGTTGCCCTCACTACCATGGCAGCAAGGTCCCCACACCGACCCTGCAGAACAGGAATTTTCTGTCCCCAGAGATGTGGGCAGGATTCATGACACCAGCATCAAGGCCCACCAGTTCCTTGGGTAGCCTGGGGCTTTCTGAAGTGGAGCCAGAGAGAATGTGTGCAAGTACCAAGAGGTGCAGAGGAGAAAACACAGCTCTGTGCACAAGACAGAATGCCAGCTGGTTGCCAGTCAGCCAGCTGAGCCACCAGCACAAATGCTGCATGGCCCCTGATGGAATCTGACTCTGGATCAAGTGAGCCCTGGTTCAGGTCTCCCCTTGTGGCATTTGATGAAGAATACTAGCCTGTCTATAGGTTTACCGAGCCATTCAGTATAAAATCTCCACTCATAGATTCAAAAACCCCTTGAAAAAGGGGCTTCATCCTCTTTCACATTCTCCAGGGTAATTTTTACAGGAGGCTGGCATTTCCTTTCTATCGCATTCCACAGGGCATCTCCCCAGGCCTCTACAGAGCGCAGATCCTCTCAGTTCAGCTATCAGTCAGCCACAGCCATATCTGCTATCAGCTGGCTGGGCCACAAGCAGAGGCCCAGAGGCCACTCTTGGATCCATTGGTACCATATAGAACATGGGGCATTTCTGGGCCAGCAGAAGATTTCAGTAGAGTAGCAGGTGGTACCAGTGGGAGCTAATGCCTCATTATTAGCTCCCCCTTGGCATTAGCTGACACGTTTTTCTGCAGTCCAGTCCTCAGCCCTCCCTAACACCCTACCTTCTCCAAACATTGGAGGCATGAACATCCGTGGCGGGCCCTGAGACTGAGGATATTTCCGCTGAGCATGGTTTTGCAGAGCTGGCTGCAGGAGTAAGAGTGGCTGGGACAGGAATCACTTACCTACCCTGCATTTTGGATGGGCTCTGCTCAAAAGGGCTCGCCATGGCTGGACGGTGACTTGAATGAAAAGGTTCACCTGGAAAGGTGCTGCTCTTGAAATGGGGCCTGCCTGGTAAGCGTGAGCAGCTAGAGAGAGAGGCCTGATGGCGCGTGAGTGCTGCTCACCTTCTGGAGTGATGGTGTGGGGGAATCTCTGCATTTTCTCCTCAATGTGTGAGTGTCTGGATCAGCTCTTGTGACACCCAGTAGCTGGCTACTTAACTCCTTTCTAGGGTAACAACAGGGCCTAGGCAACAAGGGGCTAGGTATGAAACAGTGTCAGGAAGACCAGAACAACACCCCTCCTCCCACTGTTGTTCCTTGTTCAGCCTGAGCTTCCTCCTTGGTCCCTCTGTGCCTCGCTTTGCTGTCAATGCTTCTGTTTGCACCCTGCATGGCCCCAGCCTGCCATCCTCCTCCACTGTCACTCCAGATGATCCTGGTGCCTTGCTGTGCGGTCTGGAGGGGACCCCTTATTTGATGGTTTCCATGTGATTGTCAGTTCTGTTCCCCATCATCTCTTTGCCTTAATTGCACAATTTGGTTCATGCTTCCTGCAGACTAGCATTCTTCCCTGGAAAAGCTCCACCACCACCACCCACCCTACCCACCATCTCCCTCCAGATGTCCCCAAGTCACTCTACAAACTTGTTTACTTGTTACTGCTAGCAAAGATTTGAGTTGATTTCACTTTCTCGATGACACACCAGAATCCACACGGCACTCATTCAGAGTAGGAACCACAACAGAAGAGTGTCTGAGTCACATTCGCACAGAGGAAGCTCTGGACACGTCTGACTCCAATTTGGTTTTATTATTTAGATGACTTGCGTAAAACACCCTTGATAGCCCAAGAAAATGTCTTCTTTCTAAAGTGCAATTCTCCCCTGAAAAATGACTAGAACAGTGCCTTTGCCTTGCTGGTTGGAAAAAGAGTGATTTTTTCCCCTGTGAGAATTTTCAACCAAACCAAAGTGTTTTCACTGAAATTTTTCATAACATTAGATTGTGAAGGGAGGAGCATTCATCAGAAAAATCTCAGTTATTGGCAATGTCATTTTCAGTTAATACCCTACAATTTTGGACAAAACCTGAGATTTTCACCAGCAGACTTCTGTTTTCAATGAAAAGTCAGTTTTTAGTCAATTAAAAAGGGTCACCAAAAACTTTGCAACCAGGTCTGCCCCTGTGTGCACCTGCTGACTTTACCACCCCAGATAAGATTCAAATATCTCATTAGTGGTTCTGCTACAGCATTTAGGAGTCCAAGTCTTGGCCTGCATCCCAGTGTGCTAGGTGATGTACAAATCATAGCATAAAAAGACAGGTCCTGCCCCAAACAGCCTACAATCTGAGTATGTTTAATGCTCCTGCAGAGCCAGGAGAAGCAGCTGAGCAGTGCGCTGTCCCGGCTGTTGTGACCAGGATCCGTTCTTACGTCCCAGTTGGTTGAGTTGTGCACCCTAGGCATAGCTGAGGGCACAGTGTGGGAAGCTGCTGATGCCTGAGAAGGGCAAACCCAGTGTGACACTCAAATCCCAGCCTGAGTCTGCTGGGCTAGCTGACAGAAACCGACCCCCACCCTTTTACCTGTGAACTGAGCAAATTCAGGGGATAGACTTGGAGCCCCGTGATGCCATTTTTACAGTCTCTTTTCAAATAGAGGGCACTTTAAAACCCACCACAGGGGCATTTCTCCAAAGAGCTTCCAAAACCATGCCTCCATTATGACACTAGCTGAGCACCGATCTTCACTGATGTCGCTGGCAGATGATGTGAATAGGGGCAAGGACAATAGCTTCACAGACAGTAAAACCCTTACCTTGCAGCTGGGAAAACCAAGGTGTTTTGTCCTTTTCTGGTGACTTTCATGGGAGGAACTCAAAACACTTTCTGAACATTAAACCCCATGACATCCCTGCCAGGCAAGTGGTATTGTAAAGCTGGGGAAACTGAGGCACGGAATGGCAAAGGGACAGGAAACTTGCGCCACACCACTGTTCAGTGCCAGACCTGGGTCAAATGCAGTGCTGTGAATACTGACTAGCCATTCACAATCTGTGGATGATCTCTGCACAACACGGCAGCTATTGCACCTGGTCCAGCCCAGCTCAAATGCTGTTGGTGAGATCCAAAATGGAAATAAAACATAAAGAAAAGGATGCGCTATTTTCCTGAAAAACTAAGTAACACTGGAAACAGATGGGGCCAGCCACAGGTTGGCAGCAGCAGCACCCACAGTATTTAAAGGAATTGTATTTAAAATCTCATTAATCTTTTGGAGGGAGAATACCTTCATCAGAGGGATGTAGCTTGACAAAGCCTTGACTAGGATGGATTAGTTGGGGGTTGGTCCTGCTTTGAGCAGAGAGTTGGACTAGATGGCCTCCTGAGGTCCCTTCTGACCTTCATCTTCTATGGTTTTGTAACATGAGATCTGCCTAAACCAGTGCTAATGAGCTGGGACCTCAGAAAGAATGATCACTGTCCTAAACAGCTCACAGTCTAAAAAGCCTGGAAAGAGAAAGGATAGCTTCTGTCTCTGTTTTAGTGGTGGGAAGCAGAGGCACATGGGCTTAGATGATCAAAGATATTCAGTCACCTACCTCCTACTGATTTTCATGGGAGTTAGGTGTTTAAATAGCTTTAAGTATCTTGTAAGAAACATTAAGGAATTTGACCACAGGAGGCATCTGTGGCAAGATTGAGAATTGAACAGGGAGTCCCAGGACCAGGCCCAAGCCACAAGAGCAACCTTCCAGCCCAGTGCTAGCCATGACTTGTCTACAAAAACATAGAAACAAACTGGTGGATTTTCTTGATCATCTTAATTTGTCCAGATTTGAGCCAGTACTTTGGTTAAAGCTGGGCCAATCACCCTGCTCAATGGGTATGGTACAAGCTGTGGAAAGTTTTCTTTTATGGTTGTTTAATGCTAACAATCTGCTCTGGGCTGGCCCAGCCATGCACAGAGAGCTTGTCTGTTGTCCCAGCTGTGGGGTGCTTACAACCAGCCTCAAAAATCAAAAATTTCCTCCTGTGGCCAGCGCCAGGGCCAACAGCTGCTCCCATGTGCTTTCAGAGTCTGCCATAGGCTGGACTTTATGCCAGGTGGAATCTGGCCCATGGGGAAAGGCATCTGCTGTGCACCACCCTTCTTCTCATCTTCTCTCCCTGGTCCCGAGAGCAAAGTTCCTGAACTGATCAACCCCCTGGAAGCAGGCTGGCCAGCTGAGCTGGGCTAGTGCCATGCTTCCATTTAGCCATGCCAGCTCTGTCCCTGTGCCTGACCTGGATCTGAGCCGTTCCCATTGGTGTTTTAATTCTGAGCTAAGCAAAGATTTGTTACTATGCCTCCAAATGCCTGCGCATGGTCCTGACCCCTGTACAGCACAGAGTTCCTGCTGGAGGAAGCCGCTGGGTTTAAATGCCCCAGTTTGGAGTGGCTGTGAGCTCTCAGCAGGGGGATTGTTAGAACATGTTCAGTGGTTAAAGCAGAGGCCAGGGGTCCAGGACACCAGGGTGCGCTAGCCCATTCTGCCACTGATTTGTTATGTGGCCTTGGGCAGATCTCTTTGGCTATGTTCACACAGGGCAGGCTTGTTTCGAAACAACACATTTCGAAACAAGCTGTTTTGAAATAATATGTTATTTCGAAACAACTTATTTTGCTGGACAAAAACCATGTGCGCGAAATAACAGAGTGAAATAGCAGGTCCACGGTGTGGACCTGCTATTTCACTTGGAGAGGGGACTGCAGGCACCCACAGGGTGCAGTGCAGAGGGGCACTGCATCCCATGGGTGCCTGCAGAGGGCTGCAGGCACCGGCGGAGTCAGGCGCAGGGCTGCGCCTCACTCCGCCAGTACCTGCAAGGGACTGCAGGCACCGCGCCTCACCTGGTGGGTGCATGCAGCCCCCTGCAAGCACCCGCCAGGAGAGGGCAGCGGGGCACTTCACCCCAGGGGCTTTAAAGCCCCTGCTGCCCCCCAACCTGGAGGCGCGGCCCCGGCGCG
>ML682025.1:10805719-11129741 GCA_007922195.1 Podocnemis expansa
GACGCGCCGGCAGGGGGCGTGTCCGGCCGGACAGCCCCCTGCTGGTGCGTCAGGCCGGGGATTCCCGAGGGCATGTCAGGGGATGCCCCGACACGCCCCCTGCCGTGTGTCAGGCCGGGGATTCCCGAGGGCGTGTCAGGGAGTGCCCCGACACGCCCCCTGCCGTGTGTCAGGCCAGGGATTCCCGAGGGTGTGTCAGGGAGTGCCCCGACACGCCCCCTGCCGTGTGTCAGGCCAGGGATTCCCGAGGGCATGTCAGGGAGTGCCCCGACACGCCCCCTGCCGTGTGTCAGGCCGGGGATTCCAGCCCGCGCTTACTCCGGCCCCGGCAGCGGCGGGCTGCAGCCGCGCGCCGGGGCCGCGCCTCCAGGTTGGGGGGCAGCAGGGGCTTTAAAGCCCCTGGGGTGAAGTGCCCCCCTGCCCGCTCCTGGCGGGTGCTTGCAGGGGGCTGCAGGCACCCGCCAAGTGAGGCACAGTGCCTGCAGTCCCCTTCAGGCACCAGCAGCGTGCGGCGCAGCTCCGCGCCCCCCCCTCCCCGCGGACACCCCTCAGCACCTTGGCCAGGGTGCTGAGGGGGGGCTGCCCTTCCTCCCAGGGTGCTTAGCACCCTGGGAGGAAGGTGACATGTTGTTTCAGAACGCTTTGTTCCGAAACAACATGTCCGAACAGGGCTGTTTCAAAACCTCTGGTTTCGAAACAACCCTGTTTCGACAGCCAACAAGGTTTAGGTTGTTTCGAAAGCAGCACGGCCATTTCGAAAGAAGCGGTTTGCTTCTTTCGAAATGGCTGTGCGTCGTGTAGCCATGCCACTTCTTATTTCGAAACAACCTCTGTTGTTTCGAAATAAGAACCCTGTGTAGACATACCCTTTGCCTCTCTGTGCTTTAGTCTTCCCATCTCCTGTACAGGGGAGCTCGGTGTCCTGTATTGGTGTTAACACACCCACATGAGGTGGTCTGAGACACATGAGGGGTTAGAGCCCCCAGCTCACCAGCAGAGCAGCTGCCCTGCCTTTCAGCCAAGCCTACTCAGTGCTGAGCCACAGCCCATCTGTCTCTTCCAGCTGACCCCCCTTTCAACGCCTACCCTGCAGTGATGGGCGCTGCAGTCACCGGGATGGTCGTGGCGGCAATAGCATCTCTGCTGGTGTTCCAGTACATTGTCCGCAACCGGGAGAACAACCCACGTGAGTGATGGGCAACAGGGCCCCTTCTTGCTTGCCACGGGCTAGTGGGTGCTTATAGGAGACCCCTTGGGGCCTCTCTGAGGGCTGGGGGGCATGGCTCTGGGCAGCAGAGGGACAGGCTTAGAACAGGGACCCAACAGATGGTGCATGGTTCTGCAGTGATGGACGCACGCAGACTGTTTTAGCTTGGGGGACAGGGGTTGGCTAGGATGAGCCCCATGGCAGGCTGAGAGTTGCTTGAAAGAGCACACAGCTGGTGCACTTGAGCCAGAAGTGTCCTCATCCCATGGCCAGAGGGCTCAGGTCAAAGACTTTCATGTGTGAGCCTTTTCTCCAGCACGCTCGCTCTGAAGAGAGGCTGTCACGGTCCCCGCTCCAGCTTGGGTCCTGGCCAGTCCTTCTGCTGCCTCATGTTAGCATCCTGGGGCTGGGATCCAATGCTGCAAGTAGTGCTGACAATATTTTTTCCTTGTTTTGTCCCCAGGACTGCATGACCTGCTCTTTGGAATGTAAGTGACGAAGTAACAGCCCCTCTCTGAGTTCAAACACCCTCCTCTCCAGCTGCTCACCCCTGGCCATGCTCCCTGCCACTTCTGGGACCTCCTTGCTGATCACTGCTCTCATCCTCCATTGTAACTAGAGCTCAACCGCCTGGCTGGCGGTGGGAGGGGTGGTCTCAGGGTCCCAGGTGCTGGACACCCATGGGCTGGATAGGCGGCATGCCAGGCCGCATCCTTAGAGATGCTTAGGCTCCAAAACTGCACTGGATTCAACAGGCGTAAGGCCCCACACCCCTGAGAGCTAAAAGCCAGGACAGAGAAACAGACAAGGACAAACAGCAACGAAGCAACTACCAAGCGCCCAACCCCATTCCTGCTCAGCTGTGCCTTTGCCACCCCACCCAGCCATGTGCCCCCTTCCTATATGTCTTTCCAATGCCAGGTCTGACTCTCCAGCTCACACTCTGCCTTCAAGGCCCCATCCCTGCAATTCCTCCCATAGCCCCTCATGCTAGCTGGGGCATGCTGAGTGGCCCTCAAGGAATTATTTTTAGGAGCCCAGGTCCATTCCACCATTGTCCCCAGGGCTGGCCCAGACGCTCAAGAGCACATCAGCACTCCAGAAGATGCGGAGACAGCCGCAGGCGTGGAAGACGGGACAGGAAGGGAGCTTGGGGAAACAGTCCCTCCATCGTCCCCAGTTGGGGAGGTGTCAGCAGGTAACTGTGGCTGACTGGTCATGCATGCTGATAGGAAGTCATACCTAGGATTAGGAGGAAACAGGAAGGACGCACTTCAAAAGGTCCCTGTCTGGGCAGATGTCCCTGGAGAAGGAGAATAAGGCTGGCCTAGTGGTTAGCCTAGCACTGGGGAGACTTGGATTCAATTCTTAACTCCGCCACTGACTCCCTGGGTGACCCTGGGCAAGGCACTTAACTGCTGAATCGTAGCGCCTATCTGTGCAAGGGGGCTCATCACTCTGCCCTGCTGCACTGGGGGGGGAGGGTGAGGCTGTGAAGACTGACATGATAGTGAGAAGGCCCTGATAAGTGACCCTATGTTTCAGGGGACACCAGCCAAAAGTGCAGTCCATCACTCAAATCACTGAGCATCTAATCTAGTCTGGCACCTGACTCTGATTGGCCAAGCTCGGTGGTGACCGAAAAAGGTGCCAGTAGTGGCAGCTATGGAATAGCCCAACTCCAAGGAAGGTTTCTTCCTGACCTGGCAATGACTGGCTGACTTGTGCCCTGAAGGATGAGGGTTTAGTGCCCTTGATTATGGTGGTAGTGTGTAGGCCTATTGTTCAGCATTTAGGGAGGGCCAGGGAAATTCCTGGAGACACTGGGATGTGTAGGGCACCCATTGGCACTGGAGTTCATCTCGGGCTGTGTGGTGTCTGCAGCCACCAGCTCTTAGTGAGTTGCTGGGTGGTCTCTCTCTCTCCCTTCTGCAGAGCTTCACCCAGAGCCCCCTACTGCAGCCCAGGAGGAGCCCCCAGTTCCAGATGTCACTGCTGATGAACCGCCAGTCAATGTCACAATCACAGTGACTGCGACGTAGTGAATCCCAGCAGGCTCCCACTAGCTGTGCCCCTTCCCTAAAGACAGGCTGCAGCAAGGCGAGAGAAGGGGAATCTGGCACTGCCCGGGTCCCAGCACAAGGACTGGTACTGCCAGAGTGCAGCTCAGAGCAGCACGCCCTTTGTGTGCGGCATGCCTGCGGGCCAGAGCCAGCATGACACCACATGAGAAGGAAGGTTCTCCATGTGTTGGGCCCTCGGGCCTTGACAGCTGCTGGGATTTTGGACCTTTCTCCCCCTTCCCATGGAGCTTAGCAACATGGTGCTGCCCAGCCTGCTTGTCTTGGTGGTCAGCACTGAGCTCTGCTGGCTGGAAGTCGCCCTGGCCTGTGGAACTGGTGGCTGGAGATTAGCATCTGCTGGCCCTGCCGCTGATACGGTGACATGCTCTGAGCCCTGGTGACACAAGGATGCGGTTTGTTTGGCATGCCAGTCCATGGTGGGGGGTGCTTCGAGCTGGAAAGGAACAGCTCTTTTAGCTGTGCTGGCTCATGCTGACTGTGTGCTGGCTCCCTAGCCGTTGGGGAGAGAAGTGCTGCGTGTTTCTGACTACACAGCATAATGGCAGGTGCTCCGTAGCTCCAGTTTGCTGCTTTGCTGCCTGAGTGGGGCTCCTGGATGGATTTGGGTCAGATGCAACACCATTGAGGCTGGCAGCTGGGCTCTGTGGTGAGCCAGGATAGCAGAGGAAAACCCCAAGCCCTGAGTGTGAGCTACATGGGGTTTGTAACCCTCTCACTCTTCCCTGGCAGCCCTGATGGGTGCTTGGGCGACCCGATGAAGCTGAGGGGCTCAGGGTCTTGCCCGAGTGGGTACAAGCAGCCACTTCAGCTCAGCCCCAGAAGGAACAAACCCAGTTTTTATGTGCGCCAGCTGCTCTGGGAAGCCCAGGCTGCTGCAAGCCATTGTCCTCTGCAACAAACACTGTTCTCAGCCAGCTGGGGCTGGAGTGGCATCAGGGAGGGAGCTCAGCACCTCCGAAGAGCTGCCCACTTACTCAGGGATGTAAATGGGAGCAAATCTGTTCCTTCCAGCAGGCTAGAGGTTGAAATGACTCCACAGTAACCTGGTTTCCTAAAAGGCACAGCCCTAAATTCCCTTCTCGAGGCCTTACGTCACACAAGGAATAGCGCAGTTCCCCACCTGCTGTGAGAGTCAGGGCTACAAGGTGCTGCCTGTGTCCAAGGGCTGAA
Organism: Podocnemis expansa; assembly: GCA_007922195.1. NCBI lineage: Eukaryota > Metazoa > Chordata > Testudines > Podocnemididae > Podocnemis > Podocnemis expansa. The sequence goes on from ML682025.1 coordinate 10,810,181, forward strand.
CTCCAGGGCACTTTGCCTTGTCCTCTTTGCTGGCCTAAAGCAGCTGGACTGAGCGTCTTGTGTTGGGAGAGGTGGCAGGGAGAGACAGTCAGGCTGCCTGCTGCGTTCAGGGATGGGGAGGCTGGCTCAGAAGATGGCCCATCACCAAGGGTTTGTGGGGCACACCACTGGCAACCTTTTCATGCAGTGACACTGGACACCAGCCCAGTTGGGCAGGGGCTTCTGTAAGCTTCAGTCCCTGGGGCACAGGAGAAATACCCATTTGGCTTCAAGTACTTTCTCTGGGAAACCAGCCTGCCTGGCTGGTGGCATCTGAGTGGTGCCTGGAAGGGAGCACTCCAGGCACTGTCCCCGACACCAGGTGCCACGCACGAGGTGCCAGTTGTTAGCTCAGAGCACCCTTCTCCCAAGCCTTCACTGACCAGTGGAGTTCAATCCACAACTGGGGGGAGTGGGATTTAAAACTGCCCAAGGGATTGAGGTACAGAAGGCCCATGGAGTATTGCTGGACAGCAGGCCCTGCAATCACCGGGAATGGCTGCTCTAAGGTGTTGATTACAGTAGTCATTGAAATCCTGGTCTTTGGCACTCCCCCACCACATGGGGTGCTGCCTGGCTTTGGGGGGTCACACTATGGCAATAGCTTGTTTTTCACCAGAGGCTGACAGGCTAGGGCATGGCATTTGCCCTGATATAATTGTCCAAGGGTGTGTGCTACCCATAGCCCACACTGACCTGACCCTTGTCTGGACATATTGATATAGCAAAAACAGTGCCGTGTACAGGGGTAGCTTGTTTTGCTGGGCGATGCCAGAGCAGTGTAAGTACTTGGCCTCCTTTCACCAACATAAGGCTGCAGAAAAGACCCTGTGATTCTTTCCCAGGCCCACAGTGGTGTCAGGCCACACAATAATAAAACACTATTGCAGCAAGTGTGTGTTTCCTCATCATCTAGCTAGGATTTAGACACGCTGGTTATATAGCACCTTCCAGCAAGACTCTTGGAGGGTTTCTCAGTGGCAGGTCGGAAGCACTATGCCTATTTACATAGGGGGGAACTAAGTTACCAAGCAGCATTGACTTCCCAAAGGCCATTCTGTGAATCAGCAAGAAAGCAGGGAATAGAAATCATGGGGCCCTGATCAACCCCTCTTCTTGGTAGGCCATGCTGCCTTCTTTTCTTCCCACACACTAACTGTAATTAGTGGTATTGAAGCAGCAAGGTGCACCTGTCCTGAATCACCAGACACAGGTAATAGGTGGTGAGCCTGCTGGGAAATGATTAAATAAATTCTGCTGCCTCACCAAGGCTGATGACTGGACACCAACCCTAGGAAGTAGGGCTGGCTGATGCCCTGACTCAGACTGGGAGATACCACCAGCCCCTGACTGCTCATCCTCTCCTTTGGGCTGTGGGGAACTGCTGGGAGGCATGGCTTGCACCAGAAATGACCTGCTGATGTTGGTTTGCCAGGAGGAGTGGTCCTGCCAGGCAGGACCAGACCAGGGTGCCAAACTAACTCCCAGTGCAGAGTAGGGGAGGTACATTTCGTGGGTGGACATCCCTCATTTGAGATGCAGGGATGATCTCAGCAGCATTGCTGCCCAGTGGCTGCAGAACTATGGGCCAGCTGGGCCATGCACTCTGTGAGGAAAGGTCTGTAGCACTTTACCAAGGTGGGTATTGTTATCTCCCTCTCACAGGTGGGGAAACTGAGGCCTGGAGAAGCAGTGACTGGCTTCAGTTCACAGACTGGATCTGCATCCAGGACAGGCCAGCAGCTTCCAGGCATTAGTGGGAATATTTGGATGTTGAATTTTAGATGTTATCTAATGAGCATTTGTGCCAGAGATGATTGTGTGCTTGACCAGTGAGGGGCTAGACTCGGTGACCAATCCCAGTCCCCCAACAGTGTGACTTTTCACTACTGTATACACTATAGTCAAACCAGAGAGGTTTTTTTTTTTTAAAGTATGCTAAAAGACAAAAAGATCCAGCCCTTTTATCAAGTAACAGCGCTTAGCTCTGAGGTATAGTGCCCGCAGAGAAAGACGTGCTGTTTGTCCTAGCCACCTGGGGTCAGAATGATTTATTGGGCTGTAAGGAAAACATCTGAGTTGAGGTGATTTGCTGTGAATTCACTCATTTATTTTCCCTAAACCTAAAAGCAGCAGCCCCCTCATGCCAGAGCCCACAGCACCTGGCCCTAGAAATCACACTTTGTACAACACCATTGCTGTGCCCAGCCAAAGGCCTGTTTAAAGGAGAAAGCTTTGCTGTTCTACTGAGGATAAGTCAGGTGGCAAAAATCCTTACCGGGCAGGGAGCTGTATTGCTCCAAGGGTGTTTATGAAGGTCTAGCTATTTCTGTATAGGAGGAGGACTAACCTGTCACTGGTTAATACACATTTCTACTGGTGTAACTGGAGTAATAAACCAAAACTCACCCCCATACCCATATAGAGTTGTACCAGTAAAATCTTTCTAGTGCAGCCAAGCCATGGTTTGAGAGCAGACAAGATGAAGCTGTGGTTTGCACAGGGGCAGTTTGTTCTGGTGCCAAGAGGTGTGTAAATCAGGTCTATATGAGGGTTTGTACAGTGACTTGTCACAGACATCTGCAGTCCCCAGGGAAGCACTGGTGTAAATGTCAAGTTCCAAAAGGGTAGCCATGTTAGGCCAGTTCAGCAAAAAAAACAAGGAGTCCTGTGGCATTTAAAGACTAATAAATTTATTTATCACATGAGTTTTTGTGGCAGAAAATCCCACTTCATCAAATGCTTTGAAGATGGAAGAACTTGGAGAATGGGAGGAAATAAATGCAGGGAAGTAGGATTTTCTCCCACAAAAGCTCATGCAATAAATAAATTTGTTAGTCTTTAAGTGCCACAGGACTCCTTATTTGTTCAGGTGTAAATGGGTACTTGTTCAGGTCAAGGGAGGGCTGTTGGTCCTGGAAGAAGGTGGGGTGAGAGTTTCCATTCCAAGCTGTATTCAGGGAGCTGAGGTGGTTGTTATCCTGTTAGGAGGATCTAGCTCAGCCACTGGCAGCCACTTACATTATGTCTGACTTGCATTAACTAGGAAATGCCATGCCTTGCAATGCTGTGGCAACCAGTTCCACACTGGCCTTCTAGCAGCATCGTTCCCCACATCCTGGGGGCTTTCACTAGCCTTGCCCAGTGTTAAGCACCTTCCTGATGCTGCATCTTCTGCAGTTGTGATGCAAACCCAGGCTGTAGTGAGCAGGGGTGCAGCAGATGTCAGGTTAACTAAAGCCAGGCTTGCCTGAGTGCCAGGGCTGCAGTGAGCTAACAGGGAACCAGGCAAAGGAGGCTGGCCAGGAGCTGCCTGCTCAGCCTGTTGTTTAAACAAGTGGATGGAAATAGATTCACACAAAAGTGCTGATTCTCCAGACTCCTGATGTTCTTCTTCGAGCGCTGCTCAGATACATTCAGAAATAGGTGTCTCTGTGCCAGAGTGCTGGATTGGTCAGAACTTTTTGCCCTCGCCTGTCAGAAGAAGGCAGGCAGCCACCACCCCCCCGCACCACCCTGTGGCTATATATGTGGTCGCCGCCCGGCCCCTCCCCAGTTTCATTTCTTCTGTCTTCGCATTGGATGTGGAACTGCTCGCTCCTTGCTTCGCAAGCAGCCTGTACGTCGTTTGCTGTATGAGCCTCTTGCCTGACTGGGAGAACCTATCTGTGGACGTAGTCCTTCCAAAGAAGATCTCCCTTTCTGGGCCAGAACACTCTGCTCCCACGTTGTCCACCATGCCGGGATTCAAGCCCTGTGCCAAGTGTGGCAAGGCCTTTCCACAGGACGATCCCCGCGAGAAGTGCCTTCGGTGCCTAGGCGAAAGCTGTGAGGTCACTGAGTGCTCCATCTGTCTGTCCTTTAAGCCGAGGACAATCAAGGACAGGGAGCAAAGGTGCTGTGCCCTGGCTTCCAAGCAGGCCTGGCACTCTTCCCCTGAGGCCTCGAGGTCCCCTGCGGCACCGTGTGCCAGTTCGGCGCTGGAGCCCACCGCCCGGCACCGTACCAAAAGCCAATGCAGGACCAGCTTGGTACTGTCTTCGGTACCGCGGCACTGACATAGCCCCACCTCTTCAACAATGGGTCCCCCTGGGACCCGTTGGCCTCAGTACCAATCCCGTCAACCCCAGAGGCAGTGGAGTCAGTGAGGGTGCTCCTCCTGTTGCCCACACTCCCTTCTCCGGCACCGGCTACGAGGGGAAAGCCGGCCTTCTTCTCGAAGGCTTGGGTGCCATGTATATGGCACCGTTCGCCTTCCCCATCACCAGCACCGGGCCGCCGAACACCAGAGCTGGGAGTCCCGGTACCATAGAGCCGTCCCCGTGGCACCATATTACTCTGCCGTCTCTGGCGCCATCCTGAGATGCTTCCCCCTGTTCCAGTCCAGGGGAAGGGGCTTCAAGAGGCTCCAAATGGCCTCGGCGGTGACTCTCAGTGCCGTCCCCTTTCCAGTACCATCCCCAGGAATGGCCCCTCAAGAGGTCCCTCAATCCTCGCTGGCACTGGCCCACTCGGCACCTGTGAGAGCACTGAACCCAGTGCCTTGCTCCTATACAGGTGACTTATCGGCGCATTTTGACCTTCTGTGCTGTGTCTCAGCCTACATGGGCATAGAGGTTCAATCCTCTGAGACACCCTCTGACACCTTGTTTGGGCCTGTGTTTTCATCGGTGGAACCAGTTACGGTTCCCCTACATCCCAGTGTTTGGGACTTGGCCTCCTCCCATTGGCGAAACCCGGGTTCCTTCTCCCCAGTTTTTGGATACAGCGTGACTCAAGTACTGGGTCCCATGGCTAGAGTTCCCCTCATTTATCCACCACCCAATCCTACCCCATGCGGTGGTGGAGGTGGCCTTAGGGCCAGGACGAGCCCCATATGATTCCCTCCTGACGTCGAGGGATGCAAGAGAACTCGAGCTATTGGGCCATAAAGTTTATTGCTGCTCGACCTTTCAGCTCTGGGTCACAAACAATCAGGTCTTGACTAGCAGATACAAGTTAGACATGTGGGAGTCAATGCAGAAATTTAGACATCTACTCCCACCAGAAGCGAGGTGATGCCTTCCTGGAGGAAGGCAAAATAGCCTCCCAGGATCTCCTCCTTTCAGTCGGGGATGCGGTTGACATGGCTGCCCGCACTATGGCCTCAGCCATAACTCTGCGCCATGTAGCCTGCCTACGGGAGGCCAGTGTGTCCCCAACCTCACAGCAGGTGGCCCTCAACCTGCCTTTCGGAGGTGACACCCTCTTCCCAGAGGAGACCTCAGCTGTTCTGGGTACTTCCCTTGACCCTAGAGGAGAATTGAAATATTTCAGCCTCCTCCAGGAGGGTCCCCTTCCACACCCCCTGGCTGCTTAAGCCCGAACATAAGATGGCGTCTTCCCCCCCCCCCCTTAATAGTTACTGGTGAGGACTTGGTCCTCACCACCATCACCACAACTTCAGTTCAAATCCCACTTGGGGGGTTCCTCCTGGAAGGGTCCCTCTCCTGGGCAACTCTAGAGAGGGCTTGCAAACCATTAATCAGTGGTATTGGTTCTAATCACCAATATCATTGTCAACTACCTCCTCCAAACCGCGGCGGAGTGCCCACCATTTGGGCTCTCCCTCTCAGAAATGACAGATAGCCCTTCTCCCGCTCTCCCTGTTGAAAACGAGCGGCTCACAGATGAGGCAGCCTTTTCACCTTGGGGGGTAGGTCTAGGGCGTAACCCATATTCACACCCCTTCATCTGAACATGATGCCTCAGCTCTTGGGAGGTCTCGACCCTCTCACTTCCCAACCCCTCTCACCCATCGTGGAGGACAGAACGGAAACCTGCTATCTGAACCCAAGCAGGTATCCGATAACCAGCGGGTTTGACCCTAAAGGGCTTTCAAGCCTCTATATACAACTCACTGTCAAGGGGAAAAAGCCCCCCCCCCTTCTCTTTGTTTCCTTGGGTAGCAACCCTATTACCCACTGTGGGACACATGCAGCGTTTATGGAACACACTCCCAACGCTGAAGAGTGTACCGCCCCATCGTGGCCCACCCAAACCAAACGAAGCCTCCCTTCGTGGGGCATGCTCATACTGGGCCCCAACTTCTCACACACTCCCCATGGACGAGACCCTATCCTTCAGCCTTCTCAGCCTGGTGGTCGGAGAACCTTTTAGCGGAACCTGACTCTCTCTGTGCAGTATAAATGAGATTGCCTTGTACATCCCTCTCTACCACCAGCAGGACTAGCTGGTGTTTATTCTTTGCCCCCAACCAACCAACCCTCATTAGGGTTGTGCACATATACTTCCAGCTCGAAGCACCTGGACCCTCCCTGACCCCATGGAGCAGATAATCCACTCCTGCCTGCCAAGTTCTAGACGCAAACACCAGGACCCGGCCATTAAACGTAGCTGTTGACCAACCCATTCATGGTCCTTGTGAGATATGAACCCTCCAGTATTCACTACTTCCGGCTGGTTCTTCGCCTAGGTGAACACCTTGAGAGAGGTCGTGGAAATGGGGCTCCTGCCCCGTTCTGCTACCATCTTTCCAAAATTATTGATAAAAGAGGTTAACCAAGCTATCAGACAGTGAACTTTCCACCCTCAGAATTTCCCTACCTAGGCCATCGATCACCACTACCCGGGACATGTTCTCATTCCAGAACCCCCCTACTCGTGGCCTTGCCCCTCACAGAAGGGACTGATGCCACCATCCTCTTTCTGTCTCTAAGGTGGCCATTCTCCTATATCCCAATTAGGAAATCCTCAGGCCTCGGAGATCCAGAGGAGACAACGCAGTAATAGCGATGTGATTCCTCAGACTTCTCCCTTCACCATGGGGGTCAAGGACAGAGAAGCTCATCCCTCTGCCTTCGCTACGTTCATAATCACCACGCTCTCCCTCCAGGATGGTTTGAAAACCATCTCCACAGGTGGATACTACCCTGGGGCCAATCTTTACCTTCCAGCTTTTCATCCAGTGGCCTCTTACGTAGATCAGCCCCCCCCCCCCCCGGGCATAGCCATAGCACCATGGTTAGCCCAGCCTAGCTACCGGAGGATTGCACCCAGGAGCATCGCGGTACAATTCCATGATGACCCAAGGCTCTCTTAGTCCTAGCAGGTGCATCCTAGAATAACATACTCCTGTCCTAAGTGTTTGCTGCAGGGTTTTGCACTTGATAAAGCCCACTCTACATCCGCCCTGAAATTCCCCTCAACGACTGGAATTCGGGAACTGGCTGACCCTTGATAGAGTTCGCCTCCCTGGTAAGATCTAATACTATCATTAGCACACTCATGGAGGACACTTCAGATATACTGTAAGTGTCCTAAAGAGGAGATGGTCGGAGGTACCCCATCAGGGTGGCATACCCTCGCTCTGCCCTTTTTGAGAGGAGCTTATCTTCTCCTCCGTACTTCCCACCTCTTACCCAGTGCCCTTCCTAAAGGGAGCCTCAAACCTGATGTGCATCCCTGTGCAGCCTTAAGCTAAGCTCAGTCCCACTACGGGATGGTCCTCCCTCATAGCGCTAGGCCAGGTAGGCCAAAGTGAGTTGTCTCGTAGGCAGCGGGTGCTAGCATTCAGACCTATTGTGCTCACGAGCCCATCACCAGGCCGTAGTCTTACTGCGTACAACCCTTGCCTTAATAATCCTGCTGCTGCCTTCCAGCCACTAAACTTAGAAGAAGAAAGAGAAGGGTGTAGGTAGCAGTAATGCCATTTCCTTGCCTCTTGCAAGGATATGGATTCTGACGCTCTGCCCAAAGGGACTGTCACAGTGCCATTGGCAGCTCACGGAGGCCTGATCACTCCTATCAAGCCCATAGAATGTCCTGCCTGTATCTCTCTTATTTAGTACCAGAGGATAGGCCATGCATTTGGCTTCTCCACACCGGCCTACTCCCTCACTTATGAGTATGCCTTATGGAGCCCAATAGGCTACCACCGTTGATGTCCTGACTGTTTCTGCGAACTAAATTGAAGTGCTTCTCTAGATTCCTCTCTCCCGCTCCTGGTAACCACCTCCCCTGCACGATAACGCGTACACCAGTTTCATGTTTTCTGGCTGAGGTGTTACTGCTGTAGGGCCGGGGGGGGGGGGACCACAACCCTCTCAAGTCCCCGGCCTGGCATATGACCTGCATGCACCTTACACTACCGAACTGAGGGGAAGACAGTCTAATTCTCCTCTTCTAGCTTTCTACGGTGCTGATAATCACCACTGCCAGCCTTACAAATGTAGGGGCTTGGGGAATCCCTTCTAGGAACTGCACCAGCACGTGCTGCTTCTACAACACTAAATCCTGTGGCCGCCATGTGGTGTCTGCAAATACCCCTCAGGAAGAGCGATTCCTTGACCATAACCACCATGTGCTGGTACCCCTTTCGCATAAGGTGACAGACTGTCGTGTCCACGTACACCATTCGGTGCTTGGGTAATCCAGGCCCAATTCTTTCCACTTATGTCCTGCATCCCAAGGTTACTCTTTCTGGGATGAAGGTCCTTGGGTCAATTCTTAGACCCTCAAGGACCTGCTCGTTGGACAATTAGCCTTGTTGGAGTTATGCTGTGCTGAAGGCAGAAGAGCCAACTCCACCCACCGTCCATCAGCATGGCTAGCAGTCACCTATTTCTGAATGTATCCGTGCAGTGTGCGAAGAAGAACGGTGGGTTACTTACCAGTAACTGTCCTCCTTCGAGATGCGCTGCTCAGATCCATTCAGAGCCCTCCCCCCATCCTCGCTTTTGGAGTTGGCAACTCTTAGGAACAGGGGAGGGGCCGGGTGGTGGCCACATATATAGCCATGGGGTGGTGTGAGCGGCGGTGGCCGCCTGCCCTCTTCTGACAGGCTAGGGCAAAAAGTTCCGACCAATCCAGTGCTCTGCCACAGAGACACCTATTTCTGAATGAATCTGAGCAGCCTATCTCAAAGAAGGATGGTTATTGGTAAGTAACCTACCGTTCCTCATCCACTGAGCACAGGACTTTGGCAGCTACCTGGCCTCAGGAGCCCTTTCTGCCACTGTCTCCAGGGCACACAAATAGCTGCTCTGTGGGAACTCACTAACCCAGCCTGTTCCAGCCTCATCTGCCTGGAATCTCAAGTCTCTGCTGTCCGAGTTAACACACTAGCCAGCCTAATAAAACAAGTTCCAAAGGGGTATCTGTGTTAATCTAGTTCAGTAAAACAAACAAGGAGTCCTGTGGTACGTAAAGACTAACAAATTGATGTATTGCATAAATTTTCATGGGCGAAAATCCTGCTTTGAAGATGAGAGAAATTACGGAATGGGAGGAAATAAATGCAAGGAAGTGTAAGTCATGGGATCAGGTCTCACAGTAACAGCAAATGAAAGCACTTGTAAAGATTCAAACACTGGGGAACGGCATACAGCGGAATATGAGATAAATCACCTGCTGTAATGAGAAAAAAAACCCAAAAGTTCCTAGTAAGCCCTGAAGCAATGCAGTCAAATTTGCAAATACATTCCAGCTCTGCAACTTCTCTTTGAAGCCTTGATCTGGTATTCACCTGTCTGAGCACTGTAATTAGTAAATTGGCAATGGAGTGACCAGGAAGATTGAAATGCTCACTCACTGGTTTTAGGGTACTGGAATTTCTGATGTCTGACACTGCCACTAAGGCATGAGAACAAAAAGCCCGTTAGCAAACAAGAGACCCTAGTCAAAGACTGGGTCTCTATTGTCAGTGGGGGAGGCAGACCCTCCCCCGGGACACAGGGCCTCTGTTTGCTGGTCCCAGTGCCCTTCCACCTGGGAGTCTTTCTACATGCCGCCTGCAGGGAAACTGCTGGTGCCCAAATGGCTGCTGGGATCTTTGCAGAAAAGGGAAGAGAGCCTAGAGCTAGCAAAGGGAACTTTTGATTTGCACAGCTGCAATCTCAGAACCAGGGATGCTGGGCTCCCTTTGGCTGGAGTCCCAGCAGCCTGACCTGGGAGATCTCACTGAAGGTCTAATTCAGGCGAAAGAGGACTGTTGGAGCTTTCACACTGACAAGTGCATACCTAGCCAAAGGTGCAGCTGGGACACTTGGACTATGTCTACACTAGAAAAAGTTAGATTGAATTTGTTAATTCAAACTAATAATTTCAATTTTTATTTTAACTAAACTTGACCTTATTAAATCAAATTAACTAAGACAAACTAAGACCTTAAAGTTGATTGAAGGGTTAATCCAGGTCTACACCATCCTTAGTTCGAACTAAGGAGTCAAATTAAGGCTTAGTTTGGACTAACAAGTGGTTATGAATTCAAATTAAGCTTTCATTAAGAAATTTCTTAATCTGATTTAATGAAAGTCTAGTGTAGATGGGGACTAATTTAGTTTGAATTAAGCCTCCTTAATTTGACCTAAATTGCCAGTGTAGACAGAGCCTTGGGTGTGCAAGCTACACCAGAAAAAACCTTTAGCCCTCCTTCCCTCCCCAGGCACTTGATGCTGCAACAGACCATGACTGTATCAAATGATGCTTTCTGATGGGGGAGAGGACTGCTCTTCTCTTGGTCTGGCTCCTTGAGGAACCACAAAATGAAGCCACAGTGAAGAGTTTTCCTGCTATCAGGATCCCCATGGCTTCCCCTGGGAGCCTTGATATCAGGGATGCTCCTTCCCATGGTCCCAGTGAGCTGCCAACGTTCACAGCACCAGCCTTGGGCAATCAACAGCCCTGCTGGAAAGAGCCAAAGAAATGTTAGGCCTGGTCTCTACTGGCAGAACTTTCCCATGAGTGCCCAGTTTGTGCCAGTCATTAACTTCCAGTGCTGGCAGCAGCCACCTCAGTGAAGCAAAACCACACAGTGTGTATGAAAAGTTGCTGAAGGCTGGGCATATTGAAAATATGGCTCAGGGCCCCTGGTTGCAGTCACATTATGCACAATTTCACTCAGATTTAGTGGCTCACTTTTGTTTACTTTTATTCACAACAGACATCAGAATCCCAGCACCTATGGGTGAGTTGTTCATTTGGGGCCTGGGATGCATGTGGCCAGCCGTGGGAGGTCTGAAGTTGGGCTAAAAACCAGCCAACCAGGCACATGTCTGGGCTGATTCTGCAGTGAAGGCAGACTCTGAAGAAAACCAATCCAATGACACAAAGTTTCCTGCGTGAGTATGTTTGGATCCCACATTTGACGGAGACATTTGGAGCAGAGTACTTCAGAAAATCTGTCCCTTCATCTCTGCATTTCTCCCCAACCCAGCCTTGCACCTCAGTCCCACATTCTTCCTCACACAGAATATTAATCCAAATACTCATTGGTTTGGTCTCTGGGGTAGCTGTACAGATTGGAAACTTGCTGATTATCATGAGCTGAGATGTCTCTGCACATCATTCTATTTCACATCTTCATTAATAACTTGGATAAGGGACTAAACACTTGAACTAAGTCTGAAGGATACTGAATTTGGATGAGTTGGCACGTGGACATCTTAGAAAAGGGCAAAGAGCCACAGCAGAAGCAAGGCTGAAGACAAAAAATGGCTATAAAAAATAGAGTGAGGAACCAAGGGCATAAATTGGATGCTTTCAAAAAAAAAACCAACGCAATTTCAGGCACCACATCAATGACCTTTCTTTGTGACTCTGGTGTGAACTCAAACTGGATATTGCACATTTCTGATCAACAATCAGGGAGATATTGATAAAGAGGAACTTGGCAGGAAGGGTTAAAAAATCACCAGGGCTTCAGCTGGGTTAAGTCATGAGTACAGAACAAAAGGGTGAAATAGGACTAGCCTGCCAGCTAATGACTAAGGGGGCATGTGAAAAGCCTATAAACAGCTAACGGGTGTAAACTTGAAAGAAGAATGAATTTAGTGTGATGCAGCAGAGTAGAGCTAGAATGCATTGGGTCATGATAAAGTTATCAAGCAGAGATTTCTGATGAAGATAACTGGCGCTGTGCTCACACAAAGACACTCAGGACCCCTAAATTAAGCAACACAAAGGGCAAGTTTGGGTCAATGTTCATGCAAGTCCTGTAATTTTAGACTCGAGACCCTCATCTTGGAAGTAGTTGTCTCAAAGCACCTCCAACCTTTGGCCATTGTGCCACAGAAGTTAGAGGCGGATATTCTCCCATGAAAGCTCATGCAATAAATAAATCTATTAGTCTTTAAGTGCCACAAGACTCCTTGCTTTTGTTGCTTTACTAGACTAACATGTCTGCCCCTTTGGAACTTCACATCACATGAAAAGCCCAGTGGTGGAAAAGCCAGAAATTTAGTTCTTCTACCTAGAACACAGAGTTTGCAAACCAGCCAACATGAAGCTGCTGAACAAGTTCCAAACTATCTCTAGAAATTCTACAGTCCTGTCCCAGCAACATCTGCCTTGGACAATCTGGTCCCAGATGTTAGATCTTACATTTCCTATGTTTATCATCATTCGGAGACTCTAGAGGCAAACATTCTAGGAAAGAAATTAGATGTGTGTATTTAAGCTTCTTACATTAATTGAAATGGTTAGAACAATGCATTTTCATCCATTCATGAGATTCTCTGGTTTAATCTCTTTCCATTCTTGGTTTCCCACATCCCACATTAAAGGTATGATTGTGGTATAAGCTGTGAGAGTCTTTTGTAGACAATATTTGTGAGGAAAAGTTGATATTTTAGACGACTGAACTCAGAGCCATTACAAATGGCCTCTCATTCCTTATTTTTAAGTGTCTGAATTAGTCCTTGCTTTGGCATATGCAAGTATTCTAGGATGCCTTAAAGGACATAAATGTTCCCTCATCATAAATATCCTGGACTGCCACAACACCAAATTTGACCACACTTGACAGATTAGCTGTAAGGGTAAAGGATTGTTGGCAAGTAACCAGAGGAAATTCCTTGGGCTGTTTTAAATATGCTTAAACATGACCTGAACATTTACAACCACGTGGATTGATGCCTGGTTTTGCTTCTTTATTTCTGATAAAGATGGCTTAGATTTATTTTATAAAGAAAGGAAGGGCTTTCTGCTTAGTCTACAACAGAAACTGAGGCTTTGGTCAGGCTGGAAGACTAACAACTGATGGACTGTTGAAAAGATATGGAGGGATAAGAGGGAATTATGAGGAACTGGAGGGAAGGAACTTGAAGTCAAACATTGTAGAACTCAGTTTTTGTTAGAAGTTACCTAACTTCAATGCCTAGTGAAAAATTGTGAACAAGGATCTCTGTTATAAATTCAGCATGTCCACCCTCTCAATTAAGAGACATGCTAGCTGACAATACAGAGTGGCTCAGACTTTTGAGCCAGGCTCCTCTGAGCAAAGCCAGGGAAGACCAGAATGATATTATTTCTAAAGTAAAAAAATATGCAAGCAGATATTAACCCCTCCTATTACATCCTCTTTTACCCATCCAACAGAAACAATGGGCAAGCCCCCATTCTGAGTTCCCTTTCCCAATTGCCTTTAAGGAGCTAATGCTATATTAAGAATGTAGATATGGCAGAACTAAACTGAGTATTATTCAGTTATGATCCAATGCTTTGTATGTTCATAAAGCACCAGCAAATAGTCTTGTGGCACTTAAAGATTAACAGATTTATTATTGCATGAGCTTTCGTGGGAGAAAATCCCACTACATCAGCTGCTTTTTTTTTTTTTTTTTTTTTTTTTGCGCTTTACTAGACTAACATGGTTGTCCCTTTGGAACTTAGCAAGTATTGAGTAATGGTAAATAATCCTTGTCTTTTATGCAAAAGTCTCCAAAACTGCACCTGGCTGGGCCAGACACCTCAAATATTGCAACTGGCAATCCTCGTCTGTCCAAGCTTTGAGAAATAGAGCCACGTTAAGATTCACTTTTGGTATTATTTTAATTAATTAAAAAGCAACATCTAATATTTGGAACAGTCTGGTTTTTAAAAGCTTCTGTGTTCACAGTTTTCTTACCCTTCAGGCTCAGAGACATCAGTAACAGCTTCAGTTCAAAGAACTCTGTCTATATCTTGAACAAAGATCCCATTCCCAGATTACTCACGAAGGGTATGTCTACACTTAGAAGTTATTTCAAAATAAGACAGCTTATTTCAAAATAACTTTCTTCTTGTCCATGCAGGCATTTTGTTATTTTGAGTTGTTTCTTTATTTTGAAATAAAGCGTTATTTCAAAATTAAACCTGCTTTTATTTCAAAATAGTGCTTACTTTGAAATTATTTCAAAATAAGCCATTCTAAGCCACAGAGTAAGCTCACTTCAAAATAATGGCCTTATTCTTTTACCTGATTTCCCCTGTTTTGAATTAGAAAGTCTAATGGAGACCTTCTACTTGAAGGTAACTCCTACCTTATTTTGAATTAGGGAGTCTTCCCTGGACTCCTAATCCAAAACAATGAAGTCAAAGTAGTGCTAATTCAAAGTAATTACTTGGAATTCAAATTGAAGTAGTTATTTCAAAATAACTATTTCAAATTAATTTTGTAAGTGTAGATATAGCCAAAGTCCTTTGACTGCCAGAGGGACGAGGCTAAAATCTTTCCTACTATTGAACACCACAACCATATGCAGTCAAATGGCTTCCTTGTACCAAATATATCCCCTTTTAACAAGTCCATTGGCTTCTCCTAGTCCTTGATTACCATTTAAAATATTGTTGGCCATTCACTGCTCTTTAGGGCAGGGTTAATTTGAACAGTAATTAAATATAAAACTATTAATCAATCTGGGCTGGTATTATATGCCTAGTTTGGCTTTTGCTGTAGAGCAGTGGCTTTCAACCAGTGTGCCATAAGAACTGCCCAAGTGTGCCATGAAGTTTTGTACAAAGCTAATGGAAATCAATGTAACACATTGTTTTATCTTAAACAATATTCTATCCAATTACAACTCATAAAACTTATGAAATTAATCAATTTAAAAGCGAGGTATCTGTCATTTGATTCTAAACGCAGGTGGCCAAATGGCAAAACTGAGATGACGTGTATTTTTTCCAGTGGATTTGAAACATGAATGCATTTGATCCTTCCTTAGCTTGTTGTATGCACTATGTTGCAAATTGCTTTAATAAGACTGTAACCATAGTAAATGTAAGTAAAAGTGATGTTTATGAGAAATTGATTCAGCTGAAAAAAAAAAGTGGGTGTTGTGGAATCTGTCTCATTGAGTGTGTGCTGTGTTAATGAAAAGGTTGGGAACCATTGCTCTAATTATCAGTAGCTTTCACCTGAAAAGAATTCACACCACTTATAGATTAAGAGCACAAACAATCTAAAAAACATCACGCTGGTCACACCACATAAAGCAGCAGCATTCTCTTTAATATTAATCAAACCACCAAAAAAATCTGCCAAACCTACATGATTTAAAAATATGTACAATTTCAAAAGATATTACAACTTTTTTGTTTAGGAAAATATAGCATATTTTTCTATATGATACAAAAATCCATGCATCTTTAAGTCATTGCTTTCAAAGACCACACAGGTGAAATACAAAGAAATATCTTCCTTGGGCAGTACAACAGTTGAATGATGTTCTCAGATACCAGGCGGATCAGAGAAGGTTTACTATTTTTTAAACACAAAAGACCCATATTAAGACAAAAGTTACATAACTAGAGCATGTACCAAGAGGAAAAGTTTTAAACATGATTTTTAATTTTATTCTTTGTTTCTAAAAGATCAAGATTTGGCTAGTAACCACCAGGAAGCTTTGGAGGGCCTCAGTGTTTAAAAACAGGATTAAAAAGGTAACACACACACAAGTGAACCCTTTATTTAAAAGGAACCAAGAAACAACCCGCCAAACCCACCACCTAGTGATTTAGTGTCCATGGAAGCAAATAATTAACACTGGCCAGAGTCAAGCAAAACACTGAAGTTTCCTCATCACAGCTCTGCCAAGGTACCTCAGGATTCCTGAGTTAGTGGCAACTAGAACAGAGGTGCACAAAGTTACTGCACCCTCTAGATTTCAAAGGAAAATGATGTAAGAAGCACAAAACCAGCCAGCTCTATAGAACAGGGCCTGGCAACAAAGACTTTACAGGTGGTAGGCCTTTCAACTTTTCCTGGGTAGCTAGTGCTAGCTGAAGACTAAGGATGGTACTGAACTGATTTGCATGATTTGGGAATCACAGTAGCTGTGCAGGATTTGGGTAGAGTTTGGTAATTATGTACCTAGAGCACATGGTCCCTAAAAATAAAGGCAAACATTTTTATAAATAAAATACAATAAAAGAAAACACTTAAAACAGTGTTATTCAATATAAATAAAGCAGTCCATGGTGAGAGTCTACTAACATGGCAGATTACAAAAATCTCTTCCTTGAGTAGAAAACCACCTCCAAAACCTGACTCTTTCAAAGCAGTTTGTGTCCCAAGGGCTCATTCTAATCTGCCTTAGTTTCTTGCACCAAAATCTTAGGGCAGTTTCCTAAATCTCTACTTCAAAGCATCAAATATGCTAGCTCTCCAAACTGGCAATTTTCATAACAAAACAATATTAGCCATTGCACTCAACAGATCACACTAGACTATAGGAGTCTGCCGGCCTCAGATGCTGATTAAGTCTAACAAACACGAAGACTAAATCCATTCTCTCGTATACCTGGACATCAGGTATAGAGAACTCGTGTGATACTCTACCATCCACTTAAGCAATAACAGCATCAACTAGTTTCCTACTGCAATAAACTCTTGCATAGTGGCCCAGATCAAACCCAGTAAAGTTCTCATTTAAGGGCTATATTTTTAAAACATATAATATACAACATATATTATATATAATATTTTCACACACTATCTACACATGCCACATTTGACATTTGTTGCAATAGCTAGAAAAGTACAGAGTCTTTATGATGCACAAATCGTACTCAGTGTGGTACGGTACACTGCACCTGTAGCCGCCTCCTCGTTTCTTCCAAAAGAGGTTTGCAATTCAAGTAGGGCAGCTTTGCTTCTGTGCTTCGCCTCGGGGTGTTTCTTGCTCTAGCTAGGAAAATATTCACACCATTAAAAGCAGGCTGCACACGTGTCGCCTCAGGGCAGCTGTAATTGTGATTTATATGCCTCATGCCTTAGGTTGCATGCTGATTTTTGGATCAAGTGCTTTACAAGTGCACCGTCTGTTTTATTTACTCTGATTAAATGTTTAAAAAATGTGCAATGAATGTTGCAATGCCTACTTCATGCTCCAGCTGCTATTTTGGAGACACAGGCCAATTTCTTAATACACAAACGTGGTCTGAGCTGTAGTCTGCTGGCCACCATTTGCAACAGCACCAGGCTCACCACCTCCAGGTGAAGTAATTGTTATTACACACATGATATATTTTCCCTTTTTCTCAAACCATAGAGTTAAAACACTATTCAGCTTTACTAGGCAGTCCATTGCAAAAGGTTGAGCTTTGGCATTTGTAAGTGAACAAAGAGGACTAAAGCAACACAAAACATAGGTACATTTTAGTTTTAATCATTTCTGACAGCAGTTCATCTTGGACTATCTTATTTTAGGAATATGAGCCTCACCACAGATCTGCCTCTGCTAACCAGAGATGAGGAGATGCCAGCACTCCTGTGAGAATTAGAAAAGTACCAACCACTGCAGGTTCTACTGTGAATTAAGCAGCTCTGCCCTGAGGCTGCTGGAAATTAAGCCAGTGGAATTAGTACTGATGTACTGTAGAGACAGAAGCAGCTGGATCTTTCAGAGTGAGTTCACTTTGCCTGACCTGCATTTACTCTTGGCATGTCAATCCCTCCTGCTCTGAAGGAAGGGTCTGTGTGCATGAGCAGGGTTAAGAGGTAAATGTAGAAAATTCAGCTCAACTTAAAAGCAGAGAAGCTTAATATGTGCACAGAATGCAACACAAATGGCTAAGAAGAGTCATATTTGTTGCCAATGCCTCAGGAATTTAGCAGACTTTTTTGTTTGCAAAAAATAACTGTTCTGAGAAATCACTGAGCATTTGCTGATCAGCAGAGAAATATCGCTCAGATTCTGGGCTGTTCCCAAATTATTCACTATTTATATGCTATGGCTTGTCCCATGGGTCAGATGGAATACTTTCAGTATCCTGATTAGATGACAAACACTTTTAAATAAAACAGAACAAAGATCAACCTTCCAGTAAGAATATTCTGACAAATCATTCCTGCTAGAAGGCATGAATGTTTTGGGGTCTGTGAAATTCTCTCTGACTACTAGGGGTTGTCCATTACTTGCAGATAAAAGGTATGACAAGGAGTGTACAACTGACCGCTGGGCTCAGGTTCCCAAATTAGATGTATTACTATTCCACCAGCTCTACTGTTCATACAAACAGATTGCTCACAATTCACTATGATGTCAGGGTTCCCTTATCAAATCTACTTCTATCAAGATATCCTGAAACAGAAGTATTTGAATGTATTTACGGAAATCAGCTGTAGAAATATTGCAACAAATGCAGTGACATGGCAGCTCTAAATGGTGGGGATAATTTGCCATAAGCCTCAGAACCACTTGGGTCTGATCCACTCTTAAGTCTGCAGACTAAACATATATGCTACCCTGCAGAAGTGCTTCTCATGCTGGTCATATCATGGAAAACACACTATATATTTCCCATCATTGTTCCTTATATTATTACAAAACTTTATACATAACCAGGCTAATTCCACAGCATGTGGAAAAAACAAAGGAATTTCTCAAGGCATAAATAATATAAAATGGCAAACATTTTTAACAAGATACATTCATGACACTTCTACAAAAAATAAATAGTGACTCTCTCTCTCTCTTTTATAATTAACATCCCTCCATCAGTCCTTTTCAGTGACTCTGCTGTGCAGTTACTGGCTTTAAGTGGGAAAATGGTCACTTCCTCAGGTTTCCTGTATTTGGAGCTGTTGAAGGTCCCCAGAGCTGTTTAAAGTGACACCAGGTGAATTCCATCCTGATTTTTCATTACAGTCCTTTGAAACAGGCTGCAAAATAAGGGGACTCCAGCTCAGAATATGACTTGATGTTTCTGAATGTGTACAGATGTCACCTGCAAACCAAGAGCATTTTATGTTAGTGTGAAATCTCCCCACCTTTTCACTATTCAGCATACTTGCACCCACAGCTCCAAACTCAGATTAGTGAACTGGGTAAAACCTTTGCTGCCCACCATAGGTGAAAATTACTTATGTGTCTGCAGAGTGTTAAACCCTGGGAAAAAACAGCTAATTTCCTGGGGCAACATTTCTCATGATACAATTCACTGTTGTTTGGGCCTTTAATAATGGACGTCCAGTTATCTCTAGATTTAGTGACCACATCGTGGAAGTGACTTTTCTACTTTGTGAAATTATAGGCAAAACCCTTGTTTTCAAGGTCAATCTACAGTGCTGACCTAAAAAACCCCATACAACTTGCATTATGACCCTAAGAAACTCCCAGTGCCAACTGGCAAAGGGTTCCCTGTTGTGTAACACTAATCCTGAATTAATTGCATTTCCTGCAGATACCTAGACTTTCCCCAGAGGTCTAATACACATAATGACCCAGCCTGATTCTTCTTAGAATACAAGATATGATAAAATCAAAGCCTAAGGTGGTACTGGCAAATGTTATTAAAAATATAACATTCAAAATAGATCAGTCACCACACCATCTGGGGATAAGCGTACTAGACAGACTCCATTTAGGGCATTCATTTGCAAGGCATTTGAACAGCTTCACTTTTATGATCTTCGGTGAGAGCCACAAGTTGCTTAGTACCTTGCAAACTCTGGCCTTCCTTTTCTGGAAATTAACTACTAATTTCTGTGTAATCAGCCCAAGCACCCAATAGCTGTTTACAGTAAACACACAGCTTGGAAGCCAAGAAATATTCTCCCCCAGTTTTGACATACCTTCTGTGTAATCTCTGCTGATCTGATTTATATTCTCCTGACAGCAAGAATGCTGAGTAGATGGCTGCTCCACTTTCTCCTTGCTGTCTTCCTCCATTTCGACGCATTCTGGGACTGCGGAGGCTAAACACATGGCTAGCATCATGTGATTCAGCGGTTTCATCTCTAATCCCTCCTGCTGATAAGGTGCAACTACGGGCACCGCCTGGAGGGAACTGCTGCTGAAAGTGCCATTGCTTTTGCTGAAACACCTGTGAATTTAAACCAAAATACCAAATCACTTAAAAGGTCCTGATCCCTCAAGATTCTCTTTTGCAGCAACATGAGAAGTTTTAAAATATTTTACAAAGTAAATACCTGTTATTTAATACTCTAAATATAGACCAAATAGTGGAATAAATGCCAGTTATTCTGGAATAAAATTCTGATTTTTTAAAAAAATGTATTCACAATGAAATCCTTGTCTGCCTGGTTTGACAGACGGCTGGAATACATTCAGAGAATCATCTATTCAGTTTGTTTTCCATCTATTGTCAATAAGGTGACTTGCAAACACATCCTTTCACTGGGCCAGCACCGTAATACAGATTTAAAATGTTGAGACACAGGACTTCAATTACAAATCCAAAGAGCAAACTGAGCAACTCATGTTAAACGTAAGCAGTGCTAAGCTAGTAATGTGGACAGAGGAACCACATACACCTGGCTGCAGCATTTTAAGTGTAAAAACTTGCAGTAACTTCTTGATGTCTATAAAAATAACATCCAAGACACTCAAGTCGAGACAGAAAATGAAGCAAGCTGGGAAGTTAATCATCTTTGCAGCTGAGCTGCTTAACCTTTAAGCAGAAAGGAGATTCCAGCTAATGCCTTTCATAGATATGCCCTGAATTACCTAATCCTAAACAGTGAAAACGCCAAGAATGTAATCGTTCCTGATGTGCTGGGCGCTCTTGTGTTAGCAGCTTTGCTTGCAACAGCCACGTTAAATGAGAAAGCTCCAGACAAACACCTCTGCTATGACTGAGTGCATCTATACTAATTGTTACACAGCTCGCACGCACTTTCCTATTTAGGCCAGTCACACAAACTGGAATTCCTCGAAACCAACTGTTTGAGCTGTAAGAAGGGTGGACAGCAATAAAGAAAAAACAGACAGCAAACCTTTATCACACTGCAGAAATATTAATAATTATTTCACCAAAATCTCAGTGTCCATTATTTCCTTTAAACATACAGTCTTGTAAGTCAGAGACTTATTCATTCTGCAGGAGTCAGTTATTAACCACACAAACATGCATCACATCACAACCTATGTTCTCTCTAAGCTGTGCGTGTGTGCATGTGCACACAGGTTGTGAAACCTGTGCACACAACAAAATAAAGTGCACACAAAAAAATTCAACAGTGCTAATATTCTTATGCTACTTTAAGTAGGTAATTTCAAATAGCATGTTTCAAATAAGGTTTTGTAATTTATAAAATCATTTCCATCACCATATCAAAATAAAATTTAGGTATTATTTGCATCATACACATTTACTTTATTGCACTCAAGTTTGACCACAATCACTGGCGTGTGCACAGATTTGAACACTGGTTCCAAAAATTTGCACAAAAGAAAATTTTTTGCGCACACAGCCTATGAAAAGTTAGAGAACATTGATCACAACTCATCAGCACAGAAGCAAAGTGTTGTTGGGAGAAGCAGGCTGATTACAAAGAAGAGGATCTGTTTACACACAATTACCTTGGCTACAGCAATGTTTGGAAGTGCTTATGACAGAGTCAGACAGACTTCTCAAGTTCTACATTCAGATTATCCAGTGATATGCCAAATGCCTACAGGTCTGAACAATTTCTGCTGCCAGGCCTACCTGTACAATCCATGGTGACTGGTGCTATACAAGAATCTACATGATGTCATTTTGACACTAAATACAATTCCCTCAAGATCTGAAACATGTTTAACAGCATAAAGGATATTTTATCATGTTTAAATACTTGTGCTGATGGAAAGAAATGAATCCAGGAAAAAAACATTCCAGTGAGTATTTATTTCTAAATAAAAGAACATATTTATGCAATTGCCGATGTTTTCAAAGTAAACCACCCATACATGCGTGAAAGACCTAGCACACATGCAAGCGGACGCATGAGTTTCGCAATGCTGGACCACCAAAATCACATCTGAGTTCAATAAAGAATTGCTGGGATGCTAAAGTTTTACAAACGAACGTATGAAATACAGCTTGGAGAGCCACTTGGCTGTGCTGGATGAAATCATGTTCATTTAGTTGCTGTGTTACTTGTTTGGGAGAGAGAAAAAAAGCATCCTTTGAATGGCTGAGACCCAAGCCATTTATTTCTACTTGTGTTAAATAAAAAATGTAAACAAACTGAGGGCTTAGTGTATCCTGCCACACGCATCTGCACTGTTTGTAAGAGAACTTACTGCATGTATCATTGTGCTCAGAAAACCACACAGTAAACAGAAGAGGCCCATTTTATCACCTGAACAACTGGAAAACTACTCAAGGTTTATTCAGGCCACATTCTAAGTAATGAAGTATTTTTCATAGCCATCTATCTGTATGAGTCTTCTGGCTATTCACAGTGATTATCTTGTATTGCATTGTATGTACTAGCAACATGGGGAGAAACCAGCACGTTATTTAAAGTCAGAACTGTCATATGACCAAGTTTCTTTTGGCACTGAGAAATGCAAGATGTTCTCACCCTTTTTTCTCAAATGCCTGTGTCGGCCTGGACATTTTGCTTGTGAGAACTGGCTACAGCCATGTGTGTTATTTGGCGTTCCATAAACTGCTGAACTTTCAGTATTCTGAGCTGATTCTGTGCATGAGGAAGTTTAATGCTTATTCTGAGACATCTGCATCTAGTTAACAGAACTCAGGCTGTTCTAGTTTTTCCAGAATATGCAACTGAGAAGTGTTAAATGCCTCTGTCACTCTGGCATTTGACTGTTAGACTGCAAGGGAAGATGGAAGACTGTTGGCATGGGAGACACTGAAAATGACAGCATTTCTGCAGTCAACCCCCCCCACTGAAAGGTAAACTGATCCTTTAGCATGAAATTGTTAACAGAATTCACTCCCTGCTTCAAGCAAATTACATATCTTCAAATGTGGAGATTTAAGGCGACTGCTAAATTTAATACTTAAAGTTACTCCTATTTAGATCCCTAGCCCAGAGTGTTTCTATCAAGTTATTCAGTGTAGTAAAAAAGATCATGTTTAAGGGGATTCTATATAATACAATTTCAAGATAGAGCTTTAAGTTCCAGTGGGTTGTGATTCTCATTTAACTGTACAAAGTCTTACTGGGGTGTCTCACATAAAAATTGAGACACCAAGATTGCTGGAAATAGAATCAAAATAATTCATTTTCTGAGGCACAGAAACCATTGACTGGAACAGTTATGGGAAAAGGAAATGGACAGTTTGGACCAGGTCAAAACACGGACTTCAGGGTGAGAGTGTCTGTCTTTGTAGGTATCATTAGAACTGGAAGAAAAGTAGTTGAACTCTCTTCCCAAACATTTCTAGGAAAATAACAATGCAACATGCCTGTGCACAGCAACTTCCATTTTCTGTTCATCACCTCACACTAAAACTGTCTCCACATACTTATCACTCCAAGTACTGAAATTCCACAAAAGCCACCAAAGAACACACACACAGTCTTCAAACAAATCCAATCATTCATTTATGTTTCTTTCCATTGAGGCTTTGACTCTAATGCCTTTCTTTAAAAAATAAGCTAGTCCTTTAGTCCCTTCTTTATGGGATCTTCTTCTAAAAAACACAGGATCAGTATCAACCATGATGTAACCACATTGGCTGGAGTGGAAGTTTCATGAAACTAATTTGGCTCTGATTAACAGAAGTTATTAGAACTTTAAATTAGGGCATGCATCAATGATCATATGAAATCCATCCAGCGGAAAATGCATTTCAAATCAAATCTCAGTGCTAAAAAGCCAAAACCAACCTATGACCTGGTCTATAAACCCAACTTCTGAGTAACAGTTGGCTGAACATGGCTCTGCTGGTTCTTTTTGAGTTTATATGCCACTAATGAATTTGACCACAAATTAAAAATATTGCACTGGTCTGCTGCATAAAGAAGGGTTAAAGAGAAACAACTAACTGGGTTGAGCGCACAGAAAAAATATCTTGCCTACATGTGCTTGCTGTATATTACGTAAATACAGAACACATTAAACAAAAAGTTAGGTGCCCATTTTAAATAAGCCTTTTTCTTGTAAAATATGCGCCTAAATTGCAGTTTCATTGGCCATGTCTGCTAGCAAACTGAGCATTCATCATTCAGTAACTGGATCAGTAGGAGCAGAAGTGTAGATTGAAGTGTAGACAGAAGCTCAGGTGTTTTTAGCTCTGCATCAAGAAAGCCTACAGTACTTGGAGATGGCAGCTGCTGAAAGTACTGGTTCTTAGCTAAAACAGATGCACCATAGGGAACAAATGAAAGAAAACCAAGCAGCCCCTTTAGTACTGGTTCAAAAAAGCAAGCAGAAATTGAACAGCCATTTGGTTAACCACACAGCAAATCCACCAGGTAGCCATACTCAACAACAAGTTCTTCAGTGCAGGAGAAAAGCAAATTGACTATAATCCTTACCATAGTACTAAGAATTACAAGAGAAGAGAGGTCAAATCTAGTCCAAGGGACAAATTTCAAGCCTCATTTTTCCATGGATAAGAACTACTCCTACTAACTGCCTGCCACTAAGTATGCCAAATCATCAGAAACCATTCATTTTGATTGGGCCTGAACTGCTGCTCACACAAGATCATCTGTAACACCAGTCACAATCTGGGGACAAATCTGGGGATCAGCAGCATGTCAATGAAGTCAGGTACAGCCCTGGAGAATGCAGCCAGTAGATTATGCATTAAAGATTCATATCACACTTAATCCACCTTTAACCCTTTTAAACAAAAAATTTTGTAGATGAAATTTCCTATGTTTTAGCACAGCTAGCACTGGAATGAGCTGGGGGCAAGAAAGGCAGCAAGGATGCCCGCAACAACCCTTATGGCATGTGCGGCTATCAAGGCAGCAGAGACACACTTGGGGGAGGATGGAGAGCAAGGAGCAGGTGGAGAAGGGGCTAACAGTCCTGCATAAAAGGTTAAAGGGACAATGCCTGTACTGAATGTGCAGGATGGATCCCATCAAATGTCACAGGCACTCTACCAGGCCAGTCATTGTTTTCCCGTATGAAGAAATCTGTCAGAACAGAAGAGCTTCAGTAGATGCTAGACAGCCATGAACTTCAATCCTGGGACTCTCTCACGCCAAGAAACCCCAGCCACTGCTCCTTCATTGAGACAAGATCTTTATTCAGTTTCCTAAATATCCAGTCAACAGACTCAGACCTAAAGTCAGCAGAGACCAATATGATCATCTATTCTAGTTTGACCTCCTGCACAGTGCAGGCCACAAGACCCTACCTACCCACTCCTGTAATAAACCTCCAACCTACAACTGAGTTATTAAAGTCCTCATATCACGGTTTAAAGACCTTAAGATACAAAGAATCCATCAGCAGGTGAGCTGTGCCTCATGGTACAAAGGAAGGCGACCCCCCGCCCCCGAACCTTTGCCAATCTGCCCTGGTGGAAAATTCCTTCCCAACCTCGAATCAGCCATCATTCTCATAGGAAAAGGAATCAAAGAGGTGACTACCTTTAAAGGTAGCGCCATTTTCAGTGGCGGGCACAGTTCTTAGGCAGGAAGGGAGAAGACAGAATCCCTTAACAGAGCAGTAGCACATTGTGCTGGGAAGCAAAAAATCAGGAATAAACCACACTTCTTCCACTCTCAGTTGTTTATGTATCTCTCAAACTTCACAGCCCTTATTACTGAAGAGTCTAGCATTAGCCACCCCATTGTACAAATAAAGTAACAGAGGTTGCACAAAGACAGCTAGGAACAGAAGTGAGATTTCAGATACTGCAGACCCTTGTCTCAGACGTAGCCACCCTGCTGCTCAAAAACAACTTGCTCAGTCTGACTTGGAGCTGACCAACTAGCCTTTTTATGGCTCAATTCAGAATTGTCTGCTGCATGAAACTGAAGGAAAGAGACCTAATCTGACACCAAAGTCAACCACTGCCATTACCACAACCCCTCCAAAACTAGAAAGGGTTAGTTAATCATCTGAACAACAGCAACTTCAGGAGTCTAAAACTTCCTCTCAGTCCTATCTAGGTTCTGATAATTTGTGCATTACCTGATCATCTTTCAGAGTTATCTGTCAAACTCAGTCACACCGACTTCCAGTGTTTTTGGTTAAACACACTGAGAGCCAATTGAAATTGGTGACTGATGCTTTCAATTGTTTCCATCCAAATTCCAAACGAAGGTAAATTTACTGTAATTTTCCAACAAGGCAAATTCCCAAAATTTTCATTTCAGAAACACTGAAACATGATGCCCCTGAACTTGACATTCCACCACAGTGGCCCCCAATCTTTTTAGTCACACCTCCTTACCCATTTTAACATCCCCACTGGCCCTCCCCAGCTGGGGCTGGGAGCGAGGCCGTGGCTGCAGCAGTTATGGGCCAAGTTGAGAATAGTGATCAGAGGCCAGGGGCCATGATGGGGGACAGGGGCTGAGGAACTGCAGCCACAGAGCTGGGGCCAGAAGCCAAGGCCAGAGCCACAGTTAGGGGTGTGAGGCCAGAGCAGATATTGGGATGCAGCAGGGTTGTCTGGCTTGGGCCCTGCCACATCCCCCCTCACCTTCTTCCATGCTCCCCCAGGGGGCTGTGGCTCAGAGACTGAGACCCTCTGTTCTAGCAGCTGTGAAACTGACAAGAATACGAATTTCAGTAAATTGTTCAGTAAATTATTCCACTGCAGGGAGCCAGCCAGCCACAGAGACTGGGCTACAGCCATCTGTCAATTCCACTCATGGAACTGACAATCAACTTCCAGCAGGCTGAGCTGGGCAGCTCCACCTCCTCACCAGCCCCCCAGCCCTGGGGGCCAGAAAGGATGGCTGATCCCTCAGAGCTAAGAGGGGCCTGGTACTTTGCCTCTGAGCCCAAGAAACAGTGGGAGGCAATGCTCCCTGCTGATCTACTTCTCAGTGCCCTAGAGCTAAGGGGAGGCAGAGCACTAGGGCTGTTTCAGTTGAAGTTTAGCCAATGTAGCAGATAAGGTGAAACACTTCACTTACCAAAGCAACATTTTCTGATGAAACAGGTTTTGATGGAAAATTTCAGACCAGCCATAGTCACCACCTCTGAGCTTCTGTTTCCCATATGTAAAATGGGATCATCTTCATTTACCCTCATAACAGAGCTGTAGACTCTCTTGGAAGATGACGCCAAATATTACACGTGTAACTCTAACGTACCTGTTATTGTTCCGACAGTTTCGGCAACTGATGCAATCCGTGGGATCAGTTTGAGGCACTGCTGTATATATTCCACCACCCTAGATAAAGGGGAAAGAGCCAAGCCCAAATCAGTTGCAACACAGCATACAAGATAGAGTCTATGATAAATAAGCACATAAGTGTACACTGACCCACAAGACACCTGATTTAATTTTGAATCTTAATCACCTTATCAATCTTCAGATTTGTGTTTTGTAATGTGGCATGGGAAACGCTAAGCTTCCATTATACAAAGTCTAGTGGAGTTTTCTGCCAGCATTTGTGTCAGAGAAAAGTAAATAACTGTAGCTTTGACAAGTATGTAGTAATTTCCCTTGCTTATTTTCAATCTAATATGTCCAAGTTTAATTTAATAAACACACTGTAAATATGTTTATTTTTAATGCTGATGAAAGATATGAAAGCAAATTCCTATTCATTAGAGAACTGTGCCCTGTTTGGGGAGACAGGGTGTTAAATATTCAGGGCTGATGTCACAACATAAACCCATCCTACTTTCCTGTAATTACTCCAATTAGATCAGTTTACTTCACTAAACAGACTTTTGAAACATTTTATATTTTTACAGATGGGATAATTCCTTTGCCAGCAATGACTTTGGGGTGTGAGGGATTTTGCGTTGTTGGTTTTGGCTGAGAGGACTCATTGCAAGTAAGTAGAATGCCCAGATTAACACATACCTCATTGTTAAACACTAGGCGGACACTGATGTGAGTCATTTGAAAATGGTACTGTACTGTTGTGTTACAATTTTCTTAAGGGGGGAAAGTTTAGGAAAACTAATTCAACCTCTGAGTTTGTGTTAAGTTGGAGAACTGCCTCTCCAGTGTTTCTTGTTTTCGTATGCCTCCGCACCAGTCTGGTCCTATGTTTTGCAGACTTATGCACTCATACATGAGAGATCTCTGAAACTACACTAAGCCTCTGCTCCAGGTCCCTTTTCTTCACTTTCCCAATCACTGGGGCATTAAGTGGGGTTCTAGAAAGTGTGAAGACAAAGTTCCTTTTTTCTTCTCTGTGATCATGTAGGTCCCACTTGTTCTGTGGACGAGTGGTGTTAGCTACTGACTCTGGTGCTCAGCAGCCTTCCACAGCATTTGAATTGGGGAGATAAAAAGAAAGCAGGTATTCATTCACAAGAGACAGACCTCCAGAACCAGTACATCCTGTAACCATCTCACTGGCTGCACAGCCCCAGGATCTGAAGATCCATGTGTGTACACCTGGAACATGGGTCCCTATAGGGTTGTACACCATGTACATAAGCTTAAAGCAAAGCCTCCTTCTCTGATTTCCAATTCTCTTGGAAGGACAAATCCCAAAACACCAGCCAGGGTTCATAAGAAAGCCTGTCCATGTAGTTATTTACAGGCCAGTTTGCAGTGCCCAGTTGTCTGGAGAAAACACATCTGTGTGCTTAGCAGAACCAAAATACCAGCTCTTTGAGGATCACTCATTACTAATGCTAGATGGATGCTTTTAAAACATACAGAATCTTTGGGCTATGATTATTCTTTTAGGCAAAGGAAAAACTCTGCCTTTGGTACTGAAGGGTGGTGCAAAAAGGAACCATGTGATGAGATGAATAGTCTACACTAAAAGCTGGAGTTATCTGAAGTGGCAACTGCTGTGTAAGTGGCAATTTGCTGTTCAATAAAATGAAGTACTTATATTCAATTACTAAAGCAAACAATAGTCCCATTTCTCCTTTGAAAACTGCATTCATTACTCAGACTTCCCTTCAGTTTTCCTGGGCAATATTCACAGTTTTCAGTAGACCCAGTGATAAAAGTTTAGTAAGTTTGAATGTAACCCATCTGTTTCCATAGACAATAATGAAATCATTATTCACCCTTGGAAATGGGACACATTTCAGAAATTAAATATTTTTCCACAGCACACAAAGGCAGGATCACAGACTAAAACCAGTATTTGTTACTTCAAGAAATTAGTCAGTCTCAAAAGTTACAAATAAGAGACTCAGAACAGCAGACTTATTTATTATGTTGCATTTCAAGACTGGAGGAACATTTTGTTTTATGAGACCCCAGCTAAATGCATGCTGTGGTAAAATTAATAGCACTGCTTACAAATCACAGATCTGAAACAGGTGTGTGAGGGAGTGGGGGGGGGGAGAACAGTCAATTTGCAAAGCTGCAAAATCAGCAAGCATCATTAAATCTATTTGATAGAAAGACTGAGTAATACCAGATATACTGTACAAGTACCTCAATCCAGCACTGCAGGAGTCTCAAAACTCAGACTAAATCAGGGGTAAGAGGAGACTCCTTGGAATAAATACAGTTAGTGGTTCCTCTAATCCTAATCACCACATGACAGTCTGAAGATGAAAACATGCAAAACACCAAGCCCACCTACTTCCATTGGGACAATGTTGGGGTAAATGGTAGCTCCAGCACGAAGTCTTTAGTATTTTCACAACCATGAATTGACTAGTTGGCGCTTCCTTTGACACCCTGAATACATTCAAAGGTCAAGATCTGGACCCTAACATCGTAAGTGAATCAAAACACTCTTACATTCACTAAATGATGGGGATGTTTGTAATCCATGTGTGTCTTGGGTAGAGAGTTAGTGTGCCCTGGGTAAAGTCCGGCTCCTCCATTCAAGCCACCATTCATGATCCCATTAACTCCATTGGGAACCTTGTGATGGATGTGTGGACAACCATTATTGAGACTACCATTGCTGATGTAGTTTCCATGTATGCTGCCATTGGTGTGGCTCGTGCTTGGTAAGGTGGCATATTCGACCATTTGCCCATTGATATCTGCACCTTGGTAAAGATAACCAGGAGGGTCATACTCTGCAAAGGGGAGGCCCAAGGGGAAAAAATAAGAACACTTTGTTAGTATAATTTTGCTACATATTCAATGTACGATTAAAGAATATTTTATTTTTCATCATACTAGGAAAACCAAAGTCAGATGAGTGTTTCAGAGATACAGAAGTGACTCATCTACCCTTTCAGGGTTTTTACAGTACCCATAAACTGTAACATCTAAGTGTTTAATATGCAAATGTTTTCCATCTCTACAATAATTATACTCACACACTAATCTTTTTGGTCTGGAAAACATTTGGTAGAAGATGTTGTTCAGTAAAAATAGGATTTTAAAAAAGGACAATTTGCATGATCAAGGCTTTAAAACTCTCTGGCACAGACAAATTAACTTATTCTGGCCCTACTCAGTTTCAAAGGAAGTTTTGCATAATTTGGGTTTGTTGATGGGGAATAAGGATCATATTTAAACAACCACAAACTGTGCAAATAAAGCTAATTAAAGCACCAGAAACAGAGGAAGCTATTTAAAATGTCATCTAAAATTCAGATTTCTCAGGGCACTTGCTAGGAATAGTAGTATATAGCACCTTACAAAAGCAAAGTATTCCAAAGCACTTCACATTGTGTTTCTAGATAGAAATAGGCAGGTTTTTGCTTATTAACAGCTCCCCCACAGCCGTTAGCAACCATGATGGGGAGACTCAAATAAAGTCACTAGACCTTTTATTTTACCCCAAAAAAATCAGAGATAGGCAGAGAATGGTGGGTTTGAAACACTGCCTAGGAAAACATTTAAGCACATGCTTAAGTCTAAGCATGGGTGTACTACCACTGACATCAGTGGGATAATTAATTAAAGTAAAGCACATGCTTAAACATTTTGCTGGATTGGGACTTCAATAAACTTACCCAAGAAGTGACAACTTTAATAGCACATAGCACTCAGCAACGCTCTGTATGTGCCTCAACACAGGGATACACCCACAGCATCAATTTCACAAATTCTTTCTTCTCTTCTTGTCCTTCAGTGACAGCTAACAAGTAAGAGTTTCTGTCACTAGCCCCAAACCACTTTGATAACAACAGAGGATGTACTGTTCGCATTTGGAGTATTCAGTGGAAATGCTATATGGTTATTGCCTAATTTTCATTACCATCATATTAATATTTTCATATTACCCTTCTGCTGGCAGGAGAAGAAACTAAGAAAAACTTACTCTGCATGGTGTTTTGCTGGCGACTCTTCCACAGACACATGGCAATGAAAATGATCAGAATAAGGACCATCCCTCCCAGGACACAGCCCACCATCAGATATAGCAAATCGCTGCTCCGAACAGGACCATTTGAGGGGCCAGCATTGCTTCCGCCACCACGATCTGGAGAATTCTGTGGCGTACTCAGATCCTTCACTGGGTATTCCGATGCTCCAGGCGTGCGCTTTACTGGTTGAAATATAGGAAACACATGGTCTTGTGAACCCAGCTTAGAATGAGAAGTCTGCAAATATGTTATTCTACATGTGTTGTTTTTAACCTGTTCTTCAACTACACAATTATGAAGTGGAATTATCCACCACTGAATCTAGTATCCCAAAGATTTGTAAGTAGAAAATTTCAGCTCAAGCTTTTACATAAGCTGATGAAGTCAACTTTTATCGGATAGTTAACTATTAGTCTTGGAAAATCCTTATTATCCATCCACCTGGCTATATCCCCATGCATCTGAGCCATTTTATATTTCAACAAGCAACTGAATATAAGCATTTCTAGAGACTGCACTAGCTTCTAACTTGAAAGAACACAAATCTTTCCACTTCTGAGGTTACGAAAAACCAAAATGTGCATTTCTGTCAACTAACTGTTACCAGATGCCTAGCTTCTACCTGACATGATTGAACCCTGTTGACGTTCATTGTTTTCAAAACTTCATTCTTCAGGAAATTAACAACCTGTTAGAAATCTTACAAAGTTCAGGAAGGAGTCAATATCACACCTGTACTAACGTGAAAGGCATCAACTGTACATTTGCTGGCTACTAAGAAAATACATACTGAATTGTAGCCAGTCTGAGTTTCCCCAAACAATGTAAACAATTATTTATTACTATTGATTTGTTTTGCAAGACTAAATTTTTCCATCAGTGAATGTTAGAACCAAGATTTTAAATGAGTGTTTGTACTGAACATTTTAATAGTATTTTTGCAGCATTGGACTATGCTTTGCTAAAGGTTAACACTTATGCTTTGGGCATTTAATAGAAACCAGTCTAGCTTTTGAATGCTAATTATGTCTTTGTTCATAAATGACCAAAACAAGCTCCACTCAGTATCTAGAGTCTCATCAACTTTCACCTTGAAGAGCTAACACATTAAATACAGTTTTCCTGGTCTATGTTAGGATTTTAAAATGTGTATACCTAACAGATTTGTTCAACATTCTTTCCCTCCTAGTTTAGATAGATGCTATGTGTATGGGGTGATCGCATCTTCCATCTCATCATGGCTTTGCTGGGGTGGTGCCAGCAGAGGCCCATGCTATCCTGTGATGAAATGAGTGGGGGCTGAATGTTCCTTCCCTTGGGTAGACTATAACTTGCCTGAAGACTGAAACAGTTATTCAGGAAGGAGTGAGGCCCACTCACCAAAGAGAAGGACCCAAAAGGCTGCTTTGTGTGGGTGTGCCCTTTTGGTGCCAATTCAAGAAGGATAATGGCTATGGTTTGGGAGCAGAAACAACACTTGCCTCCATTCAGGGATGTTGCTTAGGGTCCCAGGTTCTCTTGATCTGGTCCAAAAAGAAGTTCTGTTTCAAACTAACTGACACTGAAATCAAGTTAAAGCCAGTTACTTTGGTCTGGAATTTTAATGCAGTGTTTCTCAACCAGGGGTACATGAACGCCGGGAGTGGACACAGAGGTCTTCCAGAGAGTGTGTCAACTCAGATTCTTTACCTGGTTTTACAACAGGTTCTAGATCTCTGCATCAGGGCTGGGATCTCTCAGGACTCACTACTGTAACAGCAGGAGGAGGGATAAAAAAATTCAACAAACAACACAGGAGCAGGTGAGAGGGGGATTGCAGGCTAGGACTGGAACAGGATTTTTAAAATAGTCCTCCCATGCTGTGACCATCTGGAATGTCATCACAGCCACCAGCTGCCCAGCTCTGAAGTCAGCACCACAGTCAGCAGCAGCCCAGAAGTATGGGTGTGTGGTATGGTACTGCCATTCTTTCTGTGCGGCCGGTGGTGCTGCTGCATTTGAGGCGGGCAACCAAAGAGTTTTCAAGTGAGGTGAAATGGAGCCTGGGAAGACAAATCAGACTCCTGGAAGGGTTACAGTAGTACTGGAAGCTTGAGAACACTGCTGTAATGCATTATTGCAGTAGGCAGTCAACATGCATAGTAATGGGGGCTGGGATGAGAATATCTGTAAATGTCTGATATTCCAAGATCTGTCTGAAATAGACCTATACTAATGAAGAGCACCTGAGAAAATTAGGACAAACACACACACTCCTAAGGAAAATGACTATTAGGAAGGGTTGCAGGTAAAGAAAATGTTAATATGAGAATCTGAAAGAAGATTGTTCCCCATGGATACTCTTACAATCTTGATGAATTACAGAGTTGTTGATACCTAAAGCCAGACTCTGGGGTATATTCCACCCATGAGGGTAACCCACCACATGCAGTAAAGCTGCAGGTCACAGCTCTCAGTCCTGTGTTATAAAGGCAATAGGTCTTCTCCCTGTCTCTCTTCTCAGAAGTGGCATATTTGCAGACTTACCTGACTTACTCTCAGCATGCCCCCTTCGACAACATAATTTTAAAGATTACTTTGCTTGAAAAACCCAAGTGACTGAGGTTTTTTTTTTTTCCTTTGCAAATAATTACTGATATTTTTCAGAGAACAGTGTTCCCATCTTCTTGCCAGAGGCAGACAGAATTGGTATGAATGGCAGCCAACTTACTCATCATCAATTAAGAATTTGTGCAAGCACTAAAGATATAGTGTAGGCAGAAGTACATTATCTGCCAGTAATCAACTTGTCCTAAAATCTTTGCAAACTGTCTTTTCTGGAGACAAAAATATTGCACTCTGTACAGTCAAAACAACCTCAGAGATAGTAAATAAAAACAATTCACAAAACAATTATAGAATATGGCATCAGCTTTTTAAAATTATTAAATGAGAGGGTCAGGGAGTAAAGAATCAAAGATTAAGGGTTTCTTAAGCAGGCAATTACATTTGACATTGGCTCCCAGATAAACAAGTGTCCCCCCTCACCTTTTGTTTCGCACATCATCACGTTGCTGTACTCACTTTCACCTCCTTCATTATAGCACTGCATTTTAATATCGTAAGATGTTTCGGGCTGCAAGTGGCTTATCAAATGCCATTGCCTTGTACCTAGGAAGAAAAATGAAATTAAATTGTTTTCTTGTTTGCTATGAGACAGGTGCGTGAGGAGGGGAATGTCTGAGTCATGGAAGAGAACAGCTTCTTGACCTTTTCACTGGGCAGAAGTACAATGTTGGGTTGTCACAGCTTTATTTTTAAATGCTTTTAAATTATTTTTAAAATATTATCTATACATATATATGTACTTTGATACAGAGCTGGTTGAAAAATTTCATATGGAACATTTGTTTGTTGGAAAATGCTGTTTTGCCAGAACCACCACTTCTGGAAGGAATGTGTCAATTTCAACAAAACTTCAGTTTGGGTGGGGGAAAAAATGAAAAGACTTTAAAGTGGAAATGCTCTGTTTCAATATTTTCAGAATGGAACATTTTGGGTTTTTTTTTTTTTCTTAAACAACTTTTATTTTTATATTGTAAACATTCAAATTATTTAAAAAAGTAAACCTTGAAATAAAATGTTTTTATTATATTGACTCCCCCCAATTTTGTTGCCTGGGAAGTGTCAGAATTCATTAGTTTTGTTCTGATAACAAATGAAAGATATTTAAATATCACTGAATTTCCTGTGAAACAAAAATTATGGTTGATGTACAGCTCTAATTTAAAAAGAGAAACTTATTTTGATTTCTTACATTTGGCATTATTCTTTACTCTGAAAGATTGTAAAGCACTTTACAAGCTACCATACACATACACAGAAATCCCTTCATCCATCATTGACATGCATGCCTTTAGGCTGGAATGTGCCAGCTGTTTAACAACCTACAGTGTTTAGGAAAAGGAGGGAGGTAGACTATATCAAAGTGAAACAGCAGAAGTTTAGGTATATAGAATGGAATTACTCTCATGTTAGAATTTGGCCAGAGCACAGTGAAAATACTCTGACTCTTTCAAGAGTACCACGGGCTCTTCAGTGCTTATAGGTGTGAGGCCCGTGTTAAAATTCTAGTCACCCAAGATTTTCACAGGAAAGATTCAGCTGAAGTTAATGTTATGATCTCTCCTATTTCAGTTATAGAAGCTGCAAATAATTTAATTTATTTTGTGAAACATACTAGAGAGCTCTCTTAGGTTTGGTCTACACTTATGAGGAAAAATCGGCAGCAGTCATCAGGAGGTATGTAGCTTGTGCATCTCCCATCAACTTCCTAAATTCTAATTAGCACAGCATCCCCATTTAGCTGCACTGACAAGGAATGCCCTCCCATCGAAACCGTGTTACTCTTCTTCTGCGGCTGGATTTATTGAGCTGATTTCCAGATCACTTGAATGGGCCTGTGCCTTCACTCAACAGACCCCAGAGAATCAGTCCAGCATTACCAAATTTACTGCCTAACTGAAGACATATTCTTATGTAATAGTCCTGTGTTTCTTACTCTCCCAGCTTCTTGGGGCACAGACTCCAAACCAAGCAGGCTTCTCTAACAAGACTGATTTTTGTCATCTCTGGCTCCTAGCCAACCCTTCATTAAGACACCCTCCTGAAGTACGGAGCACTTCAGTATAAATCACGCTCGGTTTTTACTTTCACAGACTTGTGACAAATTTTAATAAACAAGGACCTTCTTTTGAGAGTTTAATTAACTGTTTGAGCACTTCTAATCCCTTGTGGAAAATCCCACCTTGAACTGGCTCCACTGTTTCTAAGAAGCTGTCATACCACCTACTGATTTAAGTATTAATTAAAAAAATAAAGCCCACTTGGCTGCAACGTTGTGCCATCACGATTCCATTCTAACTTGACAGAATTGAAGTTGAAATACAATTCCTACGGCTGTGGCACCAAAAATATCCTATAAAGGATGGTGGTTTACACTCTAAAACACAAGAAAGGATTTTTTTAACTGCTTTTTTTCAGTGCTCTATGAGGTGAACTGCTATGAAACTGAACTTAGTTCACACACACTAAAAGGAATAGATGGCCCAAATAACTTCTATTTAAATATTGGTTGATGTTGGAACTGGCCTATTCCTAAAGCACATTTTTCCAAGGCTTTTGCTTCTGTCTCCCCTCTCCCTCCACCCGCAAACATTCTTCTTGGTAATTACTATACTGGGTTTTAGGTTTCCGCTTTAAACCATTAGTGGAACTGGAATCAGTACAGGCACTTTAACTGTGCTCTCCATGCACCATTAGGAAGGAAAAACATTTAAACAACTGACATCAGACTACATTTAGGTTTAAAATTCAATCATCAGGATTGAAGCAACAGGGAAAAATTCATTGCATGTAAGCAGGAAAGGGCAGGTTTAATTTTGCTTTTGCTGAAAGCTACAGATACTCAAGACCCAGATGATGCAAACACAAACATATTTATAAAATTGCTCATGGCAACTTTTATAGAGGAAAAGCTGTCTGTAAGCTTTTGACTGTCTCAGAAGACAAGATGGAGCAGGAAACATTAAAGAAAGCTTAAAGCAACTAGTTAAGTAACAACCCATAAGAGCAGTTCTTCCACTAGTAAAAGAGCCCTTGCAAGATAAAATCTGTCAAAATGAGACAGGATTCAAAAGTAACAGGGAAGACTATGAAGGCCAGATTAACCATTTGTAACATATCGTAGTTAGCCAAAATGTATGGCACTTAAATTAAGGATCACAAGCTTCTTTACACACTTTTTAAAGTAAAAAAAGAATCAAGTCATGTTTTAATAGAAAAACTGCTTTTGCTATTTTACAGAAACACAGTAAAAGAAAGTTTTCACGTTTAAAGTTTCCATCATGTGAATTTAGTTTTAGCACAACTGAGTGGCTGCTAATCGTTTCAGACTGTCCCAAACTTTTTGGAATGCACAAATGTGAAAAACAGAAATAAGTGAATTTCACGGCACAGTGGACCACGCTTAAATAAATGCACAGTGGATAACATTCATAACACACACGTTCTGTGCTACAGAAGGCTAAAATATATTTACAGCCAAAGATACTGACTGCATAAGCTTTAAAGCAATGCTCTGAGCCCCAACACTAGACATTTAACAGTCCTACAGTCTGCAAAAGCTTATGTCATGCTTTACACTCCTGGGCAGGCTACAGTCAAAAGGGAGGAATTTTCAAAGTAAGGGTCTACTCCTCCCTCAACTGAAGTCAATGGCAAACTCCCCCTTAGCTTCAATGGGGCAGGATCAAAGTCTCTACATTTATTTAGGCCAGATGATTAGCAAGTGTTAAAAAATGCAAAATTTCACTGCTTCTTCCATGAAAATTATGACCTAAAAGTTCACATCAAAATAACCCACTGGCTCATTGTATCTGTTATCAATGAGTTCAAAGAGCAAAGCGTAAATTATGCTAGTTAAACTGCCAAACACTCACTGAATCTTGGGCTCAGAGAAGCTTCCTTATAACAAAGAGTAAAAAGATAAGCACCTCCTAAAAAGTTACTGGAGAGACTTCCCAATTTACAACAGAAAATGGAGGTTACTTACTGTAGCAGAAGGGCCCTTGAGATGTTTGGTCCCTATATGTATTTCACATGTGGGTATGCATGTAAACCTTGCACCAGAGTCTAGAATTCCTTTGAAGCAGTGTTCACAGACTCTTCCAGCTCCTGACCAGATTTTAAGAGGCAGTGTGAAGAAATTCCTCTCCAGTTCCTCCTCTTACTGCAATCCAACCAGATCCGAAGCAGAGGAGATGGAAAGTGGGTAGTGAGCTACAGATTGTGACTGCACATCTCAAAGAACCTCCATTTACAGTAAGAAAGCTGCATTTCTTCATGTGCTGGTCCCCTATGTGTAACCTACATGAGTGACCATCAAGCAGTGTGCAGACTAGAGGAGGAGCACGGAAACTGGTAGCAAAGAGTAATACTGCTACAGCTTCATCCGCTCTTGCTGCTCATGTCAGAGCACAGTGTGATGTAAAAATATAAAAGGACCTCCAACTTGCCAGTCTGCAGATGTTCTGCAGTGGACTGTCCGACAAGGATGCTGGAAAGGCAGTTTGTGCCCATGTGGAGTGAACTATGATACACCCAGGAGGAGGAAACTTTGCTATTTTGTAGTGTTGTTAGATGTATCCCAAAACCTATTTACTAATCCTCTGTGAGGCTATTGCTTGTCCCTGTGACCTTTCTGCCAATGCAAAAGTGTCTTGTAGATTTTCTAACAGGTTTGCTTTTCAGCAGGGAGAATGCTAGAGCCTGATACCAAGTGAGTGAAGTCTTCTCCTTGGAAGTGATGCAAGGTTTCAGAAAGAAACAGGTAAATATTGTTTGATTGATGTGGAACTTGAACTCATTTTTGGGGAGGAATTTGTGGTGCAATCAAAGGAAAATCACTTCCTTGTGAAATACCCTATAAGGAGGGGCTGCCATGGCTTGCACCTCGTCAACCCTTCCTGCCTAAATGATGGCTACTAATAATACCACCTTCACGGACAGCTGGGTCTTGGCACATGTTGCCAAAGATTTGAAGGGTGGGCCTGAGAGAGTTGAAAGGACACGGTTAAAGTCCCATTGAGGCATAGGTTTAATGTCCAGTGAAATGGTCTTGATAAAGCCTACATAAAAATAAAACCGTGGTCAGGTGTGTGAAAACAGAATGTCCTTCCACCAGGGATAGGAAGGCATTAATTGCTGCTGGGTCCCTGGCAGCAAACTAAGGGTTATGATTGAGTTCTTTTAGAAGAGAAGATAGAATCTTTCTTGCTCTGGGTCAGGATTTCCTGAATGGGGCAAAGTATAAGCGCTCCCTCTCAGATGCCTACCCAAACATCAGGCCATGAGATGGAGTGAGCTAGGCTTGGGGTGCTTTCATTTTCCCGCTATCCTGAAATGCATGGATCCTGATGGAGTGGTGTGTTGACATGTCAAAGCTTTGTGAACCAGAACTGTCTGAGACAGCAGGATGCTGGGTGGGCTCTGTCACACTGGATGTTCCATTAACTTGGAACAGAAGATGGATGAGAGAAAAGCTTATCTGAGGTTGTTTGTCCAGGGGAACGCTCCTCTGGGAGTCCTGCCTCGGGTTCCTCTGGAACAATACATGGAAAAACACTGTCCATTTGGGACACAAACAGGTCCCATGTCATGATGGGATATGGTGGGTAGGATTGCCGTGGATCTCTTACTTGTGGTCTCTGCTTAATCTCTCTGCAAAGGGAGTTATGGACAGCCAGGAAATATGCAGTCTATATGGTGACAAGACTTCTTATACACCAGTTCCAGATTCTGACCGCTTCCATGAAGAGTGGATGAGATCTCGCTCCTCCATGTTTGTTTACATAGACCACTGTGGTGATATTGTCTGACATTGTATACACATGGAGAGAGCGCATGAGAGGAAGAAAAGCCTGCACGCCAGGAGGACCACTTTCAGTTCCAGAAAGTTCTACACAGCCTGGCCTCTCATGGGGTCCAGGTACCCTGAGCAGTGTGGCTGACCAAGCATGTACCCCATCCTGTCAAGGAGGCATCTATCAAGATGGTTGCCCTTGGAAGGGGAGGGCTGAAGGAGCTCTTCCACCATGACTTTGCTTGGGTTAGACCATCAAGTAAGGAAAGCAAGAACTCCAAGGAAATGGTGACTGACACTGATGCAATCCCTATCCAATCAGTAGATCAAGTGGAGCCAAGCTCGTAGGCACTGCAAGTAGGGACTAGGAAAGAGGTCTATAGATGTACGTGGCCACATGGTCCTATAGAGAGAGACATCAGTACTCTGTAGTTTGAGGTTTGCAGGTAATGCAGGAGATCAGGGTGCTTGTTCATTGCCTAAAATCTATCCACAGAGAGGAACACTTTCATACAGACTCAGTCCAGCTTTGCTCCTATAAAGTTGATTGTCCATGTGAGTGACAAAATGGACTTGCCTTCCTTTATGCAAACACCTAAGATGTCAAGGAGGCTCCAAAGAAACACTGTTGTTGATATAGCCTTTTGGTGAGATAGGCCTGCTAGGAGCCAGTTGTTCAGGTATGAAAGTATGGTATATCCCTGACACCATCTGGATTGCTACTGCCGCAAAAAAAATTCACGGACAACCTGGATGCCATAAAGAGTCCAAAACGGAGCACGAGGAACTGGTAATGCTCTTGATTAGTCATGAAATGCAGGAACTTTTCTGTGTGATGGTTCAATGTCCACATGGAAATGTGTGTCCATGTTGAGAGCTATGAATCACACTCCCTCCTGTAGGGAGGGGATTATAGATACCAGCATAGTTTTCCTGAATTTCAGCTTTTGGATAAAGATGAAATGCTGACGGTCCAGGATGATCTCCATCCTCTGTCTTTTTTGGTGATTAGGATATATGGGTAATAGAACCCATTTTGAATATGGGGAGAAGAACCTTGAATACCTATTCTGCTGGCAGTGGCGGCAAAGTGACATGGAGGTGCCTCTGGTCTGAACACTGCCATCAGCTTGACCTCATCTTTACCTGTTGCAGAAACATTTGCGACGTACTTTATGCTAGATCAACGTGCAGTGCTGACTGTATGCCCTTTTTCAGGGCCAAGCTCAAATTAAATCTTGAAAAAGAGCCATCATGCAAAGCCAAAAGGCAAACTTCACCTCAGCATCACTAACGTGAAGGGCTCTGACACTTGTGCAGTCAACATGCACTTGAGCCTGTTTCTGAAAATGATCAACTTGACTCCTCTGCTTCCAACAACTTGTGCGACAGTTTTAAGAATAAGATACTGGCTATTGCCAAAGACTTCTTTGGAACAAATAAGAATAAACAACCTGACTGGCTTGCTGCATCTGCTGCTTACACTCACAGAAAAGAAAAAAACAAGCTCACCTAAGTACATTTCTACAACCAGCTAAGTCCAGAACCCTTAAGTTCAAAAAGGCTAAGGCAGTGGTCCAGAAAGTCAATAGAGAATGTGCCCAGATGTACTAGCAAGACTTACATAAGAAGATTCAGACATGCGTTGAAAGAGGGAACATTCAAGGTAGCTATGATGGAATCAAAAAGGCACTTGTCAAACCTGAAATGAAAGATGACACCACCCCTAACTGACAGGCAAGAACAAGCCAACTGATGGACTGAGAATTAGAAAGAACTCTACTCAAAAGGATGCCATTATCTGTGACACTGCCTTGGTTTCCGTTCTCCAGCTTCCAACAACACAGAAGCTGGACCAAATGCCAAAATCTTTATGATACAGAGAAAGCAGCCAAAGAGACTGTGCCTGGGAAAGAAGCAGGATTGCCTATAGACAGGAGGCAGAAAACTTGCAAGTGACATTCAGGCACTTCTCTGCACCTGCTGAGAAGAAAGCCACATACCCCAGGATCTGAACAATACAAACATAATTCCCTTACACCAAAAAAAAAAAAAGGGGGGGACGGACGGACAGAGTGGACTGCAGCAGCTACAGAGGGACATCTCTGCTCAACATGGTCAGCAAGGTGCTTGCAAGGGTCCTGCTGAAATGACCCCAAGTCCTCATTAAGAGAGTTTCTGCTGAGATCCAGTGAGGGTTCAGAACTGGGCTCACCATGACTGACACGTCCTTCACAATGTGCTTGTTGCAAAAGCAGCTGTGAACAAGCATTGCTCTATGAAATATCTGTTGACCTACAGAAAACCTTCAACATGGTTGGCAGGAATGGCAATTATAAGATGTCACTGAAAATTCGCTGTCCACAAAATGTGCTATCCCTATTTAAGGAGTTCCATAAGAGAATGAAGGCATCCTAACCAGTACGAAAATGAAACATTGTCTGAGTTTAGTATTGATACTGGCATGAAGCATGGCTGTGTCTTGGTGTCTACTGGCTTCAGCATCATCTTCTCTATTCTTTTTAAATACACTTTCAGAAATGATCATTTTGGCATGCTGACTGATTTGAGGAAGGATGGCAGTTTGTTTAACATCAGGTGATTTCAAAGTAAACAGCACTTCCTCAAGGTCACTATTCAGGATCTGCTCTTTGCAGATGATGCTGCAGGGATCTGTCCTTGTGCCTATGTGACTGTCACTTACTCTCATAGAGAACTCTGTGTGATGAGTCCTTGGGCTTTGATGTTCCGGACTCCACTGCAAGGCTTGCGCTTGGAGGGACACCGCTGTTTCACTGAGGCTGATGTACAAAGAAGTCTTGTGGATCCATGTCAGAGTGGGGCCTCAGATTCATCCATCAGGAACTTTTCAGCTGGAGCTCATAAGGCTCTCTAGTTCTGGGCAGGAAGGATTTACAGATACTGCACTTTGCAGATACATGTGCCTCATCCACACAGTGCAGGAACCAATGATGCTTGTCGCTGATGGAGAAGAAGCGATGGCAAGGAGATGCAGTCCTTGAATCCTGGAACCTTAGGTACAGTCCCAGGATGGGAGAGGATTTCCCTTGACCAGGGACGGGATGTGGGGGAATTTTCAATTCTATACTAAATGATATTCTACCTAGACGTGCTAAGCTAAGAGAAACTATTTACAACTAAATTTTTATAGGTTCTGCAACATCAGTGAAGGAGGACACAATTCTGACTCAGGCCATGCAGTGGTAAGAAGGAACTGCAGAGACACCGACCTTCATTGTGTCTTCCATAGGTCAGCAACTCCAACGTTAAAAAGAGCCATTTTTAAAAAATTTCTTCAATAATCAAGTGTTTTGAGAGCAGCAATGGGTGTAGCCTCCTGGTAGGGGATGGAGGGCAGCTGGGAACTGGAACAGGGAGCCTAGCACAGGGTCCCTTGCTGACGTGGGAGCCCAGAACCAGGAGCAGACCCCCACGCCGGCTCCCCCAGTGGTTGGGGGGGGGGCAGCAGAGCCTGGAGCCACAAGGGGTCAGTCAAAGAGCCACAAGTGGCTCAGCAGCCACAGTTTAAAGACTCCCATCTTAGACCTTCAGCCAAGAGCACAAGGAGAGTTACTGAGCTTGTGCGAGTCAACAGACACTGCTCTGAAGAAGTTCCAGGCTTAAGCGCATGACGTGCATGTTTGCCCGTGTGTGTGACACACACAGGAACCATGAATCAAAGAAGAACTAAAGGTTCATCTATCTTAGAGAACTCTGCACCCCTGAAACTAAATCTAAAATCCTAATTAGAACAGTGCAAGCCCCTAATTGTTAGGTGCATGTAAATTGGCTTAACTTTCATTGTCAGTTTATTTTATTTTAGTTAGGTAGTAGATCAACCGATGTTGGTTAAAGTACATCTGCATTTATGGCTGTCAGTGGTGCAACAAAGATCAATTAAAAGTGGACTTTATTAAGTTTGCAATGTGGATAAAAAACAAGTTTATGCAGGGGTAGAATCTGGAGCTGAATAGTTAAGATCTATACTGCTGGTGGCTATATTATTTATGCCAAATTATTGTGGTTAAAGTAGTTTAAATGTTACGTAAACACAGCCATTACAGCTAGGTTACAGTCTTCCCCATCAAGTATCTGGCACACTGCCTCAGATATTGCACACACGTCTTCGTACCTTCCACAACATCCCTCTTGTAATCACTATCGTTGTCACTGTCAGTTGGCCGGTAATAGATGTAAAATCCTTGGATAGGAGTATTGTTATTGCTTGAAGTAATGTACTGAAAAAGAAAACACAGACAAAATCCATTTAAAATTAAAATATATGATGATGTTTCAACAGCATGTTTTGACAGGAATAAATCTACTTCACTCAGAAAAAGATCAGACGTATTTTCAAGAAAGAGTGATCTTACATTATATAAAGCTACAAGAAACTACTGTAATTCAGATGGTGTAACAGTTTCCATTCTAATCCCCTGCTGTCAGTCACCAACTGCTGTCTGAAACTTCCATTTTGGCTAAGAATTTTTGCATGCTGGACTTGTGTA
The DNA here is from genome assembly GCA_007922195.1 of Podocnemis expansa. Classification (NCBI taxonomy): domain Eukaryota; kingdom Metazoa; phylum Chordata; order Testudines; family Podocnemididae; genus Podocnemis; species Podocnemis expansa. The sequence goes on from ML682025.1 coordinate 10,854,514, forward strand.
AGAATGACAGACCCCAGTTAATGGTGGGTGGGATCAAACCTGGGATCTTCGAACCCCCACTGCATGGGCTATGAAAGACATGACTCTTAGCCAAGGCTGTAGCACATTCATGAATCTCTAGCTAGGCTAGATGTCACTAGAGGGGAACAGAGCACCACACCAAGCAGGGATTACATCTGCACAAAAGGTGAATTTCCTAGAGTGTTGTGGTTTTTTTTTTTTGTTTTTTTTTTTTTTTGTTTTTTTTTTTAACCTAGCTGTTCCACCTCTTTTGAACACAAGGAGACTGGAAAACATACATCCTTTCCACTAAAAAAAATTTGCCACTTTTTTCTGAACAGCCATACAGCTGAAACAATTGTGGTTTAAAAGTTGAAAACAGGCCTCGGCATAAGTCAGTGCCTTTCTGTGTTCAAGGGAATTGTATGTGATTTGACAGAGGAATAAGCCTTTGAAAATCAAAGCAAGTGTGCAAAGATTGTTTTTATAAGGTTGCACAGTGTAAAGTGAAAGATCTGCTCTACATGTGTGTAGAGCTAAAATTAACTGCATAGTGAAGCGCTTAATCAAACGTATGCTGTGAATGCAGACACACGAGACTGAGGAAAGCCTCATTAAAGGCTGAGAACGGACTCCTGCAGTCCACAAGTGCCCAGCAGAGGTCCATGGCAGGGAACTCCCCTCAAGGCATGCTGGAGAGAGTGCAGCTGTAAGACAGAATCCAGTGTTCTCTTTTGAACTTAAGACTCACTCCCATTTGAAGATAGGACTCTAAGTCAAGGATATATTGGACCATAGTGACAGAAAATATTACACGAATCATATCATTTCAGACATGGTATCTGGTCGTGCGTCTGAAGACTGCAGTAATAAATGGGGGCAGAGTTCAGGTTGCCCAGTGTTAATCTGGGTTAAACTGACAGGCTTCAGCTACGCATAAAACTTGTATCAGCATAGCTATGTCAATCAGAGGCATGAAGAAACTAACATCCAACTCACAAAGCTATGCTGGCAATAAAGGAGTGTTTCTCTCCACAGAGCTAATGTTGTTCAGGGAGGTGGTGTTCTTAATCTGTACCCAGCAGAAAAAGCTGGTTCTATCATTCTAAGTTGCATCCAAACTAGGAAACTGTGCTAGCATTACTAGGCTAACCTGCCTGTGCTGGCACTGATTCTGGATTGCAGGCACAGCTGGTGCTTCCTGACTTTCAAATTCAGACTTAACTTTCTGTTAACCTAGAAATCCACAAAAAGGCTCTGATGATCTCCTCTAAGAAATTGTAGATGTAGTTGCTTCAGTTGATTGATGTTTTATCTTTCCACGCTGAACTTGTTCAAGCAAACTGCTGAACTGGGAATTCTGCCGTTTAAAAATTAGCCTAATGATGCACCATGGTTGTATACATCGATGTACAAAAGCAAAACGCTAATGATACGGTGGATTTAAATAAGGACTTTAAAAGATTTGTTTAGGAAAGACAGGATTACAGAGGAAAGGAGAGGAATGTTTGTGCAATATGGAATTCATTGGATATGCTTCCTCTTCCGTTGTAGCCTACTGAAAATTCTCAATACAAAATATGAATTTGAGGCTAAGCTAAGACTTTTAGTGTGTGCATAATACAACAGTAGATCTTTTCCAAAGGCTCATATTGCCTAAAACAGGATTTATTAGAAAAATAACACCTCTGAGCTGTTTGGAAAAGTTAAAGTTGCTGTTAACATCCACTACAAGTACAGCAACAACTCATATTCCCAGATCTTAAATCTCACAGTAGAGGAATAAACGAGCTGACTGACATGGTTCATGGGACGGAGCCAGCCATGAATCTCTGTTAGGACTATCACTCAGTACTGAAGGAAACAATTACATTGCTAGCTTGAGTGTGTTGGCCTCAATCCTTCACTTTAAGAGCTTTCTAACTGCCAAATCAGCAAGAATTAGTCTACAAAAGGGGGAAAAGAGCAGGAATCAAGTGTACTCACAGTCCATTTTAACATGATCTGAGTGTCACTGACTGCCTCAGTATAGGCAATGTGAGGTCCTGTGATCGGGCGGTTGGAAAACCGGCTGGTAAAGCCAGCAACTTGATACGGTCGAGATGGTGCGCTTCGTGGACTATCTCCATAATTATTAGCAGCAATCACACGGAATTTGTATGTGGCTCCTTTCAAAGATAAAATTAGGGGTCAGATAAAAATACCTATGCTCTCAAACAAGCAATTAAATCACAAAATCACAGAGAAGTCTATCATAGCGGAATTAGTTCTAAACTGATTTCTTGGGATTTAAAAAGAACTATTTGCTATCAATGATGTTTCTTTAAGTGGTTGTAGATGCTTAACCTGAGTAGTTTGAGATGCAGAACCTGCTCTTATGCAACATTAAAAGGCTAGTCAAATAATTGAGAAGAAATTTTCAAGAAAATGGTATTTTTCCTCCTCCTAAAGCATAGATTGTCCAGTTAAGATTAGATGAGTATATTCCTCAAGACCAGTCCCAGATTCTTTTAGAGATCATCGACGATGTCTCTTCTTTTCTATTTCTAAAGTTCACTTGCACTTCTCTCCCATCCAAATAATTAGCTGGCTTAGTATGTTTATTCTCTTATTCCCCAGCCTGATAACACTTGCTGAGCAATGGGAACAAAACAAAACAAAACAAAAACAGAACAAACCATAACCACCCCCCCCACCAACCCAAACCATGGATGCCAGCAGAAAAGCAGAACAGCAATTCTAACCTAGATTTAGTATTTACCAGAAATGACAATTAAGTATGGAGAGGCTGAAAGAAAAATGTATACAAACCACTAACAAATGTCAATTTAAAAAAAAAAAAAATCATCAAACTTTAGGGGGTAATTATTTTCCTATTAGAGAGCTCCAATTAAAATAAGTTCTTAACCCGAGGCAAGCTAACTACAGATAAAACAAACCTTTTTAATTGTGTTTATATTCTTAATGAATCTGCAATTATTTTACATTCTGAAGTGAATGATCCAAAACCAGAACTACTATTTCTTACAAGACCAAGCAGTCTTCTAAATGAAAAAGGACTTGGAACAAAAAGTCCGGGGGGGGTTAAAGAATTTAATACCTGGCTCTAAATTGCGAACTTCCACCGACAGTTTAGAAGGAGAGATGTTATCGGCTGCAATTAGCCAATCGCTGTTTCGACTCATGCGCTTGTACTCTACTTTAAACGCAGTGATAGGGGAGCCACCATTTGCACGTGGGATCCATGTGACATAGACAGAAGTCTCTGATGCTGTTGATATAGCAGGGCGATCTGGAGCCTCTGGAACTGAAATAGGAAATTGAGGAAGATGTACACAGAAGTTAGTTGAGAAGCATAGTCCCAAAGGGGCAGCCGTGTTTGTCTAGTAAAGCAAAAAAAAGCAAGGAGTCTTGTGGCACTTAAAGACTTAGATTTATTTATCACATGAGCTTTCATGGGAGAAAATCCCACTTCGTCAGACGCTTTGAAGAGGGGGAACTTACAGAAGGGGATGAAAATAAATGCAGGGAACTGTAAGACATGGGATCAGGTCATACTGCAGCAGCAAATCAAATCAGAGCACTTGTAAGGATTCAAACTCTAGGAAACAGAACATAGAGGGAGGGTGAAGTCAAATTACTTGTTATAATATGAAAAGAATCCATAATCACAATTAAGTCCTGCTTTCACACAATCTAATTTGCATATTAGTTTGATATTGGCTGTTCCTCTTTGAAGTCTTGATGTCCCATTGATTTTCTTGAGGAACATCATTAACAAATCATTAATGGAGTGATTAGGAAGATGGAAGTGCTCAGCACCTGTTCTTTGTGTTGTGATTTCTGATGTCACTTTTGTGCCCATTTATTCTTCTGCATAGGGACTGTCCTGTTTGTCCCATGTATAAGGTGTGGGGGCATTTCTGACAAATGATGGTATAAATCACATTAGTGGATGAGCAGTTGAATGACCCTTTGATGGAGTCGCTGGCTTGATTAGGTCCTATGATGGTGTCTTTTGTGCAGATATGTGGGCAAAGTTGGCAGCGTAGTTTGTTGTCGGGATATGTGCCTGCTTTGATGTTTCTGTTGTTAGGTCTGTAGTTGCTGATGAGTTTCTGTTTAAGGTTCGGGGGTTGTCTGTGGGCAACAAGAGGTCAGTCTCCCAATGCTAGAGAGAGTGAGGGGTCGTCTTTTAAAAGAAGCTGTAGATCCTTAATGATCTCTTGTAGAGGTCTGACTTAAGGGTTGTATGTGGTGACCAGTGGTGTTCTATTGTTTTCTTTTTTTGGGTCTCTCCTGTAGTAGTTGACTGCATGTACCTGTCTGGCTCTGTCAATCTGTTTCTTTACTCCTCCAGGTGGGTACTGTAGTTTTAAGAAAACTTGATAGAGATCCTGAAGAAGTCTGTCTCTGTCTGAGGGATCAGAGCAAATGCGATTATATCTTAGGGCTTGGCTGTAGACAATGGATTGTGTGGTGTGTTTAGGATTGAAACTGGAAGGATGTAGATAACTATACCGATCAGTAGGTTTTCGGTATAGAGTGGTGTTGATGTGTCCATCCCTAGTTTTACTGTAGCATCCAGAAAGTGGATCTCCTGTGTGTAGTGTTCCAGGCTCAATTTGATTGTGGGGTGGAAATTGTTGTAATCGAGATTAAGGACCTACAGCCTATTTTAAAAGATGACCCCTCACTCTCCCTAGCCTTGGGAGACAGACCTCTTGTCGCCTACAGACAACCCCCGAACCTTAAACAGAATCTCACCAACAACTACAGACCTAACAACAGAAACATTAAAGCAGGCACATATCCCTACAAACAAACTATGCTGCCAACTTTGCCCACATATCTGCACAAAAGACACCATCATAGGACCTAATCAAGCCAGCTGCTCCATCAAAGTGTCATTCATTAATGTGATTTATTCCTTCGTGTGTTGGAAATGCCCCCACACTTTATACATTGGACAAACAGGACAGTCCCTATGCAGAAGAATAAATGGGCACAAAACTGACATCAGAAATCACAACACAAAAACACAGTTGGTGAGCACTTCCATCAAACAGCCAAAATTGAACTAATATGCAAATTAGATTGTGTGAAAGCAGGACTTAATTGTGACAATGGATTCTTTTCACATTATAACAAGTAATTTCACTTCACCCTCCATGTTCTGTTTCCTAGAGAGTTTGAATCCTTTCAAATGCTCTGATTTGCTGTTGCAGTATGACCTGATCCCATGCCTTACAGTTCCCTGCATTTATTTTCATTCTATTCTGTAAGCTCCTCCTCTTCAAAGCATCTGACGAAGTGGGATTGTCTCCCACGAAAGCTCATACGATAAATAAATCTGTTAGTCTTTAAGTGCCACAAGACTCCTTGCTTTTTTGGCAGAGAAGCATTAAATGCCTCTCTCTACAGAGAATGCCTATAATAAGTTTAATCAATTAATTGTGCAGGGTGCTTGTCGCTCAGTGGCTAACACCTCTGGGAAGGTCTGAGACAAGAGCCATTGGCTGCCCTAGCAGGGCATCACTTGCTGCAGATGAATGAGTTACCTGCAATGGGAGGAATGGGGGTGGGGCCCAAATTGGGCAGGAGAAGCTAGAGGAAGACCCTCTAGTGGATGCCCAGCCCCCTCCTAAGAGTTAGGGACAGATTCATGGCTGGCCCTATAGAGGGAAGCTCACTGCTGAGGTCACAGGCAGAGTGCTTATCACTCACTGGCTAACACCTCTGGGATGGTTAATCAATTAAGTTACACAAAGTGTTTCAAACATGGAGCATTCTTAAATTCTCCTCCCACAGACATTCCAGAATGTTAAAATGAGAGGTGCTTTTTCCCTTTTATTCTTCAGAATCGGGAAGAACCTAGTACTATAAACTCAGATTCTGCATGAAGACTTAGTTGGGGAGGTGAATATTGCCATTTACAACATCAATGACAGCTGCATCAGACCAATGCAACTCAATTATGGAGCGCAAAAGTGTTCTTAAATAACCAACAACACTCTACCAAAAAATAGGGGAATTATGTACGTCATTCAACCCAACTGAAAGAGACATTCTAACACACTCATCCTAGCCTCTTCCTTGGTGCTACAAAAAAAAGAGCACATACAACAGGCAAATAAGAATAAAAAATTTGAACTGAAATTCCCCAAGCCATGAAAAAACCTGATCCATAAATAACACTAAGCACTGAATAGCATACAACATAATTTAGACAGAACAAGAGCAAACCAAACACATAACTAATCATATTAATACTTACTGAACTCACTTGAAGTTACAGACAGCAGTGGAAACAGAGAAAATTGAAAAAGTTGGTGTTAGTAATCTGGTTATATCCATTCTGACACCTTAAGTCTGCATTGCACTGACTTATACACATTGTTAAAGCAGAACATCATGGAGGGAGGAAGGAATTTAATGAGAAACAGAAGGGCAATAGGTTAACTGGTACTTAATAGGTCTGAATTCTTAAAACTCTTTTTTCAGTTTATTTGGGTAAAATTTTCAAGAAGTGCCAAAGGGACTTAATGAGGCTAAGTGTTATTTAGAAAATTGAGATATGTGCTTAAAAGCATTAGTCACTTTTAAAAATGGGATGTGGGCACTTCTAAAAATTTTATCTTTTGAGCTAGTTATTCACCCTCGCTTTGACACCGATCTCTGCAAACAAACTTAACATACTACAGGGAAAAAACGACATTTAGCAGTAAGATATTTAAAGGAACATTTTCATTTAAAAAAATCACACTTATTTGAAAATGAATTGCTTATTGTTACAATATCCAATTTGACCATCACTGATAAACTACAGAAAAGACATTTTCTTTGTGCATCTGATGGCACTTTGTATATCATTATCTTCTCTATTTCCCCTGTATAGTCTGCATCTCTTGTCCCTGTGGATTTTTTACAAAGTCAGAGAGGAGAGACTACCATAAACATACAGTAGGAAAAAGTCATTGTAAGTAATCAAAATTAGCAGTGACATTAGGGGTTAGATCTGTTAATCAAAACACTTTACTCATTTTTGGAAACTGACTACATTTCAAAGTAAGTGTCCCTTTAAATAATATAAATTCATTCACTGGATGAGAAAGCTATTTGACAATATCTCAGTGTATAAACTACATACTTCTCTAAGATATGCACTACATTTTGAGGATTTATAAGTATTATTGCAACAAATGAGTGGACAAATCAAAGTGACTACTTAATACACTGCCTAACTGACTGGCGTGAACTAACCTTTTAGTTATCATTCATAAAACACAAACAATCTGATCCTTTTCTCTAAAACTGGATGCAAGCACAGAAAGTCAGATAGTATGAAGTCACTTATATCTGAGCCTTGCTAACAGATGGTTCACAAGAGAAAGAGACCTGCAACAGAAAGACAGACTTAAGAAATGAAGAGAGGACAAAAAGGGACACTTGACACAGATGCACAGAACAGTCATAAGGGCTTGAGATATTAGCTTAAAACCATCTCTTTTTACATTATAACATGTAAACTGGAGCCAATCCGCACGCCTACCTCCGCTGTGTCGAGACGGGTCTGGAAGGACCACCCCAAAGTTATTTGTCCCTTCCTGAATGACAGGATGTTTAGGAATGCCAACTGGGGGAGATGGAGCCTGTGTGTTTTTTGAGGATGATGGTCTTTCTGGAAAAAAAAAATTTGATATGATAAACAGCTCAAGCGACCGGAGAAAACATTGCTGGAAAAGGAATCATTACAGTATGCTCCCTCTAAGTATGCTTTTACACAACATATCAACTTTTACTGCGGTGTGGCTGATACTAACCCTGGCTCCAGTACCTAGCCAAGCTCGCTGTGCACTTAGGAGATCCTCAGGAACAAAAGAACAAAAATTCTTTATGTCAATTGACTGAATCACTGCACAGGCCTGAGGCTGGAATAATCTCCATAAAGACTGCACAGCTGTATAGCACTTGTGTATATTAATTAAACTCACCTCTAGATTAAGGGACACAAGGTTCAACATGTCTTACCCTGGCTTCCCAAGTCATGCCCCTCAGTGCACCAGACCTACCAACACTAGTACAGGACCCAGGATGAAAGCCACCTAGCAACAGTGTGGTAAATAGGTAATGAAGCCTCAAACTGGAAATTAAAAACTGACACCAGTGTCCATAGCACATGGCTGCCTTCACATGGAAATAAATCACTAACGCATCTAATGATGTTTACAACAGATTGTTTTTGTGTTATATGACCAATTGTTTAAATCTTTATTATTAGTAGTATTTTATGCAGAGTGGAGAATACGGCTGTTCAGACGTTTAATGGCCCCGATGCTCAGTTTAAACTTAAATTAAAAAAAAAAATCACTTAAGTTGGCCATGAGAATTGGAGAGTGCTCTCAATACAGCACACCCCCCACAAAAGTAGCACAACAACATGCACTGGAAGTTTCTGCTTACGAAAGGCCAAGGCCTCTTAACACAAGGGTTTCAGAGGTCAGGACTGAAGCACCTTTATTATTTTGGATGACGACATCCAGAATTGAATGACCAGTCAGGACTGAGACTCTTTTTGAAAGTTACGTGGAAAATGCAGACCAGGAGCTGGCTGCTTTCTGACTCAGCTTGTTTATTTTCAATAAGGGCTTGTACACATTACTTGCATTGGTGGAATTAATGTTGCTCAGACATTTAAATAAGCCAAGTTTCTCCCACTGACATAGCTGATGCCTAGGGTGCAGTACTGCTTCTGGTGTAGACAAGCCCCAAGAGCCCATATAGCATAGCTGTGGTTTGTTTCATGAATTTATACGAAAACAATCAGCACAAAACAGCATGACAACTCAGGGTCTGCTGTCTTTTACTAACAAGAAGCCTCCTAGCCAGCTATTATGGTAATGTACTTCCTAATTTGACCTACTGCAATGCTGGATTCCATTTACTAACAAAGTTGGTTGTGATAAGCTCTTCCTTTGATATTATATTGAGCAACTGTTTCCACAAATAGCTTTATAGACTATCCACTACCAGCTTACATTACAGGAATGTTCTGGCAATAAATCTGCAAGCAGGAAACACTGCACCTACCTTTGCTGGTGCGAAATGTAAGCATGGCAGGCTGACCTTCACCAGCAGCACTCCTAGCTACCATGAGAACTTCATAGAGGCTGGAGGGCTCCAGTTCTGTGAGATGAAGCTCATTTTCACTCCCAGGGACACGAACTGTATGCCAGCTTCCCATGACATTGACACCATCATCCAGCTGTACAAGAGGGAATCACAAAGATGCTTAGAGTAAGACAAACTATGATTTCAGCTTTAGATGTGGAAAAATAGCATCCGAGTTTGGTTTTTTGAACACTGTATAAAATTTCCAAAATGTCTAATTATGCTTAATGAGCCTAACTGGTGCCAGTGACAGCTCTGGGAATCCAAGTCAACTACCCACCCAGAAGGTAAAGCACAAGCAGCAGCTCTGTCAACTTCTACACAACGGCCTCCAACAGACCTAAACCCTAACGTAAAGGACCCCCAGATTAAGATTTGAAAGAATTCAGCCTCAAGATTTATTTGGCTCCCAGCTGCTCAGCTGAGACAGCTAACAACAATGCTAACTAGGACATATTACAATAGATACTGTATTTGCGCTGAGAGCTTATGCCTGAGAACTAAAATGAGGACAAATGATTTCAAGCAGAATACGAACAAAGCCATTAGATGCGTCTCACTACAGACCAACCCTGGATTAAAACAGTACCAAGATGGGAAAGGTGACAGTTAATTATCCTAACCAATCCCAGTCTTTCATGACTGTAAGCATCTTTAAAATGTTAATTGGTCATAATGAGTAACAAAAAGGAGAAGTATTTTATTTGCTTGATTACTTCCTTAAGCTAGAGACCAAAAAGAAGATTGGAGATTTATTTTAACTAGTGTACAATTTTTAATGTTACTTTTTGTTGCTATACAGTGAATTCACCAGTTCCACTATGAAAGATTTCTCTTAATACTTGACCTTCTTAGAAAAGCATTACACCAAATGCAAAAGGGAAAAGCAGAGATTCTTTAAAAAATAAAACTACTAAAGAATGTAAGACTAATAAAAACATGAAAGGCAGCTCTAAATGCTATGGGTTACTTAAGTTTACATTGGAGGCCTTGATTCAGATATTTTTCTTCAAGAGGGACACTTCTAATGCTTTTTTAAAAAAATCTTCAAAGAACAGAAATCAGTTAAATAATTTTTATGACAAAAGAGATGGATGCTTTTAAAATCACTAAATTATCTGCGAAGAAATATACAAGTAAAAAGGAATTAAAAATAGAAAAGATAATTGCTAGTGATGGATAAATCTGGAAAGGCTGGATAAGTATTCACAACTTTTGGTGCTTATCTGAACAAACTAGATGTAGTTCAGAATTATGTAAAAATGCTTTGCCACGAATGTTCCAGGATCTAGCTGGTCAAAAATACCTTGTAATATTTCCACTTTAGGCTGGAACAAGACCAGGATGTACAAAGATTTAAACTTATAAAAAATGAACTCAGTGACTTAGTCCTTTCCAAAAATGTGATTTGAAATTTGGGCCCATGTTGCTTGATTCTAATTGTAATCAAAGGAGTTCACTGGCTGCAAAAGTTCTATTCAAATGACATATTGTACTACTAAGACCCACACATTCAACACACTTAGTGAAGAATTTAATTTTATCTTCCCTGATGGCTAAAAATAGTTCCAGCTTGTGATATAGCAAATTCTTAAACATACTCTGTCAGTCTCAACTTTCATCTGGTTTTCACTAGTCCCAGTGAGAACAGAACCAGACCCACTGACTTTAATATTAGTAATTTTAAAAATGCATTATATGACTAATGCTCACTGTAGTCCAGTTCCCCACATAATAGTACTACATTGAAAATAAAACTGGATTTTTGTTGAACAAGGCCTTGTTGAACTCGGAAAAACCCACAAACTTCAATCAGCCCTAAACAGACTACCTGTGCATACATAGCAAAACCATAGTTAAACTGTATTTTGTTTTCTTTCTGGGTTGATAACATAGATCTTATTAACATCCATGTAACAATGATAGGTTCCTTAAGAAGCCTAAAACAACATAACCCATCTGCTGTAGAGTTATTCCAATCTCCTGCAAAGAAGGGGTACCTTGCGATATTTCACGAAGTAAGCATTGATGGGCAACCCGCCATCCTTTCCTGAGCGCCATACCAGGTTGTACATGTCTGGCTTGAGTGTCTGTGGGGGGCTGAGGATGACTGGGGCTTCAGGAGGCAAAGCCCCATTGGATGGCTTTTCTGTAGCAATCACATCCAAATGCAACTTTGTTGGAGACAAATTTGAGAACCCCACTTCTGTAACATAATCTCCACCACCTTCACCAGTCGGGACAACCTCCACAGGAGTAACTTCTTCAGCTTTTGCACTAGATTCAAAAGGAACTGTGGAAGAAAAATTCTGATTACATCTACAACACAAGATTTATTTGCATCACACACTGGAAACAATTAATGAACTACTGTACTTCACTGATGGATTATACTGCATCTTTTATGTAGTAAAAGAGGAGGGCAACATTTCATTGGAGCTGAAGCATTCTTATGGTGTAGTACCCGGAACACAGGCAGCAGTGGATGTACTCTAATTGATATATCAGGTACATTAAACGACAGCAATGTACTTAATGTGGAATAGTTAATGACTACACATCTACTAACATGAAGAGTAGTTTGAAGTGACTCAAGACTATAGCCATAATTTAATGACTGATTTACTACATGTACAAAAGTACATTAAGGGCATTTTCTTGATGTTTCATTTTAATGTACTTTTAGTTGTGAGTAATATTTATTAGTATGGAACATTACATAGTTGAAAATCAGCCAACTCATTTGAAAACATATTGCTTAGAATAAAGTAATCAGAGTCAGATCAAGAGCTATCTGTGATGTTGACATATATTTCTGAAAATCATCTGTGCCCCACTTTTGGCTACCCTGTTGCTTTAACTGAAATGAAGAAATGAGGTCAGTAGGACTGGAAAGCACATGAGACAAAAATACTCTTAAGAAATCCTGGAATCCATATACAACTTGTCAACAATCCAGGCAGCAATGGGTTGGCAGGTTGGACATTTGAGGTTAGCATCGAGACAAGCATCAAAATTCAGTATCTAAAGGGAGAACACTGAAGGAAATGACATAGCTCCTGAAGTTGTACACTGAAATATTAGAAGCCAGATGTTCTTAGTCTTGCTCATTCTTTCATAGATCTGAGTAGGTTTCTGTTATGTGTTGGGTCCTGGAAAGTGGAAGGGAATAAGGGGAACTTTATTTTGTAAACTGACAGAAACTCCTTGGTAATGTAAAGCTTACAGTGTGTTGGCTAGGCCACCTCAGATTTCTTCAAACCTCCATTAAAATACAACAAGCCTGATTGCTATTTTTGGCCACTTCTTGGAAGCTGGAGGGGGAGAGAAAGAGCCTTTTTATTTATTTATTTTTTTAAAACTGAAGCCAGTGTTCTCTGCAAGCATTGGTTTATTTAGGAATACTGCAGCATTTGGGGATGGGAACTGCAAGCAACATTAAGAGGAAGTCTTTAATGTGAGACTGCAGTTTGTTCAGGACAATGGAAGAAATGCTGTACAACAGTCTCATCCTTAAAGTGTACCTTGTACACTAAATTAATGAGTAAGAAAGTGATGTATGGTTTAGGTTGGTCCAGGTGATACCTACTGTCGTCATGACTTGCATCGGTCCTGAAGGTTAGCAAACAGTTTGTATTTGACTCATGGACAGATACCACAGGGTAGTAACTTTTAAGGCAGTTCAGATTTATGTACCTGCTCCATAGGTTTTATCAAGGCTACTGTATCTTCTCTTTCAGTATGTGATGTGGGATTCTTCCACTAGCTCTTTCATTCCTTCCCTACTCAGATTAGCTATTTCCCCTAAGCTTCATAGTCACTATACCCTTTTAAATAACCTTTTTAAATTAGCAGTTCCATGAAATAAGATAGTGTTCAATGGAAGTTAACAATGAGGTTTGTGGTCTGTAGTCTAATGCATACCCAGTGATAGCCTCCTCTGATAAGCTCTGCAAGATGAGGATTTACTACAGAAGATGGAGTAATATTTTCCAAAGCAACTAAATAACTGAGGACACTATGTGTCAAAGAGTTAAGGTTCCTAAATCATTCAGGTGCTTCTGAAATCTTCACCCGACATATTCATTTAAAACTGTTGGTAGACTGAAATAATTGCAGAACTAAATCTGTTTGATACTTCTGCTGTTAGAACTGCTTTATTAAATTCATAGGGTTTATAAATACCAGATAGCATTTAAGTAAAATGCCCTTAGAATCCTGATGGCTCTCAACTAGCTAGCTCTCAAACCCATTTAAAGGTTTTCAGATCAAAACTAATGGCTTTACCATCATTTGAGCACCAATCAGAAGACAGTGTAATAATCTGGAAAACTGATAAAAGCAAATATGACATTTAATTTATAGAATCCACAAGGTTGAGACAAGGCACCAGGATTTTTATTCCCAGTTCAGGTTGTGTTTGATTTTAGTTTTATAAGGTCTATTACAGAAGTTTATGTGAGTATATATATAATCTCAGTTTATGCTATACACTTGATAGTACCTTGAGCCTAGTCAATTGCTACACAGTCCCCTATATAGTCAGTTTCTTTGCTTCTAAGCATCAGGATGGAAGCAGAAAAATACTTTAAAAAATTTTAATTAATTAATTTCAGGACATATTTATAAGTGTTGTGTCAGAACTCAGAATATTTAAAAATTAGGCAACTTAAAAAAATTCAAGTTAATGTTTCATGTGAATTATGCATTCAATATATCCTCTATCTTTATGTATTTAAAAAATATTAGGTATAAAGTTTAACTTGTGTTTTGGCTTAGCAAATTTTAATCAGATTTTCTATTTCCCTCAGATGTGTTTTGATGACTAGACACAAGACAAATGGTAAATCTTTAAAAAAAAGACATCTAGAAGTCTAAATGCTGTTGATTTTCAATAAAGCTTATGCTCTTACGTGCAAGTCTTTTGAAAACGAGCACAAGCCTAAATCATTTGGGTACTTTTTAAAATTTTACCCTAGTTCTCGTTAGTGCAACTTTACAAAAATGTATTTTAATGTTTTTGCAATCTCGGACATGACACATGAAATTATAATAAAAGATTTCTCTTCATATTGTGCCTTCAGTACAAGAATAATCTTTTTCAAGTAATAACCCCTGGGAATAGTGAACACTGGGTACTTTCTTGCAAGATCAAGCCTTTTATATTATCTCCCTCTCCCCGATCTCGATCTCTCTCTCTTTAAACCACACATTTCTCACCTGCCTACAGCTAAGATGGCAATGGAGGGGAAGGAGAAGATATGTACTGAGAACCACTGAGGATTCCCTGCTTCACTTGATTCTTTAAATACTGTCTTTGCTCACGCTAATTCCTTAGTGACTTTGGAAGCATATCTGAACCATAGTTTTTATGACAGAAAGCTGGACTGCAATCACACACCACATTAGCAGGGGAAAGCCTGAAGAAATTTTAAAGAAAGTAGTTGTTCATCTGTAATAATTCTGTTCTTTGAGATGTGTGTCCTGTGGCTGCTCTACCTTCAGTGTTGTAGCGTCCCAGCACTGCTACATTGTGATTTCTCAGCAGTTAAGCTCCCAGGCCGCGCATGCGCAGATGATCTCTTGCACCAGCTTCAATGAGTCTTCAGCATGTGCAGGGCTCTCTCCCCTCAGTTCCTTTGCAACCCTCCAGGCATCTGAAATAGATCGTGAATAGAAAAGAGGGGAGGTAGGGAGGGTGGTGGAGCAGCCACAGGCCACACATCTCGAAGAACAGAGTTACTACAGGTGAGCAACTACTCTTTCTTCTTCGAGTGACGTCCTGTGGGTGCTCCACCTTAGGTGACCATGTAGCAGTTTCTCAGTGTCGGAGGAGGGTTTGCGTGTACTGCCCTGCCCATCTGAGCATCACTAGCTGACTCCAAATCTAGTGCGTAATGCGAAATGAATGTATGCAGTGTAGACCAAGTAGCTGCCCTACAGATGTCTTTTATGGGAATATTATTTAGGAATGCCATGGTAGAGGCCATAGCTCTGGTGGAGTGAGAGTGCACGTCGGAGGGTACTGAGTGGTTGGATAAATCATAGCACACATGGATGCAGTCCTTTATCCATTTTGATAACCTTTGATTGGAAATAGCTTTGCCTTTCGAAAGTTCGGCCAAGAAGATAAATAGGGTTTTTGACTGTCTGAATTGTTTAGTTCTATCTAAGTAATATGCAATGGCACATTTAACATATAGAGTGCGAAACATAGCATGCTGTTGGCTTTGATGTGGTTTTGGGTAGAATGTAGGCAGATGGATGATCCGGTTGAGATGAAAGTCCGAGGCTATCTTCGGCAAGAATTTAGGGTCTGGCCAAAGGGTTACTTTATCTGTGCAGAAAGCAGGGTATGGGAGGTCCACTCTGAGCACGTTTATTTCACTTACTCTTCTAGCTTATGTAATAGCAGTAAGGAATGCCACCTTCAATGATAGGTGATATAGGGAGCAAGATGACATTGGTTCAAATGGATGTTTCATTAAAGTTTTTAAGACTAAATGTAGGTCCCATGGTATTGCCATAAGGCATACATAGGGTACAGCTTTTGTAATCCTGATAAAAAATGTCTCAGTATAGGACTACTTGAAATAGAAGTGCCTGAGAGGTTATTATGAAATGTTGAAACTACAGCAAGATGTACCTTTATGGAATTGTTCGATAGCTGCAATGATTTCAATTCTAATAAATAGTCAAGGATTTAAGGAATAGATGACAAGTTTGTTACAATTTGATGATCTTGACACCAATACTGAAGCCTACGCCATTTCTGAGTGTATGATTTTTTGTGTGGCCAGCTTTCTACTGTTTAGAAGGATGTTGCAGACCTGCTCAGAACAGTCTAGTTCTGCTCCATGGAACCATTGAGAAACCAGGCTGTCAGATGGAGTTTGTGAATGTAGGGGTGTTGATATGTTATGTTTTGTTGATAAAGGAGTGTTGGTGTCTCAGAAAGGCGAAATGATTTGTGAAGAGACAGAGCGAGTAAGTGTGGGTACCAAATCTCCCCGGGCCAAGCAGGTGCTATGAGAATCATTGTGGGCCGGTCCTGGATTATTTTCTGGATAACTCTCTGCATGAGCGGAATTAGTGGAAAGACATATAATAGGCTCCTTGACCAGCTTATGACAAATGCATCTCCTAAGGATCTTGGATCGTTTCCTGCTCTGGAGCAGAAGACTGGACATTTCTTGTTGCTGAATGTGGCAAACAGGTCTATGGATGGAAAGCCCCACCTTCGGAAAATTTTCAAGAGCACTCTGTTGTCTTAATTGCCATTCGTGAGTGAGAAGAAATCTGCTCAGTGCATCTGCCATTAGATTTCTGACTCCCGGCAGGTAGGAGGCTGATATTGTTACTGAGTGGGAGAGGAACCAATTCCATAGTTTTACAGCCTATGCACAAAGCGAGTAGGACCTTGCTCCACCTTGTTGGTTTATATAAAACATGGTTGCAGTGTTGTCTGTCATGATGGTCACTGTTTTGCCCCTGATTATTGACAGGAAGTGTTGGAACGCATAAAAAACTTACTGCTCTCATCTCTAAGATGTTTATGTGCATTAATGGCTCTGACCTTGTCCATCTGCACTGAATTGTGTGCAACTCGGTATGTGCTCCCTAACCTGTAAATGAAGCATCTGTTATTATTATTACTGATGTTCATCGATTTGTGAAGGGGATGCCTAGTCATAGGTTGAGTAGCATCTTCCACCAATCAAGGCAGTTCTTGATACTGGATGGTATGGTAAGCAGCCTGTCTAGCAACTGACGATGTGGCCTGTAAACTGTTGCGAGCCATGCCTGGAGGGCTCTCATTCTGAGTCTTGTGTATGGCACAACAGCGGTGGCAGCTGCCATGTGTCCTAAAAGCTGGAGAATAGTCCTCGTTGGAACTGTAGGAGCCATTTGTACATGATCTACGAGATCGATGAGGATTAACATGAGGCTCAGGAAGAACTGCTCTGCTAGACATTGAATCGAGAAGCGCTCCAATGAACTATATCCTCTGTGATGGTGTTAAAGTGGACTTCTATGTTTATTCTGAGTCCTAGGTTCCTGAACAGTGCCATCATGAATCTTGTGGCAGATGTTGCTTCTTTGAACATTCTTGCTATGATTAAACGATTGCTGAGGTATAGATAAATAGTTATGCCTTGAGTTCTGAGATATGCAGCAACTACTGCCAACACCTTGGAGAACTCCCAAGGGACTGCTGAGAGGCCGAAGGCGAGGACTCTCTGTTGGTAGTGAGGGCCGTCATGTGTGAATCTTAAGAATTTCTTGGGGGAAGGATGAATAGAGATATGAAAATAT
Source organism: Podocnemis expansa (assembly GCA_007922195.1). NCBI lineage: Eukaryota > Metazoa > Chordata > Testudines > Podocnemididae > Podocnemis > Podocnemis expansa. The sequence goes on from ML682025.1 coordinate 10,872,001, forward strand.
GCATCTTTCAGGTCAAGGGCTGAGAACCAGTTACCTTGTTGCAGCATAGGTATAATACTGTTGAATGTTACCATCTTGAATCTTTCCTTTCTAATATATTTATTCAAAGGTCTTAAGTCTAATATTGGTCTCCATCCATCTTTTGGATGACAAAGTATCTTCAATAAAACCCTGATGTCCGAGAGGGGTGGTGCACTCTTTCAACTGCTCCCATCTGTAACAATTGAGAGACCTCTTCCCTGAGGACTTGCACATGAGATGGGTCCCTGAAGAGTGACAGGGAGGGGGTGGTGTAATGGAGGAATTGTGATAAAAGGGATAGTAAGACCTTAGTTTATTATGTCCAAGACCCACCTATCTGAAGTGATACTAGCCCAATTATCAGAGAATTTTCTTAACTGGCAATAAAGATTAGTAATCTGAGGATTTATGGTGCCAGCTGGGGATGCATTCTCAGGCCCTTGACCAAGGTGTCAGAATTGTGGCTTTGGTGGTACAGACTGGTTGATTACCAATGTTTTTATCAGTTGTTTTCTCTTATATGAATGCTGTTTGCTTCTGTGTTGTTGGTCATAAGATCTGGACTGGTACTGAGGTTGATACTGAGGATTATAATGACAGATATTGACGACTCTTAAATGGCCTCCTTTTAAAGCTAGGGGCATATATACCTAGTGTTTGTAAGGTGGCTTTAGAATCCTTCATTGCATGCAATACCTGATCTGTCTTGTCTGAAAACAATTGTTTTTCCCGAAAGGTAAGTCCTCTATCGTGTTTTGCAGGTCTCGTGGAAGTGTGACGCTGTATGGAGCCAAGATGCCCATCTTATAATGACTGCTGTGGCGATAATTCTAGCAGTCGTGTCTGCAGTGTCCACTGATGCTTGTAAGAAGGTTCGTGCTACATGTTGACCTTTGGTAAGTATAGATTTAAATTGTTCCTTTTTACTCTCTGCAATGTCAGGTGTTAATGTTGCTAACATATCAAAAATGCTATGGTTATAATTAGACAAGAGAGCCAGGTAGTTCGCAGCTCTCATGATCAGGGTGGAAGAGAAATACATCTTCCTTCCCATCATGTCTATACGTTTCCAATTTTTATCTGCTGGTGTGGATTTAAAACTGGTATTTTTATTTCTTTGGTTTGCCACGTCAATAACTAGAGAGTTTGGCACCGGATGAGTAAATAGAAATTCCATTCCCTTGGACAGAATAAACTATTTCCTGTCAGTTTGTTTACTAATTGATGATATTGATGCTGGAGTCTGCCAAATCGTCTTAAGCAGGCTCCATTATCGTTTCATCCACTGGGAGTGCTATCTTTGATGAAGCTGTTGTGTGTAGAATTTTTAGCAGCTTGTGCTGTGATTCTTTTACTTCTTCCAAGGTTCTCTCTAGTTCGTGAGCAACATGCCTAAAGAGCTCATTGAACTGTCTATGATCATCAGGAGGGCTGGATGTGGAGGGTATAAGTGCTTCCTCCACAGGAGATGAATCTTGGACTGGTGGCTGTGACATTGTTGTGGTAACAGAAGCAGCTGCTTCTGAATGCCCCAGGAAGTCTCATATACTTGTGGCCACTAAAAGCCTAACCTAAGGCTAGAGCGTTTATATGGTGATGCATAGTGATCATCTCTGCTTTTTCTACTATGCTCTCTCCTGTGCCGACTACATGTATGGTAACAACGTGGCTGATACTGAGAGTGATAGAACATTTAGAGTGCTGGCGGGGTGATCACGATCTACTGCAATGATAAAATCTTGTTGTAGAGGACCACTCGGAACGTGAGCGAGTGCTCTGCAACATGTAATGAGTATGGTGGTATGTGTCAATTGAGGAACATCTGCTTCGTGATTGTGATGAATAAGAGCTTGCAGAGTTAGGAGGTGATACATGGTGTTGTTTGCGAGACCCCTTTCTTGGTGGGGAGTACGCTAGGCTACGATTGGAGCGAGCCCCACTGTTTGATAGCTGATTCTGTGTTGTCAGCGACCATGCTTGCAGTATGTTTTTATCTGGTAGCATAGTCCAGTCAGTGTCAAGCATCGCTGGTTCCGATGAGATAACAGTGTCCAGAACCAGCTCTGAAGCTTTGTCCCTGCACGGCGCCATGTGTTCTGCCAGCACTGTGTGAGACAAGGCAGGAGTTAGAGGCTCATTCCATTGTGGCGAGCGAGCGAGAGTTGTCAGGTGCCGATTTGTTTATTGGAGCTGGCTGCTTAGGATGGGTTGACAAGGCATTCTTTCGGCTTTTCAAGTGCCAGTCTGCCGTGGCCACTGCCGCAAGAGGAACCTCTAGCCTCTGTGGTGGGCTTTTTTGATGGTATCTTTGGCTCTGGTAAGTGGCCCTTCCTGGGATCCGCTGTACGTTTGGCCAAAGACGTTTGTCTTTCATGGCCCTTGTCTGAGGGACTTGCAGTCGGTTTATCTGAGGCTGAGTCAGATGTTGGGCCAAGGGATTTCTCCATTGAGAACACTTTTAAATGGAGCTCCCTATCTTTCCTTGCCCTTGCACTTAAATTTAGACAGTGGCTACATTTCTGTCCCATGTGTCTCTCGCCTAGGCAGCATATATACTGGGAATGGCCATCAGAGGCGGGCATTGCCTCATTACATTTGCTGCACTTCTTAAATCCTGGTGATGAAGCCATCCTATGTTTATCTTCATGTTAATCTTTTGTTGCTGTTTATTCTCTCTCTCTTTTTTTTTTTAAATATAAGTAGAATCAGGGACCATGGGAGAGGGAGAAGAGACTGGTGGGAAACGAAGGTTGGGTTTGTTTTGGGTTTTTTTTTGTTTTTTGGTTTTTTTTTTTTGGTAGGAGTAATTCAGATGAAGAAAAAGAAGGGAATTCTGAGGAAAAGGTAAGTAAAAAATGTTCTTTTCTGTCAAGCAGGCACTCTGTGAGAAGATCAACTGGAGAGTGAGAGAGTCCGATGCAGAGCCGGGGACGGATGAAGAGGAACTGAGGGGAAACAGCTGCACACACGCTGAAGACTCATTGAAGCCGGCACGAGAGACCTTCTGCACATGCGTGACGTGGGCTTAACTGCTAAGAAATCACCGTGCAGCAGCACTGGGACACTACGACACCTAAGGTGGACCACCCACAGGACATCACTCGAAGAAGAAAAGTTAGTGATTGTGAAAGAGTTCTTATTGGATCAGACTTGAGAACTAAATCCTTTAACTTTAGAAAAAGCCCCCCCACCCCCCCAGCTGTTTCCCTTCCCAAAGATGTGCCGCAATACTAATACACATCACATCTAGGAAGTAAGACATTGGTACAAGCTTTTGTCTCAGGTGAAATGGCCGAAAACAACAAGGTGAATATCTAACCCACTAGTGTCTTGGCCAACTCATTTCAAAATGTCACGAAATGGCCACTTAATTGTTCTAATTCAGATTTTGATAAACTGACACTCTCAACACTAAAATATGGTTCAACACATATGCCACATGCCAGACTACTGAAAATGTTAAACTTAAAAACAGCTCATGGCAAAGTTGATGCCAGCTTACCAACTGTAAGAAAGGCTTCTGACAGTGCGGAGCCATGCTCATTTGTTGCTTCACAAGAGTATTTCCCATCATGCTCTGGAGTAACTGCCTGAATGTACAGGGAGCTTGACCCAGCTCGAGACATGGTGAAATAAACGGGTTCTAAAATGGTGCTGCCTGCTCTTGTTTGTGGAGATTTTCGTGGTTTTGAATGAAGAACCTGAGAAGGGTGACTGGTTATAAGTCCACGACTGTTGTACCAACGGATTACAGGAATAGGTAGCCCAGTGGCATTGCATGACAAGGTAACATCACTACCATCTACCACATTGGCACTGGCTGGTGAAGAAACTATAAATGGTTTGGATCCTCTGCCTGTTAAAAATCACAATTCATACATAGAGTTAATTCACTGTACTACTGACTATTGTCTGACACACAGATGAACCATTAATATGATACAAAAATGAACACATTCAATATTCATCATTTACATCTTTCTTCAGTTTTCTGATTGCTAGTTACTCCCCAGTTTACCGTGTTAAGGAACAACAGACAAACCTGAAACCATTCAACTCAAACAATTTAGGACAATGGAATCAATGATAATATGCTCTTTAAGTTTGGTTACAGTTGGTTTTCACTCTGAAGTTCAGTATCAGGCACCAAACCCCTTCTGGTCTCCAAATACTCCTATCAGAATATGGGTAGCATTTCATAAAAAGCCAACACCATCTAGGAAACAAATATGCAAAACTACATTTAAAGTGGGGGGGGGCATGTTTTAAATTCTGGATCCCTGAACTAAAGAGCTGGCTTATATCTCCCACTCCCCCATGAAACACTTCAAGTATCAAAAAATTGTACAATTTGCTACTTACTGTGGTCAGAAATGGACTTTGCCAATACATAACCCAAATCTTTTGGCAAGAAAATTAAAACATATCAGAAAAAGCAAATGTTTTCATTTAAGTTCTTGGATTAGCTGAAAATGTTCTTATACCTGTTTGGACACCAAGTCTGCCAGTGGACTGCATAAAGCCAATCCCATTGTTTGCCACACACTGGTACAACCCAGAATCCTCCTTGGTGATGCTGCTGATTCTCAACCTGTTTCCTGTGACTAGATGTCGTGGCGAGAAATGGATGGGAGCTGCATTATGGAACCAAGTAAGGTTAGGAGCAGGATTTCCATGAATGTCACATGAGAAATGAATAGTTGCACCCACAGCCACTGTTTGATCCTGAAGTCCTTTAGAAATCGCGGCAGGTTCTATAAAACAAACAAATAGAAGGTGAAGCCCTGTAGGCTGCACTTTCAGGAATCATGCAGCAACCAGTTACTAGATCACACATTTAACAACATGAAGTCTTAAAAACTTATCACACACATGGAGAAGGCCAAGCTTAGTCACATCTCAAATTCACTGGAAGATGAAGAACGTGCTTCTAAGGCATTTATTTGAGACTCCTTATTTTAATGGCTTTTTCCTTCAGTTCAGAAAAGTCATGCTTACAATATAAAAATTAAAGGATTCTGTTAACTGACCCCCCCCTTTTTTTTTTTGACAAAACTATTTATTTCAGTACCTCTACTTTATGAAACAAACTGGCTTTTTAGTTAGCTTGGTTTTTAAAAAAACCATACAGATTATTTAGCTAGAATATACACACATTTAAGAACTACTATACATACCCCAAAGCAGTGGAAAGGCTCCCATGGATATCAATATGAGTAACCAGCAATCACTGTGCTGTTTTGAAAATCCCGCAAAGAATGAGTACAAAGTAACTGAAATTTACCAATAAATGCCTATGACAAATACCCAGATGACTTGCATCTAACTCTAGAGGTACATTATTTATTAGGCACACGCAAGAAAGTCCAGACTGCAGCCATTTGCTAGAAATTTATTTCACTTTCAAGAAGTATAGAAAAGTGTTATTCTCCATGAGATGAGTGTTAGTACCATCCTTAGTTACTCTCTCTGTTAGAAATGCTAACAAGGGGTCTGGTGGCATTTATAAAGACTAAGAAATGTATTTATCACGTGACCTTCTGTGGGAGAAAATCCCACTTGGTCAGACACTTGAAGATGGAGAACTTACAGAATGGGAGAAAAATAAATGCAGGGGAGTGTAAGACATAGGATCAGGTCAGACTGTTACAGCAAATCAATGCATTTATTTAGAATCAAACAGTGAAGAGCACATAGGAGTAAGGTGAGGGAAGAAAGAAAGCAAAAGTACCTGTTGTAATGGGGAAAAAAAAACCCAGACAGTCTCTATTCAACCCTAAGCTGATGGTGCCAATCTGCATACGAATTCCAATTCTGCAGTTTCTCTTTGAAGCTTTGCTTTGTTATGCATTTGCCCAAGTATGGCTATTAACAGATTATTAATGGAGTGGTCAGGAAGCTTGAAATGTTCCCCTACTGGTTTTTTTTTTTTTTAATATTGTTGAATAAATGAATCTTCCTCATCACTCCATCAATCATCTGTTAATAGACTTAGGCAAATAGATAAGTCAAAGCTTCAAAAAGAAGCTGCAGAATTGGAATTCATATGCTGATTTGACTGTCAACTTAGTGCTAAATACAGAGTACAGCACCCCCCCATTACAACACGTAATTGTGCTTTCCTTTTCCCACTCCCCTCACTCCTATATGCCACTGTCCACTGTTTGATTTTAAACAACTGCACTGATTTGCTGCAAGTCTAAGCTGATCCCATGACTTACATTTCCCTACATTTATTTTGCTCCCATTCTATAAATTCCCTCTCTTCAAGCATCTGATGAAGTGGGATTTTCTCTCATGAAATAAATTTTTCTCCCATGTGATAAATAAATTTGTTAGTCTTTAATAATGCCACTAGACTCCTTGCTTGTTTTGCTAAACTAGGTGAACACAGCTATCCCTTTGGGACTTCTCTACTTTAGGCAACAGTAAGAAGACTGCAAAATTATTGCCTCTTTGGGATGGGTTTTGGAGGTGTGAAAAAGATGAAAAGTTGATTCCTTCAATAGGATTTAAGGATGCTGCAAGACTGATTCTATGTTACATTAATGCAGTGCCTAGAAAGAATTGCTGCAAAAGAAAGCAAGAACAGTAATGAATTACAGAGGCACATAATCAGCCAGCTACATAATGACATGGGTGGGAGAGGACATCACTGACTCTTGCAACTAACTTCTGCTTAATTACTACCATTAATATGGAAAGGAGATGCATCCTACTTGGCACATAATTTACCTTGTACTAAAGGTGCACATTGCATTTTGCAGACAAACAACAGTATTAGTCTTGCCCAGAGGACTTTACAATCCAAAAGAGATTAATGCACAAAAGGATGACACAGGATCTGGAGAAAGCATAATGAGTCAAAGCATACAAGCACAGAGGGATCACGAGATGTACTTATTTAGTACACATCTTAATTCCTTAACACAAAATTAATTGTAAAAGGCACCAGCCCTTGTCTAGATTGAAAGAGCGTGAGGGAACTTATGATTAGAGCTACCATACAACAAACTGAGAAAAGGTCTTCAGCATAAAACTTGCCAATGAAAAAATTCAGTTCCTTTCTTTATTTCTTACCAAGTATAGTTACTGTATAATTTACATATTTCACTTCTCCAGACTCATTTCCCACTACACAGGAGTAGTTTCCAGCATCCGATGTATCAAGTCTGTCTGCCACAAGATGGGAGTGCAGCAGTCTCCACCTGCTTCCAGTCAGTGCATCCTGGCCATCCTTAAACCAGTGGACATGAGATGCAGGCAACCCACTAACAACACACTCTAGAGTTAAGGGACTGTGAAGAAGGACTGTCAAAGCCTGAGGAACAGTGGGGTGAAGAATGCGAAAACCTTCTGCAGAAGTGCCTGGAAGTAAAGGAATACAAAACACTACTTAGTGGTTCAATTTTTAAATTTAATAATTAAATACTTTTTCCTCTAGAGATCCTCATCTTTCTGTCAAAGTCCTGAGATTGCATTTTACCAAATTTACTCACTCACACTGCAGCCAGTTTTCCTGAATACAGCTTGATGAAGCTCTCCTGTACTGGCACCCCATCTCAATCAGTTGGAGTCATGGTTATTAAACATTAGGCATTTCCCCTACCCCTTCCAGATGCTAAGTGCAGAATCTTTTTGGGTTTTGAGTCTGCATTTCCCATACAACAGTGCACATACACCATCTTTCTACTATGGACTCTGCATTAATGTTGTAGGAGTTCACTCCTTGCTCCCTGCCTCCCCCGCCCCCTACCATCATTCTCCCATCGCTGCCATTTATGCTATTAAGAGAACAACCCATAATAAGGAATAATTATTCCTTTTACAACTGGAACAGAAAGTGAGCATTTCATCACAGTTCACGTGCATGATAACCCATGTTAGAAGAGACTCTGAATTTGAAAGTGTATGTGACTATTTCAATATAATGGAGCTACTGCAGACTGTACAGATGAAACATATTATCAAAATACATGCAAACAGGAAAGACCCAGAACCAAAGATTTTTAGACTACTAAGCATTCATGCTAGGAAAGTCACAAAATCAAAGTCAGTTATAGCAGATGAAAAGTGTTCTGCAGATATTTGCCAACTCTATTTTATAAAGTAAAGTATCAGAGTCACATCATCAGAATAGTGAGACATTAAAATCTACCAAGTGTATTAAAAGTGATTGAAAACAGATCAATTTAGTTCAAAGTATTTATCCTCCAAAGCCATCCTCACAAATATACTAAATACTCACGGCTGACTACGAGTTTATGTCCAGTGGGTTCCACTTTGAGAACATGAGTAACTGGATTGTATGCTGCACATTTATAGGACCCTTTATCCTCTAAAGAGACATTCAAAATCTGCAGATTTCCAGATGGAAGAATTAGGTAGTTATCTGAAGAAGGGAAAAAGGGTTATGTTTAAACTAATTTTCAAAATTTTCTTTTGTGAATTTATCTAGCACCCTGTTCTCCTAGATTTATATTTTTAAAGTACATAAGAGTGCACTGATGTGAACAAAACTGCAGACAAAGGAATTGACTCATGTAGTGGATGTCTTTATTAAAATAATTGCATCTAAAATGAATTGTATAAAGAGTCTTGCACTTTTTAGGATAACACTCAGCTACAGTTCCAACAAGAATTTTGGAGGCAGGGTCATTTATATTAGTTACTAGCTTCATAAAAATCTCTCACCTGTTGATTGTTCCAGCCATTTTCCACGCACTCGAAAGCGAACTTGTGCTCTAGGGTTACTTTCTGGTACCTTACAGCTAATGAAAGCAACACTTCCTTCCTCTGCTGTAACTACATGTTTCACTGAAGTATCAAAATCATCAAGACCTGGAAGACAGTTTGCAAAGGTAAGTGGGAATGTGGATTTTGGAAGAGGTGGGGCTATATAGCACTTTCTGATAGCAAACAATGAAGACTTTGATCAGAATGAATACTATTTTTGACAGCATCTCTGAACTCTTTTGTAAGGAAGTGGGACAATGTGCACAGCTCTCAACTACCAGAGCTAGAATAATAGGTATCGGAACTTCCACTACATGAAGAGCCAGAGCTTTTCCTTGAAGGATGGAAAAACTGAAAATGGCTTCCTCTTGTAAGTTCTATAGAACTACTTTATGAAAAGTAATAAAGGAATAGTTTGGCTCTCGGCCTGGGAGCTGAGAGTGTCTTGCTATGTCTAAGCTTAATGCAGGAGACCATTTATAGTACACTGATAACAGGTGCTTTGTAGATACCATGTGTGCATACAAAAAGGAGTTAGTTACAATGGGAGAAACATAACTTGACTATGAACACATCAGTGAGGAATGCAACATCTGCCATTCACTGCCAATACAAGTCAAATACAAAGTCTCAACCCACAAGTCACAGCACCTCCTCCAAACTTCATTTTTAAGACTGCTAAAACCCCAGACACAGCATTGCTTATTGGTCTATACTTAAAAACTAGGTCCATGATCCAAAAAATTCACATCCTAAGACACACAGTTAAGACTCCTTAAGTCCTTGCACTGACACCACTAAGTCAACAGAAGAATGCATCTTTTAACATAGGGAGTGCTGGAACAACGTGTATAGTGTAGGTGCTGAAAGCCACTGAACCAAATTGTAAACTATGTATATGATGGAAATTACTCCAAGACAGAGGGTGCAGCAGCCCCCTATTTGTACCTATGTGTCGACCTAACTCCTACATCTCAAGGGTGTACTACTGCAAAGTTTACTGTTGCTTTAGTGTCTACACTAGTGGCATATCTGTAGAGTTTGTAAGGAAGCCAAACCATAGAGTCCAGTGTTTAATTTGGGCCATGACTTGGCAGTTTATAGCCCCAACACCTGTAGGCATTGCATGTCAATGATGGCTGTTAAAAAGAGAGAGAGAGAGAGAGAGAGATTGCTTGGGCCCCAGAACCTCTTTCAATACAATTAAGCACTGCCTAAGTCCCACAGTACAGTATGCAACCTGCACTTTTCCTGCTAGCTTCCTTGTTCAAATCTTACAACCTGCAAAGTTGATCTATGCTGATTACCCATGTGGGTCTCTTGAGAGGGGGTTTGCTATGGGTCAGCACTTCACCAAAACACTTAAGTCTTCTCATGATGAGAAGCTTTTCTCTCTCCAGGATTCTGGATATGCTCCATCGATGGGGCATCCTTAAGAAGAGGTTACTCAAGTCTTGGTTGACAAAGGTTTATGGGTTCTTTTCCCATTACAAAGGGTAATTTGACTTCAGGCTTCCCATGGTTTGAGCCTGTAAACTGTTCTGATTTGCTGTTACTTTATGACCTGATCCTATGTTTTACACCCTCTTGAATTTAGTTTCATTCCTTTCTGTAAGTTCACCCATCTTCGAAGCATCAGAGGAAGTGGGATCTTCTCCCACAAAACCTCATGCAAAAAATAAATCTGTTAGTCTTAAAGTGCTACACAACTCCTTGTTGTTTTTTTTTACTGGACTAGACTAACACGGCTATCCTTTTGAAATTAATTCAGATAGAAAGCCAATGCAGGACAGCCAAATCATACTCCCTGAGGAAAATGTCTTCATTGCTACATAATCTTTTTAATGAACTTGGCCCATGTCCCCTCTACTTCTTCAAGCTTCTTTTTAATTATCAGCCAACTGACAGCACAACTACTCAGGCAAAGACTGATTAGGAGATAGAACGCAAGATAAATACAGCCAAAAAAGGAAACTGAAAAGGAATTTAAACAAAGATGGTTAGGTAATTTTGACCAAACTAAATTTAAAAATCAATAAAATAGTGGAAAGGAAAATTTGACCAAAAAAATCATGTTTCTTCCCCTCTCCCTTAATTTTCCCTATCAGTTCTAGTGTCCAAAGTACTTGAGAACAGAAATCCCATTTACAAAACTGAAACAAACCACATTTGGGAACTTGTCTTACATTTACAGAGTATCTGGTAGCAGGAGCTGTGCAAAAGCATGTTATTGCTGTGAAGTGTTCAAACTAGAGACAACAGTCACTGCAAATAGTTCATTAATAGCTTTCTTTGCAACACTTGCCTCAATGTAGGAAATTTTAAAACAAAAAGTACAGCCAGCAGTACATGGCTTTGCAATGATATGACAGATTAACAAGTGAGTTTACACTTGAAAATTCTTTTGCCTGGACAAGAAGCATGTGGGATCCTTGTGTTTTTCAAGTGCTATAAAAGCTGTTTCTGGAAAAATTATTACTAGGTCTCACTGTGGCTACTTATAATCGGAGCCACTATTTGTGTGAGTTAGAGTACTTGTTCATTCCTCATCTGCTACACAGGTTAGGGACAGAAGATTTGCAGCATATGGATTCTCTGCTTTACTGGGGTGATAGTGAAAAAATTTTTATATCTGAAAATTCAGACTATAGTTACAAAATAATCTATGAGCAAGTTTCCTCTTTCTTCTAAGCATACAGTTAGATTTTGCATGTGTGATTTCAAACATTTTCAGAAATGGGAACACTTACTTCCAATTAAAACTGTAGTTTTAAAAATCATCCTTAGAAAATAACTTATGAAAATCTGCATTCAATAAAATCAAAAGGAGTTTGGGAGGAAGGCAGTGGACAAAAGCTCTTATATGGTTCCAAGGGCATATAGGTCATTAGTTGCATTAGGATGGGTAGAAGGGCTTTTTTGGGGAGGAGGAAAAAGAAGGAACCAGACAGTCATTGATGTCCCTGCCAAGAGTGCGGCTGTTTTCAGGAAATCACTCTGGGCGTGTGGATTTTGGTTTTTTCTCCAACATTCTGGCTAACAATCTAGCTCTAATCTGGCTAGCAGCTGTAGTTCTGTTTACTACCGCCTATTGTGGATCTGTCACTTCTGCTCTTAACGTTGTACAAACAGTACCTACATTATTATAAGAGGCATTGCATAAGTGAAGAGCCTAATCCATATCATTTTGGCATGTCTGTCCCTCCTTTGTCTTTACTCTCCTTCAATACAACTATGTATGTTAGCACTGGGCATTTGTCAGTATTCCTTCCTTTGGTACAGGTGTTTGCAAACTGGAAGCTTTATTGGGAAAGAGGATACAGGGAGAGAATGTTCATCCTATGAAGATGGTATCTTTTGCTGATTCCCATCAGAAATGGAGGTTACTCACCTTGCTGCAGAAGCTGAAGTTCTTCGAGATGCATGTTCTCAACATGCTTCACTTGAGGTGTGCGCGCGCAGCCGCACCTTGGATCAGAGAGTTTTCTAGCAGTGGCTCTGGTGGCAAGAGTGAAAGCGCTTGTGGCAGCCGTCGCCGTTTTGCCTCCAGTGACCCTCTCCCCCCCCCCCCCGCCCTTAGTTCCCTTCAACCACGGAGGCCCCCATATATAGTAGGGAATACTCCTAAATAGAGGGGAGGAGGGCGGGTAGTGGAGCATGTCAGGAACACACATCTCAAAGAACTTCAGCTACTGCACCAAGGTGAGTAACCTCCATTTCTTTGTCGAGCAGTGTTCCCAACTGCTCCACTTGAGGTGACTGTTTAGCAGTTGCTCTGTATGTAGATGGGTACTTTGGATTGTGGGTTGTGTACTGTGCTGAGGACTGCATGACTGAGTGCAGTGTCCATGCAAGAAATTTGCTCTAGTGCGTAGTGTTTCACAAAAGGATCGGTTGAGGACCAGGTAGCTGCCCAACAAATGTCCGATATTGGTACTTTCACAAGGAAGGCAATTGAGGATGCAACTGATCTGGTGGAGTGAAAACGTATAGAGTCAGGTGGGTGTGTTTTCAGAAGCATTGTAAGCTGTTCTTATACAGGAGGAGACCCATCATGATAATCTCTGTTTGGAAACGGGTTGCCCCTGAGAACGTCCAGCAGTGAAGACGAATAATCTAGGCGTTTTCCTGAAGTGTTTAGTTCTTTCCAAGTAGTAGGCCAAGGCCCACCTCACATCAAGGGTGTGTAGAGCCTTTTGGTGTGGCGTGGTGTGTGGTTTTGGATAGAAGAATAGCAGATGTATGGTTTGATTGAGATGGAAGGAAGATGTGATTTTAGGAATGAATTTAGGCTGTGGTCGTGGGGAAGCTTTGTCCTTGTAAAAGACGGTGTAGGGAGGATGTGCCATAAGGGCTGTGATCTCTCCTACTTGTCTGGCTGAGGCAACTGCAACCAGAAAGGCTACTTTTATTAACAGATAGAGGAGTGAAGTAGTTGGCTAGCGGTTCGAAAGGTGGTCTCATCAATGCTTTGAGTACTCTTGTAAGGTCTCTTGGAGTTGTAGGTGGTCGGACTTGTGGGTATAAAATCTGTAAACCCACCATGAACCTTTTAACCATTCGGTGAGCAAATACAGAGGCACCTTCTAAGAGTTCATGAAAGGTAGAGATTGCCGCTAAATGGACTTTAATGGTGTTAACTTAAATGTTTGTGTCTTTCAGGTATATGATGTATTCCAAGACATACAGAATTGGAGCTGTGACTGGATTAATACTTCGCTGGGTGCACCAGGAGGAGAAGCGATGCCATTTATGGAGGTAAGATAATCTCGTTGCAGGTTTCCTACTGTTTAATAGTATGCATTTGACTCTGTGAGAACACTGAGTCTTGAGATCATCAGACCATCTTGGCTCCATGCTGTCAAGTGAAGTCTGTCCGGATAAGTATGTTTTAGCGTTCCCTTGTTCTATGACAGAAGGGTCGGTACAAGCAGTAGGGTGATTGGCACTGTCTTGGACATTCTCAGGAGATATGTATACCATGTTTGTTGGGGCCATGCTGGTGCTACTAGTATCACTGTTACTTTGTTTTGCTGTATTTTGCGAAGAGTCCTTGGGATCATTGGAATGGGAGGGAAGGCATATAATAGCGTTTTACTCCAGTCAAGGAGAAATACATCACCACTGGATCCCTGACCTATTCCTCCCTGTGAACAGTAATGTACGCACTTTCTGTTCTCGTTGTTGGCGAAAAGATCAATGGTAGGGAACCCCTAAAGTATGAAAATATTTCATAGGATGTTGTCCTAAATCTCCCACTCGTGTTAGTTTGTGAAGGATCAACTCAAAGTATCGGCTATCATGTTGTTCTTGCCCGGTAGGTATTCTGCTGATATGTGGATACCATGTTCTATGCACCAGTCCCAAAGTGTCGTTGCCTCTAGGCATAGAGGCTGTGATCTGGTTCCTCCTTGGTGATTGATGTAGTACATGTATGTGTTGTCGTCGATATGTATCCTCACATTCTTCCCCGAGATTGTGGGGAGAAAACATTGGCAAGCTTTTCGAACGGCTCTTAACTTGAGGAGGTTTATATGTAGGGATCTCTCTGGGATGGACCATTTCCCTTGAGCAGTTTGCTCCTGACAGTAGGCTCCCCAGCCTATCAGGGATGCATCTGTAGTGATAATTACATCTGGTTGTTGTGGGGTAAAGAGGACCCACTGTAACCAGTTGTTTTTGTCTATCCACCAGGACAGAGCGCCTTTGATTGTGGCTGAGATAGATACGATGCCTGTGGAAGAATGACACTGTTGTCTGAATTATCTGAGGAACCATAGCTGAAATGGGCACATGTGGAGCCAGGCATGCTTGCCCAGGTAAGTAATAGCTACCATAAGCATTTGCATACACGTGGATAGAGACTATTGGTGATTTTTGGATGGTAATTGCCAGTTGTTTTATGTTGTGGTATCTGTCCAAGGGAAGGAATGCCCGTGCCAAAGGTGAGTAAATTCGGGCTCCAATGAACTGTACCTCCTGTGCTGGTTGTAACGACGACTTCTTGTAGTTTATGTTTAGGCCCAATGAGAGAAAAAGATTCTCTGTTGTTTGGATTACCTGGTAGGCTTCTGAGTGTGTGGGAGCTTTTATGAGGAAGCTGTCTAGATAGGGAAAAATTGAGATGCCTTGTTTGCGCAGGAAGGCTGTTACTGGGGCCATGAGTTGAGAATACTCTTGGCGCGGTGCAGACTCCAAAGGGGAGTACCGTGTATTGGTAATGATTGTTTAGGAATAGAAATCTTAGGAGCCTTCTGTGGGCCAGATGGATTGGGACATGAAAATGAGTCTCTCTCAAGTCGAGGGAAGCCAACCAATCTCCCTGTTGCAGGGATGGAAGTATGGTGTTCAGAGACACCATTTTGAACCTCTTGGTTTGTATGCATTTGTTGAGTTGCCTGAGATCTAAGATTGGCCTCCAACCCCTGTCTTCTTCTGGGTTAAGAAATATGAGGAGTAGAAACCTCTTCCCACATGTTCTTTTGGAACTACTTCTACTGCTCCTATGTAAAGCAGGTTTTGGATCTTCTTTTGGAGGAGTTGTTTGTGACTGGGGTCCCCGAATAGGGACAGGGCGGGTAGTGGACTGTGGGATTCAACATGAATGGGATGGAGTAGCCTTACTGTATGATCTCTATGACCCAACTGATTGATGATGTTTTCATCCTCTAATGTAAAAATGGACGTAATCTGTTGTTGAACATGAGAGGTTGTAAGGATCACTGCTCACGGTTCAACACTGGTTGGTTAGTCAATCCTTCGACGTGGATGTCAAAACTGTTGTTTCAAGTTGCCACCTTGTGGGTTTTGTGGTGGCTGGTTACTATGTCTCCTTCGGTGGGACTGATGAGAGTTGTTTCTAGAATTGTCTAGTCTGCGATTAGGCAAGTTTTGGGAGTACCTGAAGTTGTATGTTTGGTTTCTGTAGTATTTTTTCCTTGATGATGGGGTATACATCCTCAGAATTCAGAGAGTGGCTCTTGAGTCTTTTAAATTGTGCATGACCTCGTTCGTTCTTTCTCCAAATAGGTTATCCTTATCAAAGTGGAGATCTTCAATGGTGTTCTGCATCTGCCTAGGCAAGTCTGCAGCGTGGAGCCAGGAAGACTGTCTCATCACTACTACTGTGCCTAGTGTTCTGGCTGCCACATCCGCAGCATCTAGAGATGCCTGTAGAGCTGTTTTTGCAACCAAATGACCCTCTGTAATTAAGATGTTAAATTGTTCGTGTTTGTGTTGTGGAATAAAGTTTGAGAATTCCATGAGTCTCATGTATATTTCATGATCGTAATTTGATAGAACTGCTGTGTAGTTGGCCACCCGTAGTTGTAATGCTGCGGACGTGTATACTTTTTTGCCTAGGGTGTTGAGTTTTTTTGTCTTCTTTGTTTGCAGGGTTGGTTCTTGAGTATGTTTGCTTATATCTCTGATTAGCCACCTCTATAACTAGGGAGTTTGGCTGTGGATGGGTGAATAAAAATTCATCATCGTGATAAAATATTTCTTGTCTGCCTTTTTGTTAAATGCGGCTGCAGATGCTAGTGTTTGCCATATGGCATTTGCAGGCTCCATTATGCCCTCATCCATTGGTAAGGCTAATTTAGTGGACCCTGATGACTGGAGGATCCTGTATAACTTGTGTTGAGTGGTTGTATTATTATTGAGTGGAATATCCATGCTATCAGCTGCCCTTTTAAATAAATCTCTAAATTGTTTTAGATCATCTGCTTTGGGTTGTTGTAGGAGATCTTTTAGGGTTCTTCAAGCTGCGGAGATGTAATCGCTGCTTGTGTGGATTCTGTAGCTGTCTGCAGTTGATGTTGCTGCAGAGGGAGTGATAGGAATTGTTGTACCGGTCCCCCTGTTGGGTGAGTATTAGGTAGGTTGAAAGATGCCATACTGTGGCTAGTTTGTCCAGCTTGCCCCTGGTATCTGAGGTGGAGGATAGAACATCCACAGGGAATATGGCCATGGACAAGTCATGCTCGGGTTTAATGCTGTAGGCTGGGTAATTTGCTGGTTTGGTGGATCAAGCAGTATAGGGCTTGACCTGTCAGATGAAGATGTATGCTGCGAAGAGCAGGATAGCGAAGACAGGCTACTATCTGATGAGTCTGTCTCAAACAATGGTGATGTGGGAGAGGAGTGGATCTGAAGATCCTCTCCCAAGTCAGTGTGCTTTGTTTTCTTTTTGTGTTTCTTGGGTGCTGATTGTATTGGAGGATCATCAGCTATAGTGGCATGGATATTGGTGCCGAGGTTTCTAGTTGCTGCAACGGCATCTGTCCTGTGTTTAAATAAGTAGCTGGGACCAGGGAAAAGTATAGTGGCACCGGGTTCTGTATTGGTGTCAGCGCTGTGCTCGGCATGGGAGTTGTAGCATGTGCCGGCAGTGCGGGTATCAGTAGCACTGTTATTGTCGGCTGCGAGCTTGCTGCCAAGGTACTTGTTGGCGCTGCTTTGAAGTCCGCAGTTTTGCCAGACCGCCCCCGATCTGTTTTTGACGGTTTTGAGTGATCATTCCTTGTGGGGTTTACATTACCCAAGGGAAGTTCAGCCTCCAAGGTATTGGTTTTAGCCTTGGTGCCCTTAGATTTTTTTTTTTTTTTTTTTTTTGCTGGCGCTGGAGAAGATACAGCCAAATGGTGTTTGTGAGCTCCCTCTGATGGTTGAGGAGAGGCACCCGGGTCTGAGGTGGGGTGGCGGGAGCCTTCTAAGAGTAGAAGTTTAAGCTTCCTCTACCTATCCTTTCTGGTCCGTGATGTTAAATTCCAACAATTTTGACATGTATGTGATAAGTGTCCCTTTCTGAGACACTTAATATACAATTCATGGCCATCAGATGCTGTCACTGCTTCCTCAGAGGAAGTGCAGAGTTTAAAGCCTGAAGGGCTAGGCATTTTGCAGTCGCCATCTGTAGAGTTTGGACTCAGTCTCCACCTTTCTTTCTTTTTTTTTTTTTGAAATGAGAAGTGAATAGCTGAGGTAAGTTGGAGCCACTGTGAACTCCGTTCATAGTTGGAGGTGGTTGAAAGGAACTGAGGAGTGGGGGTGGGGAGGGGCGCACTGGAGGCATGCGTATCAGCAGCGTCGGGAAAACACCACTGGCTGCCACAAGTGCCTCCATTCCCTCTACCAGAGCCACTGCTAGAAAACTCTCCCATCTAAGGTGCGGCTGCGCACACACACCTCAAATGGAGCAGTCGGGAACACTGCTCGATGAAGAAAAGCCTGAGAAGCAAGGTGTGAGCTCTTACTCAAAAAGTAAGCCCTTATAGAATTCCGTCCCTCTCTATTTGACCTAGCCATATCACTATTTCCAACATCCTCAATGCTCTGTTAATGAGGCCAGCTTTAATTTCAATCTTTATTCAAAGCTGCTGCTGAAGTGAACTTCTTGGCTCACTGCTCTGATCTTATCAACTCCACTTTTAGTCTTTCAGCTTATTTCCCTTATCACCTTTTCTTATAATAAGGCCATTCATAACTTAGCTCCACACTAGGTGGTTCATTAGTAACCTAACACATCGACTTCAACCATTCCCAGCCTTTACCACCCACACCAATCAGATTCTCATTTAAACACTTCATGTTTCCTATTGTGATGCTTCTCTCATACAGGAAAAGCTCTTGGATAAAATAAGACAAGCCAGTAATCTTACCTTTCTTAAATCCCTAATTAAGGCTCACATCTCCCTTGAAGTCTTCAAAACCCAGCCTGCTGATCTTGGTTAATGTAACTATTCCTCTTCCCCTTCTCTCCTTAGCCTCCCTGTGTTATTCCCTCCCAATTAAACCCACCCCCACCCCCAATTACACTACTCAAACAAAAAAGCAATGGCAATTCTTCACAACATTTTTTGCTTTTAGGTTGTATCCTCTATTCCTTTGTTTTTGTGTTTAACTTGGAAGATCTCCAAAGACAGGAACTTTAGAGTGACAAATAGCAACACCCCTCTAATATTCTTGCATCAGTTTTAGAAGGTATACCCCCAAGATCTTTTGGGCCAAAGCTATTTTTCTGTATTTTCTCTGACACACATACGGATGCTAAATTAAACAATGAGACAGTGATTTTAAAAAGCATTGAGTGTTTTTTCTTTGAAAACTCAAAATATTTTCCAAAAAGTTGCACTATAAATTATCTGATAGTCAAAATGTGCCTGGTTTCTTTCATCTCCACAATGGAAGAAACAATGACTTCATACAAGTAGGTAATAACTACTAAGTTTGGCCATGGAGTTACCAATAAATGTAGAAAGTAACTTACGGCCTATGGATACTGTGGCAGGCTTGCTCACAACTGCGCTAGCACTGTAATTGGCAATGCACTGATAGTGACCAGAATTTGAGGGGTTGAGAGAGAAGATTGTCAAAGATCCTGGCTGTACTTCCACTTGCTCCAGCTTGCTGTCCAACCTCTCTCCATTAAACAACCAAGAAATGCGAGCCATGGAGGGTTCAGCAGAGCAAAGAAGCTTTACAGGCCTACCAGGCTTCTGGATAGTAGATAGGGGCTCAGAAAGAAAGCGAGGAATCAAATCTGAAAGGACAGAAAAAGAAAATTAATGTCTGAACACGACTTATAAATATTCTCTCATACTATTCTGCCAAGATCACTTATGCCTTGACTTGTATGGAAGAATCCACCAGATTATTTATTACTGCACAAATATAAAAAGCAAGTCCTTGCAGTTGTTCTCTGAAAAAATACAGTTTGGTAGACGAAAACTCCTAGAGTCTCAGGCCACTGTACACAAACGTGGCAAAAATTCTTTTACACTGAGGTCCTGAGTGATTAGTCTCAGTGGAGGATTGATCATTTCTTTCACATCAAGATTTTAAATACTGGCAAAATAAAAAACAATCAAAGATAGGGTGATACAATAAGCCATTTATAGAACTGCCAGACTCCTTGGGGAATGTGGGGTGAGGAGGGAATCCAGTGGTAATCTGTCAAAATGAATTTCTGGAGAACAGGCAATTATCTCTGTTCAACAGATATTCATCTCGACAGACTCCCACTACTGGGAAACTAACACAATTCTGGGAGGTCATTATGAAAAAAAAAAATAGCCTGCAACAGGGAACAATATACTAGCTGAATCCACCTTAATATACATGAAGGGACAAGGTATTAATAAAATTATACAAGTGGGAAGAGAGCCTTCCCCAAAATAAGATTACAAGGGACAGGAGAGTTTGGGTGCTCAAAGACCAGAACCATTTTGTTATAAAGACAAACTAAAACTAGATCTGGCCTTCTGATAAGACCACATGTCTGCTTCGGCAATCTCCTGAAGGGACACAAAACATTAATTTGACAATGTAGCTAATCTGCTCTGTATAAAATGAACTTTGACATAACCTTCCAAGTTCTAGACTTACTATGCTGTCAAAGTAACCAGTCTGACTGCTGTTAGACATATTTATCTATGTTTAGGCAGAATTTATTAAATTAGGATGAACTAAAATATTCAAGTTTATCTAGGTTGTATACTGTAGCTATGTCAGTCCCAGTAGAGATGGGGGCGGGGAGTGGGAGTATTACCTTTTATTGGATCAATTTCTGTTGGTGAGAGAGACAAGCTTTCCAGCCACACAGAGCTCTTCCTCAGGTCACCTTGGAAGCTTCTCTCTCCCCCCAACAAAAATTGGTTCAATAAAACATACTGCCTCCCCCAGCTTGTCTTTCTGAAGCTTACCTAAGGTTATCATGTGCTCCAAATAACTGAACTTCACCAGGTAGAGCCTGATGAAGATGGAATTCCACCATCATATTTTTAAGGCTGTGAGAAGCCAAAACAATGTTGTGAACCTGTCTGTATCAGTTCACCATTCACTTTGTGAAGATGATTTTTCACAATCAGAAGGGCCACAAACTTTTGCAAATGAAAAGTTAAGCGTGACACAACTTGCTTAAGTAAGTCCTTCATCAGAAAATTTTAAGCTCAAAGATCAGAGCTCTTTCAGCAATATTCATTGAAACATGGCAGAAACCAGTTGGAAACAAGTTCCAAAGTTGCATGCATTCCTACTAACAACAGAAACTGGTGCATAAAAGGCAGCTAATAAAAGGCAATCATGGTGACTTCTGTTATATTAGAAACAGACGAGGTAAACAATCAGTGTTTGCCAACAGAAAAGAAAAAAGGTAGTAGAAAAGCAGTTTCTAGTTTCTGAATATGCTGTAAACAATGAAATATAAAAACTATACAGTATGTGTTTCAGAGACACATGAAGTTTCCTGTGAATGTCTCTCCCCAATTTATATTTTCTTCTAAAATCAGTTCACTAGTCTGCTAGTTATACACATCAGTTTCAGATGAGAGGCTGTTAATTATTTTTAACTGAGCCATAAAAATATGCACAAATAGAAAAACAAAACCCTGGTGGTTCTACTCGGAAAAATCAACTCCATAAAAATGGAATCCCAGAGTTTCACAAAGATGCCAGGTCAATTTTTTTCAGCTTTGAAGTAGAGATCCTTTTTCTAGCTGCTAGCACTCCAAATGTGAATGGGAATTTCAGAGGAAAGCAGTAGTCTTTCTGGTTTGTCAATCACCATCAGTAAAACTAGTGCTTTATTTATCTTTGTCGCTCCGCTGTCTTCAGTCTGTGCTCTCAGCTACACTCATGAAACCTCATAGTTTTCAGTGGGGATGCACCTGTCAAAACTGGGGCAGAAAGTGACCTTGAATTTACTTCAATTGTAGGATGACTGAAGAACAACATTCATGTCCCTCTCTTACAGCTGTGTTGGCTTCATCAAGGGCTAACATAAATACAATGTTTTGGCTAAATTAAGGAAAGCTAATAACACACAAATGGAAGATCTCATATTAAAACCATGCCATTTTTACATGGAAGCTTTTCAGACAGGAGCCAGGCTTTAATTGGTTAAAAGATTCAACCTCTACTTCTGTGTTCTTGTACACTTCCAATGATCCCTCAGATAGGTCTTTCCATGAGCTGGAGGTCAGTCTTGATCTGTATGCACAGTGCAATGACAGTTTAGTTGAATTCTTTACACTTTTCAAATAAAATAAGTAAATATGATATTTATTACTGTGAAATATTCACTCAGTTCTACATTTTCAGAAGTGATTAGTGATTTGGATGCTCAACTTCAGACACTTTATGAACACTTGATTTCCAATGACTGCTATGTACTTTCTGAAACTCAGACATCCCTAAGGTGTCCCTAACTCGGTGCCTCAAAATTGAAGCATCTGCAACCATCAGTCATTTTGAAAGCATAAGCCTTCCACATCCAAACAAGTTACCTAGGTCAAAATAAGGCCTTACCTGAATTTGTAATGGAGAAAAGAGCTGTAGCAATGAAAAAGAGCAGTGCCCATGAGGATCCGGGATCCGGATGCATAGCGCCAGACTGCAGATGTTGAAAGCACAGAGCTCCAGACTATGATGAGGCACTGAAAAAACTAACAGGAAAAAAGAGTCCACAGTACAGTTTAGATGTTCTTTCCTTCTTTGCATAATGTTGAAAGAAACAGTCTTATATTTGATCAGAGTACATTCAAACCTTTCAGAATTGGAGATTCACCATACCTAAATGTGACAGCTACCCTCCAGACCAGCACCAGAGACTTAGTTGTCAAAAATGACCAATATCTACCTCAAATCATTTGTCTAAATCAGAAATATCTTCCTCTATTTTCCACTCTCTCTCTCTCTCTCACACACACACACACACACACACACACACACACACACAGAAAAAAACCTGCAAACTTATCGAGCTAAATGCCTTCCCAGGTGTATTTAAATGCACTGGTTCACAGTTGCCTTGTTTATTAACCTGGAGACTGAACAAGAAAGTATCCATTGACAAAATTCACCACATTCTTTAAGTCAGGGACCAGCAACACAAAGATAAGGAGCCATTTTTAAAAATTCTTTCAACAACCAAGTGTTTTGAGAGCCATAATGGATGTAGCCTCCTGGGGGGAGCTAGGACCTGGGCCAGGGCACCTGCTACAGGGTCCCCTGGTGAGGGGTGGAGAGCCTGGAATGAGAAGTGGTCCCCCACACAGAGTCCCCCAGTGGCAGGGGGGCCCAGAGCCAGGTGTGGGCTACCCGCAGGATTTGCCAGTGGTGGGGGAAGAGGGGGGACTTGGAGCTCAGAGCCACAAGGGGACAGTCAAAGAGCTTCATGTGCCTCCAGAGCTGCAGGTTGCAGACCCTCTGCTTTAAGTGCTTCACGTGGTGGCAACTGCTATGAAAAAGTACGTCTGAAGCACAGGCTGGATCTGGGCTGTGCTGATCTAAAATATACTGCCTAGAACATCATGAACACTAAAATATGGTACATGATACAAATGCTTCAATTTAAAAAATGATGAGTAGTACAGTCACACATTCTCAATGTGGGAAGGTGAATGTAGCATGATGAACATGCAAAAAAGTATTCGAGAGATCTTAAGAGGAGTAAAAACACTTCACATTTCCTGAAGACTACCTACTTACTGTTATTTTCTCATGTATGTCATGTTTAACTTTTAAAAATAGTTTAAGAGTATACTACTGAATTATGTTAGATTCAGAAAATGCACCCTATTAAGGTTGGATATAAGACCATTCAGAAATTCTATACACCTCACTCTAGAGTCCAACAATTTGCTAATTCCTTTAGCCAGCATCCCAGGATATTTTTGGTAACACTGATATGGCAAAAAACCTAGCTGTGTAGAAAGTGCTTTGGTTTATTTGAATTCTCACTTGGTTCAAGGGCAGAAGGATCCCGCTAGTGAGCACACAGGACAAAGTAAACATTCTGAGAACTTGTTAACATGAAACACTTTTCTGAAAGGGTGGGGGGCAGTGTTTCTTTCTGCCAAATCTTTCCTCAACTATTTATTTATAAAGAGCAATGAAACGTAAATTCTAGGTCAACTTTAACCCCAGAGCACAAGGCTACTGGGTTACATTGCAGCTGTCTTTTTAACCAAGGCATAGCTCATTAACTAAACCTTATCTTATGAAATCTCCCCTTTATCCATTCTCTGATTTCCTTCTGTTTAACTTTTTATATGTTCCTTATTGCCAGTGTCAACAGCTATTCTGCTCTTTTGATCTTTTAGCGGCTTGAATGACAGTGCAACCAATTACAGTATATTATGTACACAGAGAAAACTGCAGAATGAATGTATGTGCCTATGTAACCTTCAGCTGGAGAAACATGGCAAATGTGACACAAACTTGAATGAGTCTAAAGTAATCAGTTGGAAAAAAAATCAAGGTTTAAGCTGTTGTTTCAAATTCGAGTTTAAGATAAGACATTGATGTTGCAGAAATGAGTATCGAAATGCTGGCATTTGCTTAGCTTTGTTGTCATTTCCATACTTTGTTACCAAAGAGCACTTAAGTTTGTGAAAGATTTTAAGTTGATGATGTGTCATAGGAAAATGTAGAAGACCCACTTTAAAAAGCTTTAGCAGCTTTAAGAGTTGATTCTTTAAAGTTAAGAAGAAGGCTCCATGCGGCTGTATGTATTTGGAAAACATAGTTTACAAATTCTCCATAAAGCTATATCTACAAATCAGTTGCTTTCAGAAAATGCTATGAACAGGATCTGCTCATTTAAGAAACCAATTCTCCAGCATACTTTCTGTTGTGGAAAAGAAAATATTTTGTCACAGTAAAGAAACAGATTATTAAAAGCACCGTCAATCAGGATCACAGACAGTTGGTGTTGATCCATGGTAGATTTTCATAAGTATAAATGAAGTTCTTTCTACAATTGTGGAACAGCAAAAATGGATTTGTCACTCAGCAGTTACTTATTTGGGTGAGGGGCAAAGAGACCCACTTCCAGTGTCACTCACTATATCAGTGTTTTACAGTTAGTGTGACTGCCTCCAGTTATAGATACCACATACCTCTTTCTATCCAAGCATCTTATTTTTTGAGAAACACCACTACAGAGAAAACAGTGTGGCGGAAGCAAGCCTTCAGATCCCTACACAAAGGGTTTCAGTGCAGTTATAGACGCAGCACAGCCCTGAACAAGCACCCAAGTCTTAAGAAGCCTCAGCATGTCTAGCCCTTCCAACCCTGCTCTAAAGACTGAGGCCCTCCATGCA
Organism: Podocnemis expansa; assembly: GCA_007922195.1. Taxonomy (NCBI): domain Eukaryota; kingdom Metazoa; phylum Chordata; order Testudines; family Podocnemididae; genus Podocnemis; species Podocnemis expansa. The sequence goes on from ML682025.1 coordinate 10,896,864, forward strand.
CAGGGGTACTGAATGCCTACGGGAGCAAGAAGGAAGCCACAAGGCAGTTAGTTAAAATGCAGACTATTCACTCAAAAATCCTTGTTTTGTAAGTGGGTTCGAGTTGGAACTAACGTATGTGGACCTTTCCAGAGGAAGGCTCAAAGGGTTGATAGCTGAGAAAGTACATTAGCAGCCCCTTCCTCCTGGAGAAGGTGCATGCCACAATAACATGTACACAACCGCATTTTTAACCCTAATTATAAGGGCATCTTAATTCGATGAAGTTTATCTTAATTCCATAAGGTTTCTTCAAGACATCTGTAGCATTGATCCCAGATGGTCTCAAATGAACACTAACAGAAAAATGATAAAACACACTGTCTCATCCATGAGTACACACTTTTCATAAAATAATTGTTCTACATTTGACCTCTCAGTCTTCATCCTCAAAGGACACCTCCACAACACCTTCCAAAGATGAGCCTTGCAGCTTAAATTCACTATTTTGCTTGACACTAAAAATCAAGGCCTTAATAAAGACATCGAATTAATGACTTCTTACAACCATCCGTAACCTGCTAATCCTCCTTTTCTGTCTTACAACTGCAGGGGTCATAACAGGCCACTTCTCTTTGAATGGTTCCTTAGAGTATGTTTTAGCCACTTAGGCTAAACATTCTCTTCCACTCTGTATTTAGCTACTTTAAACAGACCCAAAGAAGAGCTCTGTGCAGCTCAAATGCTTGTCATTCACCAACAAAAGTTGGTCTATTAAAAAGAAAAAAATCAGCTCCCCCACTTTGTCGAATTAGTGGATATTGTCAGTCTGTCACAGATGCCAGCTAAGCCCTTGGTAGACAGGTGTCCACTTTAAACCAGTAAGTTTGTTGAGTCTCAGTAGAGTTGGTCAAGGATTTAAATGAGCAGAAAGATCAAACTTCCTTTTCACCCTTAGTGGTGCTCCCTCCAAGCCATGGGGAAAGCATGTTGGAGGCCTATATTTCCACTGTCCGTTAAGTATCTTGTCTCTGAATGGAATTTATTTTCTAATGCTGTTAGTCCAGTACTTGATCTCTTGGCCAGCTCTAATGTAGCTGTATTGCTGGTACATCAATTTCTTTGCAATGAGTTGTGTGAGAAAGAGCTTTGTTAATTGTAATCAGTGTTGAAAATGTAAGTGTTCTACATAAATTAGAATTCACTGAACTGTGCTTAAAATTTTGCCACTGAGTAAGATATAGGATACTGCTTTAAAATATACTAATGAAAAGCACTCAGATATTTAATCTCTCTCACAATACTGAACAAAGAGAGCATTTCAGTTACACAAGCAATGAGGCTAGAAGCACCCTGATAAGCCCTCTCACAGCTGTAAAGAGACCCCATGCCAAGGAGAATTAATTACAGCAGGCTCAGTGCCCTTATTACAGCAGGCTCAGTGCCCTTCTTATCAGAGTTTTGGACATGTTATTTATGTGGTGCCATCTGCTGGCAAAGGAACGGAATTCCTGAGACCGGTACAGGATAATGCAGAAAGACTGCCCCACAGACACAAGGAGTGGGGTGGGTATTAGAATAGAAAAAACACAGACCTGAATAGCTTATTTGGACTGATTTAACAGCTGTCGTACCACTTCATGCGACCCAGTATTGCTATTCGTGGTATCAAACATTAAACGAAGCACCGTCATCTACACTAATTAATGCTGGCAGCTACTGTGATTCACCCACTTTGCTACCAACGTCATGCTTACACGCCTTTTATATTTGCGTTACATTTTAAAAGTATCCAAGAGAGAAAACCAGAAGTAAACTTAAGTGATGAGGAATATTCCTCTTCAATGCAAAAAAGTATCTTACAATAGGATCTGAATGGGTTTAGGGCTAACAGGGAATTTTGCCTTTTCTGCCAAGATGATCAAACAGTCACTTTTGCTGCTCAGATGACATGCCAAGTAGTTTGGGGCTAATTTTTTTTCTTCTAAATTCTGCTGACTGCTGTGTTGGCGTTTTGTCTTGTTCTTCTATAGGAAGAATTTCAGATTGTAATTAAACTCTAATGCACCAATGGTAAGACATTCTCAACCTTGGTGTGCAGCCTCAAAAGACAGGATTTAGGCCCTTTTAAATGCACGTAAGAGGTTATGAGGTATTTCATGAGTCCCTTGGGCATCTTTCAAGCTTTCCAAAGGAAACAAATATTCTTTCAGATATTGACATCTTTTCCACCATAACATAATTTGGAGTCTCATTGTCCAACTTTTAAACAACAATGTATCTGATGGTAAAATATTTTTTTTTTAACCTACTCCTCCCTGTGCTTGTTGGTCTCATCCACCTCTTACGCCTGTCTTTCAGAATGTAAAAGCTCTTTGGGACAGGGACTGCCATTTGCTACCATTTGTGCTCCTGTTCTACTCTGTTAAAGCAGGTATCTAGCACAACAAAGTCCCAAACTGGTTGAGGATTAAATAAATACAAACATTAAACAGACAACTTCCACTACTACGACTGTTGTATACACAAGTACTTCCCCATTTAAGAGCTGCTTTGTACCTACACTGTGAGAGATGGCAGGAAAACGGGAAATATATTCACTATGAAGAAGTTCCTGTTCTCTTTGCCAAAGTTATCAAGGGCTCATCTTGTCCAGCATATTTTCTTCTGGTGCCAGATGCTTCAGTGTGAGTGAACAGAATAAGGTTGTTTATCCAGTGATCCACCCTGTCATCCAGGCACAGCTTTCTCTGTCAAGGCAGCAGCACCCTGTATTGTACTATGTCCGGAGGAAAGCCTCTGTCTTTGGGGAAGTTACGCAGCTGTGCTAAAGGTAACAGAAATGACAGCAGAAACTCCTTCAACTGTGAATACATTGGCTTTCGGATTCCAGGGATTTCAGATCTTTGCTAACAAAGGCATTTCACATTCTGAAAATTGTTTAAATCCAGTATGTTACCATATCGTAAACATTTTATATGCTCTGATACTGAAACATGAAAGTTCTGGGTCTTTTCTAGACCACACAAGTTTCAATACTTAAAAAAGCCTTTTTAATTTGTTCTCTGAGGTCTTCGCTGTAGTAATGGAGTAGACTGTTGATTTCAAAGAGAAACTGAATTTAACATCTTCAAATAAATCAAATAAAATCCCCAGAATTAAACTAAAATACTGTGGTCATAGTGAATACATGTTGAGTTGAGTCATTACATTTCGCACCAAGACATCCTTTAAAAAAGGCTTTCTAAGAGAAAGTAATCAGACATTCCTTTAACTTCTGACTCCTCCATGATTGCCAAAGCCTTTGATCATTGACAATCTTCATACTGTCTTCCCAGAGTTTGGAAAAAATGCGCACAGCACCTGGCACACATACTTCACTTGGTTTTGTTGTTGGTTGTTTGGCAGGAGCATTGAAAAGCTCACTAGCAACTGACATACTCCCCATCAGTTTTAACTACTGCTCTGTGGGGTTTATTCTTGGTTTTTTTGCTAGTTATAAAAAAATCTTGAAGTAGTCATGTGCAATTGAAGCTGATGCTTTATGAGACATACCACATAAAACTCAGACATTCACTGAAGAAACATACAGTATACATCTGTAAAAACAGAGCAGCTGTGCATTCAGAATACAGTTGATAGGGAGAGCTAATAGGAAGGTCTGAGATTGTTCACTCAGTAATTCACACCAAGTTTGAACAAGCAAACATAGCACCTACAGTGTTCATAACCCTTCCCCCTTCGTCCTTCAGGGTCTCAATCGAGTCAGCCATGCATGCAAACTGATCCTGTCGCCAGCAAAAGCATTTCCTTTCACTGTGGTCAGCCAAAAGCAGAGGAAGAAAATGGAAGTGACTCGGAGTTATGGCACCAAAAAGGCCAGACAGGCAAGGAAATAATCAACTCCACATGAGCCACTTCTAGCCCATCACAATGAAAAGGGCCCACAACTAACCCCAGGAAAGGTCATTAGGACCATGGGGGTCACAAGCAGAAAAAGGCAATAGTGAGTGACTGCCAGCTGCAATAAGAATCAATGTGTTCCTAATTACACTTAGAAGAGGAATTTGAGCTCAAAGGAAAAGTTTCGCTGCAGTCACAACTTGCATAAAAAAATTAAAGTGCTCCTGTTCTACTCTGTTAAAGCAGGTATCAGAACTTGTATTTCTGTGTGGTGTTAGATAACAGAAAGTCAAATTGAGTAGGTAAGAAGTCAGGCATCTAGATACATGTGGACAGAGGACTTTGGCTATGTGTTTTAAAGAACCACATAATTAAACATTTATATTAGAATTATGGAGTTATTAAAGACAGGATTTTGAGATTATACATAATAAAACCACAAATAAAAACCAAACCCTTGAAGTGTTTTTTTTCCATTTACGTGGGACATCGAACTCAGCCCAACAGTTATGCAAATCCAACATTTATTCTGGTTAGATTCTTGAGAATGTCTTAATGAAAAAGAATAATGTGCAACAGTTAACACCCCCCAAACTAAGAATGAAAGTAAACAGACTTCAGAATCAAATGACAATAATATAAGATTACTGAAAAATTAGCTGTAAAACAGATCATGTGGAAGATTATTTTAATTTAGCAATTATGTAATTCTCTCAAGGTGCATTCAGATTTAAAACATATATATAAAAATTAAAAAAAAATAAAAAATCCTCTCTCACCCCCTATGGGTGGTATGTGTCATCCTCAACCTCGGGTCCTCTACCAGAGGCCTGGGAGTTTGAGGGTTCTGCGCAGAATCTTAGCTGTTCCTAGCACTGCACTCTTCTGGACAGAGAGCTCTGATGTTGTTCCTGGGATCTGTTGGAGCCACTCTCCCAGCTTAGGAGTCACAGCCCCGAGTGCTCCTACCACCACCGGGACCACTTTGGCCTTTACTTTCCACATCCGTTCTAGTTCCTCTTTCAGGCCCTGGTACTTCTCCAGCTTCTCATACTCCTTCTTCTTGATGTTGCTGTCACTTGGCACTGCTACATCTATCACCACCGCTGTCTTCTGGTCCTTGTCTATTACCACGATGTCTGGTTGATTGGCCAGTACCTGCCTGTCCGTCTGGATCTGGAAGTCCCACAGGATCTTAGCCCTGTTATTCTCCATGACCTTCTGTGGGATCTCCCATCTGGTCTTGGGAGGGTCTAGCCCATACACTGTGCAGATGTTCCTGTACACAATGCCAGCTACTTGGTTATGTCGTTCAGTGTATGCTGTTCCTGCCTGCATCTTACATCCTGCCACTATGTGTTGGACTGTCTCTGAGGCCTCTCTGCACAGTCTGCACCTTGGGTCCTGTCTAGTGGGGTAGACCCCTGCTTCAATGGATCTGGTGCTCAGTGCCTGTTCTTGTGCTGCTATGATCAGTGCCTCAGTGCTGTCTTTTAGTCCAGCCTTTTCCAGCCACTGGTAGGATTTCCCAATGTTAGCCACCTCAGCTATCTGTCGATGGTACACCCCATGCAGGGTCTTGGCTTGCCATGGCACTACTTCTGCTTGATCTTCCTCCCATGTCTGCTGCTGCCTCAGGCATTCTCTCAGCAGCTTATCTTTGGGTGCCATCTTACTGATGTACTCCTGGATGCTCTGTTTCATCCAGGACAGTGGCTTTGACACTCACCAAACCCCGCCCGCCTTCTTTCCGGCTGGCGTACAGTCTCTGGGTGTTGGACTTGGGGTGGAAACCTCCGTACATTGTGAGGACCTTCCGGGTCTTCACATCGGCAGCCTCCATGTCCTCCTTTGGCCAGCTCACTATACCGGCAGGGTATCTGATGACTGGCAGGGCGTACCTGTTGATGGTGTGGATCTTGTTCTTCCCATTCAGCTGGCTCTTCAGGACCTGTCTTATCCGCTGGTGGTACTTGGATGTTGCTGTCTTCCTTGCCTCCTCATCGTGGTTCCCATGGGACTGTGGGATGCCAAGGTACTTGTAGCTGGTCTGTATGTCTGCTATGTGGCCTGCTGGTAGTTCCACCCCATCAGTCTTCACTACCTTTCCTCTCTTTACTACCATCCGGCCACACTTCTCCAGTCCGAATGACATCCCAATATCCTTACTGCAGATCCGTGTCAGGTGGACTAGCGAGTCGATGTCTCGTTCATTCTTAGCATACAGCTTGATGTCATCCATGTAGAGGAGGTGGCTAATGGTAGTTCCACTCTTGAACTTGTATCCATATCCAGTCCTTGTGATTATCTGGCTGAGGGGGTTCAAGCCAATGCAGAACAGCAGCGGGGACAGCGCATCACCTTGGTATATGCCGCACTTGATGGTCACTTGTGCAAGCTGTCTTGAGTTGACTTCCAGTGTTGTCTTCCACAGTCCCATTGAGTTCTTGAGGAAGGTCCTTAGTGTCCTGTTGACTTTGTATAGCGCCAGACATTCACAGATCCATGTGTGCAGCATTGAGTCGTAGGCTTTCCTATAGTCAATCCAGGCTGCGCACAGATTGGTCTGTCTAGACCTTGAGTCTTGGGCGACTGCTCTATCTATGAGCAGCTGGTGTTTTGAGCCTCTGGTGTTGTTCCCAATACCCATCTGAGCTGTGCTCATGTACTGGCCCATGTGGTCCTGTAGCTTGGCAGCTATGATGCCTGATAGGACTTCCCATGTTGTGGGGAGGCAGGTTATTGGCCGGTAGTTGGATGGTGCTGTTCCCTTGTGGGGGTCTTTCATGATCAGCACTGTCCTTCCTTGTGTTAGCCAGTCTGGGTGGGAGCCTGCTGCTAGCAGCTGGTTCCTCTGTGCTGCTAGGCGTTCATGCACTGCTATTAGCTTCTTTAGCCAGTAGGTGTGGATCATGTCCGGGCCAGGTGCTGTCCAGCTCTTCATGCTCTTGACCCGCTGTTGGATGTCGGCTACTGTGATGGTGACTGGTTCCTGTTCTGGGAGATTGCTGTGGTCTCTTCTCAGGTCCTGCAGCCACTTTGCACTGGTGTTATGAGTCTTCTCTTTCTCCCAGATGTTCTTCCAGTACTGTTCAGTTTCTGCTGTTGGTTGCTCTGCTGTTATTGTGTTGTTGCACTGCAGTTGGGAGTACACCTTGGATGGTTCTTTGGAGAACAGGGCATTTATCTTTTTGGCCTCTGCTGCTCTAGTGTATCTCCTTAGCCTGGTGGCCAGTGCTGTGAGCCTTTGCTTAGCAGTCTCTAGGGCTTCAGATGGAGTCAGGCCCTTGTATTTTCTCAGTAGCCGAGTCTTATCCTTAATCTCTATACCCTTCTGTAGTTCCACCAGCCGGCTAACTTCTCTCCGGGTTGCCTTGATCTTATCCTCCAACCTCATTTTCCGGGAGGGTATGTACTGCTGTTCTTTTTGATTGTGTAGCCAAGCATCTCCAGGATTACAGAGGCTGTAGCATATACCAGTTCATTGGTTTCAGTGATGGTGGTAGTAGGTATTGTCATTAGGGCTCTATTGGCATCTTCTAGCATACTATCTGATGGTACTTCTCCAACGAGCCTTGGTAATCGGTCTCGAGGGTTGACTGTAGCTAGTTTATCCGTGATCTTATGCCTCATATCAGCTGCTGTGTTCTGTAATGGAGGGGGTGGCAGTGAAGTTCCAGCTTCAGGTGGTGGCTGCACATCTAGTTGTTCTTCTGGAGCTTCTTCTTGAGTCTGGGAGGTAATGTGGAGTTGGTCTATCTCCAGTTGTGAGAGCAGCTGCCTCTTTACTATGTTGAAGCGTTGGTAACTAGCTGTTTCTCGGTTAGTGTGGATGTAGGTCTTTTGTCCATCCATAGTCCCCTCATACGTTTCATATATCCCCTCTCATTAGGTCTGCTGTTGTAGTAGCATTCCATCAATTCCAGGTTCTCTTGTCTCATCCATGCATGGTTTGTTCCAGTAGCCCACTTATCGTCAGATTGTCCTTGTTCCCCAACATCTGGCGCGGACCTTGTTAATCCGGGCGACGTCCGAGCCGGCATGACTCTCCTAGTTCGTGTCTCTCTCATATTTGAGGTAGGCAAGTGAGGCGTTATGGAGTCTTTTGCCCAAGGACCCCTACTGGGAAGGTAGACAGGTACCCACCAGGATTTGAACCCCGGTCTCCCGTATCAAAGGGCGTCGCTCTTAACCACTACGGCGCTCTTAACCACTACGCTATCCAGTCACCATATATATATATTCCTAATGAAGCACTTTTCTAAAAAAACCATGGAAATAAATGAAGCAAACAGTTAATCCTTAGACACCCCACTCATAAACTCTCCTTCTCAACCTTAACTAATTCTCTTCTCCCCAATTATCCCCTATCAAAAAAAAAAAAAAATACTGAGTTATGACTCAAACCAGGTTTTTACTATGTATCTGTTTGAATGATTAATATAGAGCTGACTGGACTTCCATAAGCATTACATGCAGTTCTGCACGTGGTTTTGTACTGGTGTGTGTACAAGCAAGGGACAATGTCAGTTTGCAAGCAGCAGCAGCTATATACATTTTTCTGAAAAGCTTAGAAATCTCTTGTGAATGGGTAACATGATACTACTGATTGTTCTAAATTTAGTAGCAATTTTTTTGTGTAGAACTCTGCATGTGTTTAAAAATATATAACTAAAGATTGACTATTTTGCTCAGGACAAAGGAGGAGATACATGGTCCGTACATGATGAATGAAGTTGAGAAAGGCAAAAAAGATATCTATTTGAGATGTTGAAAGACACTTGACAGTATTTGCTCACTATTTACACCATGTTTAAGAAATTACCTTAACAAGGTGCCTCATATACACACACAGAAAAGGTAAAACTGTCATGTGTGCCTCATTTCAAATCTTAATGACAATTTCTCACCTCCAAATGGCTCCTGTTTTCTAGCTATGACTGACACAACCATGGGGCGATTTCAGGCAAATGTACTAGCAATAACCCTTAGTCATCAAAATAACAATTTTAGCATACTAAGAAATCCAAAATGAACAGTCAACTGATTTCAACTGAAAACAATAACTCTGACATTTCATTTAAAACTCAAGCTGATCAAACGGGGAAAAGAGAATAACAGGTGGTCAGACCAAATAAAATATTATCCACAAAGATCAAAGCAAAATCACACACTAAAGCAATACATTTGCATGACGTTTCAGAAGTAGGTTTATGGGTGAAACCAAAAGAGCACCTTGCAGGAACCAAAGAAAGTTGTACCCAACTTAATCTCAAATGCAAATAAATAAAACTTTTAAAAAAACAGATCAGAAAAGTATCGAACTGCCTTTATTCCATCCTTGTTCTCTCCATTCAGAGGATGTTAGTTTGACAGCTACTGAATACGCACTGTATGATCAACATTAATTTTCTTGCAACAAATCCAGCATCACTTGTACTGTCCAGAACCTGGCTAAAGTAAATTCCATCAATTGGCATCCAAGAAGAAACAGCACCAGAAGACAGAATTTTATACCCCTGTAAGGGGGACAATTAATTTCATGAAACTTTCCTGTCAAATATGAACACCATACAACTGAAAATAGCCAGTTTAGTGTAAATTTAGCTTCACCAGAAAAGCATATTATGTAGAAATAAAGTAAATTCAACTGCATATGATTTATCTAAATCTGATTCTTTCTAGGGAATGCACAAGATATTGTTCTTTAGTTTTGTATATTATAGATTCAAAGGCCAGAACAGACCACTGTGACCATCACATTTAACATTTTTTCTTTTGAGTCGTTATTAAAAATGTTATATAGCACAGAGCCAAGAACCGAATGCTGCAGAAGCCCACTGGAAACACACCCACTTGATGATAAGACCCATGTTTACAGTTGCATTTTGAGACCTATCAGTGAGCCAGTTTGTAATCCACTTAATGTGTGTCATGTTAATTTATCTGTCTTTAGTTTTCTAAAAAAATGCCTTACAGACATCCATATACACTACATCAACACTACTGCCTTTATCAATCAAATTTAAATCTCATTAAAAATGTCCAAATAACCTGATGAGCTCTATTTTCCAAAAACCCTTGTTGATCTGCATTAATTATATTACCCTCTTTTAATTCTTTATTAAGCAATCCCACACCAAATGCTTAATTATCACTTGGAATTGATGTCAGACAGACACCTATAATAACCTGGGTTGCCCCATTTACCCTCTTTAAATATTGTCACAACATAAACCTTTTTTCTATTTTCTGGAACTCCCCAATGTTCCAACTCTTACTGCAAATCAGCATCAACGCCTGCACTGAGCCCCCTCCCTGCCACTAGGATATGGGGCACGGCTTGGAGACCACTGATCAGTCTTAACTTCTTGTATAAGACCAGAGAATTTCACTTTAATTCCTTGTGAACTAGTGTATATCTTAAAAATAAAAAACAAAAACCCAAATCCATTTGATCTTGCAGTGAAATGATGCTGAATCAACGAGATTGATCATTTTCATGTGAACTAATGAGACACTAAAATTAATGTCTTTCCTAGAAAGGTGAAGTTTTCATGAAGAAATCTTCAGTTAAACTAAAATAAAGTACCTTCATAGTAACAATGTCAAAGTTTAACCAGTTAAATGTTAATAAGCTCTTTAAACATTTTAAATAGCTGATTACAGTTTAAACCAGGGGTCTCAAACACATGGCCTGCGGGCCACATGCAGCCCCAAAAGCTATTTCCTGCTGCCTGCTATGACACAATCGTTACCAATATTTGCAATATCATTGTATGGAAAGGTTTCAGTGGTGTGGCCCTTGGGCTAAAGTAGTAATCCTCATGCGGCCCTCTACTGGTCCTTACATGGCCCTCGTGGGCCGAGTTTGAGACCTCTGGTTGATGAAGGGGAGCTACAGCTGGGCTGATCTCACTGCAAGCCCAGATGCTGGGCAGCTCTTGCTCTTTGGGAGACATGGGGGCAGCACAGAGGCAGCTGGACTTAGCTCAGATCCCTGTGAGTGGGCTAAGAGCAACCAGGCAAGCTCTCAGCAGTGAGGAGCCGAGACCAGCACAGCTCCCTTTTCCTCCACCTTTTTAAATGGTCTATTTTTACAGTGTTTAAATGGGTTTTTTAAAAAGCTAATTTTTACGTCCATATTTTTATAGCTGTTTTTAAAAAAAATCCAACTGTCCATTGAAAATCTTCTCCCTACTGGTAGCTTCTCTCTAACAATTAAGCTGTGGGTGTAAAATGTGGTTCTGATTTACAGCTGAAAAACCCCAAATGGCACCCAAGGATTTCTCACACTTCTTTGTTTACAAAAATAATTACTGAACACCTAGTGGCCCAAAAACTATTTATTCAACAGGATGAAACATACCAGGCCACACACCACTCCTCTTCTCTTTCTCTTCCATATGCCCTCTCACCCCCAAGCATCCTGCCTTCTGACACTTGCTGCTGTTTGGGGACCAACATTTGAGTCCAAAAACTTGTCTACTGCTGGCTGAACTATGCACTACAACTTAATGCTGACCCCAAGAACAATATGAATTAACGTTACCCCCTTTCACACAAATCAAAATTAATCGCACACCACAATAAGTTAATACTGGACAATGCCACAGCAAAATCAGTTTATGCTAGCTCCACATACACAGATCTCTGTTATGATCACAGGGAAGTGTCTAAAACTAGAACTCTCTTTTGGGGCCTCCTGCCCACTCATTCTCCAAACCCAAACACAGCTCCTTTTAATAAGAAGTAGTGGGGTAGGCTGCCACAACAGTGGGGCAGTGGAGGAGAAAGTAAAAGGTTTAGAGACGATGAGTAAAAATGCCTAGGTGTTGGCTCAAGGCTTAATGAAGTAATCCAACGGCAGGCCTGAATGGAATGTACACTGAGCCTGAACTGAAGGTATGGGCATGAAACAAATTGTGAAGTTCAACTTCACTGGAATTGGCAAGAAATGAACTAAAATTGTAATAAGTATGAAAAACAGGTAAGTAACTGGAAGGTACTAACTTGGTCTAATGCCAACAAATAATGCCAAAGCGATAGAGAGGTATTACATAAGTACAGTTTCTTTCGAACCATGACACCTTGATGAATAGAGATGTCCAATGATGCGTGGACATACCAAGTCAATGGGTGGCATCAAGAAAGGGGTATGTGGGCCAATCAAGGTACATTTAGATCCCAAAGGGGGCCGAGTCAGTAGGTCCGAGTAGGGTATAAGAATAGGAGGTCAAACTCTATGCAGCCGAAAGGGTGATAGCGAGTCCTGCTGTCAGTTGAAATGTTCCATTGCATTGACAGCACCAATGCTGCCAACAAATCTGCTGCTATGGGTTATTTGCAATAGTGCTATGTTGCAATAAAGCCTAGCCTGGCACCTTTGCTTCTACAAAGATCCAGTCGTGTTGGTTTCCTTGATTGTGAGTGTTGCCCCAGTTTACCTCTTGCACGCAGGGTACACCTAGGCTCCAAATCACTGAGCTAACTGAGTTCTCACTTGAGACTTGAGCCAAAGGTAACCCGAAGTGTTAACCAAAGGAACACCTCAGCTTAGGATCACCTGACTAACTCGGTCCCTGATTAAGATCCAAGCCAGGCTCCAACTCACTGAGCTACCTAAGTCCCCACTAGAGATTTGAGCCAGGGGTAATCCTGAGGGAGCTCACCTTCGGAGACTCATGCGCACATTCACATGTACAGCCAAAATGATATCAGAGCCGGACACAACACAACACTGATAAGAAAATGTCTTGCCTGACCACATGTTGTGGTCACCAGTGTGGTATGCTGGGCAGAGCGCAGGTTTCCATTACTGATAAGATAGTGGCATGGAGCCTATAGCAAAGTATCCTAGCCAGTGGGTCCCCCTAGGGTTCTGGAGCTGCCGGCTACCAAACCCTGCCACTAGATACTCTGCTTTTTAAAAACAATTGCTTGCCTGCTACTGGGCCCTAGTGGAAACCAAACGAATTGCAGGAGAGCAGCTTGTTACTATCCACCCTGCAATCCCTATTATGTCTCGGGTCTTAGATCAATGCTCAACAATAGGATTAAGGAGGTACTTCAGCAAAAGAATCCAGAGTTGGGCTGCTGGGATCAGTCGGCTACATGAGCAGGTAGCTGAACTTTCATTGCTGGATCAGAACTGCCCGCTTAACCAGCAGATGGTTCAGGGACTCCCATTCACAGCATGGGGCAAGGTGTTGAAGGACTTAGCTGCTGCTGAGCAGCTGAGTGTCTGGTTTACTGATGGCTCAGCACAGTGTGAAGGGAATATGGAAGTAGCACGCAGCAGCCCTTAACCCGGGAAAGGGGCAGGTTCTTAGCCTGGAAGGAAAGGGGCAATCCAGTCAGTATGCAGAGTTAAAGGCTATCCACATAGTACTGAAACAAGTGTTTACAGGAGTGATTTCCAAAAATCCACATACATACTCACTCCCTCATAGAATCATAGGGTTAGAAGGGACCTCATGAGGTCATCTAGTCCAACCCCCTGCCAGAACCAGGACCACTCCCACTAAACCATCCCAGTCACGGTTTTGTCCAGCCGGGCCTTAAACACCTCCAAAGATGGAGGTTTCACCATCTCCCTAGGCAGCTCATTCCAATGCTTCATCACTCGCTTAGTAAAAAAGTTTTTCCTAATATCCAGCCTCGACCTCCCTAACCGCAACTTGAGACCATTGCTCCTCGTTCTGTCCTCCATTACTACCAAGAATAGTTGAGCTCCCTCCTCCTTGGAGCATCCCTTCAAGTAGTTGAAGGTTGCTATCAAATCCCCCCTCAATCTTCTCTTCTGCGGACTAAATAAGCCTAATGCTTTCAGTCTTTCCTCATAGGGCTTGTGCTCCAGCACTTTAACTGTTTTGGTTGCCCTCTGCTGAACTCTCTCTAGCATGTCCCTGTGCTTTTTGTAGTGGGGAGCCCAAAACTGAACACAGTATTCTAGATGTGGCCTCACCAGTGCAGAATAGAGGGGAATGATCACATCCCTTGATCTGCTGGTAACACTTCTTTTGATGCAGCCCAGTATGCCATTGGCCTTTTTGGCAGCAAGAGCACACTGCTGACTCATATCTAGCTTCCCATCCACCATGACCCCCAGGTCCTTTTCTACACTGCTGCTACTTAGCTGAATGTTCCCCAGCCTGTAGCAGTGCATGGGGTTTTTCCGTCCCAAGTGCAGGATTTTACACTTATCCTTATTGAACCTCGTAAGATTTCTATTGGCCCACTGTTCCAATTTATCTAGGTCGCTCTGAATCCTGTCCTTGCCCTCCAATGTGTCTACTGATCCCCCCAGCTTGGTGTCATCTGCATGTTTACTGAGAGTGCAGTCTATTCCATCATCCAGATCATTGATGAAAATGTTGAACAGAACCGGCCCCAGGACTGACCCCTGGGGCACACCACTCGTTACTGGTTGCCAGCTACACATGGAACCATTGATTCCTACACGCTGAAACCGTTGATCTAGCCAGTTTTCTATCCACCTCATAGTCCACCTATCCAACCCATACTTCCTTAATTTGCCAATGAGAATGCTGTGGGAAACTGTATCAAAAGCCTTGCTAAAATCAAGGTATATCACATCAACAGTTCTTCCTGCATCCAGAAAACCAGTCATTTGATCATAGAAGGAAATGAGATTGGTCAGGCATGATTCACCCTTGGTGAATCCATGCTGACTGCTCCTGATCACTTTATTTTCCTCTAAGTGTTTGAGGATGGATTCTTTGAGAACCTGCTCCATAATTTTTCCAGGGATTGAGGTAAGGCTGACAGGTCTGTAATTCCCCGGATCCTCCTTTTTCCCTTTCTTGAAAATAGGTACTATATTTGCTTTTTTCCAATCCTCTGGCACCTCCCCTGTTCTCCATGAGTTTTGAAAGATACTGACCAGCAGTGCTGCTATCTCATTGGCCAATTCCCTTAGCACCCTTGGATGCAGTTCATCTGGCCCCATGGAATTGTGCACATCCAAGCTTCTTTAAGCAGTCCCTAACCTGAGCTTCTGTCACCAAGGGCCTCTCTTCTTCTCTCCAATCTGCCATACCCATGGTAGTGGCCAGGGAGCTGACCCTGCCTGTGAAAACTGAAGCAAAAAAAGCATTGAGCACTTCAGCTTTTCCCTCATCCTCTGTCACAAGGATGCCTGCCTCATTCAGTAAGGTCCCTGGTGGTGGCTGATAGCCTGGTCGTGTAGGCTGACAAATGGAGGCATGACAAGTGGGCTATTTACGGTAAACCATTTTGGGGGCAGCAGGAGTGGACTGAGACAGCCAAAGCTGCCAAACACTTACAGATCACTGTCTATCACATAGACACACACAGCAAAAGGGATATGCCCACAGCTACCTATGCAGTAGACCAGTTAACACAATTGTGTCCTGTAACGCAGGCATCACCAGAGTGCCAGTAATGGGAGGAGGGGCTGAAACTCCTTGCATGCTGGGCACACCGACACGCCGACCACCTTGGGGGAAGAGGGTACTAAGGCATGGGCCCTCACATGAGGCACCCTGTGTACTGCTGCTGCCTGTGTCAAATGGTGAAGAAAGCAGAGTTGCTTAAGCAACCCCTGGGAACACTGAGGTGGGGAACTGTATCAGCCCAAGTCTGCCAAATTGACTGTGTGAGTCCACTACCTCCAGCACAGGTGTGGCTGTACATCCTAGTCACGATAAATACAATGTTGGGATACCTCATCGTGTCCCCTATGTGCAGGGTCAATCAAGCTAATACAGTAAAGAGCCTAAATCTGCTCGTGCAGCGTTCTGGGCTGCCACAGGAAATCCAGTCAGATAACGCTAGCTACTTCTTGGGCAAAGAGATCCAGAGGGCCAACAAGTGGAGAATTCAGTGGACGTTCCATATCTCATACTATCCCCAGGCCTCCAGGCTTGTCAAAAGAACCAGTGGCCTTCTCAAACAACTGTGGCTGTTAACAACCTACACACACTTTCAAGGCATGGGAATGTGTGCTGGAGCAGGAAATGTTTAAGCTAAACAGCTGGATATTACAAGGGTATTCGTCCTTCCAGAGAATGACAGGATGTGCATTAGGGTAAAGCTTTAAGCCCTCTGTGGGTATGGAAAACCCACCCCACCACAAAGCTGCCACTGCAAGCTGCTCCCTAGAGTGCAGGGGTGGATTTGTGTGCCTTAACAGATCTCACCATAAAACCAGGAAAGCAGGCCATAATACACACAGGAGTGGGCTGCACGGTCCCAGAGGTTTGTTGCGGGTGCATAATGCCACAATCTGTTCTTAGGTCACAGGGGCTTGACATTGGTGCACAAGTAGGGTTACCAGATACCAAAGCAGGGAAAGGAGGACATTGGAGGACACATGGAGAAAATGCAGTACTGTATTAATGTAATATTCTTCTGTTTTTAGGGGGCCCTGGAAGGCTTCACCCTAAAAATAGGGTGTTCTGGGGCATTTCAGCATATTTTAACCCCTATAAGTAAAAAAGCCAGTCAAAATCATGTATTTTTTTAAATGCCTGCTGGACAGAGGACATGAAGGTAAAAAGGAAGACATGTCCTCCTTTTGCCTGACATCTGGTAACCCTATGCACGAGTGATAAAGTGGGAGCACTCAGGTGAGTGGATCATTAACTTTTACCATCACAGCTCAGACCCCACATGTTTGACAGTGGAAAATCAAGTTGCCCATTTGACCTGTGTAAAATCCATTCACACTCAGGTACAGGAGGTCCAAACCCCACCAGGGGCTATTCAGCAAGGACCCCGGCTCTACTTCAGTGCCCCTGGCAGCAAGACAGAAACTCTGGGTGCATCATTACAACAGGTGATTTGACCTCATCTTCCTCTGAATGCTGTTCCCCAGTGTTGGAATCTTAACAGCTGCTTTGATTTGCTGTTACAGTGTGACCTGATCCCATGACTTGTACTTTGCTGCATTTATTTTCCTCCCATTCTGTACATTCCCTCATCTTCAAAGTGTCTGACAAAGTGGGATTTTCTCCCACAAAAGCTCATGCAATAAATAAATTCATTAGTCTTTCAGTGCCACAGGACTCCTTGTTTGTTTTAGTGAACTAGACTAACACGGTTGCTCCTTAGGAAAAGGGGGAAGTAATCGCATTGGGAAATGGTAAAACTTACTGGGTCATGCTTACTGGTAACCCCTTATCTATATGTCTGAATAGGGCCGAGTTAAGCAAGCAGAAGTAGCAGAATCTGTGGGGCACAAAACTAAGCACAACACTGAATTCACAGTACTTCCCATTTAAGGATGTACCAAAAGCAGTTGCTAATTCCCCTATTGTGGCTGCAACTGATCATCTCAAAGCAGGCCCAGGGTCACAAAGGATGGTGGAAGTCAACCACCCTGATAAGAAAACAAGAACCACCCAGTACCTGGTGCCCTCAGAAAGCACAAAGAAGCACAAAAGCTGACTCCTTTATGGAATGCAAGTCAAATGACGGGTCCATGAACGCAGGCTGAAAACATCACAACCACCTTCAGGGTGGCCTGGTGCATCTGGCTGGACTCTTCAAATTGGCCTGCTGCAGCAATATGAGCAATGACCCACCAGGGTATCCATGTGCCAGATACCTCTCACCACCTTTCCTCCTGCTTTAAAGTAATGCCTCCCAAGAAACAAACCACACATTGGCGGTGAAAAACAACAGGTACATTACTGAACTTAAAAGACACTGTTATTGGGCCCTCTAACGGGCAATATAGCCATGCTGTTGCAGATGGACTACGGGTCACATTCATAGTTATAATTCAGGGAATCATGGGCAGTACAAACTGTGAAGTCACTCTCCTCAAGCCCCCCAGGTATGAAAAGCCGTGTGTGGCCCCACTACCCATTTCAAGGAGACAGACCTGCCAGTGCCTAATTGGGAGAGGAAATTGGGATACTGGGATGGAGAGAGTCTGTCCTTCTGGGTAGACATAAGGAAAATCTCCTGGGAGTAAGTCTCTTCTGTCTTGGGAATAAAGGACCTGAAAAGCTTTTGTAGTTTTTTCACACAAGTACATAAAACACTTTATAATTCTAAACTGGGAAATCGATATTACTAAAGTGCATTCCTGGTGCAAGCCACGGGCCCTCCTCATCCTTTAGACATTGGGGGGGGGGACCCATAACAGGTGCAGCAAGATGTAGGGACAGCAGGGGCAGCCCTGAACCTGTAAATTTGGAAATAGCACACAATAAGCTAGCATGGATGGGCCACCTCACTAAACAAGCTAATCAGGGCCAGGCTCTGTTCAGTTTAAACTATCATAAAAGTCACGTAAAAACCATAAAGGTGGCCAGCCATCCTTTAGGGCAGCTCATGCATGTCATAAAGTAATTGGCAATGTGCGCAATTTAATCAATAAAACGGCTTCAGCCATAGCTTGTAGCAGCATGCAAACATTTGCTGTTAATCAATACAAAAGGCAATCCCTCTGGGTACAATCCGGTAGCCCTGGGGTTGATTTCTACTGTCTATAAAAAAACAATGTCCAAAATGCAAGCCACTGTTTATGAGGGTTATGTCATCTGCGATAATGAAGCCTCTAATGGGGTAACTCCATGTAAGACCTGTGCTGACCAATCTTTCCATCACCCCAGTTTACTCATACACCTCTGTGTGAGTGGTACTGGGAGGCTGCATTTGGCTCCCCAGTAGCCCTGCGCAATGGATCACACGGGAGGAATGGTTGCTGGATCAACTGGGCTGTGAGCAATGAGGGAGGAATAAATGAGCCACTCCATTCCTTAACTCACTGACAGACCCATCACCTATCCGGAGGGAGCATAGGAGAATGCATACTACATGGAGTTTCTAACCAAACAGGTGCCAAGCAACTGCATGGAGTGCCTCTCTGGGCAGGAATCCTGGACATTCACTAGAGCAGGGGTACTCAAACGGCAGCCCGCGGTCCACAATCCAGACCACAAAGACCTTTCTGGTGGACCGCAACAGCAGGGGTGTCGCTGGGGTGGGGAGGGACCCGGGCCACGGCCCCCGCCCCCAGCCAGAAGGCCACGCCCCCTGGCTCGGGATAGGGTTCCCGATGAATGGTGGAAGGCTGAATGTGGACCGGCTTGCAAAAAGTTTGAGTACCCCTGCACTAGAGTGATAATAGTTCAAGCAAACTACCTGCTAAAAAGTGTTGGTGCAATACTTCTGCAATAGAGGTGGAAGGAATGGTTTATGCTAGGCCTACATATGAAAGGACTAAGTCTGGCCCAGATATATCCCCCTAATTGGACCCTTTCCTTGGGACCAAAATGGGATTCAGTATACGACCAGGTCAGCAACTTGGAAGTCATGCTTCATGATTATCAAATGGCCCTAAATGGAAAAAGGCATTCTAGGCTGCATATCATACACTGGAAGGGGCAATTATTAAACTTAACAGCGGAGCTAAAGCCCATATCTAGGCACCATTGGTATGATATGTTTTTGCCATATAGCTCCATCTGGACTAGTATCTCCAACTTCCTCCTCCACCCACTTATGTTTCTACTACTTATTGGATTCCTAATCATTCTAATCCTGATAACTTCACTTGCCTGTTATGTCTGGAGCTTAGCTAAATGTACCCATGCCATTTATTTGTGCATACAGGCCCACATCAGACAACTGATGGTGCCAACGGATGGTGTGTAAGGAAAACTGCAAAAGACCACTGGATGATATAAAAAGTGGCACCCCCACTCTGACTGCTGTGTGGCTTGGCCATGAGCTTGACAACTAAGAACATGCACAGTCACTTGTTTATATGACTTGTCCACGCACTGGGTACCTGATAGTATGCACAGTTACTTGTTTATAGTCAATATTTGCCTTGTGATCTGCAAGTATGCATTTTACAGCAGTAAGGCTACATGTGTAAATATGCATCTCCTAGTCAGACAGTACTCACCCCTCCCTGCCCTTAGCTTATGACAGGGGTCTCAAACTAAAGTCACCACAAGGGCCACGTGAGGACTAGTACGTTAGCCCAAGGGCCGCACCACTGAAACCTTTTCATACAACGCCATTGCAAATATTGGTAATGATAGTGCTGCTGCAAGCCACAGGAAATAGCTTTAGGGGCCACATGCAGCCCACGAGCCACGTGTTTGAGACCCCTGGCTTATGCTAACCTATACAGTCATGCAAATGTCCAATGCATGCTGGACTTCTCTGACTGGACTGTGGAAGTTGTGCAGCCAGTGACTCAGAAGCAATGCCCATGAGTCCATCCACTGCCATAGCAGGGTCCTGAGCCTCCGAAGGGACGTAAGCGCTGTCCCCCTATAACAAACCCCTCTTATTTACGGTCAGGTGTGGTCACGTGTCACTGATTCAATCCCTACCTAAGTGCACAGTGCAACAGCAACAATTTCAGAGAGTAATTCCACACTTCCACTGGTATTCTCCAACAATCACTGCAGTTTTGTAAAATGTAGGCAAAAAGTGCTTTAAGTCAGCTTACCATCAAGTCTGAAGAATTCTGTTGCAACTTGTAGTGATCCATTTTACCTGTGATCCCTTCAAGGGACATACAACTATTAAATCTACACCCGCAGAACAAAATTTACAGCAATCCAATCTATTGCCATCTCACATCACTTGCAATCTGAAACATATAAACTCATGGCTGCAGGAGATAGGAGGCTCCTTTGAACTAGAAAGCAAAGCTTGTGTATTATAGCCTATATGTATATAGGATTTCCATTTACATACTACAGTAGTGAATTACACAAGTTGACTGAATGCTATGTCTAAAAAGGAACATCTGATCAGTTTTGACTGCCCCCTTGATAATTCTGAATGCCCCAACTAACTTTCCTTACCTGGCTAAACAACGTTCCTTTCTGCATTTTTGGCACACACACCAAGTCTTGGTATATCTTTAACCATTCTTTAAATCAGGGGTCTCAAACACATGGCCCACAGGCTGCACACAGCCCCTACAGCTATGTGCTGCGGCCCCCAGCAACAATCTTATTACCAATATTTGCAATCTTGTTGTATGAAGAGGCTTCAGTGATGCCGCCCTTGAGCTAACTTGCTATGCCTCATGTGGCCCTGTACTAGTCATCGTGTGAGTTTGAGACCCCCTACTTTAAATGTTCTGTTGGCATTTTCAGTCTAATTCTAAATGAGGCAAACAAAAGTAAACATGGAGCTCCCAAGTGAAGACATACCTTCATACAAAAGCTTATTTTCTCTTTAGCTAGAAAATTGTTCATTAACTAGAAAATTATTAAAGATGAACACTTAGAATACAGTGAGAGACTTTACTGGGTTCATTCAAGCTCTAGATACCTTAATAAAAAGAGTCTCCAAAAGCGCCATCTTCCACTTCCAGTTAGCAAGATCACTCTGCCCATCCCCCTCAGACAATCACAGCAGTCCATATGCTGGCCTTCTCTTTGTTAAACTATTGTAATCTGTAAGGTCACAAAACTGACCTTCCATAAATCCTTCTTGAAGAACTACTTATGCTGTGATATTTACAAGAAATCAGTTAGTCCATGGCTAGAGTGAGTGGCAGCTAGAAACACCAGATTTTACTCACTGACTTTTAAAGACTTAAGTCATTTCAATGATTACCATCAAGTTGATCACCATCTAACTGCGATTTTGTTCTTGTTACTCTCATTCTCTCCCTTTCCCTTTCCAGTTATACTCGAACGCTGTGCCTGATTTCAAAATCAGATTCTAAGCTCTTTAGGAAAGGAACTAGTTCCTTGAACAACTCCCAATGCAATGGGCCTCAATCCTGACTATGAAAGAAATAATATTAAAGTCACTCTAACAGAGCCTAAATAGGAATCATGAGAAAAGTAAAGGTAATTCATAACGGCAACCCAGCTGAGACTCCAAATCTGCAGAACTGATGTATAAAGCCCTCAACAGAACAGGTCTGCTATCACAGGGACAATTTCCTTACATGGATCACATCACCATGTCATTGTCATTACCAACTAAACAAGTTCAAACACAGCTACAACATGACCGATTCAAATGATTTAAAAGTTGCTCCTCTGCTTTTACATGAGTGTTAAGGTAGATTTTCAATTGAGCTACCTGACTGAAAAGTGCATCTCTTCTGTACATAAAGACATGGATAATGTTTAACAGAGTCCAGATAAAGAACTTGAGGGAACCAAAACTAGAATAGCAGGCCCATGGCTCTGGAAGATCCTTTCCCAAGGCAGCCTGAGATGAATCCCATCCGCACCATTTTCAGGTTTTGCATTACTAAACTTGCACATTTGCCACGGTACCAGGGTAGAAGAAAATTTAACACGACGTTAAAAGGCGGAATGAAACCAAGACACGGTGTATTAACTGCCTCTCCATACCCTACTTATCACTGTTCCTAGGATCTAGGCCAGTGTTTCTCAATTGGTGTTCCTTAAGCAGAGTGCAGGTGCTCCATGACCCACCCTGACTCCTCCCCATCGGGGGGCTGAGTGGGGAGCAGGAAGGAGCAATTTAAAGCTTCAGCCCCAGGAAAGCTTCCAGGCACATGGCAGTGGATGTTGTTGCACAATCAGAAGCTTTGCTGCAACTGAGGCATTTTAAATCTCTCATCATTACCAGCTTTTTTGAGAATGTTTTCATAAGGTGTTCTGCATAGTTTTACATCTTTAGGTGTTCCCTAGTCCACTAAAGGTTGAGAAACAACTCTATACACAGTCTTACCCTGCAGTGCTATGTGCTTTAGAAAAACTTACACAACACATTGAAATTTGTTAGAAAAATCCTGAGCTGAATATAAACATTTTGTTGTAACAGAGACATTTAAATGTTGACTTAACACTACTGCAAAACAGGGTAAAGAGTCCAAAGATGCTCCACAGCATTTAAGCTCCACTTAAGTAGCTAATACAGAGCTCAAGTGACACGAAGGACCTTGCACAGACCCTCTACACTGGGGTGAATTCCATCCTACATGCATATCAATCAGCTACTTTGAACAGCAAGATTAAGTAACATCATTATTTGTCTCTTTGGCTAAGCTTGCCAATCAAAGACGGTGAATGTTCACTTTTGTTAACCTTTATTTTCACTTTACAGACAAGGCTCAGTCACACAGAGATGTCTGATCTTGGTATTAGTGTTGCCCACCCCAAACAAACACCTTCCAGAATCCACATAAGTAATGACTTGCTTAGGCAAAGCATGGAAACATTTGCCTTCTGTAATGTGTACATCTCTGGAGTAAAATCCACCAACCACACCTCTGGCTGGGAGCAGAACTCTGCTGCTATTACAGTTTCAGCATACAACCCATTTTGTTTAGTGGGTAGGGCCTTAACCTGTATATTTACACATCAGTTCCCCTACCTCATGCTTTGTAAACAAACAAGTACTAAACATTTGCTCTTAAGCTGAACTTATTTCACTTACTAACATCCTTTCCATTGCAATTTTAGGATTCTGTACTACACAATATGCTTTTAATAGAACAGTGAAAAATAAATTTTAATTTGAAGTATTAAATACACATCATATATATATATTTACAAGAAAAACTTAATACTATTTCCTCCAGACAAATGCATCTTAAACTGTAATGATAAATGTACTAGACTAGATACAAGGAACTTCAAAGATCAGAAAATAAATCCTATGCTTGCTCCCTTTTTTAAATCATAAATCAGATGTGCCAGATATAGAAAACTAATATTAAAGCATTGCAAGTTCTGGAAAATTCATCTCTTCAGAACTCCTTCAATCTAAATCTGTCTTCATAACATTTTGCTGTGAGAATTATGTATATTACAATAAATCGAACAATGAATTCACACTACTGTAGCTCTTTTAGATAACATTAATTACTAATTTGACTCAAAGCACTGAAGTCTGACTATCACTGCTTTATAATGTTAAAGAAAAAACAAACAAGTAGTTTGGTGACACTTTTAAAGACTAACAAATTTATCTTTCACATGAAATCTCACTTCACCACAAGCTTGAAGATGGCGAACTCAAAGTGTTAAACAAGTTCAAGATACTTAATTCTGAGCAGTAAACACAGTCCTGAGTCAAGTAAATGTTACCATCATTTAAGCAGATGGTCCTGAAAAATCTTCTCTCTCGTTAATTTTGAATACACAGTAATTAGAAAGTGCAACTTAACACAGAGTTAACAGAAGAATGCATCACTCTGTAAAACCAAATCCACAAAAAATTACGCAAAAAACTCCGATATATTTATAGGGAGTTTTAGAGTTGCACTCAGTCCATTACCAACCTCCTTATACATCATTACAAAGATTTAAAGTATACGCTCCTATTTTATTGTGCAATATAGATTAGTGGCAAGAACAGAAAACATCTTTTATTCCAAGAAAGTTTGAGTTTGTTTTCACTTAGCTTGCATATTATTAGAGACAACATAGACCTCAGTCAAGCTGTAATACACTAACATTTTAGATATTTTAGGCAGCAAATTTCTTAAGTGCTATAACAACGTGCATGATCTGAAGACGCTGCAGTACAACGGATTCCCTGAAGTTACAGCCAAGAGTTACAACAGTCGAACAGAATTAATAGCCTTTAACAAACCTTTGAGAAGTTGGGCTTATATTTTCCTTGTACAATACAGCAGTATTAGCCTCTTCAAAATGAAAGAGTGTAGAGTCTTTCAGAGGTACATCTTCCCCAGGAGAGGAGAAAAAAGCAATTCATCTTAGTTTGGCTACAATGGTGCGATTAGGTAAATAAACAATCTGCAGTGATGTTCATTGTTTAGGCAAAAACACTTACAGTTGAGGGATTATAAACATTTGATAGGACCAAAATATTGTATGCTTGTTGTTGTAGCAGTGCTGGTTAGAGACAAGGTAGGTGAGGTAACCTTACATCTTTGATAACTTCTGTTGGCAGGGAAAAGCAGCTTTTGAGCTTACAAAGATAGCGTGTGTGTTCTTGCCAGCCAGCACATCACAAACCTGGACATATCTACACAGCAATTAGACTCCCAGGGCTGGCCTGTGCCAGCTGATTTGGGCATGCACTAAGGTGCTGTTTAACTGCAAGGCAGATCAGTGGTTCTCAAAACCTGTAGTCTTTGGATCTGCAGATTATGTCCAAGATTATCAAAGGAGTTCACACCTCTATTTGAAATTTTTTGGGGTCCACAAATGAAAAAAGGTTGAAAGTGACTGCACTAGAATAGCAGTTTGGCTATCAAATAGGCCAGACTAATTCATTCACTCGTCCAACTCTTAGATCTATTCCATGCAGTGGCTGTTAATCATCAGCACAGCACATACGATATTCTTTATCGATACGATGCAGAGAGAGTTGGACACATTCAGTTTGGGGAGTTAGTTACACAGTTGTAACAATGGAAGTAACATAGCTAATTCTACTGTCATACTGAAGTAACCGTACCCTCTTAAAATGATTTGGGGGAGGGGGAGGAAGGCTCTTGACTCTCCGAACAAAGACAAACATTTTACAATCCTAGGCCCTCATCTAGGTGCTCAGAATACACAAGATACTAAAGGAGCATCTATGCTTTAATTAAAAACCTATAGATGGCCCATGCCAGGAGGCTTAGTCTAAGGAGCTGTTTAATTGCAGCGCATACAGGGGCTCTACAACTGCAAAGTGTGAGGATCCCTGAGCCTGAACATATAGTACCATGCCTCTTGTTGCATTGCTTGCCCTTTTCAGCAAAAATATCGGTCTGGCTGTCATGGACTATATTACAGTGACACCTATAAGGTCCTAAGCCTACTGTGCTAAACACTGTACACACACAACCAAAACATGTTTATGCCCCAAAACGAGCTTGCAACCTTGATATAAGATGTGAAACAGGTGGATGTCACAGACTGGGGAAGAGAAGCACAAGGTAACAAACTACAAGTGGTGTGATAAACAACATTCCAGTCACACAAAGCACACCAGCTGCACAACCATTTTTAAAGGCATTTGTAAGTGTCTCAGTAAAGATGATTAAGAAGGAATCTGAAGAACAATGAGAAAACTTTGTGGATTTTTGTGGGGACCTACTTCCACGAACAAAGGAAGCAAATAAGAAAGCACAAACGTGTCTCCTGGAAAATATGATACATGAGAAATGAAGAGTTGTATTTCTGAATTCCAGCATTAATAGAAATCTGACTATCACTTCTCCCACAGCTGCCCAAATCTCCTTCTATATACAGTTTGCTACATTTGGAGCGTCCTTCCAGTTCCAGTCTACCTGAACAGTTCCTTTTCTTCATTCCCTCCTTCAGCGATGCCCATGAGTTATTTCTAAGTAGCTTTTAAATGAATCGTCAAAATGTACGTCAGTCATGTGATCTTACTGAGGTCTCTCCTGGCCTTCCTGCTCATCCGCACACATTCTAAACATGCTCCTTGAACCATGTCTAAAAATAGATCTTAAACACCTATGGGCAGGGACCCACACTTACACTTTAAAATACCCAATCCACTCACTTGTGAATGCTATAAAAACAAATTAGTACTTATGAAAAGAACGAACAAACCAATATCCATTCAGCTAGCAAGGAACAGCCGCAAGATCAGATGCAAAGGAAAAATAGGTAAGATCTGAAGCCTCAGATTGTTTTAAAAAAACATTCTATTAAAGCCTCATTTCACAGTCAGATTAAAACTTTGATAATAAAGTAGCTTGCTCATGTCACCATCACTTCTAGTGCAGCAGTGGATAATACTCCAGTCAAGTCAAGATTCTGTTCATTTACAGAGTCACCTGGATAATGCCACTGTTTTCTTTCCCTAATAGCTCTGTGATCCCTCCTATGGGAACATGTCAATAAACGAGCAAGCAGTAGGGCATTACCAGAAAAAACAAGCTGTATATTCTTAAAATACTTTAAAAATTCACTAATTTAACTATAACATCATAGAGAAAGAAATCTGGGTTGTATGCATCTCGCTTAGTGATATTAATAAAGATGCTTTATTTTAAGTTTTCATTCCATGCCTATTCACGTCCAGTGAGTGACTTCCTTTTAAAAAAACTGCATAGCTTGAGATCTATAGATTAGTTGGCATGTATTTTACTAACTTAACTCAATACACTAAATAAATACATGGGCAAATTTATCCTGGACTACCTGAATGTGTCTTCTCTTGGCAATGCTACAAGATCAGAAAATAAGAACTGTGGCTTTCTTGGTCATCAGGGAGGCATGAAGATATCTGGGGACTTCTGTTTTTTGGATAGCATGGCATGGTAATGTAGGTAACGGTGGAAAATGGGTAGTAGCAGCTGTTTCTCCCAGCAATGCCCTGAACATCTCCTGCCTTTGCCCTGATGTTCTTTTGTAAAGAAGGTTTGCGGAGGGGGGTGGGTGGAGGTGTGCGTGTATTAAGCTGAGTAGTTCTGTCAGGAGCCGCAGTCCACATTCTGGTGCTTAAGTACTTACGGTGTAAATGCCATTTCACTGATCTAGATCATGGCAACCAGTCTGCCAAGATTTTGGTTTTGCACTAACGTATTGGTCTACCCTTATAAGTAGAAGGCTAATTTCATTGGCCATTCGCAGACTAGCAAAAGAGATTGAGTTTAAAAATGAGCAGTTGACCTTTCTCCCCTTGATTTAGCTATCCATGCTGGGGTGTTGGATTCTTTCACAAAATAAGTTCATTTCCATTTTAAAACGTGGGCCAGAGCATAGCAGTTAGGGCTACATATTAGCCTCCATCCAGGACAACATCATACTGATGTCAACAGAAGTCTTGTACAAAGATTAAGCAAGAATAAACCTTTCTGCAGTTGTTTACTATCCATGTAGTAGCTGTGTATTCAGCACTGTTCAGTGGAAAATATGCTCATCCTGAGGACTACTACTATTTTTGCCCTTTGCTTCTCTTCCTCCTTCACACTCTTGTCTCTTTGTATTTCCCCTCTTCCGTCTTGGTCTCTCCTCCTTTCTATGAATTTCTTTTCAAGCAAACCTTTCCTAGGGAGCCAAAATAGCCCAATAAAACAGACTTTCAAATCTGCCCATGAGTTCGATGAATTTTTAGTGATGTTTCTTCTTCCTTCTCTGTGATGATAAGTGAGTTCTCAGGTACAGAGGTCCTCTTTGAGTTCCACTTCCTCCTACCTTTATGCTTCAAAGAGCAAAGCTGAAACACTCTCTCCAAGAATGGTCCCAAGTTCCAACCCAAAGCAAAGCTTAGATCAAGTCTGACAGATGACCTGTGTAGAGAGCTTCTTCCCTGGTGCTGAGATATTCCCATAACAGGGAACTGCACCAAAAGCAAAACTGCCATCTGAGTCCTTCACACCAAGAATTCTTCAGTCCTGACAGCTGCATATAATGAAAGTGGCATTCCAGCCACTACAGCTGCTGTGCTTAGCTATGTCAGGTAGGCCTTGGCAAACTGAGGCCTAAGGCCCTTTGACCATATTCCTTTTTTCTTGCTTTTCAGTTTAAAGTTGCTGCTTGTAATTTAAGTGACAATTATAAGTTAATGTATCCTCATGAGATGTAAATAACATAGGTGCCAACCTCCCCTTCTAGTCTAGGTACAAACTGAAATAAGATTGCACCATTCTAGGAAAATATTGCTTACAGTGTAATTCTTAGAGGAAATTGCTTGCTTTGCAATGAACACTGGATACATGTGAGGAGTCACCTATGGGTGTAAACAGGGGGTAGGAAGCTGACTAGGGCTGAAGTGAGAGGCAGAAGGAGAAAGGAAAAGAACTTGGTTAAAAAAAAGAAGTAAAGCTGTGAAAAACAAGGGTCATGTGGCTGACAAGGATGATGAGAGAGGTGCACCCCTCATGGTGCCCCCCGGCCCCCCCGCTCATCATTCCAGGAGGCATCAGCTATCAGCCCAGCACTTCTTGCTTTGATATAAGGACCTGAGGGGACGCAAGGAGAAAGCAGCCATCTGATGACAATCGGGGTCAGTGCACACTGTGCTTCCTCACCCCAACCTTCAAAGTCTCCACACCTAACTGACTTTGGGGGCTGGCCACCCTCAGTTCAGTCAGTTACATAAGTACGTTTGAAGGATGTGTGAATGGATTCAAGTGTCTGATGTTTTGTTTTATCTGTTATTTTGTTGTCCCTAAATTTCTGCTAGTCTAAGTAATCGTTATGCTGCTATTAATGACTATAAGGAGGGGAATGTAATGGGCACCTATTATATAGCATACAGAAGCTTCCTACTTTGGCTATGTAGAAACTCCCCTGGTATAAATAATCTTGCTTGGAATAAAAGTTACATTAAAAGTGCTAACACTATGAAGGGAAGTCTAAATGTCTTCATCCTCTACAAGATCCAGGCATAACAGAGCAGCCGTAGAGTCAGGCTTTTCTGTAGATTTGGCACCAGATAACTGACCAACTCTGTACCAAGAGCTCTAGCCTCAGCATTCTAAGATGGAGAAACAAAAGATGTAACTTTGTCTCTCCACGAGAACAGGGTCTGACCATAAGAGGAATGCCATGAGTATGGTTCAAAAGGCTTTCATCAGCAGGAGGACCTGAACTCAGGTGCCGTGGTTTTTCAACGCCCAAAGTCTATAAACCTGGCACAACAAACAATCATTCAGGAAACGGAACATGAGGGCATGTTAAGCATCACACACATGCAACTGACTCTTGGAAGACTAAGGGGCATGATATACTGTCTTATGTTGTCTTCTCCATAGGTCTGTGTCTCCATAATAACCATTATGTCCTGGAATCCAGCCAGAGTCAATCTGGAAATCCAACTGTGCAAAAGTACAGAAACCAAGTAAGAAACGTTTAATCTGCTAAAACCATAATTAATAGAAATGGCCCCAAAAACCACCAAAAAGATTCCAGGAATGTTCTCTAGCCTTGGAAAGAAAACAGCTGAAGCAATTCAGGACCACATATCCCTTTATAACTTTGTTGCCAAATGTTTGTTGCATGAGGAAAACAAACTAGCAGGCCACTGGGCACTCCCTTTTCTATAACATTGCCAAAATACTGCAGCATTGAAGACTTACCCTCCGCAAGAGTGTTTGTGGGTGGACTATATTTAGAAACTACCTCAAAAAACAACATTGTTCTACTTGGTTTTGCCATGCTGTGACACTCTCCCTTATTCACAACCACTACAGATATCTGCTAATTCACAGGGCAAAAAGTGTTTTGCTGGGGAGATGCACCAGAAAACTGTGCAACTTTCTCAAGATTAATCCTTCCCTACTTAAAATATCCATGCATGACACAGTAAGTAATGCCTAGGAAACTTAGCAAAGTACATATTGCAACTGTACTTGAATTGTTCACTTCTTCAGTGTCTAAAAATCCACTAGTGTCATTCCTGAGGTGGATTCCTTCTGAAACTCAGTGCATAGCCATGCCCATGCCCATAAGTAAAACCTCCTTGGAGAGGACATCAGTTGACTTTTCCTGAGTTTTAATCTACTTGCCTACAGAAAATTTTGTATTCCAGTTATGTGTTTCTGATTTGTGAAGGCTGGGATTCTGATGAGGCAGTTGGCAAGAAATGGATATATTCGGATTCCTCAGGCTTGCCACAAATACTTTTAATGTTTTTGTGAACACAATTACTGCTGTTGAAAGACTGAAAAGGTCAGAACCAGTACTGGCTGTGCCATCTGCCACAGAAATTGAGCAGGCGTGATGAGTTTGCACAGACAGGACTGTTGTGGCCAGAGTGAACTACAGTTCACCCTCTTGAATGCAAACCTTTTCCAGCCATGAAGAAATTTCTAGTTATCTTGTTGCCTCTGAATCTGGAACTAAAGTAGAAAAGTATAGAATATAAGGCATAAGCCCTGCTCTTTCTCTTCTATCATTTCTCTGGCTCTTATACAGATGAAATACTGTAAACTTTTGCCATGGCTGTAACACCAAGTCTATATCTATCCTGACAACAGCAAAATCACCACCATCACTGCACTCTTCTGAGTGAGAATTGAGTGGTCTATCAAGACCTCTCAATCACTCTGGAGTTTGCAAGAACAACTCCAACCCCAGAAGTGGCATAGTGCTAAGGCGACCGAACGGCATTAATTTTTGCCTTAGCGCAGTGTAGGGGTCTCAAATTCAAATCACCATGAGGGCTGTATGAGGACTAGTACAGGGCCCCACAAGGACTAGTACATTAGCCGGCAGGCTGCATCACTGAAACCTTTTCATACAACTACGTCGGAAAGATTGGTAATGACAGTGTCATTGCAGGCCACAGAAAATAACTTTAGGGGCCGCATGCAGCCCACAGGCCACATGTTTAAGACCCCTGGTGTAGGGGGAGGTAAGTGAGCATTAGATAGGCAATAGGAGATACGTGAGGTATTTTACTTACCTTGCGTATCTCCCATCAACTGCTGCTGAAAAGTGCAGCAAATGTAGACTAGAGCTTAGTGTGAAAGAAGTGAGTTTCTGGGGTATCTGTTTAATACTTATGTATAGTCATTTCTCAGTTTCTTTTACCCACTTGCCTTTGGTACATAGTTCATTGACAGAAGTGGATTAGCTTGCCCTTTGAAGAGGTTGCCAGCAAGCTGAATATCTGAAGGTCCTAACATAGAATTATTTGTTTGCACCTGCTGTTCCACCATCATCTGGTTATCCTGTTCCATTAACTCTTAATAAAGAAGAGAAGGTAAAAAAACATGACTACTAGTTCTCTCAATAATTACGATGGCTTTAGGCTTGGAAAATTTAGGATCAATTAAGTCTTAAGAGAGTGAAAGATTTAGAAAGGAGGAGAAGGAACATTTTTTCAGCAAGGTGCCTTGATTCACTGTCCCTTAAATACTGTTGGTTTTTCTCCCAAGAGAAATCTCTCCTCCTAGGAAGAGGGGTCTGCTGTTCAGAGACTTCAAGAAGCCATCTTTCCTTTGAGTTTAAGGGATTCTGTAATCTGAAGCTAGCTACCTCTACCTCACTCCCCCCCCCCTTTTTTTTTTTTTTTTAACTCCCTTGAAGTGTTGCAAGGAGATCTGCTCATAACTTTCCTTCAGCCCAGAAATACACTTGGAGGAACAGACTGAGATCTGGACTGAGGACTGTTGCACATAAATTTGTTACACAAGATGACTAAACCCATCAACCACATTCAGATGGCTCTCAGTTACTCTGTAGCACGTTCCAGCTATAGCAACAGGTCCTTAATTTGGGCCTTACTCTTGAACCTGGGACTGAGAATGCTGAAGGTGCAGTCTGTGACCCATCTGCTAGATTTCCTATGGAGAGAGATACCAAAGGCTCTACTTGCCTGGGCTAATCCAGGAGGCTATAAACTGCCTCTGATGATAGTTCCTGCAGTTGCCAAGCCATTTGGGAAACTTTGCTACATTCAGCCTACATGCAGGCAGCAGAATGCTAAGATTTCACTGTGTAAGGCTGCTGCTTACCTCAGTTCTTCCCTGGCTAAGGAACTGGAGTGAGGGAGGACAACTGAACAGATGTTTTAACTTTGCATATGAAGCCCAGCTGTCGGTAGTGGGTTAGCCATAGTTCCCCCTCTGATGGTTATGACATAGGAACATTTTTCTCCTGGACATCTTGGGTATTAGGTCCATCTAACCATGCATGATAGGTAGCCCACATCAGAGAAACTGCCTTGTCCCGAATGGGATCTCTTTGGAGGAAGTCCTCCAATAATCTAGATTCAAAAATGTCTTTCAATTGATCTATTTTTAAATCAAGTCCTGTACTCCTCAGCTCCAGTCTCTGCAGCTCCTTGCTGACCTGGAGGCAGACAGAAGTGATCAGCTTTTCAGTGGAAAATGCTAAGCTTGCACCTGGAACCAACAAATTCGCCTGGCAGCAACACAGGCCCAAAACCTACTGTCAGAGACAGTGAACCTGCCCAAAAAAATATACGTGTATGTGCATATATATATAAAAATCATATTTAGAAGCACACAACTCAGAAACTTCAGTGCCTTTGCTGTTTTGATTTATGGCTCTCCGTACTGGCCATTTAAAGTAGTTTTCCAGTAAAATCCACGGAACACTGGAGAGTATTAAAGCAATTACCACTGATTCCACTTTGAATATATCTACACCTTAATAAATAGCCTTCTTTAGAGGATCTAAAAAACAGAACTGAGCAATCAGATATTTTAACAATTCACTTTTAAGTAGTTTATCCAGGATTGTGAGACTTTTCCTTTACATTCACAGCCCTTACTTGTATCAATCGTTTCTTTACAAGGAGATGCTTCTAGTGACTGATTACACTAATTCTCCTACACTTCCCAATTTTTTTTTTTTTTTTAAAGATGCTGCTGTTAAGAATGATTGCTGGAAGAATACTAAAGGTCAGAAAAAACACAAAAGAAAATTCAGAAATGCAGGTATCTCAATCGGCTAGAACAAATGTTCTTATTGGACAAGGAAGTTCTGAAGTAATAGTCAGAGATCCAGAGAGAGCAGGATTTAAGACCCAGACCATGTGGATTCGATTCCTAGCTCTCGTACTATCTTGCTGCATTAATGCAAGAGAATCACAGACTATTTCCATGTCTGCAAAACTGAGATCATAATGTGTAAGACCATTTTAAGGCTTAACAGCTACAATCTTTGGATGATAACATTATTTGAACTTGTAATACAATTATGTCTTATTGTACCCTGATACGAAGGGAGTCAAAGCAGGTGTTAAACTGATTGTGGACTTAAAATAAATCTGGAGTATAATAGCACGCACTTTAGGCCACAGACAAGATCTTTACCATCCTATTTTCATTCCAGTAAACCAAGTATCTTGTTTTATTTCCAGACCTGGACAAACACATGTAAAGAATATAAACCAGCAACGGCTGTTCGTCCGTGTCCTACATCATATTTAATTCTGCACAGTGCAGAGCTTGACAGCTGGCCAGCAGAGGGAGTACACAGTAGCCTACACTGTTCCCACAGTTGCGCTGATAAGCATCAAGAATACTCCCATACAAACAAAGTAGTAAACAAAATAGAGGCATCTTAGCTTCTACAAGAGACAGATGGAGAAAAGGGTGGAAAAAGCCAATGCCTGCAAAAATAAGAAAGAAAAAAAGTAAGAGAAAACTAGCTTAATTGTCTAACTTTTTAGGGGGAACACAAAATAGAAGTAAGAACTGCAAACTATTTGTTACTTTTCAGCATCTATAGTTAAACAACTGAGTTCTGCTGGTGGCCCTGCTAATGTGAGAAACTGCAGCATCAGCACTTCAGTATGATGCATCTAACTGCTCAAAGGCAATGCACAATATGTTTTGCGCCTAATGCAGGCACATCTAGTAGTAAATAAGTGGGTAAATGTATGCTTATAAAAACTCAAATCGTATGGTAATCCAAGTACAAAAGTAGTATTTATCCTACAATACTCCACCAAGAGCTACTGTTCTTATTTCTGGGGGCTGCTCCCCTTTTTAAATCCCATTCCTCAGTTTTACTCTACCATTTCTTATTTTTATTCCTATGATACTTAAGCTAATGAGAGCTGTCTGAGTATTCACACTTCCAACTCCAGATTTAAAATTACTAAACAAATAATTTGAAACATTAAAAATGGCACAAACTTCCATTTGTTATGTCATTTCACGACTTTAAGGGGTTCTACTGATATGCAATAGACTCCTCCAAAACAGAAGAGCAGACTTCTAGTGATGGGGCAGTTTGGGTGTGTCCTATCTTGGACTTTTCCAGCTGGTAACTACTGCTAATTGTTAACTAAAAACCCACTGGATTTTATTCTAGATTACTGTAGAGTACACATGCAGTCAACCCGTAACACAGTTTTAGCTTGGAAGAACAGAAACACCATTTTTACACTTGACATGTTTGGCAACCTGTAGCAAACTCATGCCATGAATGTTTAAATAATGATCAAGATCTGAACATCTTTAGACTACTACAGAAACGCTAAGAAAAGAATTGTCGCCATCAGCTACTATGTTACCTAATACAAAAGCACACCAACTTCCTAAAGGCTTTTTTTTTTTTTTTAATAGACAGCATGGCCCCACTTTGTTTTTCAGTTTACTTCACACAAAATGACTGTCAAACTGTCAGCTAAGCTCTCCAAAGTGCAACTTTATTTTAAGAGGTACTGCTGTCGGAGAATGACCTATTTTGTTCAGCATCATGAAACAAAAACATCTGTCAATAAACTACCAAATGTGAAGAAGAATACATTTATCTACCAGTAATCCTAATTACAGGTGGCTGTAAAGTGATTAACTCTTTACATATAACAGTATCTTTTGTTTTATTTAACTTGTATATGTAATGGAACTGTGCATCTACAAAAGTAGAAGCCTAGTAGAGATTCTAACCAAACTGACAGCTTAAGACTATGCATTCAACATGTTACTCTTGTACTACTAATTTCTAGTAACTTCATAATGCAAACTAATAAAATAGCTGTACGCAAACAATTCAAAGAGTAACTGAAATACAAAGCGTCCTACATGTGGTCAGATTTATAAACTTCCCAACCCTTCCGATTTAAGACTTGACAGAATACAGAAAAAATATTTATTTAAAATGTATGTTAATAACTTTTCCCAAGTTAAAACAGAACTTCACCAATTTCTTCAGTGACAATTGTGTAAGTGTACTCAGTGACATGATTACAAGGAGGACTGTAAGCAAGGTTAAACAAATTCACATTTTTACTTTTCATCAGACAACAAAAAAGAAACTCTCAAATATAATAACCACAGCATCCTTCATTAGCTCAAGGCTGGTTGAAAGTTCTTCCATTAAGTCACCAGCCATACAGTCTCAGCCACTCAAGAGAAAAACACACCACTAGTTAGCCAACATTAATGTAAAATTTAAGACCGGTTACTAAAATTTCAATTTAATAAAAACACACAATTGCATCAAGAAAATCTTAAAAATACAAAATGCAAGTTATTGAAACCTCTTGGGATTTCAAAATATGTCAGAGGAGGGGTTGTTACGAATTGCACTTTTTTTTTTTTTTTTTTTTTTGGCCCTTTGGAGTGGATTGCATGCATACTAACTGCAGAGAATGGCAACATATTAGGTAAAAAATAACGTTTAGGTGTCAGTGTTAAAGTTTAAGGCAATATGAAAGTGAGTCCAGGTCTTTTTAGGATTACAATTTTATAAATAAAGTGAACTGGAACAAAAAAAATCAAATTAAAAAAACTATTTTAATTGACTTTAGTGATGGCAAGTTAACAGAAAACAATCATGCAGATTTACCTTCTTCGAAAGACTGTGATAAAACCCAAATCATTAACAATTAGATTCAAGGCAAAACAGCTGACATATTTTAAACTGTATTGCAAAGACATTTTTAGAAACTCACCAGGGTTGCAAGTATATATGTTGTGTTGATATTTGTTTTCCTCCAGTCTAGCTACCCTTTGAACTACAAGTCAGATGGTTTCAATGCATCGTGTGGATGAGTTCACCTCAGTGCCCAATACACACCACAGTTCCACTTTAAATACAAGAAGTCTTGGCTAACAGTGTGCCTTTGGGTTGGGCTTTTCTCTTACAAGATAAGCTGTTAAGTCATGCCCTGATTTTGGATCTGCCAACATATGAATTCTTCTAATGCAGCCTCCCCCGCCCACCATCAACACTGCTATACTACTTGCTTCTCTCCCCCCCCCCACCACCACCACCAAAAAAAGGCACTGCAGGGCAGAAATTCCTCAGGTGCTCGCTAATGGAATTCCCAGGGTCTCTGAGCCGCTTGGAGGATCAAGAGATCTCATAGCCCCTGCTGGGGTAAGGAGCAACGAGTCTGTTCCATTTAATCAAATACAGAATGAAGTTTCAGCCCTATTCACTAGGCTGTCTCCAGGGCTCCAAAAAGGCACCAGGGAGCTAGAATCACACTAATGTGGCTCTTTCAGGCAAATATAATTAGTTTGATTTTAAAAAGCCACATTAATAATATCACCTCAGTACTATTATTCAGATCACGCCAGTGATACTGTAGGAAATGAAAAAAGAATTAGGGAAAAGGGGTTTTATTCCCTTGTAAACTAAGATAGTGAAAATGTCACTCCACATTATTCTATATGACAGGATTCCTTACTTTTTAACCAAAAAACATAAAAGCTCTCTCTTTTACTCAGTATACTTCAATACAAATTAGTATGTTTATTGAAACTGGTACCGCTCATCTCCTTACTTAAGGATTAATGCCATCAAAGGGCCGTTAATATTATACCTTTACAACATTTTACACTGTCCAGGTATTTACATTATTACAAATACAAAGTAACTTTCTCCTTTCACCTCAGTCATTTTTGCTCATATCACCAAGTACACTGTCAAGACAGAAAGATACAAAAAAAAAAAAATTCCTGCCTCAAAGAGATTCCAATAAAGAGGCCCATGACAGGATGCACTGGGAAATCCAGAAAAAATAAATCCCAGTGTATTCCTATTATCATCAATCCAGTAACTCGCTCTGGGGTTTTCCCCTCTGAAGTTGTTTAAAAACAAACAATAGTCAATACGCAAGGGAAAACGTTTCTCGTGAATAAGATTTTTCCCCATTTACACATCAAGATACAATAAAGAACCCAGACTACCTAATAGGAGCAAAGAAAGTCATGAATGTGTTTTGCCAAACATCTAACCATGTCTTAACAATGAAATAAAGAGCACAAGAACAATTAAATTTGGTTTACCTTTCACTTTTAGTGACAAGAGCCTCCGCTCTAGCACACAAACCTCATTCAATTCTGCCTTATTGACCTGGATAAAGCAGTCAATTTAATTAGCTCACTTCAAAGTCAAACCACCTGCAACAGCAGGCAGGGACTGATGCAAATCTACAAGGGCTGTCTCAATGTGGTCCTCTGACTCTATGCTCCTTTGTTCTTTTTGATCTTGAAGCCCAAGATGTGGCTCAAGCATTTCCAGCTGAAGATGAAGTCTGAACAACCCAAGAGCAACTCAAGTAAGGTTTTATTAGACAAAATGAATTGCACCAGAGTCATTACCTCTCAAATAGTTATCTTGGGACTAAGCTTTGCTCATGAAACTATAGCTTCCTCTCTAAATTATTAATTAACCAAGATTCTGAATGCAGTTAAACACGGTAAACAACGAACTACATTTCCAACACTGAACAGTCAACATACGTGGGCCGAATTCGACTTCAAGGAAGCGCAAAGGTTTTCCTACTTTACTCGTCCACCTTTTCAAGTCACTCATCTGCGCACTGCACAATTTCAACATGTGTTAAATAGATAGTGGCAGTCCACGCTGCCCCTGTTTAAGAACATCTTCTGGCTGAACAACAGTTTGAACAGCTAACTGAAAATTGCCAAGCAAAAACTGATATTTCATCCTATCCCAAACGAGCAGAACCGCCCAACACCTGAGTCTGCAGAAAAACAAGATGCAATTTACAATTTAATGTTTAAAGGGAGCTGCGCTGCATGTTAACTTGACAGTCTGAGGCTGACAGCTGCGTGGCTCCCCTGCATTCACCAAGCACATGCCTTTAGATCAGAGTCTAAGTTTCTATCGGGAAGGTACCAGTTTATTATTACTGCACTTTGGAGAATGACTGAAGACCAGGCAGGGTCTTGACCGCCTTGGGTTTGTTCTGGGCACACCTTCGCAGGCTTAGGCTACCAAGAGCAGAGTTCAAGAGGCAGTGTCAGAGACGCCCCCTCCTCTCACAACTAGTCCTGGCCAGCTCAGGCCAGGCACTCACTCCCTACGAAAGCTCATGCGAAAATAAATCTGTCAGGCTTTAAGTGCCACAGGACTCCTTGGTTTTTTTCGCTGGACTAGACGAACACGGCTATGCCTTTGGAAGTCACTCCCATGCCTCCCCCAGGGGTCGGCTGCAGGGTCCCAGGTGCTGCTGATCCGAAAGAAGAGGACCACGAGCCCCAAAAGCGGCATCAGCCAGCTCTGCCCCAGGGGAGAAAAAAAAAGCAAAAGCAAAACCTCCTCCCACCTGTCTGTGTCAGCAGGGAGCCCTTCGCTCCCGGCCGGGGCGCCACCCCCGCCCGCAGGGGACGTCGCGCTGCCCGGCCCCGGCCCCGGCCCCGCTCCTCCAACGAGACCCCCGCCCGCCAGCCCCGGAGAGGCGCCGCAGGTGACCCGCCCCGCCCCGCCCCTGGCCGGTACCTCTCAGCAGCCGGGCCCGGAGAGCGCCCGCGCCCGCTCGCCAACCGCCGCCAGCACATTCCACAGCGCGCGCGCGATCCGCACCGGCCCCTCCATCCGCCACCGCCCGCCGCCTCGCGCACACTGCCACTGGCCGCGCTCGGCGGCGGGGCCCCCGCCGGCCCCGCCCCCTCGACGCGCGCGCGCCTCGGCCCCGCCCCCAGCGCTCAGGCCCCGCCCCCTGCCTGCGCCGGGGGACGCTCGCCGCGCCCTCCCGGGCCCGCTCCGCTCGGAACGTACCAACGTCCCGGATAGCGGGGGGAGCTCCTCGGGAAAAAGCACGCCTCGACGCTCCCTGGCTGCGCTGCGCTCTCCCCCTTGCCCCTTCGCAAGCCCTGGGCGGTGCAAGGGCGCCCCCCTGCCTTTGGCCTTGCGGCCCCGCGCTGTCTGGACCCCTGCCCCTCGCGGCCCCTTCAGGACTCCCCTGTCTCATGGGGCCGCCCCGGCCCCGCGGGAGAGCGGCTGGCCTGGGGGCTGCAGCGCGGCGCGCGGAAGGGTGGTGCGGCCAGGCGCTGGCTCTGCAAAGAGAGGGCGGGAGCTCTGCGGTTCCTGGGGTAGGTTTACCAGATCCCAAAGCTTGGAAAGGAGGACAGGGAAGCAATGTTCCCTCTAATTTTCATAGGCTATGTGTGCAAAAAATTTCTTTTGTGCAAATTTTTGGAGCCAGTGTCCAAATTTGTGCGCACTCCAAGGAGTGTGGTCAAACTTGTATGATGCAAATGGTATCTAAATTTTATTTTGGTCTGGTGATGGAAATAACTTTATAAATTACAAAACCTTATTTGAAACGTGTTACTTGAAATTACCTTTGTAAAGTAGCATAAACGTATTAGCACTGTTGAATTTTTTTGTGCGCACTTTATTTTGTCTTGTGCATGGGTTTCTCAACCTCTGTGCGTGCACATGGTGCATAGCTTAGAGGGAACGTAGCAAGGAAGTAGGAAAAGGAGGACACATGGAGAAAATGTAGTAGTAATGTAATAGTCAATTTCAGAACGGATAGCCGTGTTAGTCTAGTCCAGCAAAAAAACAACAAGGAGTTGTGTGGCATTTTAAGACTAACAGATTTATTTTTTGCATGAGCTTTCATGGGAGAAGATCCCACTTCCTCAGATGCTTCGAAGATGGGTGAACTTACAGAAAGGAATGAAACTAAATGCAAGGGGGTGTAAAACATAGGATCAGGTCATAAAGTAACAGCAAATCAGAGCAGGTTTTTTTGGGGGGGGGGGGGCCTGGGAGCCTTTCCCCTAAAAATAAGGTATACCAGGGCCTTCCAGCATACTTTAATCTCTGCAAGTAAAAAGCCAGACAAAATCATGTATCTTAAAATGCCTGCCAGATGGAGGAGATGAAGGTAAAAAGGAGGACGTGTCCTCCTTTTGCCTGACATCTGGTAAGCCTGTCCTGGGGTGTCTCACAGGATTGGGGCAACTTCCAGTTTGGTATGTGGAACAGCCAGTCTGTCCCATAGCATGAGATGACTAGACCCATTGCAAGGGGATATGCAAATACAGTCACCTACAGCTAGTGTTACCAGATGTCAGGCAACAGGAGGATGTGTCCTCCTTTTTACCTTCACCTCCATCCAGCAGGCGTTTTAAAAATACATAATTTTGTCTGGCTTTTTACTTGCAGGGGTTAAAGTATGCTAGAACACCCTATTTTTAGGGGGAAGTGTTCCAGGGCCCCCTAAAAATAGAATATTACATTAGTACTACATTTGCTCCACATGTCCTCCCATGTCCTCCTTTTCATACTTCCCTGTCCCCCTTTCCATGCTTTGGTATCTGGTAACCAGGCCCACAACCAGCCTGGCTCTGACCAAGATCAGGGCTTTACTGTACAGAACACTGTACAAACACAAGGTCAGAGTCAGTCCCTATCTAGAAAAGTTTATAATGTAAACAGATAAGATGGCCATGGGTGAGAGTGAAATCAGAGGCACAGAGAGAGAAACTTGCTGAAGATCATACAGCAAGTCAATTATATTGCTGGAGTAGAACCCAAATCTGAATCTGAGTCCACTGACTCTGGGCAGCTCACTCAGTCTATCATTTATGTCAGGTGTCTCCTCTGACACACAAGCATTGCACAAATTGTCTGGTAAAAAGCATGGAAAAAGTTCCAGAGGAGTAGCTGTGTTAGTATCATTCACCAAAAAACCCCAAGGAATCTTGTGGCACTTTTAAAAAGCTAAAAAAATTATTTGTTGCATGAGCTTTCATGAGCAGAAATTGATGAAAGCTCAGGCTTTGTTGGTTTATGCCCATGAAAGGTCATGCAATAAATAAATCTGTTAGTCTTTAAGCCTGTCTCTACACTGGTAAGTTAGTTTGAATTAAGGAGACTTAATTCCAACTAACTTTTTAGCTATCTACATCAGGCTTTCTTTAGTTCAAATTAAAGAATGCTTAGTTTGAACTAGTAACTACTGGTGCTAAGTGAACTAAGCAGTTAGTTTGCACATTACCACCATAATGCAGTGGCTTGCACAGCTAGTTTACGTGCAGAAAGTCCTGGGTTCAAACCCCAGGGGGTTGGAGTAGATGAGGTCCCTTCCAGCTCTGTAATTCTATTCTATTAGTTCAAACTAAGTCCAGCAGAGACCAGGACTAACCCTTAAGAGCAATTAGTTCAAACTAACAGAGTTTGAACTAACCTCAAACTCATTAGTTCGAACTAACAAGTTTGAACTAGCTTGTCCTGATGTAGACATAGCCTAAAAGTGCCACAGGGCTCTGTTTGTTTTAGCATGGAAGAAGTTCCCTGAAAAAAAGACTTCATTGAGGGTTTCCAGTGAAAATGGGAACCCATCCCCCTGGAGTTTTACGCAGTCACATTTTCAAAAGAAGAGTTGTTTATATTCATATTATTCTCACAGTTAGATCACTCAGTTAATGAAATATTACAGCACCACAATGTGCTTCAACTAAGGCCTGACCTAAAAGAAAACAGAGGGGAACTGCATGGGTTATGGGATCATTAATTATTTACAGTGCCATTCACTCCAGATCACCAGTTTGACTCCAATGCTCTGTAGCCCATAGAGCTACCATTAGCATTTATTTTATTCAGAAGTAACACAAGGAGCCTACAGCCCTGTATTCTGTAAGATGTAGGCTTCGGCAGTTAACATGAGGCTTGAGGCCTATCAATTGGCACCGATAAATGATCCAACAGTCACCCCTAAGTTTTGGGAAACTGGGAATAGAGTCTTTGAGGGGGAAATTTGTCCGTAACACCACCAGTCAACCACAGGAATGTGAGCTAACATCAGCTTTTGGGTATTGTGTGATAGGAACACCTACAGATGTCTGACTGCAAAGTGTCATGGCAGTGAAATGATATTGTAAATGATAGTTAGCTGAGATCATGAATATACTGTCATATAGGAGAAGGGCACACAAACATTAGGAGGGTGAGGAAATATAGACAAAGGCAAGGGGAACAACCGCTAATGAATATGCATTATTCATGCACATCAGCATATTGTATCATAAAAAATTGTATCCCAGCTTGTGTGCAGGAGGAGAGAGAGATGCAGATGTTGGGAGGTGCCAGGATGATAGCCACTGGTGGTGATAAGTAAGATGATGGTGATGAGGAAGATAAGTAACATTTCAGATTGTTCTGTGAGAGTTGGGGTGAATATATGGATGTTCAGAGGTACATTCTACATTATCTCTATCTACCTTGCTGGATTACACTGTTTGGGACTTTTCCAGTGTTTTAATAAGCTGTTGCAAATACAGAAAGGTTCCTGAAATGTAAGGGTTGCAACTGTGTACATCAGGCTTCCTACTGGAACAGTAGTTTTGTTAAGACGAGGCCTGATCTTGGGACAAGAACCTGATAACCCTCAGAGTGATCACTCAGAATTCTTAAGTAATTAATATAATTAATACCAAATCTACCAATCAGGCTACTTGCAGTTTTGTGAAACAAGCTGCTAATCTCAGTCCAGC
This sequence comes from Podocnemis expansa, assembly GCA_007922195.1. Classification (NCBI taxonomy): domain Eukaryota; kingdom Metazoa; phylum Chordata; order Testudines; family Podocnemididae; genus Podocnemis; species Podocnemis expansa. The sequence goes on from ML682025.1 coordinate 10,939,825, forward strand.
TACCAGTGGCAGATGGCCCTATCATAAACACATCACCATAACTGCACCCCTTATTAGCTCTCTGAGCAGAGGAGTCAAGAATTGAACAGGTCCTGGAGACTGAGTTCTTTCTTCTTGCTGCACGGTTCCCCTCCAGGTCAGGGTGAGTTGGCTAAGGACAGTGTGGAATAATTCCTCTAGTACCCTGGATAAACTGAAGAGTTGAGTCTCATGAGCTGTCCAGGGTGATGACCCCTCACCAGGATTTACAGCAGGGGTCTCAAACATGTGGCCCCTAAAGCTAATTCCTTTGGCCTGCAATGACACGATCATTACCAATATTTGCAATATCATTGTATTGAAAGGTTTCAGTGGTGCAGCCCTTGGGCTAACATACTAATCCTCATGCAGCCCTCTACTAGTCCTTATGTGGCCCTCATGGTGCTTTGAGTTTGAGACCCCTGATTTACAGAGACCCACAAGCTAAAGTCTAAGGGCTTGCCTATACTTAAAATGCTGGAGCTGTACATTGTAAGTGAAGACAACTGCCTACGCCAACAGAAGCAGTTCTTCTGTCAGCCTAGGTAATCCATCTCCCTTGAGGGTATGTCTACACCGATGGTGGCAAATCTGAATCAATTGAGCAGCAATGGAGACCCACTCAATCAACCCAGAAATCAATGCTACTAATCTACCTAAGCCAGGTGGGGCAATACTGTGTCAATGGGGGGTGGGGGGGCATTTCCCATTGGCACAGTGAACTGAAGACACTAGGGTAAGTAGAAGTTACAAAGTCGATGAGCAGCTTGTGTATCTGCTGTCAACTTTTGCCAAATTTGGTGGCAAGTATAGACACTTTCCAAGAGGCAGTAGCCAGTTCACTGGGAGAATTCTCCTGTTGACTGCAGTAGAAAATTAGGTCAACATAGCTACAGCACTCAGGGGTGTGAAAGAACCTGAGTGGCACAGGTAAGCTAACATAAGTCCCTTTGTAGACAGGGCTTAGTCAATGGGAGCTTACCTTTGCTGACCAATGTAATTAAGTGGATCTAATTTTCTAACTTCCAAAGAGGTAGACGTGTTAGTCTAGCTCTGCAAAACAAACAAGGAGTCCTGTGGCACTTTCTAACAAATTTATTTATCACATGACCTTTCGTGGAAGAAGATCCCACTTCTGCAGTAGAGTCGGAGGGCTAAAAACATTCTGGTATGTTTCTGAGCAAAAAAAAAAGGAGAAAGAGCACACAACACTAGGGCTATAGCATCTCTAAGTCTGCAGTCTTTTATGTTGCTAGCCAACATAAAATTGCTTTCAATAATAAATTGGTGTCCATTCTATCTTTGGTTTCAGGGGTTCTCAACCTTATCTCCTTCCATGGTTCTGCATTCCATTCCAAAGCTTGTAACCTGTTTGCTTCAGCTGTTGCCCAGAATCATTTATGATCAGCTGCATTGAAGGAAGTGCTCCAGGAATTGGTGCAACTGTTCATTATTTGTATCATCATAGCACCTGTGAGAGTGAAGCAAGACCCCCGTTGTGCTGGATGCTGAACAAACAACAAAAAGCAGCCCTTGTCTTATGTTTTCTGAGGAGCTGCTGGCATGTGAGAATAAAAATATCAGAATAAAATAATGGCCTCGACAGAATGGTTGAAGGCAGCTCAGAATTCAGCCTAATATTTCAGTTAGAGACAAGATGATTCATTTTATTACATTTAGAACCCACTTAAATCTTATGGGTTCTAAAGACTATAGAAGTTCAGATTTATTTGGGCTCAGATTGTGGATTGTTGCTGCTGAATGTTTTGCAATTTCTTGGGAGACACAGAAGAAGGAAAATATTGATTGTCCAATAATGGTTTAAACAGAAGAAACTTCTTGCTAGTTAGCAACATGTCCTTGTAAATTATATTTCTTTTGAAAAGCCAAAATTTAAATTAAAGGGAGGGTTGTTTTGCAAAATTCAAACTTTTAAAGAAACATCTGGGAGTACTGTAAAATCCTAGACACCACCAATGTCTTGGACATTGAGCAGCCCTGCTCCACTCCTAGCATAGCACCCTACTGGATATGCCCCTTGTGACAGGATACAAGCAAGCCAACAGAGATTAGGAACTAAAATTATTTGCTAGGTGGAAAGGAGGAAGGGTAAGCCTGCAATGCCTCTGACAAAGTGAGTTGGAATCCACAAAAGCTTAGGCCCAAAAAACTTGTTAAACTTTAAGGTGCCACAGGACTCTCAGGCTATGTTCACACACAGGCTTGTTTTGAAACCAGACGTTTTGAAACAAGCTGTTTTGAAATAAAGGGTTATTTCGAAACACCTTATTTCGAAAGACAAAAAAGGTGTCTTTGAAATAAGGGAGCGAAATAGCATGTCCACAGTGTGGACATGCTATTTCACTTGAGGAGGGGACTGCAGGCACCTGCGGGGTGAAGCGCAGCCCAGCGCCTTACCCCGCCATCTTTAAAGCCCGGGCTTCCCCCAAACCCCGCCGCGGGGCTGGGGGCGCCCAGCTCCAGCCCCCCGCCAGGGCTTCCCCCAAACACCGCTGCAGGGTTTGGGGGAAGCCCCAGCGGGGGGATGAGCTGCCCCGCAGCGGCTCGCCCTCCCGCCGGGGGCTGCAGCCCCCTTTCTGGGGCTGAGGGACAGCCCTCAGCACCCTGGCCAGGGTGCTGAGGGTCAAATGTTGTTTCAGAACACTTTGTTCCGAAACAACATGTCCCAACGGGGTTGTTTTGAAACAACTCCTTTTGAAACAATGTTGTTTCTAAAGGGAATGAGGTTTAAGTTGTTTTGAAACACCACCCTTGTTTCGAAACAACGGAACCTGTTGTTTCGAAACAACCGTACGTCGTGTGGCCATGGCATTTCTTATTTTGAAACAACCTCTGTTGTTTCAAAATAAGAATGCTGTGTGAGCACACCCTCAGTGGTTTTGCTGTACACAGACTAAGTCATCTACCCCTCTAGAACTTGCCTCCTTTAGGTTCAAAATGGCCACTCTTAAGACAGCAGTGGTTTAACTTTCCCAAATTTAAAGGGCCACCCAATCTCTGTAGATGCAGGCTGAAAAAGGCAAAACCAGAGTAATAAATTCAATAACTATAAAAAGGAAGCAATCTATGACATGGCTACAAAGAACTGCATTGCTAAATGACTGGACACAACTTGGAGAATTGTAAAACATCGTGTTAATTATCAGACTCCCCCAAAGCAGCCATTATTATTTTTTTTAAATATATGGTATATTTCCCAGGTCAGAACTAAGCTGGGAGAGGTGCAAAACAAACACTGTACCAAAAATCTCTGCAGCCAAAACAGCCCCAAATGTAGTCCCTGAAAATAACGAACTTGAAAGTTCATCACAACAAATCACAAAGACGAGGCTGGCAAGTTCTTCCTGTCCAGCTTTAGCTTTAACTTTTTTCCCATCCTCAGTGCTTCCTCCCCTCGCCCCCCCCCCCTCCCTTTCTGCCTTGTAGAGAGTAGCAAAGCCAGGAGAATGATCCTAATCCAATCCCCTACCAGGACGGACTCTATACCCCAGCATGATGTTTCTCTGTCTCTCCTTCTGTTCCCTAAGAGAAAGATAGTCCTGCTGACAGTAGCAGCTAAAACCGAGGCTGAGGCCCTAAAGACAGGCCACAAAGCAATTTTCTATGGTCCCAGATTAAACTTTCCTTATTCCAGTACCTGTCTGGCTAGCACAGTGGTGCGGATATACAAGCAGCAAAGGCTATTCATTCACCTCCATTCTCATTCTGCTACCTGCATTCCTGGATGTGTCCCTCCCCCTACTCCTGTATTAATTTCAATTGGATTTCTCAGAAGCTTAACTCAGAGCTAATTAGCACCCTATAAGGCCTATCCTTTCTACAGTACCTTCACAAAAGATTTACAATGTGATTAAAGTTAGGTGCCTGAGGACAGCCCTGTTCAATGCGTTCCTCTGCATTCTTGGGGAATTAAGCCAGATGGGGGAGAAAAAACACTTTGTTTTTTGTTTTTAATCCTAAAAAAAAAGAGGAGAAGAAGAAAAACAAGGACAAAATGAAAGCCATTTCAACTCAACTTCTAAAGTTAAATCACTTAACCCCATCCTATTGTCATGAGAAAGGAAGCAGGATTAATAGAGTTTCCCTCCATAATCTAGTTCATGAAAGATCTGTTTCTTTTTTGCTCTGTTTTTATTTAGGGTGAAATACAAGCTGTCAATACAGCACACCAGCAAACACTCTATTCAGGGTGTGGATTCTCAGCATTTCCACAGCTGATAGAAGGCCCTGCCTCCACACTGCTCTTTAATGCTATTTCTTCTCTGCCTTTTTATCCCATTTGTTTGTTTGTTTAAAATTTCTTTGAGCATGGAAGAAAATAGATTTTTATCCAGAGAATTTAAAAAACCAACCAAACAAAAAGTGATATTTCAGTTAGAATTTGGAAACATCTAATATGGAGCTCTCTTCCCTGCTTAGGTATCCTTTTCTTCTAGTTGCAGTTTTTAGGTGAAAATTTTAAAAAGCACATTCCAATCAATAACAAATTGTTCTTCACAGCACCTTTGTGTAATATATAAATGTTACTACAGACAGAGCCCTGCATAGGTACAAATACTTGGATCTGTAGCTGATCTGCATCTGCGAGAAATGGTCCATGAATATCCATGTTGTATCCACGGATGCGGATGTAATGCGGCTATCTGCAGATATCTGCATATTTGCAGGGCTCTAGCTCTGTGAAGATAAAAATGTGTGGACCTGTATCCGATCTGCATCCGCAAGAAATGGTCCGCGGATATCTGTGTCGTCTCTGCGGATGCAGATATAATGCGGCTATCTGTGGATAGCCGCATATTTGCAGGGCTTTAACTACAGAAGATTAAACTAAGGCACATGGGTGACCAGAATCAGAGGCTGAGTAATGGATAGAATCCATGACTTCTGACCCCTAACAAACAAGGAATCCTGTGGCACTTTTAAAAAATAACAAATTTATTTATCACATGACAAAAGGAGAGTCCTGTGGCACTTTATAGACCAGGGGTTGGCAACCCCTGGCACCCGTGCCATTGGGGCCGACCCTGAGCGGCACAGGCACCACTCAGGCCCCCCCACTGGCCGTGCTCCCCCAGGACCCCGCTGACTGTGCTTCCCAGCTGGGGAGCATGGCCAGCAGGGACAAGGAAGCCGTGGCATCCAGCTCCTGGCCCCTCCTGGCCCCACCCCCTGCTGGGCAGGGCTAGAGGGGAGTAGGGCGGGTCGGCCAGCCCAGAGCTGCTGCTGCTGGGGCTGGGTGCTGGCCAACCCTGACCCCAACCACTGGAGGCTGCTTGCTGCTGCCAGGGGCTGGTGCTGGCTGGCCCTGACCCCCAGAGGCCACCCGCCACTGCCAGGGGCAGGTGCCTGCCCCGCCCCCCGAACCAGAGGCCTGGGGTGAGAAGTCCATTGATGTCAATGGAGTTCCACAGTGTAAGGGTCAACTCCCACTCCCACAGTGGTAATTGGAAGCTTTGTTGTTTAAAGGAGCATGGTTAGTGACTGTGCCATAAACCAAGCAAGATCAGAAATCAGATCAAGTTAGGGTAAAAAGGCAGTAGAATAGCTACAATTTCCATGCAGATTCATAAACCTTTAATGAGATACCTGAGATAGGAGTCAGCTTTATGCAAACTGCTAAATTTGGAGCTGGGGAACATCAGGGACAGCCATTGTGGAATGGTCTACATTGCATCCACAAACACTGGCTGCAGAAACAGGAAGGCTGACACTGATCTCCCCTCCAAGCAGGTGGAAGACAGAAGTACTGGTTTAAGTGACAGTCAATGGAAATTTTCATTTTCTCAAGTGGTAGAACAGCTGCTTCCTGATGTAAGGGTTCGAGTGTCAGATGAACAGATTTCTTGTAAAACAGCCAATCCTGTAATGTGGTAAATTTTAATATGATTTTCAGGGTCCATAATACAGCAATTCCTATCTTAGGGGATAGTTCTGAGGGAGAGAGACAGAAACTGAAGTACAAAGGTAGCAAAAAAATAGTTCTTCAAAATACATGGGGTTTGTTGGCTATGATTCCTTATAAAAGGAAAGCCTCTGTTTCCAAGAGCTCCATGACCTACTTGTTGTCTTGATAAGGATAATAGATACCATATAAAGAGAAAATATTGCTATGGCAGGTATCACCAAGTGATGCTGTTGCACACAGTCTTCCAACTTTCCAACTTCTTTTTAGAATAGACTAGAATAGAATAGAATCATAGGGTTGGAAGGGACCTCATGAGATTGGGTATGAGCAAATTTTTGGTTTTGGGAAGATGTGTTAGTTTTCGTTATACAAGGTTTGTACAGAAGCACTGGTCCTTGGAGGGAAAGCTTTATGAGTAGTGGAAGAGTTTGCTTTCTGCTTTGGTCTGACTGGGGTCAGTTTTTGAGGCAGAGTAGCCCTCTGGGAGCTGGTCATATGCGAGGCAGAAATTTTGGGAAAAGAGGTTCACCCTGTATGCTTTGAACACCTCTGTTCCAAGGCTTGCGTATCTATGTAAAGAAAGCAAGTTACACATAGACTATACTGAGATTCCATATCACTGATTTTTCCTTCACTGGAAAGCTGACTAGCCAGGCCCTAGACATCTGCAACCATCTTGCAGAAACACAATTCCAGTGGAAGAATAGGACATTGATGTCAACATTGGGGGCTCCAATACTGTGAAAGTCTTGGGTGCAAATGAACACATTAAAACTAGACTGAGTAAAGTATTGGAGAATCTCCTTTAGGGAAGAATAGTGCTGGTTCCCAAAGGATAGACTAGATAGCATCTAAGTGACTTTTTTCTGTCTGTAAAGGCTAATATTTGTTCAGCAGTGAGCCACATTTCTTATGACGATGTCTAACAATTTATAAATATTAGCATGAGGCCACAATTTCAAGAGATTTAGAAAAAAAGAAAAAAGAATTCTACCAAGCACGTAATGAAACAGATGAGGCGCAACGATCAAATTTGTCTTCTAATGGGTAAAGCAATTCTGCTGGTGTAAACTGATCTCAACAATTAGTCACCACCAGCTGCTGACAGCTTATCACACAGCAAAGTAAATTCTAAATACCAGCAAAGAAATACACCCTTCTAGGCTCTCATGATTGCAGCAGCTGGGGAAAGGCTCTGTCCTTATCTCTCAGAGATATGCACCAGCATCTCAGAATTCATAATGGCCCTTCTCATTGGCTGGTGGGGTTCATCCCCAGTTTACTGTTGTCTAGCTAGCTGACCTGAAGAGTGTGCTGCAATTCCCTGGCACTTCAGAAGGGCTTCAAGCCATTTGTCTCATTCTGCCTTAAATGATTCCAGTCACTGAAGGATGGTTTTGGGTCAGTAGTGGCTAAAGGGCAAAAGCAATCAGAGCAAACATTCAGACTGAACAAGCCCTGGATCCACAAGCACCAAGGAAACCTGAAAGCATACCAAGAAGAGTGACACAGAAGCATCCTCAAAGGGCAGTGGAGGTGGTGGGGAGAGGTCAACAGACAGAATTATCCAATCTCTGCAATTTGACCAAGGCTAACTTGAAAACTATGCACCAGATCTTCAACACAGAATCTCTGTTTCACGGGTCATCTTGCACCTCCAGCTACCCCCTGAGCCCTAAACATAGTGCTGGGGCATTGGTTCAAAGCAGATTCACAGCAACAGCACCTTCTGAAATAACAGTGTATCTTCCTGTACTACCTTGTTCTTTCCTAGGGGGAATCTCCTCCCTTGCAGGTGTTGACTCAGGCCAGCTGCTCATACACTTCAGGAGTGCACTACAAATACCTGGATAGATTAGTTTAAGTAGATCAAGCCCCAACCTGCCTAGCAAGCAAGAGCATGGCCTTGGCTCATAAAAAGACCAAGCGTATTCTAAGTCCCAGATGTTCTGCTGCTGCTGAGAAACCCAGGAAAGAAATGAAGTCTACATGGCTGTTGCCTTGTGTTATCTTCCTTACCAAAGTTTTATTTTCATCTTTGCTTTTTGTAAATCCAAAGTGCGTTGTTTTCATTTTGAAGCAAAACCAAGGGAAAGTTTTCTCAGCTGCTAATAAGCCCTCACGAAGGAATTAAAAAAAAAATCTACAGAAAATTATGACAGGCTTTATTTAACTGTAACAGTACAATTTATAGAATAAATGAGAACACTCAAACAAAGTAACAGTTTGTGTAGAATGAGTCATTGAGGCTTTTTTAAATCTTTAGGCACCTGCAGCCACAGAAGTCCTTTGACTGATGAAGATGGTTTGCTAACAAACCTGGTGATATTTTTCCTTGATCTGCTCCCTGTGCCAAATATGGTCTGTAGGTAGGCACCACAAATATAAAACTGGCTGAACTTTTGGGGACTGCATCTCATAAATGTTGACACCTAAAGCATTCATTCTGCAGTAAGAGAATGCAACATTGTTAGGTGTCCAAGATTTCTCACAGGCCTGGACTTTGGACATTTTGTTTGTTTGTTTATTGGTTGGTTGATTTGTTTTCTCTTTCAAGATTAATTACCAAATGAAACCAAAATGTTTAAATATCCAGGATGCTAATTTTTCATACTTGCCATTGTTGCTTTAAAAAATCCTGGTAATTTACCATCACAGAGATATTTCATAAAGAGGAGCCGGAAAGGTGAGAAGAAATGTCTAGAGGTTAGAAGAGGCTTATTCATCATCCATAAAACAATAAGAGTCTCTTGCTAGCTTCCAGCCAGATTTAAAAAGGACATACTACAAGGTATTGCAGAATCATGTTACTTTCCTGGGGCTATAAAAACCCTCTTCCAATAAAAAGTATCACCCATGTCTTACTATTGTGGTTTAAGAAAGGGATTGTTTCATGGTGACACAATGAGTATTTTTCTTTCTAGCATACAATCTGCAATGGTTACAAAAGATCTATGAAAAAGGGTGGGGCTGTCAAAGTGCGTCACTGACTTAGGAGCAATTTCAGTGGATCTAGTGTTCCTAAATCAGTTAGAAACTCACTCCAGATATTCAGACTTCAGTGCCTTAAAGTTAGACGCCTAAATATATATTTAGGTGTCTAATATATCAGATCATATATCCTTTCAATATGGTGCCTAAAATCTGGATTCAGCTGCTTGAAAAGTTTGAAAAGGCTTTCTTTTGAGCAAAGGTTATCAAAATACAGCCACCTGTTACCCGGAGCATTGCACAACCTTTGTCTTTAATACAGAGCTGTGGCCCTTTAAGTTTATAAGCCACATCCATAATGCTCCATCTGTATCCAACCAGCCTGGACCTGTAGTCTCCAGTCTCTGCAGGCATTGTCTCCCTTTGACAAGGTATGCCAGCAGCAATCTCCTTCACTTTGTGCAAATCAGGTGTAGGAACAAGGTGCAAGTTACTGGGACTGCCATTCTGTGGGGCAGAGTTTGGGCACCCTGATTTAAAAATTAGATTAACAGGGACAAACAAAGTGTTTATTTACAGGCCACACCATTTCGATTCACAATCAAATGGCCTGACAGTGTGGCGGTGTTTGCATCAGAGACCAAACCCAGCCCTTTCCTAATTCTCATGAGTTCCACAAAAGACTCAATCAATTCCCCTTTGACTCACCCCAAGAAGCCAGTCTGAAAACTATTTATGGCCCTAGGAGTGAGTCTGCCTGTTCAGTCTGAGGACTTAAACATGAGCTCTGCTAGCAGAATGTCCCTTCACCTTTAACTAGGGTTACCAGCTGTCAGGCAATAGGAGGACAAGTCCTCCTTTTTGCCTTCACATCCTCCCTCCAGCAGGCATTTTACAAATACACAGTTTTGTCTGCCTTTTTACTTACAGGGGTTAAAAGTATGCTGGAATGCCCTGGAACACCCTATTTTTAGGGGGAAGCATTCCAGGGCCCCCTAAAAACAGAAGAATATTACATTAATACTACATTTTCTCCATGTGTCCTCCAATGTCCTCATTTTCGTACTTCCCTGTCCTTTCCCTTCTTTGGTATCTGGTAGCCCTACCCTTAACGTCCTATCCCCTTTTTCTTAGCAGCTGAAATTCCAAGGAGAACTCTAGAGTGAGGATGAGATTCAACTTTAACAACCTAAAATCTCAAGGGATAATATTTACAATCAATAATCTTGGTGCAGCAATTATCCTCATCAGTTGAGTGCTGTCCCATTTCATTTGTCTTCTGTGTTGAAAAACAAAACAAAGGTATGCAGCAAGTCAACATTTGTGTGCACTTTTCGAGCAAGGACAGTGGGGCCCTCCAAAAGCCCTGCCAGATAAAGTTACTGACTCCAGCGATGCTCTGATTATACATGTTTGAAAAATGATAGGAGGTAAACAGAGATTTGTTTAAGACATCAAGTTTCTTTAAGATGGGAACTGCTGTCAGCAGAGTTACAATGAGAGAAGGGAGCGATGAATGAATTAGCTTAAAGAACCTCTTAGCAAGCCAATGATGTTTCTACTCACGCCCACTAAACTTGTGTCAGGGATTCACAGGATTAGTGCAACACCCCTTAACTTTGGAGCAGTCTCTTCGTGGAATCCCAAAGGCTCTAACTCCTCCTTTGGGGTAGCCCTGGTAGCTTCGTTGAACCTCTGGGAATTCAAGTTCCACAGGGGCAGCCATGTTAGTCTAATAAAGCAAAAAAAGCAGTCTTGTGGCATTTAAAGACTAAGGCTATGTCCACACAAGGCTTTTATTTCAAAACAACAACCGTTGTTTCAAAATAAAAGTTGAGACGTTTCTTTATTTCAACATGATGGGACCCCGTCATTTCAAAATAACGTTCGTCATTTCAGAACAATAAAACCTCGCTTGAAATCGAAATAACCATTGTTTCAAAACTGTTGTTTCAAAACAACACCGTTTGGACGTGTTATTTCGAAATAAAGGTTATTTTGAAATAACACTTTTGCCCTTCTCCTTCCCAGGGTGCCTTCCTTTTTGTATATATTGGGTGGGGGCATGGCCCAGCTAGGGGGCCATGTTGCCACACCTCCCATGCTGCCCCTCTCCTGAAGCGAAATAGCAAGTCCTGTGTCCGGACATGCTATTTCGCTTTGAGGTTTTCCCTTATTTCGGTTTAGTATTTGTTTATTTTGATTTAAGTTATTTCAAAATAAGGATTTTATTTTGAAATAACTCATTTCAAAATAACTTATTTTGAAATAAGAGTTTATGTGTGAACATAGCCTAATAGATTTATTTATCTCATGAGCTTTCATGGGAGAATATCCCACTTCATCAGTATCCCTGCTCCACATGTGAGCTCTGTTCAGTCCCTCCAGCTCAAACGTACTCCTAAAAGAGATGTGTCTGCTATTTAGGGACTAATGCACCTCACCCAGTATTTGCAGTGACAATCAAGCAGTGTTTTCAAAACTGTTGGGTTTATTAGTCAGCTGGAACACAGCACTGAAAGCCCTTAGGTTAGCACAGAGAAATGAAGATTAAAGCATAATCCATTCTGGTCAGCCCAGAGCAATTCACCAGTCACGCTGTAGCAAGTTCCATTTTCAGGCTCTGTGTCCCTCTGACTTCTTTTCTTAGTTCCCAGGTGAGAGATCTTCCAGCTTCTTGCAGAAGCCAGATCTTATTCCTCCACCTCATACCTTGCCTTTGTTCTCAGGCTGGGATCTGTGCTCAGCTTTCTCTCTGAAAAGCAGGGAAATCCTTTATCTTCCAGGTTATTGGTTGCTAGATGTCAATGTCCTGGTGAGTGCGCTTGCCATTTATAGTCTTGGATTTTTCATTGAAATGGGTTGGCCTTGGTCAGTCACTTTCAATAATCCATTCAATCCGCTTAGACAGCAAGGTAACACACACACACCCATGATATCTCTTACCGTGCCCTGAAAACAAACTCGGTCCTTTTCTCCCAACTGGGTAGCCAACAAAAGCAAGTCAAGCAAAGTACAGGAGGACTTGTCAGCCATGGTGCCATGGCACTCTGTTCAGTATTATACATACTACAGATTCATATGTTTACCAAGTGCCTGGTGCTGTGTGTTTCCCAGCAGCCAAAGGGGCTCCAGTTCCAAAGCAAACACAGCTCTCCAGTCAAGATAAGATTGCTGGCATTTTGAGATTTCCAGGGCAACTCCATGATTTCATACAGCACGAGCAAAGGGGAGGGCATGAAATCTCCTCCAGCTTTGTCTTATTCTCAACTCATCTTTCTTTTATTATTCAGCAAAGTTCACTGAACTAGAATTCTTTAGGGTCTAGACATCGAAGGCCGATAAGAGAAAAAGCGGGTAAACAAGGTTTCCCTGGAAACAGGAAATGGCAGGAATCCCAAGAAAATGGCCGCCGTGTTGTGAATGGAGAGAACCTCATCCATGTGTGTTTACTCTGTGCGTGGCTATATAAATAGCTACTGCTGTTTTAATTTTTTCCTGTGAAAGGATTCCACAGGCCAAAAATAAAATAAACACAGCCATGGCTCCAGGCCTCTTGTTTTTGTTTTCTCCTTTAGACAGTGCTTTGGTTCTCTTGCCTTCTGGGACTACTCCAGATTCCCTCATTATTCTATTCATTGCTTAAATTATTAGAAAGCATTTTCAGCTCATATAAAAAACAGATGTGTTTTGTTACGCTTGACTCACTTAAGGATTTTAAAAAGCATCAATCTAATGCATGCTAAACACCCAATGAGGATAATGATTCTCCTTGGTAAAAAAAAAAAAAAAAAATACAGCAAAATTAAGGGGCTAATCTACAGAAATAACCCCTGTTTAAAGAGATCTGCTCTAGGAATTTTTTGAGGGAAGATTTCTGCCCTGTGTTGCACGGCAGGTCAGACAAGATTATTACAGTGGTCCTCTCTAGCTTTGAAATCTATGAATTGCTGATCGTGAAACACAGAGGTGATCAAAACGCATGCCTGAGTCTTCATAATGTATGGAATTGCCTCTGCTCATGTGAGTGGTCCCGCGGACTTCATGGTGATCATGGATATTGAAGGGTTGCCGAAAAAGGCTCTGTACTATAAAATGTTTTCTTTTCTTGCATGTATGGATAGAAGATAACTTATTCTAAGTATGTTTACCAAACAATGTTTTTAACCTTGATAGACAAGATACTTTCCTTCCCATTCTGGAAAAAATAAACCATGGTTCGGCCACAGGCATCTTGAAACACAGCAATTTTTGTGGTTTGGAGAACGCCATTGGTTTGGCCTTCATTAAAAATTGTACTAGGATAACTGTTTTGGTTAGAAATGTGATCTTTCACATATATATGGCTATACTTGGCAAAGCCCTAGTGATGCTAGACTTGCACGGCTACCAAGCGGCCTTCCAGCAATACAGTTTGTTCCCTTTTCTCTATGGGAACACCTATACCAGCATAAATCATTATTTTGATGTAACTGTGTCCACACTTGGGGGGCTGTATCGATTTCACTGTATCGGCATAGTTAAATCAGACAACTTTCTAATGTCAACAAGGTTAGGGATAGACAGAAGAGCCACAAATGATCATGTCAGACAACGAGTTCTGCAAGGGCAAGAAAAAATGGGCCAAATGTTGAAATATTCACCGTCACCTGGAGTACACTAGTGCTCTCAGAGGTGCAGCGTCACCATAGAACCAACCAAGCCACAATTCCCTGGAACAGATGCTCTCTCTGGGTTGGCACCAAAGACATGTTGCCATCCAAAGACATTTTACTGTTACACACCGTCCTGCTTCTCCTTTGGAAGCAATTTACAAACCACCGTACATGCGACACATGGAGAACGCCTCATCCACCACTGCAATGCTTCCATCTCTGCAGAGAAACACAGCCACAATCTGTAGAGCTTGGAAGACAAACTGAAGAAGATTCCATTTCCAGTTGCCAATACCATGCCTGAGGTAGAAATTGGCCAAGACATCTGAGTTAACAGCTCTCTTGCCAAAAGTGCCACTGGATCTGTATTGGTGCCAAGTAGCCAGGACCTTAGTTTTATACCTAATCTAACAGCACCTATCACAAAATAGCAGCCTCATAGACCTTGCAGGGCATGAGACAGCAGTGATTCACAGGAAAAATGGATACATGCTGACTGGTACTGAATTGCTAGGATCCCAGCACAAGGTGCTCTGACTTCAGGCTACACTATGGGACAGAATCACACCATCTCACCACTTTCTGATATGTTGTGTTTGAATCTATACAACTTGTTTGATTTGTTGAAGTAATCGGACCTGATGCAAAGTGAAATGTAATAACAGGATTTATCTTTTACTCCCATACTGGAAGGTATTTTTTTCAGTGTTAAGTCTTCTCCACTCTGGCATCTGACAAACTGGGACTTGGCCCACAAAAGCTCATGTGAAAAATAAATTTGTTAGTTTTTAGAAGTGCTACAAGATTCCTCTTTTCTTTTGTTGAACTAAACTAACACAGCTACCCCTTTGGAACTTGTGTTGACAGTTTCTTGGGGATCCTGGGAACTGAACAAGTCACAGAAAGTGGATTCCCTTCTAGCGCCAGACAGTCCTGGAGTCCAGAGGTGAAGCGCAAGGAGGAGTGGTGAAGCTGTTCTGAGAACAGAGGATTCCAGTCTTCCAGGGGTTCACCTAGTGCTTTTCACCACCCCTAATTTTTGTAACAGTGATTGTGAAAGATGCCTGTTCATTTGCTTGCTCATGTATTATTTTTGAACTTTGGGGGTAAAATCCAATCGGATTTTAATTCAAAAGTAGTTTTGCCATTGATTGCACTGGGGGCATTGCCTTCCCTGGGTTTCCAGCACTCAGTTTTCTCATGCCACTTCACTAGCTCATCATATTGGCACATACTATGATACAGTGTGGTGCACAATAGCTTCTATGATACTGAAGGTTTATTTCACAGCTTCCAAGGCAAATGATTCACAACTTCCAGACACTGGGGGCATAAACATTAGTCTTCAAATTACTGTCCCCCATATTAGGTAAGTCTGGTATCTAGACTGTTAAGTACAGGGTAATAGTAAACAAGCAGAAATAGGCATGAAAATCTGATTGATAAGAACACAGGTTAATTTTAATTGATGACAGTACTGGCAAAGCCTATGGGAAAAGGCAGCTGGTTGTACTTTCCTCTGCTTGCAGGACATTAATTTCATGTGTAATAATAGAAAATATCACTCTGGGAAAATAGGGTGATAATATTTTACAACTTCACCTAGTGGTAACAAAATAGAAATGATCACTGGAACCACACTGACAACACCACAAGAGTGAGAGACTCTTAGCACAACCCAAGGCTGTCGACGATCAACTAACAACAGTCCAGATTTTGGGATCTCATCTCATCTGTGACAAGTTTCAGAGGGGTAGCCAAGCTGATGGAGGATTTTGATAAGATTCTTCAGAAAGGAGGTCTACAGGCTGGCTAGCTGGTCTGGTGATGATATCACCCTTGGGAGGGAAGACACCTTGTGCTCTTGGGTTCCCACAGTTCTCCCTCAGATATACACAGTGAATAGACCGTTTCCTAGAACACCAAACACACCACTGCACCCTATACCACATTAAATCCGCACTCTGCGCGCAGCCATATGCCCCATTATCATCTGTTTAAGTTGGCCTAAAATTACATCACTAGTTCTGAACGTTGGGAACATTCTGAACCAGCCTGGCTTGAGCTCAGCCGTAAGTGATGAATGTAAGCAATGCCCACTTGCTTGGCCCCATTGTCCCATATCAAAGCTTTGCGAGGCAAAGATTTCAATAAGTGAGCAGAGAATCACTACCTCTCCCTCAGTTTATTATACCAGTCGGTAAATGCATTCTGGATTATTGCTCTCCTTGCCTATTAAAGAAGCTCAGCTGTTGCCTAAAGCCCTTACTTCACCTAAGTGGGCAATATTTGCATGATAATGCCCTCTTTGGGGGGAATTACTGCTTAATTAATGAACAGCAGTCACTTTAATTAGCATGTCTCCGTGCTCCCTGGTACTTTGCATGGATTCAAATGAGTTGCTCATTAGGCACTGGCACAAGGTACGCCCTGTAGCTGTGAACTAACTGAATTAACACAGGCAAGACAAACTGCTTCATGCATCAGAGGGAATGACAGACAGCTTGTCTCCGTGTCTCAGCAAAGGCAATTTCCATGGGAGATAGTTCAGTGCCAAAAGGGCCCTTATTTTCTAATGAGGCGAGCCCAAGGCTTTGAAGCCGTGTGCTCATGCCAAAGTGCAGCGACCGAGTTTGGGTTAAGTTCCAGAGGGGTAGCCTCTACTTCAGCAAAACAAACACAGAGTCCTGTGGCACTTCCAAAGACTAACCAATTTATTTATCCCACGAGCTTGGCTTAGTATGATGGGGTGACCTCAGCCCGCACAAGGATGAAGTAAAGGGGACTAAAGAGAGTCAAATTCTCCTCTCAGTTGCTGCAGCGTGACCCTGGTGTGGTCAGTTGGGTTTCCCCACCAACGTGAATGGCCGGAGGGGTTTGGCCACTTGTCCTGAAGCTAATTATGGAAGGAAAACAGGTCAGATTTTGATCTCAGTTACCACTCCGCCTCCTCCCCCAAAGTGAGCTCCTGCCATCCTCCGATTAGAATCTGACTTGCAGGGTGAGGAATGGCATTCCCCTTCTGACCTGGGCCTGGCCTGCCATGGTGGTGCTAAGATTCAGAGCAAACCAAAAAGCACCATTCGAGTTGCTGGAAGGAGATAAGGATGTGACAGATGAAATGCATTCCCCATTCTTTGCAAATATATGGAGACCAGTTAAGAGTTTAGCATTGCACACAGGGTCTGCCCTACATTTCACTGAAATAATTTCCTTCTGTTTCTGTCAACATACATATGCTGCTAGCTTTTTCCTCTGTCACTTTAAAGGGGTGGAATAGCTAAAAGGCTACAGTGAACTGTTCACCTATGAGAACTTCTAAAGTCCACAAGCTTACCTGCCTTAAACTCTTGACTGGAGAGCCAGAAGTAAAACTTAAGTGACATTTCAAAATAAAAAACTCAACATAATTTACAAAGCAGGAATCATTCACCCATCACTGAAATACAGTTGTTTCTGGGGTGGAATGTCTGCAGCAGCAGCACACTACATTAGCTGAGGATGGGAAGCTAAAGAATAACATATCTCAGCAGAAGCACAAGCATAGTTGGGCAGGACATTATGAAGTCCAGGGTCTTGGAAAAGTTACAAGAGGTACAGCAAGTGAACAGGAACATTGTTTTCTATCTTAGCCCAAAGCAGCACTGCCTCTTCTCATAGCATTGATACAGGAAAAAGAGTAGCACCATGGTCTTCTGGGGAGTAATCTCAGACAACTGCTGATCAGCCCTGCCCATGCTTAACTGAGTGAATTCATAGCTGAGCCAACAGGGCTGCCTAGCCACAGTTCACCACTATAATGGGAGCTTAAATTATTGCTCCACTCACAGGATTGGTGACATGCCTGAGATCCACAAAAATGCTGATCATTTGATACAGCTCTCAAGCGGGAACTGACCACCTTTATGTTGCTCAGTTCAGTATAATCCAGGCCCCCATCAACCAAAATAAATAGCAGGTGAATTGTGACTGACTGGGTGAAACCATGGCATACCCTCTCATCAGAGCTTCTCTTTGCTACTGACTTGAGTTGGCCTCAAACCAGCAACATAGAGCTGAAAAGCTCTGTCTCACACCATCACACCTGAGAGCAGTTCAGTGCCCTGCCATAAGTGGAGCATTGGCTGTAGCACACCTGATGTCACCTAGCCAATTGCAGTCCAGATATTTTGCCTTGCTTGAAAGCAGCGTGAAGGAAGGCTCCCACCTGGGGGAAGTTGATAGGAGGAGGGATTGAGCTTCAAACAGCTTATAAAGAGAGTTAAGAAACATCCTTGAAAGGCCCTTTAAATATCCCCTTTCTTTGCTTCTCTTTGTCTGCCTTGTTTCTTGCCAAGCCTGAATGCTGAAGTGGCCATGTTTTATCAGCTAGGGGACACCAGGAACAAAGCCGGTGTCAGATGCCAGCCAGCATGAAGATGAAAAACACACTCCACCATTCTGGGAGTGAAGTGGCAGCTGGCATAGCACCAGAGGCTTTTTCAACTCCTCAAGTGCTCTGCTGTCTCCTCCCTCCAGCTGTGTCCCACTATACAATGTAGTGGCTTTGAAATGAGGAACTCTATGCTTTGGCTGTTGCTGGCTCAGCAGCAGCTTCTGCACACTGAACCAGATGGTGACTGGTGCAGTAGCAGATGAGGCTAGAGAGATCTGGAAAAGAGCAATAAGTAGTTGAGGGGATGGTATAGGATAGGGGTCTCAAACTCAAATCACCACAAGGGCCATTTGAGGACTAGTACGTTAGCCTGAGGGCTGCACCAGTGAAATCTTTTCATACAATGATATTGCAAATATCAGTAACAATCATCTCATTGTGGGCCAATGGAAATAGCTTTGGGGGCTGCATACGGCCTGTGGGCCATGTGTTTGAGACCCCTGGTGTAGGGCAATGAGTGTCAGTGAGAAATACCTAGATGGCCTAGAACATAGCTCTGAATGTGGCTGGCATCAGAGCCGTAGTGCAGCGTTTTGCTCCCCGGGGTGCGTTCCGATCGGAATGTGCCCCTTCCCATTAGTGGCACTTAGAGCCAGCCCTGCAACAACCACCCCTTTAATAGCGCGGCTCCACTGAGCCACCTGGGGCTTTGCCCCATTGGCCCCGCTGTAGTTATGGCTCTGGCTGGCATTCAGCCTTTCCTGGGTCTGAGGTAGGTGGATTAAGTTCAATGCAATTATTATGGGATCATTCAGAGGGGACCTCAGAAAATGTCTTGTCTGCTTTGGGGAGCAGAGAGGTTGGTCTCTTGTGTCAACAGCACAGGGCTAGGGATGAGGAGATCTGGATCACAGAGAAATATTTGATGGCACTGTTTATAGTCATCAAGGGGAGCAAAAAGAGAAGGACATCTGGTCACTCTTCTCTTTCTCAAACCAAGATTCATCCAGCTTAAGACCAGAAGGGACCATGATGCTCATCTGTTCTGACCTCTGTGGAGCACATGCCAGAGAACCCCAACCACTGTATCAGCCCATAACTTTTGGTTGAAGTAGAGCCAATCTTTTGGAAACAGACATCCACTCTTTATTTTAGGACTTCAGGTGATGTTGAATCTTCCCCTTCCAGTGGCAAGTTGTTCCAGTGGTTAATTACCTTCAATGCTAATATTTCTAGCCTGAATTTGTCTAGCTTCAGCTTCTAACTACTACATTTTGTTAAGCTTATCTGCTGAATATGAGATGCCAGTCGCTGATCTCTGTGATGCTAGTGGGAATCCAAGTAACATCCTTGACTTCAGAAGAGTTACTCTGAGTTTGTATGGCTGTCCCAGAGAGCAGAGTCTGGCCCTTGATTTTTTTTGAGGTGTGAATGCCCCTAAAACCACTCAGTTACTTGCAGAAACCCCAAGGATCCCCTGCCATTAAGGGTGACAAGAGCTTGAGTCTCCTCTCAGCTACACCAATGTTACACTGGCGTAATTGTATGAACCTGAATGGAAACCTTGCTGATTTACACCACCATATAGGAGAGCAGGGCCTTTGTTTGCTCTCTGGTAGCTTGCCTGTTAAATAGTGACTTATTTTTAGCATGGGGGCTACTTTTGATAAGCCATGAAAAAAGGAAGCTTGTGCAAAATCTGGTGGATTTAGTTAAATACAGGTGCTCTAAGCCAACCAGGGAGTGGTGGGAGGAGGGAATAAAAGGAGACTTTGCCATATTTGTCTAAATAATGTTCACCCCGAGGAATGTGTCTCCCTCCACCCTCCAACAAGCTGAAGCGGTTGTAACAAATCAGAAGCAAATCTAATTACTGGGAGGGAGCAAGACCATGAAAGTAGATGAAGTCATAGGGTTTCAAAGGCACAAAATGACACCCAAACAACAGGGCTGCTTCTAATCCTTTTTCCAAAGATGCAAATGGCTAAATTGGACTCCAGAGTAAGACTGGTTGCTTTGTTTGGTGGTGATTTAATAAACAGCCTCATTGAAACAGGAAGACTGTGACCCACAAACTGCTCCCCCTTCCCACTCCCCCGCCCTTTCGTTGCCAGGTTGCTAGAAGCTTTGGGCAGCTAGCTCCTGCCAGGTTGAGCCGTGCTTGCTCAGACCTTGGTATGGTGTGGTAAAGAGACAGGACTTTTTATGGTTTACGTCAAGAGATTTGATTCTGTAGTAAACCAGTGCTGCACTCTTTTCCAGGTACACAGCTTAGGAGAGATGGACACAAGTCTCTGAGCCTGGAAGCCTGAAAACCACTTTCTGCAGAGATCAGCTCTTAAAAATCTATCAGATAGACACGTTCTCTATACACACTGAGATCCAGTGGTGTGCAAATTCAGTCCTGGTGTAAGTGTTTAGCCCAAATTCTGCTCTGAGTTGCATCCCATGTGATCCCATTAAAGTCAGTGAAGTTTCACAATGTGGAGTTTGGCTCACTGATGTCAGTAGAGCTGGACCCACTTGCAGAAGGGCTGAAACTGTCAAAGACAGTGTAAAGTTTCACTAAGGATGAAATAGGTGTCCAGGCTATGGAACAGGGTACTCTCTTGTGAACACCCGCTTCGCTTCTTACCATGTCAGCTTCACAGAAGGCACATTTCTCCCCTCTGAACAGGACTTCTGACTTCCACTGTGCACTTCATTGAATAATACACCTGGACATCAGCTGGATTTTGCACATGGGAAAATGGAGAGTCTGGGTCTGATGTGGTATCAGTCAGGAGGTATTGCAACTGAGTCACTCATAGACTCTAAATCAAAAAGGGCCAATATGATCACCTAGTCTGACCTCTTGCACCATGCAAGCCACGGAACTTCACTCATCCAACCCTGTAGTAAACCTCTAACCTATAACTGAGTTATTAAAGTCCTCAAATCATGGTTTACACACTTTAAGGTACCGAGAATCTACCAGCAAGTGAGCTGTATCCCATGCTACAGAGGAAGGCGAAAACTCCCCTGAGCCTTTACTAGTTTGCCCTGGGGAAAATTCCTTCTTGACCCCAATATAGTGATCATTTAAATCCTGAGCATGTGGGAGACTCACTAGCCAGACACTCAAAGTGCCACAAGTGGTGTGAGAGCGTAATCAAGCCTTTAGAATAGGCAACAGCAATGGGAACTGTGGATCAGAGTGGGGTAGTTTTTCCTCACTGGAAGCGAAGTGACAGAAAGTTAAGAGGACTGGGGAGTTTTCTCACAACAAGGAGCTTTCAAGTATGTACAGTGGGCTTCTTTTGATGCAAAAAGTCAAGTTTTCATGCCAAAACTCACTAGCGGGGGCAAGGCCTTAGAGTAGAAATGATCTGAGCTCATGCTTGTAGAGAAGGGAAAGAAGCAAAGTGAACCTGTATAATAATCACTTTTTACCTTGCAAGCAACATTTTTCTAGGAACTCCAGAGGACAGGGAGAAACTCACAGCTGGCAGACAGATGGGCTATTTTCTCTGTATCAACCTCACGTACAATCTGGACACTAGGCAATTCTATTTCTCTCATCCACAGAGCACTTTGCCCTTCAGTTCTATGAGCAGAAGGCTCCCAGCTGAGACCCCAAATCACAGCCAGGTGCCTGCCTGAAAATAGTGCTATTCTCTGGGGTAAGGTGTTGAGAAAGGCCGCAGGCTAACCAGAAGATTTACAGGCTGCTAGTCCTGATCCATGCAGCGTCCATAAATCATGCAAAAGAGGGGAGAGCAAGAGCATTCTCTGTCAGCTCCTTCCACTAATGGAACACAGAGCTCTCAGCGCAGGGTAGGACCAGGAATGAAAAAGCAAGAGCAAAGAGTTGCTTAGACAGCCCACGTTGGGCCACTGGTGATTAGTCCAGCTACAGACCAAGGATGGAAGAAACAGATTAGATAATAATCAGTGATCAGAGCAAATAGTCATCAGTGAATCAACAATATGCTTGTGGTATCTCTCTCCTGAGGAACACCAGTCCAATTCACAAATAGCAATGAAGCCTCACCCTGCCCACTCAGAGTGGCAGATAAGCTTTATTGCCCCCAGTTTAATGATGAGGAATCAGAGATGGAGGGAAGTGATGTGATTTGCTGAGGAGGATGCAAGTCAACAAACAGCAGAAGAGGAACAGAACCCTAAGAGTTCATCTTCCACTCTGGGATCTGTGGTTAAAATTTTCAAAAGCACCTAAGTGATCTAGGAGCCTAAATCCCTCAGGCTTTCAAATGGGTCTCAGACTCCTAGAGCATTTGACACTTTTCAAAATGTCAGCCTGCCTGTGCCTGACAAAATAACAGACCCACCCCTGGGCCAAGGTCAGAGCCAACAGAGCCATTAGGATTCTAGCCCCCACATGTTTGAATGATCAAGGTCATTGTTATGCAATGAGTATCAGATTGGGCCTGGCTGGAAGTACTTGTGCTAACATTGCTGAACGGTTGCCCTCAGACTATTCCATTCTCTTATAATATATGCTTTTAGTGTAACCAGCATCTAAGTTCTTTTAGTTTCACCTAAGCAAACGGCTCTATATCTGTCTCTGCTAGATGTCCTACCTTTCTCTCCCCTCCACATGGAGGTCAAGTCCTCTGGGGTGCAGGAAGTCCCTGGCTATAATTAAAATCATTAGAAAGAAGATGTTCTCCACTCAGGAGGCCTGCCCCGCATGGCTGTATGGTCATGACTCCTGCTCCAAGCCAAGAAGCCCAGGAGGCTCTGGGTAAAGGTCTATTCTGCTGTGCTGCCCAAAGGTTAACTCTGTTTCTTTAAAAATGTCCTGTGCTTTGCTTCAGGGAACATCTTATAGTTAAATTCTTAAGGGACATCTTGTAGTTAAGCCCTGTGGTCACAAGGCCATAAATGTCCCCATGCCTATAACTACAGCCCTGCAAATCCGCAGATATCTGTGGATATCTGCATTATATCCGCATCCGTGGATAACACAGATATCCGCAGACCATTTCTTGTGGATGCAGATCAGATATAGATCCACATATTTTTATCTGCACAGAGCTAGAGCCCTGCAAATATGTGGATATCCGCAGATATCCGCATTATATCCACATCTGCGGATACACCACAGATATCCGCGGACCATTTCTTGTGGATGCAGTTCAGATACGGATCCACATATTAGTATCTGTGCAGGGCTCTGCCTATAACTACAGCAAGTGCTTTCTGTTGATTTAGATAAGAGCTTTGTGGTTGTAAACGGCACCATGCCTGGAACAAAGCCAGTGTTTCTTAACAAATCCCTTAAGATGTACCTATGACCCTGGAACATTCCACACAGGAGATCCACTTTCTGGACACTACAGTACAAATTAGGGATGGACACATCAACACCACTCTATACCAATTGGTATAGTTATCTGCATCCCTCGAGCTTCCATCCTAAACACACCACACAATCCATTGTCTACAGTCAAGCTCTAAGATATCACCTCATTTGCTCTGATTCCTTAGACAGAGATAGACATCTTCAGGATCTCCAGCAAGCTTTCTTAAAACTACGGTACCCATCTGGAGGAGTAAAGAAAAAGATTGACAGGGCCAAACGGGTACCCCGCAGTCAACTACAACAGTAAAGGCCCAAAAACGAAAACAATAGAATGCCACTGGTCACCACATACAACCCTCAGGTCAGACCTCTACAACAGATAATTAAGGACCTCTAGTCTATTCTAAAAGATGATCCCTCCCTCTCTCTAGCTTTGGGAGACAGACCTCTCTTCGCCTACAGACAACCTCCAAACCTTAATCAGATACTCACCAGCAACTACAAACCTAACAACAGAAACATTAAAGCAGGCACATATTCCTGCAACAAACTATGCTGCCAACTTTGTCCACATATCTGAACAAAAGACACCATCACAGGACCCAATCAAGCCAGCTACTCCATCAAAGGGTCTTTCACCTGCTCGTCCAGTAATGTGATTTATGCCATCACGTGTTGGAAATGCCCCCAAGCCCTATACATTGGACAAACAGGACAATCCTTACACAGAAGAATAAATGCACACGAAACTGACATCAGAAATCACAACACACACACACACACACACAAAAACAGTTGCTGAGCACTTCCATCTTCCTAATCACTCCACTCATGATTTGTTAACAATGTTCCCGAAGAAAATCAATGAGACATCAAGACTTCAAAGAGAAACAGCCAAAATAGAACTAATATGCAAAGTAGATTGTGCGAAAGCAGGGCTGAATCATGACTATGGATTCTTTACACATTATAACAGGTCATTTGACTTCACCCTCCCTCTGTATGCTGTTTCGTAGAGTTTGAATCCTTACAAATGCTCTGATTTGCTGTTTCTGTAAGACCTGATTCCATGTCTTACACTCCCCTGCATTTATTTTCATCCAATTCTGTAAGTTCTCCTTCTTCAAAGCATCTGAGGAAGTGAGATATTCTCCCATGAAAGCTCATGTGATAAATAAATCTGTTAGGGTATGTCCACACGTCTCTTTTATTTCAAAATAACACTGGTTATTTCGAAATAAAAAAGATTAGGTCCATACAACGTATTCTTATTTAGAAATGACGGGCTCCGTCATTTCGAAATAAGAGCCGTCATTTTGAAATAGCTTAAACCTCCTTTAAATCGAAACAGCTGTTATTTTGAAATGGTTATTTCAAAATAACGCCATTCGGACATGTTATTTCGAAATAATCATTATTTCAAAATAACACTTTTGCCCTTTTCCTTCTGAGGGTGCCTTCCTTTTAGCCTATGTTGGGTGGGGGCATGGCCCAGGGAGGGGGCCATGTTGCCACACGTCCCATGGTGCCCCTCTCCTAAAATGAAATAGCAAGTCCTGTGTTTGGACATGATATTTTCCTTTGAGCTTTTCCCTTAATTCCAATTAACTTATTTTGAAATAAGGACTTTATTTTGAAATAACTTATTTCGAAATGATGACTTACATGTGGACATAGCCTTAGTCTTTAAGTGCCACAAGACTTCTTGCTTTCTATGGGCCAGGGTATTCACACATGCAAAACACCAGAAAGAATGGGGGTATGTATAATAAGACATATCAACTAGGCCAAAGCACAAGGCCGTATGGGATAGCAGATGTCAACTTTGCTGAAGAGCGGAGCAGAAAAGAAGAAGTAAGAAACTCTCAGTCAGCTGCTAATTAGGATTTTGTAGTGAGGTGACCCAAACAACACCCCTGTGGAGGAGTCAGAAAGGCACCACCCCTACAATTTGTCAATAAAAGAACTGAACCCTAAACCAGAAGGGGAAGAAGACACCACCATCAACAGAAGCTGGGACTGGTGCGCACCAAAACTTCCTCACTCTGTCAAGTCTCTGTATCAAACTATTCCTGGGCTGGCTACCCTTAGCTAGTTTACGTAAATATGAATGTGGATTGGATGCATGAATGTGTGCGTCTGGTGTTTTTCTTCTTTATGTTGCCTTCTGTCTTGTACTACTTAAACTGTGATCCTGTTATCCTGACAAGTTACTATTCTGCCCTGACACTAAGCCACTTTCTTAAGCTGTTAAATAAAAGTTACATATAAAGTATTATACTACAAATAGGTGAACAATGTTTCTATCCCCCTTAAGATTCCACATTTGCAGGGAGCTGTCTGGTGCTGGAACTGGTCATGGGGAGACATGCACACCATGCACACATAATTCTGTTAAATCTGAGTGCATTTATTTGCATTGCCATGGTGCTCGTAGGCCATAAACAGGATTAAGGCTCTATCGTCTGAGCCCAGGCCAGACAGAGAATAAGAGATCAGCCCATTTCACTATCTGAAATTAATGTTTGGGGAAGGGGTTAATTGCTCCCCAGATCTCCTGGGGGGCGGGGGGGGGGAGCCTGTGGATTCTGCTGTGGGACTGGTTTCTCTCTCCCTAGAATTCATGATCCATTGTGGTATATCCCTGGACAGAACAGAAGATGAAATAGTGTGAAGCAGGCAGTGTTTATACATTGCTTAGCCAAAGAGCTATCCATGCTCTTGTAGTTGGAAGAGCTGCTTCTACACTGGACAGATTTACTCTTTGGCTTTGGCATTTAAGCAGAAAATCCCAGCAGCAGCTGGCATACACCCTGTCCTACCTTCATCCTTTCATTCTCCATTGTCCAGCCTCTTCCTTAGAGACTGGAGTGGGAGAGAGCTGGAGAATGGAAATCTTTTCAGGCAACCTGGTTTGCATTTCAGATGGATACTCTAATTTGAGCCTGACCTGTGCCCATTCACTTTCCATCACTGCTCAGAGCCTGCCTTCCACGTGCCTTTCATGTTTTGTTCATGTTTCAGACCTCACCTCTCAAACACACAAATGCACAATTGCTTTGACATTTTTGCTGCCTAGCCCATTTAGTGCAGGTTACTACCAGCCCAAAAGAACCCTGTTGTTCAAAGAACCTAAGGTGTCACTCTTGGATGTCTGTTCCTCTTTCTTTATCTATATTTATTGCCTACATTGTTCTCTCTCCTGCTTGGCTGGAATTTGCCAATGGGCAGCTGTTGCCCTCACACCCTGTTCACTTCTCTTTTACAGGACCATGTAGATATTTTATGTTCAAAGTGTTTTATACAGTGACAATTCCATGCTTGAATCCTACATAGGGTCCTGTTCTGCTTCCCACTGAAGTCTTAATTTTCATTAAAGGTAAATTGAGTTGTTTAGAGGACAAAGGGCACTGAGAACTCAGTTCAAGGACTTCTATATCCCATTTTTCCACTCTTCAATACTTGCATTTTGTTGGATTTTACAGCTGTTTTCTCTAAGCTACCCAGAGGCCTCTAGGGACAAACTTGCAACCAGGTTTTAATCTTTATACTCAGAATTTTGCAGGTGCAAATAATTTCTGATACTGTTAATATAATTTGGACACCACAGTGCAATCATAAAAACTAAGATTTTCATGTGATTTTTTTTGTGAGCAGGTGCTTTCCATGACCTGCACTACAAATGACAGTCATTTCACAGCATAGAGA
Organism: Podocnemis expansa; assembly: GCA_007922195.1. Lineage (NCBI taxonomy): Eukaryota > Metazoa > Chordata > Testudines > Podocnemididae > Podocnemis > Podocnemis expansa. The sequence continues at coordinate 10,966,746 of ML682025.1, forward strand.
CCAAACATCTCTTTCCTGGAGCTTGGTTTATTAACTAAAAAAATCATCTGTAAGATCACACAAAGTTCAGTTTAAACCTTCTTCCCAGGTTGGGTTGTTCCTTCAGGGCTGTTCGGCCCACACCCTCGATCTTCTGTCTCTAGAAAGTAATTCCTTTTCCACCTCCTAGGAAGGTCTGGATTAAGTTGGATGATAGACCAGAGCTGTTATTGCATTACCTATAGTGGTGGGACTCAATTATATTTTCTGGCAAGCAAATAAAGCAGTGTCCACATTTTGATGGCTCAAAAGGCTCTTCAAGTGTTTATTCTCTAGTGGGTCTACCACTGACCAGTGGTCACACCTGTTCAAGGATGAAGTGCTGGACTACATTTATTAATTTAAAAATACAAGACTAAGTGTGCCGGTAGACAATATTCCAACAACCTCTTGCAAATGAATAATTATACAAAAACACTGTTATGCTATTAAAACAGCATATTAATATCAATTCTAATAAAACCATGAACTAAAATTAGAAGTTAATCTCACAGGATAGGAATACACATCTCATTTCCCTTTTTGAGTACCTGAAATTTTGACACTCGCTCACACTCCTTTTTTTCCCCCCAGAACAGTACTGCACAGCATGCAATCATATTAACTAGTGACAGCATGCCATTCCTGATCATTTTATGGCAGAAAAACATCTAAGTGCCTAATTAAAAGTGTGCCATGGCAAGCCAAAATGTTATCAATGACACCTAGCTCCAATGTGTTTAAACGTAAATGAGATGTTTCAATACCTGGCATGACAATAAAGGGAGGGATATTAAAGTTAAGTGCATCTGCCCAGCCCTAATCAATTTAGCCCTCTGACACTACCAGTTCTGCCCTCTAGCCCACAATCTGCCCAGCTTCCATCAGTTCTGTCCTAGCCTCCCAGCCTCACCTCAGCTCCTAGTGGCTGGGGATTCTGCAGGAAGTGCCCCTCACTCTTCAAGGCATGGGGAGCATCTTCAGGGGTTCTTCACACCTTGCCCCTTCTCAGGTTGGTATTCCAGGGTGGGAAGGGGGAGCAGAGGAGTTAGCCCTGCTCCCAAGAGGGGAAGGGGAAAGAGTTAATCCAGTTGCTTATGCCCTAATATCCAACACATACCTCCCCCACTGTAGCTTGAGCCCATTGATCCTTGTTTTGTCATCTGCCACCACTGAGAACAGCATAGCTCCATCCTCTCTGTAACCTCTGCTTCAGGTAGTCGAAGACTAATTCCTTTGTCTAGTCTCTTCATTGTCTCAATGGACGGGGCTTCAGCCACAGACTGGTCAACAAGCATAAAGATTACACACTTAGGAAAGTTCCTGTCATTCAGCTTAAATAACCTGATTCTTCTTTGCATCCCATGATTCCTCATTGTGCTATTTGACACTACGCTAAATAATTCTTTTTCATCTAGCAGTCTACACCCTTCAAAAAAGTAGCATACCCACCCTTCCTCAGTTGTCATTTGGCCAAGCCAGGCATAAAGTTTTTTCAGTACCCATATTTCTGATTCATCCATGAACATTTTCAATTGCCTTCTTCTTTCAGTCTGAGGCCTTCTTAATTGGATGGAGCTCCTTCCCATTTCTTCATATTCCCAACCTAGGTGTTCAGCCTCTGTTAATTTGATACCGTCAGGACATTACAGTGCTGACAGTTAAAATGGCCAGATTCAATATTAAATGCACCGTGATCAGTGGACTGGGGTGACTCAACGCTTTTCTGTTCATCTTTACTGTGTTGACCATTTTACATTATAAGTCCTAGTGTGCCCCTTTACAGGACTCAACCAGTATGTCTACATGTTCCATTGCCATGGGAATAAATGCTACATAGCATTGCGTACTGAGTTGGGAAGAATGGGTTCACCAAACAGTCTGTAAAGTTTTCAGGATCTCACCATGCACTTCTTTTTTGATCCTGCTGCTCCCTGGTCTTTCAGGTGTCCTCACCTGGAGACCACCTTTGGTCATTTGTCCTGTGATAAAAAATACTCCAACTGGTTTGTGGAACTACCACTTGTACATAACCAGGTGTGAATTGTGCACACATACATATGGTCACTCAGTTTGGCCTGAGCAGTCAGCTGCTATTGGGGCCATGCCAGGTTCTTTCCATTAGGAGGAGAAATTGGTAAGAGTCAGCTATGTCTTTGATGCAGTTCTGTTTACACAGAATACAAGGGCCTGTTTCCCTGAATGCAGTAGAAACACTATGCCAATAGTACCACATATCAGGGTATGGTGCATTTCTGCCTCTCTAAGGGTAGAGTTAGAGTAGAGGCCAGTTCCCATGTACAGCATCAAGCACTCAAATAGTACTCGGTGAAGAAGAAGACTCTTCCTTGTAACAGCAGTGGGTCTGATTCTGTTCTCACCATCATCTGGGTGTAAATAGCCCTGCTGACATCAGTGGTAGGCTGGGGGAAAGTAAGAGAAGAACTAGGCCCTTTGTCTCATAGTGACTGGGAAGGGCTCCCAGTGGAGCTTAGCAGAAAGCCATCTGATATATTTCCCTGGAAATCTGCCCATAAATGCCTATGTCTTAAATGTTAGCTTTTGCCCTCTGGCTTACACAAGGTGAACTGGATTTCCTGCTGGGCACTGTTAATGCCAGCTGGCTTGTTACCTAGTGGGATAGTGGGATTCTTGGGGTAACTTGACACCTTGTCTTTCCCAGCAGGTGGTATCCACATTCAACCTGCCCTTCTTGTGCTGTGAAGTCAAATGCAGACAGCAAATAGTATCCATTGTAGGCTGAGACCTACATGGTAACTAAGCCCTGGGGAGGAATCCTAAGGTATTTCTCTCTCATCTGGAACTGGGTTCTCCATTTTCCTCATTGGTTTAAGCAATGAGGGTCCTATGTTGTAGTCCTATAAATAATAGCAGGCCATGCTTGCCCATGTCTGAGCACCCCATGTTTGGAACCAGGGTTTTGCTGGCCATGCATTTATGTCCAAGTGCTATGTGTTCCCTGCCTAGGTGTTTCTGTGCCTGAGCACCCGGTGTTTGCTGACCACGGGGTCCCATGTCTGAAGACTAGGTGTGCAGTGGCTGAGCACTCTGCACTCCCAGACAAAGAGGGGAGGTCAGGCAGTGCATTCCGGGGAGATTGCATGGGCATAGAGCCCACTGCTAGGGATGGAAGGAGTACATGGTGAAGACAATCTGGGACTTGATGTTTGAGTCCTACATGCTGAAGCCTCCTGTGGGCCACTTACATGTCTCAGCAAGGCTGTCCTTGCCCCACATCACACATCGGCCCAATCCACTGGCAGCTCGCAGGGCAGTAATATGTCCCATTACGATCCTGTCCTGCAGACACCAAAAGTTCAGGGAATCTCTGTTTGTAAGGAGGCAGAAGGAACGTTCTTAATTGCTGCAGGATGCTTCAATGGCATCCTGCAATACCAGTCCCAAGAACCTCAGTGAGGGCTGGGGACTTTTGTGAAAATCAAGTGAACTCATCATAAGCTGGATTCTGCAGCATTCCCCATGTGGACCAGGCCAATCCTCTGCCCTAGCTCCCTGTTCCATTTGAGTGGGGCTGTCAAACACAGTGGCTCTGTTGTGTTTTTCACCTTTCTTCCATGGGTCTGGGAGGGGTGGTATGTGCACCTCACCCAGCCTGCTCACTATACTCTCTCCCCCCACCCCCAGAATAGACCCTGCACTATGAGAGGGGAAGACGGCCAGAGAGGTGGCTGGACATCAGTCCTCCCACCAAGAAGTGGGGAAGAGCTCTGTGTAGTGCAGGGCTGTCAAACTCAAGACCTGCGGGCTGAATCTGGCCTGCCAAGGGTGCTGATCTGGCCCACAGAGCTGCTGCTTGGGCTGTGCCTGGAAGCTCTCTACAACAGCAGCAAACAGCAAAGACAAATGGCCCGCACAGCAGGGCTAGGCCTGCTTCTGACTTACTCACATGATGGGAGTCACAGAACAGGGAAACAAAGGATGTGCTCCAGCCAATCCTGGCTCAGCTCTGCTGTGGTCTGCCAACCAATCAGAGTCTCAGTCACAGCCCCCTCCCCACCCCAACTGTTCACTGTCAGTCACTCAGCATGCTAATTTGATTGACAGCACATTGCACAAATCACAAATAAGAAGGGAAAAGTAGCTGGGGCCCACATGGGAATGAGCCAATCAAAAGCTAACTGGGACTGAGCCAACCAACAGCCAGCATGTTGAACGACTGACAGTGATTTGGTGCAGAAGCAGGAGAGGAGGGGAAGAGGCAAGAGCCCAGACTGCCTGTGACTGAGACTGAGACTGATTGCTTGCCACCGTACAATAGGGGAAGTGGAAAGGGATCAGGGATCCAGGAGCTGACAAGCAAGAGAAGGTCTGGGAGTCAGCATGCCAAAGGGGAGCCCACAGGGCAGGGAAAAGAAAAGGTGTCCAAGAGCCTGCAGGATAAGGGAGGGAAAAGGGGGCCTATGCAGCTCTGAACGTGGCAGGGAAAAGGGTTGGGGAGCCTGTGCAGACACATGGCAACGTCAGGTGCCCTGCCCTCCAATGTGGCCGCCCACACTGAATGAGTTTGACACCCCTGCTGTAGAGGATCCCCTCTGGATGTTTACGGGGCTACATAGAATAGAATAGAATCAGGGTTAGAAGGGACCTCATGAGATCATCTAGTCCAACCCGCTGGGGTTTGAACCCAAGACCTTCTGCATATAAAGTAAATGGGCTGGCTACTACACTATTATGGCTAGCAGAGTTGGACCTTCTGAGAGGTTCCACTCCAAGAAAAACATTTTCATGGGAACAGCTGACTCAATGCACGAATCGTCAAAGAGTCAGAGCCTGGACAGACTCTGGCCCACATGCAGATGTTTGCATAAACCAGCTTGCACAGAACCTAAAAGCAGCAGGGATGTTTCTGTTCTAGTCTCTACAGTTCCCACTCAGAAAGTGCTTAAAAGCACAGAAATAAACCCTGACGTTTAGTAAGTACACTTCACTCTTTAGAGCTGGCTTGCCAAGCATGGCAGTGTCTAACTCTCACTGAAAGTATGAGGGCTGGCTGATCAGCAAGTCCTGCAGAGCCATGCCAGGAAAGCAAGGGTTAACCATCTGGGCTAGGAAACAGCTGGCGCCTATTAGACTTCATGGAGCACACAAAAGGAGGTGCAAGCCAACAGCAGGGGCCTGGCCTTGTCAAAGACGGGCTAGGCAAGGCTAGCAAGGCAAGGATAGAAACGGTGCTGTAAGCCCCTGTTGCCCAGACACTGTTTGCCTTTCCCAACAAGCGACAGGGATCTGATCTCCTCTGTGAAAGGAAAGGAATCCTAGAGCCCGCATTTCATTCAGCACCTGACTCAACATCCTGGGGGCCCAATTTTCCAAAGCACATGCTGACTGCTGTGTTTGTCCAGGGCCCCAGACTGCCATTTGCAGGGGGGGCAGCTCCCCTCAGCCGTGAGTGGACTCCGGCAGGGTGACTGGACTCTGCCGTGACACTTTTAAATCTTTGCCATTTGAATCACCTTCGGTAGTACCAGAAGAGCAGATTTACTTTTCAAGAGCTGTACAGAGTCATGCTCGTCTGTATACTGCAGCAGGGCCAGTGTAAACTGGAGAATCTCATTCAAGTTTTCACCTGCCAATGTCCCTTCAAATAAAGCCCATATCAGACTCCCTCAGCTCCCTTCCCTCCTCACTCAGAGCAAAGGTGACCCGTATAGATGAATTGCCAACAAACATGACTGTCCTAAATGCTGTCCGGCACTGGGCCTATGTAGGACCTTTTCTTTTCCCAGCTAGGACTCATCAAGCATGTCTCAATAGCAACAGATCAGGTGCAGTAGTGTTTTGTTGTTGTGAGGAGGGACATGCCCCTTGAGTCACAGCGAGGATCATTTTTCTCTGGATGACCCTCTAGTTCAGTAATATGATAATCCTGTCATGGTTCCAAGCACTGATTTTGGCAGAACAAAGCGTCAGTGCATCTTTCACTCCTCCAGCCAGGGAATGCAGCTGCGGGTCAGAGCGTGACCAATCGGGAATGAACATTTGGAGCGCATCTAATGCAGTTTGTACAGGGAGCCTTTCATGCATTCATGGGAGTGAATCCCACAAAGCTGAGCTGACATGGCCCTGCTCCTCCAACTTTGATATCTCACACCCTGCTCTCAGATAATCCTGCACAACTTGACCAGCCCAGCTGAAGAACTGCTTGAGTTTGCTAGCACTGAAGTCATCTCACCGGTGGCTAATGCAACTCACCCTGCATTTGGGTGTATATGTCTCAAACTGGCTCCCCCCTCCCTAATCTCCCCTCTCTGAGACAGGCAAGGAGCCTGAGAAAGAACCTGGCCCAGCCCCGCCAAGCAACGGAGCGAGCCAGTTTCTGGCAGTGTTTCCGCTACCTTCCTGGGGTGAGCGAGATTGATGGGAAGAGGAGTCTATAATCAACTCGATCCGACCCCCGTCCTGTACGATGGGGGCCTCTTAAAGAAACACTGTCACTTTAGAATTAATGATTTTTGTGTTGAGGGGCCGGCCTGCCATCCTTAGCAATTTAAAAGCACGCTGCCTCACAAGGCCACTTTTTAATTAGCCAGCAGAGGGGGCGGGCTTTACACACACACATACAAAATAATCAATTTCAAATTGCCAAGCTGGAGCAGCGTGGGGTGGCTGGGGGAAAGGCAACAATAAAAACCGCCCTGCGCTCCAAATCATCCTGTCTCGCTCCCCTGCTTATGGGAACGGCAGGGCCGACACTTAGCCGCAGGTCGCCCGCCGCGCCCTCATACACTATGCATGCAAAATTGCCTGGCAAAACAGCCTTTGTCGGCTGTGGACAGACCACTCTGTCACTCGTAAGGCCATGAGCGTTAACATTTCAGCAGATTGTAAACGGGCAGTGGCCTTTTAAAATGTCCCCCTCCCCCAAACGACCAGCCAGAGATGTCCCTCCTCACCTCCCCGGGGCTTCCATGTCAAGTTTTATATTTCATGCCCTGGACAGGGAGAGCAGGTCTGAAGACCCTCTGAAATGAAAGGGTTTCCAGATTTCCTCTGGGAACAGACCTGTTATTGCTGGCTCACTGCCCACTGAATTATGGCATTCTTAGGGGAGAGATTTGATAGCTTAATGATTGAAACGTGTATCCTGCCTTGCTATTGGGTCTGGAAGGGGAGTGAGGGGTGGGGAGGCAGCCCCACTGGAGCAGCAGGGTTATCCATCCAGCCCCACTGGGCATTTGAAACTTTTGCCATGAGGAAGATTTTCTGTATGCAGCAGGCTTTCCCCTCAGGACATGTCACCTTTTCAAATCCTCCTTAGATATATTAAGGTTAATATCGGAGACAGCAAGGTCTATAAAACCTTAAAGTAACATTTACGTGCTAACGGCTTCTGTGGTAGCAATAAAAACCATATCAGTCAAATCATTGGTGCCTAAGAAAACACAGCTGTTTTCGTACCACACCAGCCAGCTCCAGCCAGAAGATTTATCAGGGCTTCAAAACACTGGGGCCAAATTCAGCCCTGGGGCAAAGCTGGTGGCTGAGCTAGAGATGAACTCAGCCAGATTTTTAAATGTTTTTTTCCTGCAGAGTTTTTAGACAGGTGGGAGATGAATGGGTATAATAACCTTAGCACATCAGAATTTCAAAGGGCTATGGAAATGGTAACTAATTCACCCTCCCTGCCCCCCCCCTTTGGCTCTGGTCATTGCTGCTATCCCCATTATACAGAAGGTGAAACCGAGGCACAGGGAGAGGCCAGGAACTGATGATAAATGGTGGAAGAAATAACTAGAGTGGGGGATTTTCTGGCTTCCTGGCCCTTGCTCAAGCCACTGGGCTATGCCTCACTTGCAGGAGTGCACCAAAGAAAATCCCTGAGTTTGAGCACACTAGTGACACCTCTGTCTAGAGAGGCAGGGTTTTGTCCCAACACAACAGAGAAAGCCCTGGTAAGAACCAGCCCTGGAGACCAGCCTCCTCTGGAATGCAGTAGGCAGCGTTAGCCGGGGCAGGGAGGAGAATTTGACCCCATGCTATCCCTTTAAGAGATCCAAGCAGGAGCTCTGATTCATGCATTCAAGCTTGATGCTAGCTTGCTGGTGAGGTTGTGCTCTTCCTCCCAGGGGAGCCTTGGTTCAGAACACACCTGTGAGCCTGCGTCTTTGCTCTCATTAAATCTCACCAGCAAAATTTAAGGGTGTGTGACTCCTTTGCCTGCTGGGTATCAGGCACGCCTCCGATTGGTGCTGCATGCCTTGGCTATTCTCAAGACCCTTCCTTGCAAAGCACTGTGCATCAAATGGCCAGAGTGCACCCTATTGGCAAAGGAGATTGTCCTAAGTATACCCATTAACCCCAGGGTGGGCCTGCATCTGGTCCATCAACACAGGACATACGCATTCAAGTCCTATCCTGGCATTACTTGTCAGATTTTACTGAGCTCTCAGGGTAACAGGCTTGCCTGGGAACCTGGAACAGTCTGGAGAGTGCTTGGCTTCTGGTTTCATTGCAAACTTGCAGCAGGTTTGTGGGGAGATTCACTGCGGTTTGCAAAACCTTCCAAGGTGATTCAGGGGGATGCATTCAAACAGGCAATGTGCCTGAGCCATCTAAGTCCAGATTTTGAATATGAGCCTTCTACAAGTCTGGGGGTGTTCAGATCCAGGGGGACACCGGTGTGGCTCTGGCCAAGCTGGAATTGAGACACAAATGTGAATCTCTCCAAATCCAGCTCTAGATCAGATTTAGATGGAGGGCTTAGGGGTCAGGCTGAATTGGTGATAGAGTTTGGGTATTAGGTTAGTAAAATAACTAGTGCCCAAAGCCCTTTACAAAGGAGAGTTGAGTCATTATCCTCATTTTACAGATGGAGGAACTGAGGCACAGATTGGCAAAGGGATTTGTAAAAGTTCAGTCAGCAGACAACTAGCAGAAGTGAGAATAGAATCAGGTCTCCTGAGTCCCCCTTCTGCTGCTCCATTCACTAGCAGATACTGCCTCCCTTACCACAGGCACCCTGATCTGTTATCACAAGACTTTGTCCCAAACAGCAGACATAACTCCCCAGAGCCACAGTTTGCATAAGATATCAGCTTCATCAGATCTGGAACCACACCTTATTTTCCTTCCATTCCAGCTGATGCAGCTATAGACTTGGCCACCGAGCTTTGAATCTAGATCCCCCACAAGCAGCTTCTTTCCTTCAGCAGTCATGCTGCGTTCCAGGATAACTCTGCTGACATCAAAGCACTACGCCAGGGGTGAATCTGACCCTCTGTGCTGTTTACTCTGCTATTCCTCATCCACAATCCCGTGGCCTGACCTGTGAACCCTCTGCTCCTTCATTTACAATCCTGGCTTTGCCAGTAGCCAGATCCCCCCTCACCCATTGTTTGAATCTTCCAAAACTCATTGCACTAAAACTCTGGGAAATATGCTTCAGGGAACAATCCCGTACTGGTTCCCAGGGGCTGGGGCTGGAATGGACAAGACAGGACCTTTTCTATGCTTCTGTAACTACTGCAAGGGCAACACTGGCCAAGAGTCACTGACTTGAACTGCAAACCCTGGCTGTGATAGAAACCAATGTGGCAGAGCCCTACACACCTCTAGTTCCAGCACTGATGAACCACAGTAGCAATAGCTGTCACAATACTGCATGGAATAATATAGAGGAGAAGAATTTGACTGCAATGAGGGTAAAAACTTAGACAGGTGTGTGGGTCTTAGTGGCTTAAGCTTGAGGCTGAGAGCCCCTTTGCCTGTCTGTGCCTCAGTTTCTCTGTCTCTGAAAAGTAGGCAAAACCCCTCCTTGTGTATTATTAACATGTTGTTGCCCGTGTGAAATTTTGTACTGCCCTTGAGGCCAATGTGGAGGCACTGCAGGGCCAAGGGACTTTGATTGTCAAGACTATTCTGTACAACATTTGAACAGGCAGAATAAACTGCTGCCTAAGGGAATGAGGTGGGAATGTAGAATCTATGGCTCCTGAAAAGAGAATAAAAGGTTCAATAAGCAACTGCCTGAGAACATTTCTCCCCCCTGCCATGCAGTTGCCTGAGAATCACTTTTCATTCCATTCCTTAATAGCTTTTAGCCAATCATTCTGGTGTGATAACATATCAAGCAATATTTCATATATTATTCTGGTTTTATCCTTAATGTATGGCATGCATACAAAGTGCTTTTTTATAACCTCCCAGGGCTCGGCATGCTATTGGTGGAGAAATGTGGAAGAAAGATACCTGAGTCATATTCTTGCTGATAAAACAGTCCAGATGCTGGAGGCATGAAGGTTTCTCAGTAACGAGTTTCACTCTTCTTCCTCCTAGCTTGAAGGCTCTCCTCATGACTGTGGTGTGAACTCTTTGATAGCTAACTTACGGCAAGGTAGATCAGGCTGGAGATGGACACAACGTCCTTCAAACTATTCCAGAGCAGGTCATTTGGAAAGAAGGAATGCCAAATTGCAGATGAGTAAAATCCATCTAGACTGCTGTGGAATACATAGGCCTCTGAACCTGTTCCTCACATCTCGTATTGAACGCAGATAGCTAAAGTCTGCCTGCTTACCCAGACGTGCTGGTCTCCAAACCTAGTCTGGAAATCTCATGATAAGAGGGTTTTTTAACCAGGGTTTCTTAATATAATCAGGCTGTCTTTGTATTCAGCTGCTTTCATCTAGCTGCCAGCCACCGGCCTCACTCTTTCAGAGCACTCTGATCCCTCTCCTGAGGAGATGCTCCCACTCTGCACCGTGGTGCTTCCTTCTCACTAAGTCACGCTAAGGCCCGTGGATGACTTTGAATAACAGGCACTAACCTGGCTCCTTGTCCTGGACCATCCAGGCCTAAAGCCTCAGCTCACTCGGCACTTCACATGGCCAGTAGTGTCAAGAACAGCTGTACTCACCAAGGGCTCCAGCTAGGAGCTGGACCAGGCAGACCTCAGCCCTCCTCAGATGACCATGCTTGCAACTCACAGTCTGCAGCAGGCTATGCATGTGCCTGGGACCTGGCTTCACATGGCAGCAGCACAGGCTGGAAACTGGGACAAACTGAAGGGAATGGCAGTCTCTGCCATGAAGGACCGCACAGTTTCTAGGGCTGGGCGTGCTCCTGTCTGGAGCAGGATGGAGGGGAGACCTTGAACAAAAGGAACCTTCCAAGCCCTCCACCATCACTTCCTCCCCCATCCATTGCTTGAGGCCATGCCACTGCAGCCACCGGCATCATCTTGAGACAGAAGGGGCTGAACACACATTCCTGCCAGGTTTCGCTTTATCCCCCAGCATCTCAGAACAGCTCCATGCAACCCGCTGGCCACTGGGCAGGAGTGATGTCCATCATGGGCCCCTGAGGGTCTAAGGAGGGGGTGTCCCATGGAAATTCCTTGGCAATCAGTTTAAATGCCCCCTACAGGTTCTGCAGAGGGATTCCCAATAAGCCTCTCTTGAATCCATGTACAGAAAATTGCCCAGCTGGGACTGATAGTTCCACAAGCTGTAGCACAGGGCTCTTGGATAGAGGCATCCACCCAGCTCCAGGGCTGCACCACAGTGGCGACCCTTTAGCACCAGCTGGTGGCTGCCATGTGAGCAGGCATGGGTGTGAGGCCAGGGGCCAGCCACCACTGTAGCTACCATGCTTTTCCAAAGGGAGGACACCCATTGTGGCTCAGGGAAGGCAGCTTCCTCACAGGTCAAGTTTCAGTGGGTTCCCTGCTGTGGATCATTGTGCCTAGTTCAGCTCCCATGCAGGCGCCTGAATGAAGCAATCCACATTCCCTGCCCACAGCTGCTGTCAACCTTGGAACCCATCCACTGGCTTTCCCAGCGAAAATACAGGGCTGAGCCAGCTCCTGCAATGAGCAGCTGAGACTCAGCGGTGGAATTTCAGCAACTCCTCTTAGAACTTGATTGTATTCCTAAACCACCCTGAATAAAGAGGAGGAGATGGATCCTGTCTGCATTGCCCTGCCTCAAGTCAGCAATGGGGGGCCCCATCTATAACAACAAGTCAATGTGCAAACACTTTGCCATAATAACACCACTGACCTTGACCTGAAATGCTTATTGTTAGGTAATTATCAGCGGCTACCACTTGCATCCAGAGATCAATGCAATCTCCCTCCCTTCCAGGCGGGTTGTGGAAGCACAGAGACACGTACGTACCTTGGGGAGGGCAGTATATGTAACCTACTGGGGAACATATTTGAAAAGCCCCCTCGCTCTGAGCCCAGCTACAGAGGCTAAGGCAACAACTCACATGGTTAGCTGTGGAGGCTCCCTGCCACATTTAGAGTGACCAGATGGCCTTATTTTACAGGGTCTGTCCCAATATTTGGGGCTTTGTCTTATATAGGCACCTATTAGCCCCTACCCCATCCTGATTTTTTACACTTGCTATCTGCTCCCCATAGGTACAATCCCTAGAGTGGTGGCCAGAGAGACAGCTGTCACAAACAGAGAATTAAGACCCTGAAGCTCTTCGGCATAAGAAGGAAGAGGTAATTGGGGGAAGAACAAATGCTAGAAAGACAGAGATTTACCTTGTGGGGCTGAAAAGCTGAGAAGGCTCAGTTGTCACAAGCTAGAATCCAGTAGAAGAAAAGACAAGGGTGAGGGAAGTAGGAGCACCCCAGAGCCGTGGAGATGTCTAGTGCCTGTGTTCTTTTTATGTATGCACACTGATCTGCTCCCCCAATCATGTGGCATCCAAACAAAAGCCAGGCTCTGAGTACCAGAATTAGCAGGAGAAGTAACCCTTTATCTGTTGGGGCTTTTCTTTGCTTGCTTGCTTTTATGTGTGTGAGTGGGGGTCCTGTGTCTAAGTGCATACCACATACGGGTGGATGGATTGTATATCTCTGCCTGTGAAGAAATGGTTCAGGGAATGTGAACTTGAAGCAGGGGTTGAACTAGGAGTTCCAGCGCCTGGGCCAACCAGCCCCAAAGGCACGCTCCCCGGCCCTGCTCTGGGGCCCACCTATACAGAGGTGGGGAGGGCAGTTGTGAACCTTCCCCCCCCAACGGCCAGAGCCAGCAATGGGGATCCCTACCCCGCCACCACGGGGAGAAGGGACTCCTCTCCCGCTGCCTCTGGGCACAGCAAGGAAGCAATTCCCCCTTCTGCTTCTGGCTGCTGCAGGGGGACAGGATTGCCCCTGCTGCCTCTGGCCACAGCAGAGGGAAGTGATCCCCCGGCACGGCCAGACCAAGCAGGGGGGATCGCTTCCCTGCCGTGGCCAGAGCTGGCAAAGGGGGTCACTATCCTGCTGTAATGGCGAGAAGGGACCCTGCTGCCAGCTCTGGCCGTGGCAAGGAAGCAATCCCCCCTGCCAACTCCGACTGCGGTGGGGGATTGCTTCCCCTACCGCAGCCAGAACTGGCAGGGGGGATTGCTTCTCTGCTGCAGCCAGAGGCAGCAGGGGTGATGGCTTCCCAACAGCACCCTTTTAAATTGATGCCCAGGGAAAAGCCCCATTTTCCCTGCTGTAGTTATGGCCCTGACTTGAAGAAATAAACTTTACGTCAAACCCTGAACATGGTTAGCTTGAACTTCAAGAGTTTGTACACCAGGCTTTTTCATGAGTTTTTTAATGCCTCTGAGCCACATATAGGGCTAGCGTGAAGTGAAACCTGGGATTACACCCATGTCAACCCAGTCACAGCCACAGAGATCAGGCTCCAGGCCATCATCTCTTCACAGTGATTCAGTTCCAGCAGGGTAGAGAAAATGCTTAGAGGAGACCTCATTTTGTGTCTATTTCAGGCCTCTGCCGCCATGAAAAATATGAACAAAGATACTTACTCCCCAAACACTGGCTTTCCTCTGCTGTGTTTCATGAAACTGCTGTGAGTAAGTGGAGAGCTGTTGAATCATGACATAAAATATATCAGGATGGTGAAACCCAAGCTGGGGAATGGATTTTTAATCAGTCTATTCAAAATCCTTTTATTTTCAGTTAGATTTGATTAGCATATAACTAACTCAAACATCTGGCTCACAGTTGCGAGGAAAGCGCTCTTTGTTAAAGATTCAGCAAACCTGTCTCTTTCAGTAAGGCCTGATTGAGCTCAACCTCCAGTTCTTTATGGTTCCAAGGAGCCCTCTAGCAAAAACAGGGAAGACAAGGTTTGAGATTCCTGGTGTTTGTATGATAAAAACCAAGAAGAACCCCTTCCCCACATTTTCCCCTTCCAATTGAATAAAACCTTCCAGCAAAAAAATAAATCACCAACCCTGTACTTTTCCTTCAACTATACCAGTCCTTCTCTTTGTGATGCCATTGGCCAAATGAAACTATTTACTCCCCTGGGAGTGGAGAGCACACACCCGCTTGACAGTAATTTAGCTCATCTTGTCTTTGAAGAGCAACAATCACTTTAAAGTTCCAGCTGTCACTTTCCCTGGCATTCCCCCACAAGCCTGGCCTACCCCACCCCTTGCAGCGCCTCGGACACAGACCCACACACCCCCTTAGGCAGCCTCTGGCTTTGAAGCATGCAAAGCAGGAAATTAAGAACCATCTTCAAACAAAAACTCCACTCCTCCAGGAATAGAAAAAGAACCAATTTCCTCACTGTCTCCTTGCCTTGCTCATGGGCTGGATTAAGGTAATCTGAGAATTTAAGGCCACCATTACCCCAAATAAGGTGGACTGGAAAGGTTTTGGAACTGGGGGAAGTGGTGGGCAGAATGGGTTTGATAAGAAATCTGTGCAAAGAAGATAAAATATACAGGATAGTGGTGCATCTGCAAAGGAACACAGGGTGAGCCCTTGTTAGGATGACTCTCTTGGAAAGAAACCAGAGTTGAAAGATTGTCTGAGTCAAAATCCCAGCTTCAAAAAGCCCTGTGTGTTTTAAGGATGTTTAAAAGATAGATCCAAATTTGCAGGCAGCCTCTTTTTGTCAGGGGCAACACCCCAACCCCAGTGCTGGCTTCCACTTTATGTCAGGCTTATAAAAAAGCCAGAGTGGATCGATCTGAATTTTAAATCTTCTCTATCACATAGGATTGGTGACCCTAGAGTTCCAAAATCAGGCCTTCCAAAGTCACAAGATTGGCTCAGAAACCTTGAATTTTAAAAAATAATACATGTTGGGTCTTTATTGGACAGTATTTGGAGCCTGGGGTGAGAGGATACTTTCTGTAAGTTCACCCATCTTCGAAGGATCTGACGAAGTGGGATTTTCTCCCATGAAAGCTCATGCGAAAAATAAATCTGTTAGTCTTAAAGTGCCACACGACTCCTTGGTTTTTTTTGCAGGACACTTTCAGTCTCTTTTTCACAGACGTGGCAACAAGAAGTGTAATGTTTTTTTTAAAATGAGAGTTGAGTCTCATGAAACCAGGATATGGAGCTCCTGGAAAAACACAATCCTCACAATAAATTCACAAAGTTGATTGCACCAATTGCGGAAATCTACAAAGTATTATTGTAACTGTGCAAAATGATGGGATTCAAAATTCAGTGTTTTGCAGTTGCCCAAGAAAAAAAGGCTGGAAGCAATGTCACACAAAGTGACTTGTGTGCCCTGGGGTCATATTCAAAGTTCAGGGATCATCTGCAACATTAACTGTCACTTATAACATTTCCTGTTCCTGTTCAAGGTGAAGCTAAATACACTTGTTTATATTGTTAACTCATCTCAAGGGCTCTTCTGCTGTGGTCTGTGGACCATAACTGAGCCATGGAACTCTGCTTGTGGCCCATGAACACATATCTGTTCATGTGATGCTGACTTCTTGTTTCTAGCTAAAATTAGATTAAATTCTCTCTTAAAGGTACTTTTCTATCTAAGTCAGTGCTGGAATTACCACAAGGGTGTTATATGTTAGTGCTTGAGATGTGAGATAAGATAATTTCTGTAAAATGTAATTCTGTACTATGAAACTACTTGTGAATAATAGCTCCAGGCCATAAACTTTACAGAATATACGAGGCTAAGGTTTTACGTTCCATGCGTTCCCCACTTCTTTTAAGTAGGTAACTATGATGGTTCAGTAACAAAGTTTTTGACATTACATGTCCATGGTTGTTTGTTGGGGGGGGGGGCCCAGTGGAATTTCCTATATTCTTTGTCCTGCTGGCAGTGAAATTGTCCTAAAGGTACTGAACTCACCTCTCAGGAGGTAATAAAAATGCCTAAACCTGTGTGAGCACCATGCTTCCAACACTGCCAGTATAGACACAGTTTGCAAGCATTAAGTCTGTCAGAGATGATGTAGAAAACTTCCTCAAGCAGTGCTCAAAAGCGGCTTATAACTGTATTATTCACTCAATTAAAAAAAAAAAAGTTTGTGGCTGGACTATACAGAGACCACGACTGAGAAACCAGTCAAACTCTTCTGATTCTGAGTTAAGATTGGTTTTTTGTTTTTGGGTTTTTTGTTTGTTTGTTTGTTTGTTTGTTTGTTTTTTTAGTTTGGTGCTTTTTTTTAAAGTAGGAAAATGCTTTTCTTCCCCTATGAAATAGCTGAACAGATTTTCATTAAATTTTCCAGAACAATTAGTCTTCACCAAAAGATTAAGTATGGAAGCTAGCAGGCCTAAAAGAGAGTGTTTCAAGGGATAACAAGGTTAGATTGGAAAATGTCAGTAGAGCTGGTCAATATCTGAAACTGGCTTTTTGAGCCAAATGAATATTTTCGTGGACAGAGTTCCTGTAAACCACTATTCCTATTTTGCCAATGAGCATGTGATCAGAAGTACACAACCGTTCCAGAATTATGCATGGAGCATAGATAAAGTTCCACACTTTTTCCCTACTTAGATCACAAGCAGACATATGTAAACACGTATGGACAGAGGAAGCTAGAATCGCTGTGTTAGTGGATGTCAGTGGAGTTCTCTAGTACAGGAAACTCTGTCTTGTACGCTGATTCTTCTTCTGGTATAAAAATAGAAATAAAATCTGCTCCGTAAGGGCTGGCTGGCTGGCTTAGGGGATGGGTAACAGGCTATGGAGCTTCTGACCAGAAAATTCCCCATTACTGGCAAAAGGTCTCCGTGCCCTTTACAGCTCTCCTCAAGGGGCTAAGGCAGCACCCAGGCCTGTGCTGGGTGTTGTAGTAGAAAGCAAAAGCATGAGGCCTAGTATAACAGGCTAGGTTTGAGACCTGAGCTAAAGTAATGGTGAAGTCTGCTACAAAGCAGTTAGCAAAAGTCAGGCTGTGAGTTCCAGGGCAATGACCGAATATCATTGCCACCTGCTGGTTGTTTGAAAGAAATTAGGGAATCTCTCTCCTGTCCATGATGCTAATGGATCCACCTCCCATTTGGCACTAGCTGGCATCTTTGGGCCATGAGGTCCAGTTGAATAGAATTCATTGTCTCTTTGCTATTGCAGTGAAACATTGTTAGTTTCTGCTGGTGCAGCTGAATCTCTGAGAAGACTGGAATTGTTATCTCAGAAAGCGGGCCACAAAGATGGGATGTGATAAAAGAATATAAAATCCTGAATGGTCTTTTAGACAAGAGAAATCAGAGCTTCTTGTTCTCCCTGTCTAATAATACAAAACAAGAGGATGCCCTGGGAAATGAACAGGTGGGAAATTCAGAATGGACAAGAGAAAATGCTTTTTCATGTAGCGTGATTAAACTGTGGAACTCACTGCCACAGGAAGTCTCTGAGGCCAAGGAAATGTCAAGGTTAAAAAAGGGATTAAACATTTATAGGGCTATCAAGAATATCCAGAGTTATGGTTAATGAGAAGAGAAAGGGATATTAAATATTGTGCTTGAGCCAATTGGCAGCTACTGGGCCTCAGGATGAGATCTATGGGCAGGGTAGATTATCCAACCTCTTTTATTGCAGGATTCCAACACTTTCTGCTGAAGCATCTGGTACTGTTGTTGTCACAGGCACAGTACTGGGCTAGAAGGATCTAGGATCTGAGCTGGGCTGGGGATTCATATGGTCCAATGCAACAGCAAGATATGCCTGCACTCTTCAAAGTGATCGGCTCAGTCTTATTTTTTAATCCATTTCTGTTCTCTAATTCTGACTGTACCATGTGCACTGCCTCCTCCATCTACCTCCAAAGAAGAGATTTTGCAATCATGAAATGTGGCTGTGATACGGAAATACTCAATGCTTAGATTTTCTGCAGAGCTCAATTCATATCTTGGAAGTTTCCAAAGGCAGATAAGGTAACAGGGGAGCACAGCATGGGTGAATGTCTCTAAAGAGAATATTTGTGGGGTGCACTTGATCTTTTCAGACCCTGGGGTTTATTTTTTTATGTGAATAAGCCTTCCTGGTGATAGTCCTTAAAGAAAGGAGGCTCCATCTACCTCCCATTTCCTTTTGATTTGAACTGAATACTTTCCAGCCTAACCTCATGCATTCCCAGAAGGGACCTCAACTGATATCAGTGTAGGAGGCTTCCGCCCCCTTCCTTGGATCTGAACAGCAATAAACATGACAAGCTCTGAACTGGGAGGATAAAATGGAATCCAGAAACACAGCAGCAAAAAATCTGTCTGAGCTGCAAATGGGGTAAAACATCAGATTTTTTTTTCATTATTCTTTTTACAGTTGTGGTCTTTCACCACTACAATATCTGTCACTCAAAATGATCCCCAAGGAGTTTCTACCTTGCATCTGCTAGGATTCAGTATGCCGACTCTTGAAAGGCAGTTATTTCAGGGGTGAAACACAACAGCTAACAGTACAAAACAACTGTGTACAACATTTTTGGGGAGCAAATGCAGAACAACTTTGTCATAGACTAACTCTGAAGGAGTAAGATGGGTAGACAGAACATCATTGCTGGATCTGGGCAAAATTTGTTCAGTTAAAAGCTTTTTCTTCTCAAAATATGTGGTTTAGTCAAAAAGCAAAATTTTATGTGGGAAAAATTCAGTTCTGATGAAAATTTTCAGAAAAAAATTGTTCAAAATGAAAAATGTAGGGAGCAAAGCCTGAAATTTTCCAATGTTTTAAAAATGCTTTAATTCTGCTTTTTAAACCTGGGGAAATGCCCACCTTCTCTCAGTTATTTATTTTCCCTCACTTTTTTCACCTGGAATAGTAGAGGGAAAGTTAAAACATAGGGGAAAGTTAAAAAGTTAAAAAAATCCTTAAAACATGTCCAATATATTTGGAAGAGGAATGATTAAAATAAATCATTTTGAACCCTAGTAAAAAATAGTTGTTTTGACCAATTCTAGTCACCATAGTATTTGAGCAACATTAATGAATTTGGAAAATTATTATCCCCATATTCTTAAGGAAACTGAGGCAGAGCAAAATTAAGTTACCTGCCAAAGTCACAGCAGGAGTCTGTAACACAGCTGGGATGAGACTCTCACCCCCAATGCCTTAAACAGAAGACCATCCTTTTAGTAGCATTGGGAGCCCCTAGGAGTGCTAAAATGGTGCCATGTCAGTCATGTGTAAGTGCTGGATAAGGCACTCTGCATTGAAGTGCAATGTAATGCATCCATTGTGCCAATGCACTATATGAGCCATTCACAGAGAACATAAGTCCAGCAGAGGGATGAATGTAAGTCACTGCATGGGCATCTCCTTTTTTGGGGGTGAAATTTCCTAGTATTGGCAAAAGGCCTTTGTGCCATTTACCTCTCTCTTCATTGGACTAAAGTGTTTCTCAAACTTTAGTGGACTGGGGAATACCTAAAGATATTAATTACACTCAATGAAAACTTTCTTGAAAAAGCTGGTATCTCCCAGCTGTAATGTTTGTAATATGTGCATAACATGCATTCCTGTGAAAACAATGCAGGAAACTGAATTAAATTCAATTTTAAGAATATAAAGTGCATTTATTTCTAAAAAAATAGATACATAATGATTAGGCACACAACTTAAAATGTAAAATGATGTGACTCAAGTAATAATGGAAATTTTGGGTCTGCATTTTGAACAAAGTTCATCTATTCTTGGAGTCAGGTTCATCAAAGAAGGTCTGACCATGGAAGTTATGTCCAAGAGATTTTGATGTCAGCAGTAGCAGCCGCAGGAAATTTAAAATGCCCCAGCCACAGCAAAGCAATAGCAGATGCCAACACATGCCTGGAAGTTTTGCTGCAGCTGGGGCATTTAAATTTCTCAGGCCCACCTCACCTTGTTGCCCCTTTCCCCCTCTCCACTCAGTCTCCCATCCCTCGAGTGTTGGGGTTGGTCATGTAATACCTTCACTATGTCCACAGAGCACCTGTGTTCCATGTGTAAGGTAGGCGTAGAAGCTGTACCTAACAGCTTCTGAGGGGGGCATCTAATCTGCATGGGTCCTGTATTAGCATGAACACAAAGAGCACAATTAGGTATTAGCATCGTGGGTGCAGGGCATAGTGGTTAATGGTATTTGAGGTTAATTTGACCACTAATCTGTCAATATCTGTAATTCTACTTAGGGGAAATATGAAATACTGTCTTTTTGTGAATTGCTACTCTGTATGTTTCAAATTGGTCTGGGTTAGTTAAAGGGTAAAAACTACCCTTAGTTGAAAAGAGATTTGTAAGAGAGGCAGCTGCACATTTGAGCCTGAAATAAGTTTAAGACAAGTATGGGACTATGCATAGCTCCTTTGGGAACAAAATGTTAGACATATTTTGTCTTATTCTGTAACCCCACTATCAAATGATAGATCTGGCTAGGTTTTTTCTAAGGCTTCTTCTTTGGTATGGAAGTAGCTGTTTGCAGCTACTTGAGGTTTAAGAGCTGAAATTACTGACCAGGTAAACTCTCTGAGCTAAAATAACTAGAGAGAAAAATCCCTCCTCTCTGAACTGAAGTCACTGAAGAGGAGCAGCAATGGAGTAACTAGTGGGCAGAGCCTGTGGCAAGCCAGTGGTGTGGGTGACTGGTGGGCAGAGCTAGTAGATTGTGAGAGCAGCCAGTGGCAAGCTAGGTGGTGTGAGTGAGCGGTGGGTAGAGCCAGAGGACAGTGGGTGGAGCCAAGGGACAGTGCTAGAGGATGGAGTGAGTGACTAGTGGTTGGCACCGTCAGACAGTTGGCGTGAAAGACACTCCCTATGTACCTAAGGGTGGGTTGGGAGCCTAGTTAGCACTGATTCTCCAGATCAGTGCCGATTTTGCTAAGGGGTTTACATTTGCTATTATGCTATGTGGGATCATATGGAGAGGTTTTGCATTAAGTCTCATATGTTCCATTATGTGGTGTGGGTTGTTGGGAACTTTGTCTGTACTGATTCTCTAGATCAGTGTTGACCTCTGCTTTTTGGCCTTTTACGTTACATTTTGCTGCTATTAAAGTTGTTTACTACACTCAGTCTCGTGCTTGCAAGTGGGGAAGCCTTACCCCCTCTAGGGTGCCCAGGGAACAGTGCAGGATTCCCAGAGATCTAGGTGGGGGGCTCGAGCTGGTTGGTGGTATTGCATCGTTGGGAAACCCCTAGATATAGAGCCTTGCCCTTGTTCTGCCAGAAGGGTTACACATGGAACACTAGTTGAAAAACAGTGGAAAGCAGCACCCAGGCCTGTGCTGGCTGTTGTAGTGGAAAGTGAGAGCATGAGCCTAGCATAACGGGCCACATCTGAGGCCTACACTAAAGTAACAGTCAAGTTTGTTACAAAGCAAAGTTAGCAGTAGTCAGACTGTGAATGCTGGCAGGCTTGCAGTAACTGGCAAGGAGACAGCTAATACATTCCTAAAGAAGCAGTAGGTACCAAGCACTCAGACAAGCACATTCCAGAAAGGTACCAGAACATCCCAATACCCCAGAGATAACAAGGGCGTAGTGACCCATCGAAATAATTCAATGGAGAGAGATGTTTTGGCTGAACTACTTGGTACAAGGTAAAAGGAGGTATTTTACCACATCAGGCAGTGACAACTAAACACATAAGAGGGGTACTATGCAACTTGTTTGTATCAGCCTATAAAGAAGGGTCTCTGACGGAGTGTCTCTGGCTGAGTGAGGAATGGAAAGTCCCATCATTTACTGAGCTGGTCCATTGTCAGGGGCATATGTGTATTAAGTGTACTTGGACTTTTAACCATGCTTTCTTAACAATAAACCTGTTCTGGTGCCTTTGTTGTAGAAAGGGATCTGTGGTCTTATTGCATAATCCAGTTGTGGGTTGGTGTCTTGGTTATTTGTGAAGCTGGAACACCATGCACCCTGGGAAAACACACGTACAAGCAACAACTGACTACAGCTGTATGGTGCTGGGGTGAATTTCAGCTTTGCTGCATGTGTGTAACCCTGTGGACAGAGGCAGCCTTAGGCAATTGGGAGCCCTAGGCAAAGGCCCATTGTGGGGCCCCCTACAAGCCCCCCACACCCTCTCTGCGGGCCTCAGCACTGCACCACCAGCACCCATGACAGTCCCAGCTCCCCTCTCTGCAGCCACAGCTCCCCCCAACTGGCCCCAACCCCTCTTCTGCGCACCTGCCCCATGGCCCTGGCTCCCCACCACTGGCCCCCAATCCACCCTCCTCATCCTCCCCTGCAGCTGTGACACCTCGCCCTCCCCTGGAAGTAGAGCAGCCGGCCCACGAATGGTGCAGGAGCCCTGCCTCTGAGACAGCATGCTCTGCCCCACGCCCTCACCAGGGCTCCTGCAGCCCGAGTGGCCCTGGGTCTCATCTTCCCACAGAGCCCCTCCCCTGCTCCTGGCCCTGGCCCCAGCTCTCTGCCATGTGTTTTGCAGGGTGGGAGGCAGACACAGCTTTTGGGGTAGGCAAAGGGGCCCCTTGCTGCATGGGAGCCCTAGGCGGGCACCTGCTTCACCTACCCCCAAAAGCCACATCTGCCTGTGGGAGTTGCTATATGCTTGGTGTAGTGTGTGTATGCACATGGACGCAGACGCACACACAGTGCTTGTTACCTTTAAGTATCTGAATGCCACTTCTGAATATTACTTCCCCTTTCAAAACAAACAAACAAAATAAAATAAACCAGAGCTTGTCTGCAAGCCAAACCTCTGGAGCCTGCTTCCCGGCTGGCCAGCTGTGCAAACCAGGAATTACTCCAGAGTGGCTTATAAAGAGGAGAGTTTTTTAATTGAGTTCAGTGTTTAGTTATAAATCAACATGCAGTTAAATTAATTAAATCGTCTCTCTCGTAATGGCTATCTGACCTCCTCATCACATGCCTCCCCCTGTCCTGATGATCTCACAATTTCATTGTCTTGTGACATCAGAGGATTTTCTTAAAGCTCCCGCTCGTGAGGACAAGTGATGTGGTGAGAATCTCAGTGTTTGCTTGAAAACTAAGGGCTATCACTCGTGGGAGCAGAGATCAGTTTTCAAACATGATCCCTGAAGTCTGAAAACCCAGATGTCAAACCCAAAGGATCAAAGTGTGTGTGTATGTGTGCGTGCGCGTGCGCACGCTTGCTTTTCCAGTGCAGGCACCTGTGTCTATCTTGCCTTCATTAGCATAAACACAGAGGTGTGTGAACACAATAAAAGCCAAGTCAAACTACTCCACGGCAAACACAGTTCTCCTCCAGGGAAGGGAAGAGAAAGAATAACCCACATGGGATGGATGAAGAGTTAGTCATGGCTGGAAGCTGCTCTGAGATTGCAGGGGGAGGGTAGGTTAAGAAACTGCATAGAACAGAAGCTGCTAATTTGAGGGAGCCTGACACATAGTTTTTGATGCTCAGAGCTGGCAGCACTGCATCTTGCTTATAGTCCATGCACTGTGATGCTCTTAGAATGGAGGCTTTGAAGTCCTCAGCACCCCTTTCCAGCATGGCAGGTTCCCATTCATACCCATAATATTTGCCCCAGCCAAAGGCAGACACCATCAAGTCTTCAGGACAGGTTTGTCTAGTGGATTGGGTTGCTCTGAAACTCAGGAGGATCCAGGCTTTCTCACAACCTTCCTGTGTGATTCTAGTCAAATGCTTCATCTCTCTGAGCCTCAGGTCCCCAGCTATCGACTGGGGGTAACAGTGTTGCTTCTGTCTTGTTTGTTTGGACTGTAATCTCTCAGAGTAGGGCAAATCTCTAGATGCCAATGTACAACACCATGCTCCTGGGAGCCCTGATCTCAGGTTGTAATAGAGATGATGACAGTACATTGAGAGTCAAGGAATGGCCAAAACAGAAAGAACTGAGATTTATTTTTGTTCAGGTAGAAAAAAGAGGCACATTAAGCCTGGCCTATGAAATATAAAATCTCCTCCCAGGCTTTTGTCCTGTACTATTAAAAGGTAAGAGCCCAACATCCCCACAGGTGAGAGACTGCAAGACCAAAGCCATGGCTTTCCTGTCTCCCAGCTGCTTGGGAGGGTACGTCCACACTGCAAAAGGGAACCCATCAGGGTGAGCCTTGGTCCACAGATGTTGGCTCATGTGGCTCAGACTATGGTGCTCAATATAGCTGTGTAAATGTTCCAGCTCAGCTCTGAAGCCCAGTCCCTTCTTGTACTTCAGAGCCTGAGTTCCAGCAGGAGCCAGAATGTCTACATGGCTATTTTTAGTGCTGCAATACAAGCTCTGTCAATTGGAGTATGTAGATCTGGGCTCTTCTGAGACTTGCTGCTGTAGGGGTTTTTTGGCTCCTCCCCCCCATCTCCCCAGTGTAGATGTAATTTAAGAAAGGCTACAGTATTTACATCCCTACATTTGATGACACCATCTGTACCTTGGGGATGATTTTAAACCCGATTAGTTAAAATTAGTTCAAAAGGCTGTGGCTTGGTCGCTATGAAACAGTGCACAGATTTAACTTCAAAGTCAGTTTTTACAGAGATTTAGGTTAAATTGGTGCAAACCCCTTAGGGACCACTTCTCTTTCAGAATGATTTATTTTTGTTTATCTAAAACCTGTTCCTAATCAATTGCAGCTAAACCACAATCATCCTCATTTAAACTGAAAGAAGCCTGTCCATATTGCACCTGTTTAACTGACTCAGTGATAATAAACTGGTGTAAAAGGCCTAAGACACTCTTTCCAATGTGAAAGCAGAAGTACTGATTGCTCAGAGCAAGGCCATGACCAACCCAGATGGATATATGCGACTCCCATTTTCCAATTCCATGCACAAAAGCACCCAGAATTCTTGCCCACAGTGAGAAGAGTGCCCAGTCTGCCATCCATGAGTGCTTTTGTTTTTTCACTGTGTAATAGAGTCAGAGGTTTTACTTCACTCAACATGGGACCAGAAAGATCAGAAAGTTCATCTTGTAAATTTTATAATACAGCAAAATCCTTTCAAATAAATTCTTGTAACATAAACAAACATATTAATAGAACCATTGTTCTGCATGCCAAAGGCTCTGCAAATCTTGAAATAACACTGGAAAAGTCCAACGTGAACATTGGACAGAGAAGCAGCCTGTGAAGGAGCTGTCTTTTGAAGTACCAAACACAGAAAGATACAACTATGAACTCTAAAGCAAATAACTTTGCTCTACAAAAAACTAAAGCCAAGGCTAACCCCAGACCACCACAAACAATTGGATTAAAGAATGCTGAGCACTGGATTTAAGGCTGCTCGCAAGGAGATCCCCAGTTCAGTTTGAAGCACATGACACACAGCTTATGAGCGTTAAACATGTAAGGACATGAATATAGGGAAAGACAGAATGCCTCACATGCATGTACCTGGCCCAAATCTCACTGGATCCATGTGAGTTTTGCATTGATTTTTCTGGGCTCTGTGTCTTATCCATGGCCAATGCAAGTCTCACAACATACAAAGAGCTCTGTACTGCTTAAAGAAATCACACTCCCCACCACATCCCCTGTCACAGCAAGGCAATGTCCAGTTAAGGGATCCATCTGAGCCATGCTTTAATCCCCCTCATGTCCTATCCATGGCTTTTATCAGCTCATAAATCCCATCTACCCCCTAGCATGTGAAGTACACATTCCACATTCTTCACAATCCCAATACATCACCAAACCCGAGGGCACTGGCAGGGGCCACATGACTGTGCTATAATCAAACATGTCCTCCACATTCATCTCTGAAATATGAACTCAAATTCAAACACAAGAAGGTTGTTGGTCAGTTGTGGAGTTTTCAGAGAAGAGCCGTAGGAATGACTAAAGGATTAGAAAACCTGCCTTATAGTGATAGACTTGCACAGCTTAGCTCTATTTAATTTAACAAAAAGAAGTTAAAAAGGTGACTTGATCACAGTCTATCAGTATCTACATGGGACACAAATATTTAACAATGACTTCAGTCTAGCAGGGAAAGCTAGAATGTGATCCAATGCCTGGAAGCTAAAGCTAGACAAATTCAGAGAGGAAATGAGGTGTACGTTATTGACAGTGAAAATAATTAACCATTCAAAAAATTTACCAAGGGTTATAGTAGATTCTCCATCTCTGGCAATTTTTAAATCGAGCTCGGATGTCTGTCTAAAAGGATCTGTCCTAGAAATTATTTTGGGAAAGGTCTCTGGGCTGGGTACAAAGGGGGTCAGAGAAGATGATTGCAGTGGTCTCTTCCAACTTTGGCACCTATCAGTCTATGAAATCATGAGTCAAACATGAATGTTTCCCACTCTAGTTATTTTTCATTTTTTGCTGTGAGTAGCTGTCAGAGACTTTTGAGGAAGCAAAAGTGCTGAAATCTTGTTCTTGTGACTTTTCTATCTAACACCACACCTCTCAGGCCTCCATCACCAAAGGATCTGAGTACTTAATAATCATTATTGCTTTTGTCCATGTGACTCCTGTCTGAGGAAGGGCAGTGCTATCGATGCCAATAAACACAGGAGGAGATGGGCACAGAAAGAATGATAGCCTAAGTAGTTTGGGGAAGACCAAGCATTGAACTCAGGTCTCCAGCTAACACCGTAACCACCAAATGATCTTTTTTTATGACTATCAGCAGGAAGGGCTTGGAATATCACGAATGAGCTTGATCTTGTGATGTTTCTAGACTAGATTTGCCATGCTGAGTCTTATTTCCATAGGGGGGCTGCAGAAACAGTCCAGCTGCTAACAGACCTGACAGCCCCATTGGTTACACAGCTGGAGTCCCTGCACAGCACCTCTCAGATACTGGTGGGGGAAATCCTGGCAGCTACTGAAAGTGGCCTTTCCAGGCCTAGATTAAAGCAGGACAAAGGCGCTGGTCTGGCTCATCTCTACCTCAGGCTGACAAAGATGTGGTGGGCCCCTAGGCTATGGCTTTGATTTATGCAGCTTGCACTGTCTGCTGCACTTTGCCTGCTGCCAGCCTGGTTCACACAGTATTGCATGGCAACTTTGCACTGGCAAACCAGGGCAATGGCCCTGGCCAATGAGTGGGCCAGCATGGCACCGAGGAACTGCTTACAGTACGTGGGCTGATGCTGTGCAGAGGACTCTGTGCCCAGGTTCCCACCACATGCAGGGGGAGCATTTCCATGGTACCCTTAAGGAATGAGTTGAAAGCCATGCCAGGGGGCAGCAAAGGGTTGGGGCAGGAGGTGAGGAAGTCCCATATGTGCAAGGACATGGGGATGTCTATCAACATAGAGGGGGAGCAAGGGTAAGAGGAGGAAGACATAGCTGAGGCACAGTGGGGAGAAGGTGTGTTGGGGGTAATTTAGAAGGCAAGAACACAGCCTGGTGAGGGAGAAATGGGTGGGGAGGGGCGTGTGGAGGGTGGTGGGCCTGGGGGAGAGGGCAATGGGTGGGAATGGAAGAGAGGGCCAGGAGAGTCAATGAGGCCTTAGGTTCCATGCAGGAGCTGTATGAAGAAGTCCCAGTCCTCTGTTCAGGGTCTCTGACTAAGGAGCCTGACTGTAGCATGGGTCAGAGACACCCAAGAACTGTGCCCCACTCAGGGGTGGGGGAGCAGGAGGGGAGCTGGATCTCTAGGCTGAGAGCCAAGGCTTCAAAGCAGCCCAGCTGTGCCCTCCAAGACTCTGACCATCCAGCCCTCCCTGCCTCTGCTCAGCTGCGACAGCAGAGCCAGGTACTGGTGGGCAGATCTCCAGCCTCCTGCTATCAACTTCAGGCCTGAAGCCAAGGCTGCTCCCCCGCTCCCTGGGGCCTGCACACAACTTGGCTGACAGCAAACAGCCTGGGTGTTCTGGATGTAGCCGCCGGCCAAACACCAGCCAGAAACCTCCTGCGTGCAGCTCCTTGTGGGTGAGAATCCCTGTGCACAGGGCTACACTTACTGCAGGCTTACAGGGAATTGAGAGGTACCCAGGAGTGAGTTCTCCCTCTGGCCTGCTCTTATGAGGTGCCAGTGCCTTCCTGGCTGGCCTGAGCCTGCTGTGTTCTAGCACAGCTGGGGTTTTACATCGTGCTTCTTGCTGACTAGTACACAGCTGTCATGTGGCATATGTTCTCCTACTCACGACCCAGTGGGTGAAGTGCCCAGAATGGAGCATCTTATCTGGGGAAGGTTGTTCTTCTTGTTGGATATACCTGTTGCTTTGTGTTTACATTGAAGATGGGGAGATCAAAGAAAAGCCTTCAGCCTTGACTGAAACCCAGAGGACCAAAGGCATTCGTTGCTGCCCATGAAACACTCAGCACCTCACATGATCTTGTCCTCCCCCCACTTGCCCCTCTCAAACCAGTCAGTTATACAGTCATAACAAGGTGAGGTGACAGATCCTACCAGCCTCTCTGTTTACACTCTCAAAGCGCTTCATGAGCATCAGCAATTGCAGCCTTATAGTTCTGGGAGGTGGGCATGAGCCCCAAATTACAGAAGGGGAAACTGAAGCACAGACAAGGGAAACAACTTGCCCAAGCGCATGGTGGAGAACGGGAGTCAGTGGCAGGAAAAGAACCCAGGAGTAGTGATTCCCACATTGGAAACAGGAGTGCCTAGGAACCTGGGTTTTCAAATCCAGGTTTAATACAGAGCCTGCCATGTTTAGCATATGTGTGGGTTAGCATGGAGATAGGCAATTGGAAATGCTATCTATACAGAGGGTTGGAATCATGCATAGTTGCTAGCAACCAGAGCGTTTCCTCATGGTCTGTACAAAGAAACCTTTAAACCCACCATCCACAAATAAATGGCAGCATTAAGAGCCAGGTACTTTGAGAGAAGGGAATTCTGCAGCTGTAGGATCTGAGCAGTTGTTCCTGCATTACCTGGGTTTACCAGTAGGAGGGATTCTGGGATGGCCTTTTATTTTTTAAATAAAATACGCAAATCTCAGACATAAACTGTATTGTATTGCTTCAAATCCTATTCTTTAGCCTTCTGGTCTGATGCGGCATCCTGGGACATTAGTTTTCTAGGGTTTGGTTTTATTAATACAGAAAACAACAATATGAGAACACTAAGCTCAGGTCAAATCTTTTTGCCAGGTTGGGCTCATCCTAGGGCTCCTCCCTCATGGCTCCCCAGTCCACATCTTGGCTCCTCTCTCCCCAGAAAGTCATTAGTAAGTCATCTACCTCAATGAGGCAGCAAAACCAACTTCTTTCCTAGCAGGATCAAAACATGCTAACGGAGTGGGGTGTTGGCTCCTTACATCTGTCCTGCTGCCAGTCTCACTTGCTGCTGGGCAGCATAGGCCCTTAAGGCAGTGGTTTCTAAACTTATGGTCAGGACCTAGTACTGGGTTGCAGGCCCTCAGGCACTGGGTTGTGGCACCCCCTGCTGCTGCCACCAAAAGACCGTAATACATTGCTCAAAGATGTAATTGTTGGGTCATGAGAATAAATGGTTTGTTTCAACTGGGTCCCAAGAAAAAACATTTGAAAACAACTGCCTTAAGGGGGTTCCCTCATCCCAGAGGAGGAAACAGCTGTAGGCCGCACTAACTTGTGCTTATTTTCCCTTAGGTCTAGAAGGGTGAGAATGGAGATTGTTGGTATGCTGGTGTCACACCTTGAACACATGCCCTCATGTTGAGGGTAAGGGTGGATTCCCTCCCTGGCCACATGTTTGTTATCCATTCTAGAGCCCCACCTCAGCCACTAGTGTAAGATTAAAACTAGATGCGAATCAGTATCTCCTAGCTACTGTGCAACTTCTGATTCAGTAGCCCACAGCCTGGAATTAGAGTCAGTGGCCTAGCTAGTACACGTGGCTTCCTGCTGTTGGCACTGACCCTAGTGCCTCACCCCTAAGCATCTAGCTCCCAAGGGATCCCGTCCATCACTAAGCCAGGCAATTGTTTTTACTCCAGCTGGGGCTCCAAATACAGGGCAGGGTTTTGCCAGCGGTTTCCAGGCAGATCTCCTCCCTGTTCAAAAGAAAACCAGGCTCCAAATGCCCACAGGAGCTGGCCTGGGAATGGATTCCAGGTAACGGAGCTGGTGCTTTAGGAGCCGAAATTCTAAGCTGACAGTAAACTGAAGAGTGCTGCAGTGTTTCCCATTGCACCATTGTCAGACTGATGACCATGGAGACACTCTGGATTTGCCCCAAATGAACAGACTGTGAAATCTGGCCCAGCTGGGGCTGGACTAAGGAGCCCTGGGGTGCAAGGCTGACCACGTTTGTGGGGCCCCCTGCTGCAGATCCCCCCTGCCTGGGCCACAGTCCCCACCATGGTAGCCTAGAGGTGGGTCAGGCAGAGGTCCTGGGGCCAGAGGCCATGATCACCTGCAGCACTGCCCCTCCGCCCCCAGGCTGGCTGGTCTGCCTCAGGACGTGGGGCTGGCTGGCGCAAGGGTCAGCCTCCAGCGTGACCCTCCAGGGCCTAGAGCACTGTTAGGCTGCCATGCAAGGCAACTTGAGCCATGGGGACTCTAGTGCAGTAGCCTGACAGCACTCCAAGCCCTGGAGGCCTGTGTCACATGCTAGCTGACCTTGACCCTGGAGCACAGTGACCATGCACCAGCCTGTCCCACCTCCAGGGGCAGACGAGCCTGCCCAGGGATGGGGTGGGAATGCTGCGGTCTGCCAGGGCCTCTGGCCTCAAGACCTAGCCCCTCCCAGCACCAGCACCCCAGCCCTGAAGGACCGGATCAGCAGGGGTTTTAGAGGCTGCAGCCTGGGCCCCCTCTTCAGGTTGGGCCCGCTTTCAGGCCCAACAACAGGCTGTGAAGAGCCTGTGGGAGATCGAGTCATTCCAGGGGGTTCCTGGCATTTATGGAGTGGAAGTCAACACTAATCAGAAAGTGATCTGGCCAGGTTACGTTCCTGTGCTGGACCGACCCATGCTCATAACGAATATTGTTTCTGTGGCTGGGAGTCCTACAATGGAGGGTTGCAATATTGGGGAGAGGTGCATCTCAGCATTCCGCCTACAGGAACAACTCCAGTGATTGCAAGGCATTAAGGCCAAATGGGTGTAACTTGCAAACAGAGTATGTCTACACTACAGGTCCAAGAGTGGCACAGTTGTAAAGCTGTAGCTAAGCTCCTGTTACTGCAGTGGTGGAGGTAGTTTTTTCATTGATGTGGTAAATCCAGCCCACAAGAGGCCATGGCTGGGTGGAGGGAAGGATTCCTCTGTCTGCCTCGCTGTATCTACAATGGGACCCTGTGATATTTCTCAGCCCTGAGCAAAGCAGCTAGGTTGACTTAAGTTTTAATGTGTAGATCAAACCTAAGACGGGGGCTGGACAAAAACCAATGGGAAGTAACCTAAGACACACCACCTGGATCTGGATTCTGCAATAAAACCATTGACCTGTTTGGCACTGGAGCTGAGGATCTTTCAGGGAAGGTGGGAGTTTGGGAAAGGGAGAAGACAGATTAGGGCACAGGATCTCTATAAGGCAGGCTCGGTCCCATGGGCTTGCTAAAGGAATGCAAGCTGAGCTAGTCTGTTCATGTCACTCTGGAGGGGCCCCTATTCAATTTAGCTCATGGTGAAGGATAAGATACAGAAGTCGAGGCCTGCACATCAGCTGGTTGTTGTTTTAAAGCCCCCTTTTAAAAAACTGATGTGTTTGTTCCATTTTCTAATAAGCGCTTGTTGTGAGAAGACTGCTGGTTGCCGTATAGCTCTGGTCACCTCCCCATCTGGCAAGGAAGAGACTCAGGTTTTGACTCAGAGCTGCCTGGTAATAAGATGGATGACCCAGATCCTCATCTGCCGGTGGGAGAATGGTGAAATCTCACTGCAGGACAGAAGACAGCATGAGACCTAATATATGTGTGTGTGTGCAGGGGGGGGGGGGCACAAGTACACACTCAGAGAGACCAGAAAGGGGTGTGAGATATCAAGGGCATCAGGCACTCGTAGGGTATGTCTAGACTGCCGGCGGAGAAATCACTGCTGTTAGTGCAATCTTCCGCGTGTGATTTACTGTGAGTATGAACTCAGTGCTGTGCTCCAGAAGTCATCATAGCAACTCCTGTACCCTAACAAGAGTTGCTGAAAGCCCAATGCAAGCCATTTGCGGTCGGCTTGCCCCTGTGTGCCACGGTGGCTTAGAAACTTGCCGGCAGATACGCAAGCTATTTTACATGCCTTGCATACCTAGCGTCAAATGCTGCCGAAAATCAAGGTAAGTGTAGACCAGGTGTGGCCAAACTGCGGCTCGGGAGCCACATGTGGCTCTTGAATGAAAAAGTGTTACTTGCAGAAGAACGTCAGCAAATGTTTTTAGTAGGTAGAAATATATGGCTTTATGCCTCAGTGCAGCTCTTGAAGCTTTAATAATCAACTTGTGTGGCTGAGTTCCATAAGTTTGGCCACTCCTCGTGTAGACTAAGACTTAGGGTGATCCTGTTGAAGAATGGTGGTGGGTGGGCGCAAGCCCACCCACTTCTAAAACCCCTCCCCCAGCCTAAAGAGAGGTGGCACTGGGCCACTTTTCAAATGATTCCTGGGACAGCTAAGGTAATAACAGGGACACGTGTGAGGGTCACTGGTTTAAAACAAGGGATTCAGAAGGGGACACCAAGCAGAGAACCTCGGACAGTGCCCACTGCTCCCGGAAGCTGTCGAGGGAGCCAGTGGATGCCTCCCAGAGGAAGTCTGCCCGGAGGTGTGCATAGACAAGGGAGCGGAAATAGGCCCCACAGTCACAGGCCCCTTCCCCAGCCAACCTCCTCTCCCTGGTCTTATAGATAGCAGTCTTGGCGTATGCCAGGAGGAGGTTGGTGAGAAGGTCCCGCAACTTTGTGGGGCCATGGATAGAGAGTGTGTAGAGGAACAGGTGTGGGGAGAAGTGCAGCCAGAACCTCAATAAGAGGTTATGGAGGAGCCGGAAGGCTTAGGGTGATGACTATTTGGATGCTGGGAGGTGGGTGGGCGCAAGCCCACCCACCGCTAACACCCCTCCCCCAGCTTAAGGGGAGGTGGCCATAGGACCGGGACCAACTGATTTCAGGGGGCAATGAATGAAAAATGGGGACAGGTGTGGGGGTCAAAGGTTCAAAACTAGAGAGTCAGAGGGGGACACCAAGCAGAGAACCCCGGACAGCGCCCACTGCTCCCGGAAGCTGTCGAGGGAGCCAGCGGATGCCGCCCAGAGGAACTCTGCCCGGAGATGTGCGCGAACGAGGGACTGGAAATAAGCCCCACAGTCGCAGGCCCCTCCCTCAGCCAACCTCCTCTCTCTGGTCCTGTAGATGGCCTGTTTTGCGTAGGCCAGGAGGAGGTTGGCGAGGAGGTCCCGTGACTTTGTGGGGCCACGGATGGGAAGTGAATATAAGAATGTGTGTGGGGAGAAGTGCAGCCAGAACCTCAATAAGAGGTTCTGGAGGAGCCGGAAGGCTTAGTGTGATTGAAGGGAGGTACATAAGCCTCAGCATGTTGAGAGCTCTGTTCCCTAGTGGCTAACTAGGGTTTCTATGTGGCAACAAGAGGCACCTGTGATCAGTTAAGACCCACCCTGGTGCCTGATAAAAGCCTCCCTGCTAGAAACAGACAGTGTACAAGTTGAA
The DNA here is from genome assembly GCA_007922195.1 of Podocnemis expansa. NCBI lineage: Eukaryota > Metazoa > Chordata > Testudines > Podocnemididae > Podocnemis > Podocnemis expansa. The sequence continues at coordinate 11,000,472 of ML682025.1, forward strand.
GGAGAGAAGTGCTGTATTATTGTTGAGGTGTGTCATGCAGTTTTGAGGGATAAGCAAGAGAAGTGTGGTTTGAGAGAGGAGCCTGGAGGAAGGTACCAGGCCCCTGGGAGGGGAGAGCAGTGAAAGCACTGAGTTATTTCTAGGTACTGGAGAGCCTGGATGCAAGAAGCTGAAAGGCCAGAGGGGGGAACTAGCTCAGGGAAAACCAGTGTAGCTGTGAGTACAGTATCTGTGGTGAATAGCTGCTGTTTGCAGGGTCCCTAGCTTGGGATCTGGAGGGGTGTGTGGGCCTGGAACCCAACCCCCCTTCTTGAGCCACTAGCCCTGCTGGAGGAGTCTCTTCCCCATGGGGAAGACACGAAACTGGTAGCACTCTAACTCATAATGAGAGATAGAAATGTGAGACCCACTGAGGGGAGCTGGCTGTTTGCCACAGGGGCCAGTCCCATACCCATACCTCTGACACTTTCCTTGCACAGAAGCCTATTGCCTGTTAGGAGAGCAGCATTTACCAGCAGTGAATTCACAGATCGAGACTAGGTTTTCAGAGGAGAAGGATGCCCTGTTTTGATGACAATTCACTCTCCTCCACCTCCAGCAATTAACAAAGGAAGGGCCTTCTCTGCTGTCCTTCAAGAAGTTGCACAAGGCTTGTCTCAGGCCCGACTCTCCCTGTAGTGCTGCAAACATTGTGCTCCACAGGGGAGGCTCAGCTGTTCCATGACTAGATGCTGATGGGTCCCAAGACAGTGGCTAGACAGGAAGCACTGGCAAGTTAATGGACTTGGAAGGTTGGATCCTCTGTAACTTGGGCAGGTGTTTATTGTCCCAGCAAGCAAGCCTGTTAGCTTTGCAGGTGGAGGGAATTAGAGATGAAATGCAGGCTCCTGGAGCATGGAGTGGAAACCTTTTCCCACTATCCCAGAGCTCCAGTCATTTCCAGTCCTGAGCTGCTCCCTGCCTTTGTGGTGGACCCAGATCTGCGAAGTTCTTGCCTGGAGATCTCTTCTTGAAAGTGCTAAGGATCCTATCCTGGCTAGCTTGGGCAAGTGGGACCCCCACTCCCTGAATTTACTGCTGTGAAGTCTGATTTACAGTCAGCAACAGCCTTCTGACTAGCAAACAACCAAGGTCCTGTCACCACATTGTGCTGGCACTTCTAGGGCAGCTTTCAGCTGAGGATCTCAAAGCACACAATTTGCAGACCCTCCCTGTGCCTTGGAAGATAGCACAGGGTTATGAAAAGGAAACCAATGCACAGAGTCATGACTCTGACTGTGGCCAAGCCTGCTTGGGAAACTAGTGGCACAACAGGGGCAGGAGGCAGGCCACTCACACCCAGTGCTCTGAAAAGAAGGTGGAAATTGCTTGGCAGGAAATCTTTTTCCATTTGGTTTACCCGGCACAGCTATGGAGCTCCTCCAACCCTCCGTTGTCAGCAGGTCTGTTCTAGGAGGCGTGGCAAGGTCTCTGTGCCCCCGGTGCAGATGAGTCTAACCTTGAATGTGAAAAATAGCTGTGTGTTTACATTCCTCCCTTAGCCCACATTGCCTTTTATAGGCTGCTCTCACACACGCTTACATGCTGTTATTATAAACAAGGCCCTGTCATCTTGGCACACTGGGCATGGGCAGATGCCACAACTGCTTTGGATCAAACAGCTCCCTGGCCCGTACACGTCTCCCACTGCATCTTGTAAAGGATGTGGTATTTTGCAGCTTCCAATGACCAGCCTTCTCCTTCCTGGCTGTGGAGGAGACATGGCTATTAAAAGTCATGTAATGACTTGAGCTGCCTCTTCAGGATGCTCAGAGAGGAGCATATAGAGACCACGGCCTTGCTAAAGCTGCTTGCCTTTGATATGTGAAGCGAGTATGTGGACTGCACAGACATAGGCCTTAGCTCTGCATATTAGACAGAAGTAGTTTCATTTTATTAAGGGCTTCTGGTGACAATGTTCCAATGGGACAGCCATGTTAGTCTAGTAAAGCAAAAAAAGCAAGGGGTCTTGTGGCACTTAAAGACATTTATTTATCGCATGAGCTTTTGTGAGAGAAAATCCCACTTCGTCAGATTCTTTGAAGAGTGGTAACTTACAGAATGGGATGAAAATAAATGCAGGGGAGTATAAGACATGGGATCAGGTCATACAAATGCTCTGATTTGCTATTGCAGTAAGCATTCAAACTAGGAAACAGCATACAGAGGGAGGGTGCAGTCAAATTACCTGTTATAATGTGAAAAGAATCCATTCAGCTGAATCATGACTATGGATTCTTTTCACATAACAGGTAATTTGACTTCACCTTCCCTCCGTATGCTGTTTCCTAGAGTTTGAATCCTTACAAATGCTCTGATTTGCTATTGCAGTATGACCTGATCCCATGTCTTACACTCTCCTGTATTTATTTTCATCCCATTTTGTAAGTTACCCCTCTTCAAAGCATCTGACAAAGTGGGATTTTCTCCCATGAAAGCTCATGCAATAAATAAATCTGTTAGTCTTTAAGTGCCACAAGACTCCTTACTTTTTTTGGTGGCAGTGTAAGTGCAGGGATCCTGAGCGAGCTCCACCTTCTATGCAAAGAATCTGTGGCTTTTGTATCTGGTGTGGTTTTGATAACACACAATAGCGAGAGAGCGCTTCCCAATGGTTACAGGCCTGGAAATCAGAACTCCTGGGTTCTCTCTTCCACCTCTGCCATCGCATTCCTGTGGTGACACACCACTATGTTTCTCTATGCCACAAAATGGGAATACTGACCTACTTCACAGATGAGGTTAGGAGGTTTTAATTTGTGAATGTCTGGAAAGTGCTTTGAGATCCACAGCTGAAGGATTCCAGAGAAGGGCAAAAGAGAGAGCCTTTGGAGTCTGCTTCACTCCAAGTACAGAATACACAATGTTTCACAAAGAATGGCGCACAGCTCCCCTGCTTATGGGTTTCCATAAAGACAAACCTGAGGATCAGGGGTGGGGAGTGCTTCTTAAGTATGTGATTTTAGGTTTGGACTTTTAGTTTGTGCTGCAATCAAAACACGCTCTCCACTTTTAGTCTTGTAACCCACCTCGCCAAATGCAGTGGACACCCTGAGCTGGAAGCACTAACATCAAGAAAATGGTCCCACTGTGTCGCTACTACTGTTAGTGTAAGACTACCCCAACCCGGCTGTGGCTGCAGATGCCAGAGCTGCTGTATGAGGAAGCCCTGCTGCTGCTCTGTTTGTTTTTAATATCCAAGTTATTTCATTTTGCAAAGGCTGTTTTCCAAGTGGGTTTCAGGAGGTGTTTACTTTGGCCTCTGCTCCATACCTGGCCTGTTCCATTAGGGACATGCAAATGAATGCCTCTTGGCACGTTAGTCCAAAAGTACCACAGGGGTTATTGTTTTCCCAGGAGTTCTGAAAACAATAACTCCACATGCATAAGAATGCATAAAATCAACCCAGAAGGTCTGGCTTGAGAAACACATGGTTGGCATGAGCTGGATGTCCCAAATAGCAAAATGCAGAGATGCTAAATGGCTTTTTTTTTTTCTCCCTATTCTAGGCCTGCCAGGATCACATGAGCTAGATCCCCTTTATTCTCTCATGTCTCCCTCAGAGTAAACCATATTGTTACCAACATGCATCTAGGAACTCACATAGGGGCAGCCTATTAAAGGCCAGGTACATAGAGTTTTTTTAAATATGCGTCATCATTTTGAAAGGTTTTTAATGGTTATTGTCTGTCCCAAATAATGGTAGCACATGAAATTTCAGCCCAAAACTGTAGTTCTCTCATTAAAAAAATCTACCTATCTAATCTATCTAGATGAACCTGTCAAAGTCAATGCCGCTTTTCCGCTGACTTCAGTGGGAGTTAGATCAACCCACTCATAGAAATTCTTTGATTGCCAGATCAATGAGTGTGACTCCTTTAAAATGACAAACACCAAGAAAGTCAGAGGTCAGGACAAAATTTGCCCTGTAACAGTAAGTTCTAGGTCCAAAATTCAGCGCTCTGCTCCATGTGGGGGTGATGTGTTGGCATTTTTGTTTGTGTGTGTCCTGAAAGCAAGCAGAACTCAGGAATGAATACTCTGAAGTCGATGAGACTGTGTCATCTATTTTAATGGACAAAAGAAAAGAATTTCTCCATGGGATTGAAAGCTTCATTGCATCACATAAGCTATTTGTAGTCCTGAGCTGGTGAGGAACACTACATTGGCAAGGGATGGGGATCCTGAAGCACAGGCTAGACTTGGGAGTATTGGAGTGAAATGTATTTGGTTTGCTTGCACATCCTCCCCCTAAACTGGACAGAACCCACTGCTGTATCATTTGATCAGGATTTTATATGCTGGTATTATTCTTTCATAGGAACATGGTATACAGGAATTGCTAGATGAGTAGTGGTCTTGAATCTTTAAACCATGATTTGAGGACTTGAATAACTCAGTCATAGGTTAGAGCAGGCATCAGCAACCACCGGCACCTGTGCCAAAAATGGCAAGAAGGCCAAGCCTGAGCAGTATGCAGCACCACGCAGGTTCCCCCGCTGGTCCTGTTCCTCCGGTGCTGTGTGGCCAAGCAGCAGGAGCTGTGTGCCACAGCAGTGCTTCCCTGGTGGCCATGCTTCCCCCTGGGGCCAGCTGGGACAAAGAAGCCATGGTACATAGCTCTCCTGGCCCCTGCTGGCCCTGCTGCATAGGGCTTGAGGGGAGTGGGATGGGGTGGGGCCTGTCTGCTTCTGGCTGTGACCCTGGAGCTCGAAACTGCCTGCTGGCAGGGTCGAGAGCCAGTCTTGGCTGGGACCCTCAGGCTGCCCGCTGGAGTGGCCCCAGCCCCAAGCCACAGGCCTGGCTCTGTCCCACCCCAAGCACCAGCTGAGCGTTCTGTGAACAGGGCTGGCATGGGGACCTGAAAAGGTTGCCAACCTCTGGGTTAGAGGTTTATTGCAGGAGTGGATGGGTGAGGTTTTGTGACCTGGATTATACAGGAGGTCAGACTAGAACTAAATGATCACATTGGTCCCTTCTGAGCTTAGAATCTATGAGTCTCTGTAGCTGTTAACCAGGTTCTGATAGTGTTGTAAGATGCATTTATAAGAAATTTTAAGAAACCTTGAATCTGATAAATATAGACTAATCTTCTCATAGGAGAAGTTCCTTCCCAGCCTCTTCTCCCTCCACTGAGTGGATGGCTTATGCCCTGAAGCACAGGGGAGGATATCGTGAATTCATTTCACTACCCTAGCTGCATCTGCTATTTTGACCCTGTTTCATAGTACAGAACATTTAAGAAGACACTTTCAGATTAAGATATGTCATCAGGGGCATCTCTGCCCCGGGGAATGACCCAGGGCACGGGCCCAGGCCCTGTCCCCTGCCCGCAGGCCCGACCCCCGGCCAGGGCCAGGGCCAAGAGCAGCAGCCACGGCCACGGGCAGCTGGGCCCTGGATCTCCAGCCCGATCTGGCTGGAGACTGGGAGAGGCAGGGCCCTGCCAGTACCCAGGGCACTGGCACCAGCATTCACGGCATGGGCCCCATGTGCCAGGCGCCAGCGACGCCCCTGCATGTCATATGTTTTTTTTTTTGAAAAGCCAGTCAATCTCCTTACTTTGTTTAATTACACATCACTGTAGATCATTGGGATTGAAAGAATGATGGACAAATTGGCTCACTTTTTTTCCAGTTTGGACAGTGGATACAGCTACGCTTCTCTTTCTAGGAAGGTTTGCTTTCAAGTTTATCAGGCTGTGAGGCAGTGGTTTGTTTGAAGGTTATACGCAGGGCAGGGCAAGGTTGGTTTGTTAAACACTTGTTTCTCTGAGAACATAAAAATCTACTTGGCAAACCATCGTAGGTTCTGCAACATTTTCTTTTAAACTAAATATTGGGGACAAATGTGGCACAATCATATTTCTGTAGGGGCTGACAACATAGACGTGGTCTGCCCTTTGGAGATAGTTATTTTCTGCTTCCCTTTGTAATAGCATTATGTGGCCACCTCAGCTTCATGTTTGTTTCTGATTAGGAGACAGCTGGATTGCTGTCGGAGACATAAGCACACAGTAAGTGTCAGTGCAGTAAGTGAAATGCTCAGACTGAGTTTACGCTGGACTGAAGCAAGCTCACAAACTTTAAGACAGGCACTGGGAGCTGTGCACATGCTCCCTTGGTCTTGAGTATTACCAGCTTATCCCATCATGTCTAGGAGCAAGTTCCACAGAGGGGATTCTCCAGGGATTCAAAGGAATCTGCAGAACGATACACAAGAAGGAAACTCCTCCAAATTGCCATGCTTTGTAGCTCATTACACTGCAGAATTGGTGCACAACCTCTCCGAAGGGACCCAGTACCTGCAGCACAGGCTTGGGGCCCTAGTCTCTGAGTGCGAATTTCACTTCTGATTGGGGACAAGGGTTTATTTCTCAGGTGTTGCTAACCCTTATCCTGTGCCTGACCCTGATCTGTGATATTCAGCCCAACGTTGTTACTCTTACCTGGCGACTGAGTAAGATTGGAAAGAAATCCCAAAAACATTTTGCTTTTCCTGGTATTCTCTGTAGAAAACCAACTTGCTGAGTCATCCTGACTGTAATGGATGGGGAGATGAGAGGCAGCCTGTCTGCTCACACCCATTTCTGCTGTGTTAACCCCTCACCCAGCCTCTTGCAAGGACATGGTTTTAGGAACAACCTTGCTTTCCAGTATTACATGAAGCTGAGGTTCAGTCTAAGATGAAACTCAAAATAGAAGGACTCCGGGCCCACACACAATTTAAGAGGGAGAAGACAGAACAGGTAGGATTGGCTGGGGAAAAGAAATGGAAAAACCCACCAACAGAGCTTCTCCTTCAAGCGCTGCTCACATCATTCAGTTACAGGTGTCTACGTGCCGCAGTGCATGGTAGCTCGGAAGGTCTTTAGCGTTAGCCTGTCAGGTCAGGGAGCATGGCCAACACCCCCTCCACGCCACGACTGCGGCTATATAGGTGACCGTGACCCTGACCCTCCCAGTTCCTTTTTCTGCCATCAGTGTTGGTTCAGATCAGTGTTATCTTGCGAAACGTAAGCGCCTGTCTTTCACAAGAAACTCGAAATGCCAGGTTTCAAGCCGTGCTTAGGATGCTGTAAGGCTTTCCTGATGGACGACCTGCACGAGAAATGCCTCACTTGCTTGGGTGAGTCCCACCTCACAGCGGAGTGCTCCATTTGCCGATCCTTCAAGCAAAGGACTCGGCTGAAAAGAGAGCGCTGTCTCCTCTCAATTTCGAGGAGTGGAGCCGCTCCGCCCGAAGGCGGCCGAGCCACAAGTGCTCCACCAGATCCTTGATCGGCTCAGGCTCAAGATTCTTACTGATCTCCAGTACCGGGCTTGAAATCTCAGCCCTCTACTGTACCTCCTCATCACCGACCTCACTGGTCCTCCGGTAGCCTCTCAGCTGCCCTAAGTAGGGCACCGGCTCAGGCACCAACCCACCAAGGGCATTCAAACCTGGCCCCGCTGCAGAACAAGAAGAAGCGGACCATAGCAGCACTGCCCCCTTTGGCACCGCTGGACATGGCACTGCCCCTAAGCCCGCTTCCCCTGGATTTGGCACCATCGCCAGTAGCGCCGCTTCCAGTGCCGTCACTTCTGGTACCATCGGACTCGGCACTGACAACACCTGCATCGATACCAGTACCGTCGCGGGCCTCTTCACCCTTCTCCAACCCGATACTGTCAAACCCGGCACCAGGTCCAAGTACCGCGGCTCTGCCTCATTCCTCCTCCGAAGAGCTCTAGGTACTGGACTGCCGGATGTTGGGGGAGAGATCGTCCAGATGGTCCTCTGAGGACCCCTTTCTTCCCCCCCAGGAGGACCATCCGAGAAAGCGGCTTCGAAAGAGCTCTGTATCACCAAGCTCGAGGGGAAGGTGTCCATCAGGAGAGGTCTCTGCTCCCCCCATGGCGCCTATGCCGCCGTCAAGGTCACTGCATAACGAGTGGACCCTCGACTGGCTGAACGTGATGGCAGATGATACCTCCTTCCGTTATACCCGATCACCAGTGCCGGAGTCCTCAGATTTCTCCGACAATGAGCCAGACCCTGATTCTACTCAACATAGCAGATCAAGGGCCCAGTCATCCTCGTCACCTGACGAATGCCTAATTGACATGTCCGCCGACCATGAAGGAGATCCCTGCATTGAGCAGGACCTCCTCCACCGCATGGTGGCAAATCTGAAGCTGAAGCTCTGGGTGATCCAAGTAGAAGATGATTCCCTCTTCGACATGTGCTGTAGAGCCCTGCCGGCTAAGGTCACGATCCCCCCTACACGCCGGGGTGTTCCACATCGTCCAGGAGCGCTGGCAAATGCCTTCCTCAATCCCGCCAGTGGCCAAAGTGGTGGATAAGAAATACTCTGTCTCCCCAGAAGAGTTCCCCTTCCTGTTTCACCACCTGGCCCCAGGATCCCTGGTGGTCCATGCAGTCAGCCAAAGGGAGAGACAAGGTCAGCCCAGCTCCATGCCCAAGAACAGAGAGGTGATGAAGCTTGACTTATTGGGCAGGAAAGTTTACTCCTCTGCTGCCCTACAGCTGCGTATCTCAAATCACTCAGCCCTCATGACGCGCTACATCTTCAATTTGTGGGAGGCTCTACGAAATCTCCGCTCAGCCGTCTCCGCGGAGCGCCTGAGAGACTTCGAGGCAATGCTGGATGAAGGAGAGAGAGCATCCAGGGACGCGCTCACGGCAACCTGGGATGCAGTGGATACAGTGGCACGTATAATGGCATCGGCAGTTGTTATGTGCCACTTGGCCTGGCTCCAAAACTCTGGCATTTCCACGCAGATGCAACAGATTATCCAGGATCTCCCTTTCGAGGGTCCCGACCTCTTTGAATCTTCCACAGACGCGAAGCTGCATGGTATGAAGGACTCTAGGTCTACACTTCGGTCCCTCGGGATTTACACTCCTCAGCCCATTAGGCACTCCTCGTAGTCGCACCAGCTACAGCAACTGAAACAGCAGCTGCAACTGCAGACCCAGTTCCCAAGATCCCTTCAGTTTTCCCAGCGCCATCTTGGGGACTTGGACAAAGATAAGTGCCGATCAGGTAAAGGGGGTAGGCTTGGCGCCTCTCAGTCTGGATGGCGCGGACAGGGATCGGACCGCTCGTCAGGCCGCAAACAGCATTTTTGACGGTCCCCCTGAGGGCAGCGCTCCACAACGCCTGTTCTCCCCCCACCGCCTCCACCACTTTGCTCCATGATGGACCCATGTCACATCAGACCAGTGGGTTCTTGACACAGTGGTGAGGGGATACCACATCCAGTTCCTTTCTACCCCCCGGAACAGGAAACCATTCCCTCCCACAACACCAGAAAACCCAGATCTGCTAAGCAAGCTTGAGGTCGAATGCCAGAAGTTACTCTCCCTCAGAGCCATAGAAAAGGTTCTTAAGAGAGAGCACAGCAAAGGGTTCTATTCCCGTTACTTCCGAATCCCCAAGCCCAACGGGTCCTATGACCCATTTTAGACCTCAGAGCACTCAACAAACACATAAAGAAAATAAAATTCTGCATGGTCTCCCTACACCAGCTTATTCCCTCCCTATCCCCAGGAATTTGGTTTGCAGCCCTCGACCTAAAGGACGCTTACTTCCACATAGCCATTTGGCCCCACCACAAGCGTTTTCTCAGGTTTGTGGTGGCACGATGCCACTACCAGTTCACTGCCCTCCCCTTTGGGTTATCGCTAGCTCCCAGGGTGTTCACAAAGTGTGTCGCACCAGTCGCAGCTTTCCTACGCAGGAGGGGTATAAGAATCTACCCCTACCTAGACGACTGGCTCATAGTGGGCAAGTCAAGTCGACAGGTACAAAACCACATCGACCTGGTAATGAACCTGTGTGAGTTCCTGGGCTTCTGCATAAACCTAGAGAACTCCAGGTCACTCAGGACATAGAGTTCATCGGGGCACATTTAAACGCCCAACAGGGCACCGCTTCCTTGCCTCTGTCAAGATTTCAGTCCATCTGCACCATCATCACAGAGCCCCAGGCGCCCGGGCTGACCACAGCATGCAGGTGCATGCAGTTCTTGGGACACATGGCAGCGGCCACATTGGTAATCTGAACAGCTCGCCTGCGGATGAAACCGTTCCAGCTCTGGTTCGCCAGAAACTTCCAACCAGGAAGGACCACCTGGACAAGGTACTCTCAGTCCCTCAATATGCCCTGGAGTCCCTCCAAATCTGGAAGGACCCCAACTTCACAATGGGGGGAATTCCATTCAGGGAGTCCAAAGCCCTCAGTGACCCTGATAACGGATGCGTCCGACTTGGGCTGGGGAGCCCACCTGTCTGGGGGCCTCTCCATGCAAGGTGTTTGGAATCCTGAGGACAGTCTCCTCCACATAAATGTGAAGGAGCTCTGGGCTATCAGACTGGCCTGCATGACCTTCCTCGACCAGATCCAAGGCAGGGTGGTCCAAATCCTCTCAGACAATACAATGGCCGTGTTCTACACGAACTGTCAAGGGGGAGTCTGCTCCTTGGCTCTATGCGAGGAAGCGACCAAGCTTTGGCAACTAGTGATAGACTATCACTTCACACCGACTGCCTCCCACCTACCCGGGGTGGACAACGGCATAGTGGACTCACTCCGTGGGAAACCCCTGGCGAACCACGAGTGCTCTCTCCACAAGGAGGTTTTCTCCCTGCTGACAAACAGATGGGGAACCCCCCAGATCGACCTCTTCGCCACAGGGCAGAACCGCAAATGCCTCCAGTTCTGCTCCCTCCGAGGTCGGGAGGAAGGTTCTCTCAGTGATGCCTTCCTCCTCAATTGGTCGGGGGCCCTAATGTATGCATTCCCTCCAATTCCCTTGACCCACTGGGCGCTCCTGAAGGTCCTCGCGGATGAGGCACACATCATTCTGATAGCCCTGGACTGGCCTGGACAACAGTGGTTTCCCCTCCTACAGGACATGTCCGTGAGGACCCCGCTCTGCCTCCCATGGTGGGCGGACCTCCTGACACAGGAGTCGGGATGCCTTCGGCACCCAAACCCAGGCCTCCTGCACCTGACAGCCTGGATGCTCTCTGGCTCAGTAAGTAAGAGAGGCGCTGCTCGGATAGGGTTAAAAAGGTCCTGGTTGGTAGCAGGAAACCCTCCACCAGGTCCACCTACATGGCAAAATGAAATAATTTTTCCATTTGGTGCTGTGCAAAGACATAGACCCGATCTCCACACCATTCAGGCAACTTTGGATTACCTTCTTGATCTAAGAGAGAAAGGCCTATCTCTGTCCTCATTAAAAGTCCACTTGGCAGCAATTTTAGCCTTTCACCAAAGAGTAGGTGTGGCTCCACTCTTTTCACACCCCGTCTGCCATAGATTCCTGAAGGGGGTGGAAAAACTTTTCCCCCACATCCATAAACCCATTCCACAGTGGGATTTGAATGTTGTGCTGCGGGCTCTGGCAGAACCACCTTATGAGCCCTTGGACTCAGTCACCCTGCTCGTACTGTCCTGTAAGGTGGCTTTTCTGGTAGTAATTACCTTGGCCAGAAGGGTCTCAGAGTTACGAGCCCTGTCCTCTGAACCCCCATATACAGTTCTCTTCCCAGACAAGGTGGTCCTGCATCACCACCCCTCGTTCTTGCCCCAGGTTGCCACCCCCTTCTACATGAATCAAGAAATCTGCCTGCTGGTCTTCTATCCAGACCCTCAGGTGACAGAGAATCAGAGATGGTGGCACACCCTGGATGTGAGGAGAGCGTTCCTAATCTATATTGAGCGCACACAATCTTTCCGCAAGACCTCCCAATTGTTTGTGGCGGTCGCTGAACGCATGAGAGGCTCTCCAGTATCCTCCCAATGCATCTCCAAATGAATTGTGAACTGCATTAAAGACTGCTACAGAAGGTCAAACATGCCTCTCCCAGAGACTGGGAGAGCCCACTCTACCAGAGCTCAGGCATCTTCCACGGCCTTCCTCGCCAAGGTCCCAAGAGATCTGCAGGGCCGCTCCGTGGTTGTCGATTCATACCTTCACGACGCACTACGCCATTGCCCAACAGGCTAGAAATGATGCTGCTGTTGGCAGAGCTGTACTCAGTGTGGGTAGACTGTAACCCCTCCTACCATCCTTGGATACGGGTGGCAGTCACCTGTAACTGAATGATGTGAGCAGCGCTCAAAGGAGAACGGTTGGTTACTCACCGTAACCATCATCCTTTGAGATGGGCTGCTCACATACATTCAGGTCCCTTCCACCGTCCCCGCTAATGAAGTTGGCAAGGGTATATGTGACTGGGAGGGTCAGGGTCATGGTCACCTATATAGCTGCAGCTGTGGCGTGGAGGGGGCGTTGGCTGTGTGCCCTGACCTGACAGGCTAATGCTAAAGACTTTCCGAGCTACCGTGCGTTGCGGCATGTAGACACCTGTAACTGAATGTATGTGAGCAACCCATCTCAAAGAAGGACGGTTACTGGTGAGTAACCAACTGTTCCTAGCAGCTGTGAGGGCAAAGAGCACAATCCACCATGGACAATGCAGTTGTCCTAGTTCAGAGCTCAGCTATCACCATGATGGGCACTACAGAACTGTTGTCATGACTCATGATTCTGGAGTAACAGTGATGACCCTGCCATTAAGATTGCAAACTTGTTTGCAACCTAAGCTCTATTTGTACCCTTCCTGCTGACCCTTCAGAGCCCTGCATAGCCTGAAATTGCACAAAATGAGGCCTGAAGGGAAATTTTTACACAAGAAAAGCTTGAGGTCAGTGTTTGCAGCTCTGGACTCAGATTGTTTGCATCAGTCAACGCTAGGCATCTCCTCATGCATCCTGAGAGTGCCACTTCCTTCACAGGTGCATTGTTTGGTGCTTGCTAACCTCATGGCCTCTGTTCATCAGGCGAGGGATAAATGGAGCAATGGTTACGGTCGTTCTCAGGTCCTGCTCTTGCAGGGCCTCCAGCCTTCTGGGGCTAGCATTTTCAGTCCAGGAGCTGGGGCAGCACGAGACACTTGAACCCACCTGTGATGGCGAGTTGTGAGAAGCTGGGGTGATTTATCAACAGTTGGGAGAATAGGGTATCCTGGGAGATGGGCACAGCCCCTCTCCTCCTGTGGGAAGGGCTCGGACAATGGCAACCTTCTCTAAGTTCACCAGGGTTGGTTTTCAGTGCCAGTCACGGAGGCTGCCCCAGTTGTGGCCTTCCACACTGCAGAATTCCCAGTGCAGCGTGCAGGGTAGGGCTGGAGATGGGGGATGGGGAAGTAAATGAGACTGGGCCCCCAGAGCTGCATTAGCTCCACTAATCTCACAGCTCAACCCAAGGTTTCCCATGGCCCAAGGCATCAGGGAAGCTGTGTACCCCATGTGCAGGTGACTATTGGTTGGAATTCTCCAGGACTGAGCATGGAAAGGCTCCCTCAGACTCTGCAGGCTCTCCACATGGACCCCCTTCCCCGCCCCAAACATCCCTACTCAGCCACTCCACCCCCATCAGTAAGCAAGCAGCATTGTTTCAGCCGACAGCTTCCAGCCCCTGCAGCATGGGTGCTAATGTGCCATGAGGTGGTTGTGTGGACCTATTCTGCAGAGGAGCCTATTTCCCCTCCTTTGCACCATGCTGTCTGGCAAAGATGGCAGAGCTAAGAGTCCAGCGGGAAGTGCAAGGCATCCAAGGTGCCAGGGAAAGAACCAGTCCTACAGGAGATCGCAGCACCAGGATTTCAATAGTGACCTCAGCCAATAGCAATAGCTACTTCTTTATACAAGCCTACATCCTTACAAAAATGGGCACACATCAGACCCATAACTACAGCAGGGCTGATGGGGCAAAGCCCTGGGTGGCCTGGAGTGGCTCAGTGGAGTCACTCTATTAAAGGGATGGATTTTGTGGTGCTGGCTGCAAGTGCGGATAATGAGAAGGGGCATCAAAAACTGGCTTTATGGCTCTGGCACACATCTGCGACTAGCCACTGAAACCCAACCCAAGGTGCCCCCCCCCCTTGCAAAACAGGGATTAAAACAGCGATTCAATCTGCCTGGAGTCACTGCTCAGGCAGCTACCTGGCCTACCATTTTGTACAGCAGGACTCTGGCAGGTTTGCACCTGCTGGCCAAGGAACTGCAGCTGCCAGCAGAGCCAGCCAGTTGAAAATCTATGTGCTGCAATCTGCCAGCATCGTGATTGAGAACCAAAGCTGAGCTCCAGGCAGCCCTGGCCCTGTTGTCCTGAATGGTCTCCTGACGCAGGTAGTCCAGTGACTACCCAAGGCCTTTGAGGCAGGCTGGGGGATAAGAGTTGGGAAGGCTTCACTGGGTTCACAGGTCATTCTGTGATGAGACCTGATGTCCAGCAGGATGTTGTTTCCAAGCTCCTGGGTGCAGCATGACTAGGGTCTGTCCTAGGACCTAGTCACTTTGCTACTCAACAAGAGACCCAGTGAAAATGTCTGAGGGTCCTGTTGTGAATTCCAGTCAAAGAGCCAGCTCCACTCACCATCCAGGCTGCCTCGGCACGTCCTAGACCAAAGATTTTCCTAGGTGTGGTTGTTGAAAAGCAGTGGAAAGCTGTAACAGGAGCATCCATCTCCCTAACCCTGGGACAGCAAGCAGGATAGATGTCGTGGGTACCTCAGGGAGAAGGGAAGGGGATTTGCCTGCAGAGAGCTGAACGAGTTACTTACCCCCAGCTCCACCAGCAAACTCCTCTCCTCACGCAGCCTCTCCTCTTTTAACTGTTGCTGTCATGCATTGGACACTTCTCTCAGTCTTTCCTTCAGAACAGAGCCCCTGTCCCACTGCAGCCGCCTGCCTAGTTGCTCTCCGTGAGCATTTGAGAAACCCTCACTTGAGGAAAAACAAAACTGGCTGGGAAAGGAGGCAAGTGGAGCGGGACAGCTCTCAGCTCCGTACCATCTGGGAATGCAGCAGCGGGGACTGCACGGGAAGGAGACAGAGTGAGGCGAGAGAGAGAGCCTTAAAATTGACACCACATGGCCATTTCTTATCCTAGGGCCTAGTAAATAGGTCTTTCATGCTGGGTCAGTTGCCCTGGCAACAAACATGCAGGAAATATCCCAGATAACTAGAATAGTGGCAAAAACATATGTTTTGGATAAAACATTTCCCCCCTCCACAGCTCTCTCCATTCCACCGCGCGGCACAAGCGTCTCTTTCACAGCAGACACCTTCTCTGTGCCAGCCAGGGGCCAGGGGCCAGCTCGGGAGATCAGCACCATGTCCCTCCACAGGGGAACAGGCAAGAGGCATTCCCTCTGGGCTTTCGACAGCCCCGTCCTGCTGCTAAGTGAAGATCCCATGGGGCCAGTAACAAGCATCTCTGTTACCAGAGAATGGACTTGGAGAAGGAGGGGAGGGGACCTGGTAGCCATTGGTCCTTTCCCGTGTGGGGAAGGGAGCTTCTTGGTGACTGCCCTGCTTTGAGTTGTGGGAGATTTGGGTTCAAGTCCAGAGTTGGCTCCAGATTTGCTGTGTGATTGTAGGTTACCTCCTCTCTATCTGCCTTATTTCTCCACTAGTAAAATGGGGACAATGATCTTTCCTCAGCCTGTTTAAACTGGATGCTCTTTAGAGCAGGGACTGCTTCCTGCTGTGATTCTGTGCACAACCTAGCACACCAGGACTCTTGTCTCGGTTGGGGCCTCAAGGTATAACAACAGCAGTAATAATAATAATTAATAATTTCCCAGGGTGACTAGTAGGGAGGGGTTTAGCTCAGATGCTTTTCCCAGTTGCTAAAAGCTGAACATGTGGGACCTGTCCTTCCAGAATACTGAAAGGAGCTGGGTGAATAATGGGAAAACAGATGGCTATGTTGAGTTTGCAAACCCAGTCACTCTGCTCTATGTGAAATGTTCCCAAATCCCAAAAGAAAGCGACCCTCAATGAGTATTTGGTTGATTATTCACGCTGGGCCAGGCCTTGTTCATTATCTGCCACTCAGCCTCCAGTCTGAAGATCAGCCAGAGAGCAGAAAGAAACCAGGGGACGTAAGCAACCAATAACTCCACACCAACAGCAAGTGCTTTAAATGGCCAGTTTGCACACAGTTTGTGGGCTGAAATGTATTTGGAAAGCTTTGTGTGAGCCCTTGTGATTGATGATGCATGAAGAACCAGCACTGGACTGGTTTGTAATGAATATTGCATTGAGTCTGCAATGAATACAGACCACAGTCACTAGCTGGCCCAGCTTAAGTGCTGATACTTGCTGTGCAGCACTGAGGACCCTCTGCTCACACTGAGATCTCCAGCAATCAGTGCAGCATTGCAAGCCCCAGAGAACAGGTTCACCCCCTTGGCCCAACTGAGTATTTTCTGCATCCGGCTGGGCTGAAAACACTATATGGGGAACTTATCCTGGACAGTTTCCTTATCAGGTCCCAACAGGGCCGTCCCTGAGGTCCGAGCTGGGGACAAATAAGTAACTGAAAACTTACACACATGCAATTGCGTAAATCTCAAGAAAAGTTGGTGTCTGCTTGGAGCTAAAAGATACTCTGGTGACAAGGATGGGATAGCTAGGTATGTCTAGGCATGGCTGTCTGCCCTTCTCTAATGTACCAAAAAAATCTTTCTTATAGCCAGCAAGGCCCAGCTTACATGCAAGTGAAGGTGTTTTTAGAGTCCCTTCTTTTTTGCATGTGCTGTCTTATCCTAGAGATGGGGCAGCCTCAAGGCAGCTGCAGTTAGGGCCTGACCAGAACGAGTCATGAGCATTTGTGGATGACAAGATTCCTGTACATGTTGATGAATGTCACCCTCCTCCCCCTGATGATTTGTGGCTCCCCCTGGGCAGAGAGGAGACTGGTTCCCTTTCTCCACAGGAACAGAATTTACAAGGTAGCTTCAGAGATGTTCCTGGGGGTTCCACCATGCCTGACCCAAGACAGTGATTCTGATCTTATCATGTGGAAGAGTCAAATGGGAATGAATAAATAATGGTAAAAAAGAGAGGGGCGTGGCTGGGCTAAGATCTCTGAGATCTGCTTCTCCTGGCACTCCTCTTCACTTTTGGCTCACAGACCCCAGTTTCCAACACTACTCTGGTCAAGCATAGCCTGGGGATAAAACACCATAGATGCCCTAGCATTTCTACCTGTCATAATCATGCAAGCCAAACTCACTGGAATAATGACCCAGGTTCAGCCCCGGGTCTGGTTCCACACAGCTCCAGGTAAGAAAAGAGAGGCAAGAACAGAACCAAGTTACCTCTCCGTCCATATGCCTGTACCCACTGTAATAACTTGAACTTGCATAGTCCTTTGCAGGGATGGATTGCAAAGTTTCTCACAAACATCAATGCTCTCAGGCCCCCCTTGAATTTCATTCATTACCCCCATTTTGCAGATGAGTACACTGAGGAATAGAAGGGGAAGTGATTCACCCAAGAATATGCAGTATGGAAGACAAATGCCCTGGCACCAAGCCACACGCAGTAAACACACAGTCCCTCTGCTTTATCGTTCCTGAAGGCAAAGAGCTCCCTCCCATCAAGGCAACAGGTTCCTCCTCTGGTTGCTGGAGCTGGGTTCCATTTATACATCTGGCTCAAGTCCATTGGTTTCTCTTTTCTGATAGGAAATAAACAAGAAAGAAAAAATCAAACAACTTGACTAAGTGCTTTATTCCCCACTCACTTAGAGAAACTCAGACCAAAATGGGTTTTTTGTCTGGCTCTTATTTTCAATAGTCTGCAATAAATTGACCAGCAGAGTTCTCTGATATGCTGGAAAGAATGTGGAAAAAAATAGTATTTTATAGATCTTCTTCCTGGATCTGACATTCTGCTTTGAGACATGTAGAGATTTAAAAATGCTGGCAAATAATGGCAATCAGTGTATGGAAAAGAAATAACCTGCTGGTTGAGTAGGGATGGGTTGGGAAAGTCTTGTCTTGAAAGAACGGTGGGTTACCAATGTAACCATCCTTCTTCAAGATGCGCTGCTCACATACATTCAGTTACAGGTGTCTGTGTGCCACAGCACACGGTAATCCAGAAGGTCTTTTAGCCCTAGCCTGTCAGGTAAGGGTCAGTAGCCTACACCCCCTCCATGCCACAACCACGGCTATATATGTGACCCTGACCCTGACCTTCCCAGTCCCTTCTTTTAGCCAACTCCAAATAGTGGGGACGGTGGGAGGGATCTGAATGTATGTGAGTAGCCCACCTCGATGAAGGACGGTTACCACGGTAACCCACCATTCTTCTTCGAGTGCTGCTCACATCATTCAGTTACAGGTGACTGCTAGCCATACTCAGGATGATGGGCAGCATTCCAGCTTACCCACATTGAGTACACCTCTGCCCAACTCGGCATCCTCTCTTGCCTGTTGGACGATAGCGTAGTGCATCACGAAAGTATGCACTGATGACCATGTGGCTGCCTTGCAGAGCTCCTGGATTGGGACCTGCTCCAGGAAGGCCATAGAAGAAGCCTGGGCTCTAGTTGAGTGGGCCCGGGCTCTCCCCAGGAGGGTTGTACCTGACCTTCTGTAGCAGTCTTTAATACAGTTCACTATCCATCTGGAAATACACAGTGTAGTCACTGGTTTTCCTCTCTGCGATCGTGACAAAACAGTTGAGAGGACTTGCAGAATGGGCGCATATGCTCAATATATGTCAAGAGTGCTCATCTGACATCCAGGGTGTGCCACTTTCTTTGGTTTTCTGTGACCTGAGGATCCGGAAAAAATACCAGGAGGCAAATGTCCTGGTTCAGGTGAAACGATGAGACCACCTTCAGGAGAAATGACAGGTGCAGGCGTAACAGCACCTCGTCTGCAAAGAACCTTGTATATGGGGTTTCTGAGGAGAGGGCTCTGAGCTCTGAGACCCATCTCACAGATGTTATAGCCACCAGAAAGGCTACTTTCCATGAGAGGACTAGAAGAGTACACGAGTGCAAAGGTTCATATGGGGGCTTTGTCAGATGTTGGAGCACTATGGTTGAGTCCCACTGAGGAGTGGGGGCTCTAGGTTGTGGGTATATCCTGTCAGTACCCTTCAGGAAACAAGTGGTGGTTGGGTGGGAGAAGACTGGTGCCTCTTCCACTTTCTTATGAAGGGCTGAGATTGCTGTGAACTTGGAGGGAGGAAGTTGATAGGCCTCTGTCTGTGAGGGTTAGGAGGTAGGCCAGTATCGATTGGATGGGGGCCGACTCTGGTGACACCCCTGTTTCCTTGGACCAAAAGGAAAGCTGTCTCCATTTAGCTGTGTAGGTGGCCCTAGTGGAGGGTCTCCTTAACTCTGTCTGAGCAAAGTCTCTCAGAGTCATTTGGCCATGTAGTCTCCGTGTCATTAGGTGAAGCAGTCTCAGGTTCGGGTGCCATAGTATGCCCGAGTTCTGCGTTAACAGGTCCCCTCTGAGAGGAAGGCGAAATGGGGCATCTATTGATAAGTCTCGCAGGATTGAGAAACCAGTGTTGTCTGGGCCATTCTGGAGCTATCAGCATCATGTTCTCTCCATCCCTCTTTATCTTTAAAAGTACGCAGTAAATGAGGGGGATCGGAGGGAAAGCGTACATCAGTGGCCCCCCCATGGAATCAGAAGGGCATCTGCGATTGAGCCCTTTCCCCATCCTCTGAGGGAACAGATTTGTCAACACTTCTGATTCTGACATGTCGCAAACTGGTCCATGTGAGGCACGCCCCACTGGCTGATGATTTGAGACATCACCCCATGTGCAACAACCATTGGTGGTGTGACAGGAAGATTCTGCTCAGTGAGTCTGCTGCACTGTTCTCCATCCCTGGCAAGTGGGCTGCTATTGGGGTGAAGTTGTGTTTCAGAGTTCCCAAGGGCTGGTGGCTTCCATGCAGAGGGCCGGAGAGCTCACCTCTCCCCCACCAGTTTGTGTAAAACAAGGTGGTTATGTTTTCTGTCAGGACCTGGACTGTCTTCCCTTTTATCAGGTCCAGAAAAACCTGGCAAGCTAGATGAATGGCTCTGAGTTCTTTCACATTTATGTGATGGGGTCTGTCTATGGGGGCCCACTTCCCTTGGGTTGACAGTCCCCCTGAGACATGTGCCCCCCAACCTGCGTCTGATGCATCTGTGATCAGAGTCACCGTGGGATTTGAGGTCTTGAAGGGGATTCTGCCCCTGCAAAGAGTGGGATCTGCCGTATTTCGAGAGTTTCTAAGACCTCGCGGGGAACTGACAGTACTCTGTTCAACAGGTGTCTCTGGGGATGGAAGGCTGAGGCTACCCAGAACTGGAAGGGTCTCATTCCCAGACGGGCTGTTCTTATCACTGAGGTTGAGGCCTCCATGTGGCCCAATAACTGCAGATGCCATTTGGCTGTGGTAACTGGGATCCTGTGAAGTTCAGAGATGATGGACCACATGGACTGAAATCTTGATGGAGAAGTGAAGCCTTGCCCTTCTTTGAGTCCGGAAGGGCTCCAAGGAATTCTATTTTGCAAGTTGGAATGGGGTTTGATTACCCCTTGTTTATGCAAAGCCCCAGGCGATCACACAGCTTTTTTACCATGTTGATGCTGTGGCAGACTTGGTGCTTGGACCTTCCTTTTATTAACCAATCATTGAGGTACGGGTAAATCTTTATGCCCTGCGTCCACAGATGTGCCAGCACTGCCACCGTATGTTTTGTGAAAACCCTGGGGGCTATGGCGAGCCTAAACAGGAGGGACGCAAGTTGATAGTGATTCCCTCCCACTACAAACCTGAGGAACCTTCTGTGTTTTGGCCTTATCACTATGTAAAAATCAGTGTCCTTTAAGTTGAGGGCCGTGAACCAATCCCCTTGATCTAGAGAAGGGATGATTTGGGAAAGGGAAACCGTATGGAATTTTATTTTCCTTAGATGCTTGTTCGGTGCCCTGAGGTCCAAGATGAGTCTCAGATCATCATTTGGTTTGGGAACTAGGAAGTAACAGGACTAGAACCCTTTCCCTCATTGACCCCTTGTGACCCTTTCTATGGCCCCTAGAGAAAATAATTTTTTGCATTCCCTTTGTAGGAGAAGGTCTAGCTCTGGATCCCCTGAGACATGAATGAGGGGGTGGGTTCCTGTCTTGGGGTATGGATTTGAACTTAATTGAGTATCCTTTGGATATCGTGTCCAATATCCAGTGGTCAGTTGTGATTCTGGCCCACTGAGGTAGAAAACGTGCCAGACAGTTGTTGAATAATAGGGGCTGAGCAGGGGAACAAGGGCCATCTAGCTGTTTGTCAAAAACACTGTTTTTGGCTCACCATTTGGGAGCTGCTGTTCCCCTGGAGGTTTGTCTGGGATGAGGATTGGGTTTTTGAACTCTTACCCACCTGGTTCCTTTCTGCCTCCAGGCCTCCATAGGTATGCTGAGGCTGCTGGTAAGACCTCTGCCACGACCCCTGTGCTTGATTTTGTTGCTGCAGCTGCTGGGATTGTTGTTGAGGCTACTGAGGCCTGAAGGAGCATCCAGGGGTTCAAGTAAGGGGTAACACACTGGAATGCAGTTTTGGGACCCCCTATTTTTAGGCTGGCAGTGTTCTGGGGCCCTTAAAAACAGAGGAACACAGAGGAACACTGTGTTCCTGGGCCCTCCTAAAAATAGCATGAGCAGCAGGAACACAGAGTTCCGGTGGCTCCACCTTAAATGCTGTTCCACCTTAAGCCCAGCCAGCAGAGAACTGCGGCAGGTTGGGAGTGTGTGAATCTCCCCCCTGCAGGGTGGAGCAGCCTGTGGCCGGTCAGGCAGCCTGCAAACAGCCCAGATAAGGGCTTTTGTGGGGGGCTGCTGAGGGTTTTGTGTGTGTCTGTGTCTGTGTCATTGGGTGGCTATGTCTGGGGGTGGCTGTGTGTGTGTGTGTGTCTGTGTCTGGGGGTGGCTGTGTGCGTGTGTCTCTATCTGTGTCTGTGTGTCTGTCTGGGGGTGGCTGTGTGTGTGTGTGTCTGTCTGTCTGTCTGTGTCTGGGGGTGTCTGTGTGTGCGTGTGTGTGTTGGTGGAGGGGTGGCTGTGTATGTGTGTCTGGGGGTGGGTATTGGGGCAAGGGGTGGGCTCTGGGGATGGGTTTTTGGGGGCCCATCCATGTTGGAGGGGGGCCCACCCATGCGGGAGGGTTCTGGGGCTCACCAAATTATACTTTATCCCCTGGGAATGTCTAACTTCCTGTGGCACATACATGCCCATGAATTTGAGGGTGGCCTTAGAATCCTTCATCCTGTGCAGTTTAGAATCAGTAGACTCTGTAAACAGGGTTGGAGCTTCAAAAGGAAAGTCCTGAATGATTTCTTGCATTTTCTGTGACAAATCAGAGTTCTGTAACCAGGCTGACTGGCATATAGACACTGCTGAGGCTATGTTGCATGAAGCAGTGTCAGATGTGTCCCACGACGCCATTAACATGTTGTGGGTGACCAATAACCCTTCCTCAACCAGTGTTTCAAAATCTGAGGTGTTCCCTGGGAATCTAATCGTGAACCCTTTCTAGTGCCCCCCATATGTTGAAAGCATACCTCCCCATTAGTGTGTGGTGATTTGCTATACGGAGCTGTAAAGCTGAGGTGGAATAAACCTTCCTACCGAAAAGGTCAAGTTTCTTCACCTCTTTACTTTTGGGGGCGGATCTAGATTGGCCCTGTGTCTCCCTGTGGTTAACTGCATCCACCAGCAGGCAACACAGTGTAGGGTGGTAGAAGAGGAAGGAAAATTTATCAGCAGGAACATGGTACCTCCAGTCTGCAACTCTGGCTATGGGGGAGATGGAGGAGAGGGTTTCAAACTTTGGAGATTTTGATTTTTACGGAGTCCCACTGAGGTTCTAGACACATTTTGCATGAAAATCTTTTTAAAAACACCCAGTCTCCTGGTTTGAACTGATGCACTGGACAGTCCAGTGGTAGCAGTTGAGCGTCCTGGCAGAGTGGAGTCAAGGTTGCCAGAGATTTCTGGAGTTGAATAACATATTCTGTTAATAATTCATTTCCCCCCATTAAAGATGTATGTGCTGGGGAACATACACCAGGTATTAAAAAGGGGCGACCAAACAAAATCTCAAAGGGTGTAAGACCTGTATTAGTAGTAGGCAAATTGCATAAGTGCAGTAGAGCCAAAGGTAAGGCTAGGACCTAATTAAGTTCTGTATCCTCCAGCACCTTAGCAAGCTGTAATTTTAACCTGCCATTACAGCACTCCACCAGTCCAGAAGACTGGGGGTGGTATGGCACATGTAGCTTCTGTGTTATTTCCAATGCTTTATATAAAGAAGAAAGTACTTACTGGATCGGTTTCTTTTACCTGCTGTGTTGGGCTAAGTGAATGGATTTGTACCTCTGTTTGGAAGAGCGACGGAGACTGAGGTGACAAAAACTGAGACGGCGGAGCTGTAGGTGGTGCCCCTGCAGGTAGTTGTTCCACCAGTGGCGGAGCAAAAGGGGGAATCCATTCAGCCTCATCCCTTGGAACATAAGCTGGTGGGGTAGAAAAACTTACAGCCAGACAAACATTAGATACTGGCAGAGCCAGAACAGGTTTAGCCGAGCTTAGCTTTGTGTCTAAAGTCTTAATAGTGGACTTAAGGGATTGTATTTTACTTTTAGTGGCACGTTTACAAGCTTCATTGTACCATAAGTACCAATAACCCATTTATTCCGATTTTTTTATGTTTAACAATTTATGTAAATATTGTAGAATATCCTTATTAAAGGATCCCTCCATAGGCCACTGAAGCATTAAGCTGTCCTTGGTGAAAATGGGCCATTCTTTTGTACATAGTAATCTTAAGTGCCTTTTTGGTAAACCCCGAGATCCTAGCAGTTTCTTCCAATGTTTCAGCATATATCCCAAAGGGCTTCCTGGATCTGGATTAGACTGTTTGGCCCCTGGCCTTTCATAAAAATGCTTTGCCCAAGGACTCAAACCTTAGGACCTTCTTATCCTCCTTCCTATAATGGAAGGCTGCAGGCCTCAGTTAAAAAAAAAAACTAGGCTCTGCCTTTAGGATATCACAAGCCTCACTCCTCTGGAGATCTTGGCTATTTCAGTTGAGGGACTCGAACGCTCCTACCCAGGGACTCGAACCCCAGAGTTTTAAAAGGATCTGAGGCCAACCAGCATAGCCCAAGACACAGGGTTAAAGCACATGTAACATAACTTGTTTATCAATTCTCACCAAGGAGGGCTACCTCTTTACTTATTTGGTTCTCTAGGAGTCGGTTAATGGCAATTATGCAAAGCCAAAAGAATAAAGCAACACACAAAACAATAATTGCTAAACTTATCATTAACATCACAACAAGATAAAAAAAGGTTTCCACAATCCATGTGCAAAAGATAGATGCGCTACCCAAGACTTTCAAGCGTGAACTACAAAGGGTCTGGCTCGTGGCCGCCAGAACAAGCCTGACGCTAGGGTACCCTTTTTAAATTGTGAGAGAAGGTTAGAGACAACACAAAGCCAGACTACACAGATTTAATTACACACACACAGACATACTTCTCAACAACATCATAAGATAAACAATAAACTTAACCAAGCTTGACCACTAAAAATAGACACTCCTTACCTCTCCACCCAGGGATCCAGATAGATGGGGAAAGGCAATATAAGGGAAATTACCCTGTTGCCGGCCACTGCATTTCCCTTCCCAGCTCAACGCTCTTGAGTGGTGAAACCTAGAGTCCCATCTGGGGTGCCAAAATTGTCATTGGAGTAAATCTTTTGGGTGTCTAGGTGAGTCAGTTAGGATCAGACACTAGGATATAGCGGTCAAGCAGCTGTTTATTCTTGTACAAGAAGAAAAAGGTTACAGAACCCCTTAGGAATCAGTAAGCTTCCCAACCCCCTTAGATATCACACAAGCTTTTATACAGTGTAACAAACATCTTACTTCATATTGAACCGTTATACATGTGACTATCGATGCAGGAAGACTTCTTACACGTTATCCTTTTATTGTTATACCTTATAATTGTTTTTCATTTTTTTGTTCCTTATTTTCTAAACCGTTAGTTTCAGTAAACTTTCACTGTGCACTATGCTTTACTTCCTCTTTTTTACATGCTTGCCAGTGCTAACCCCATTTTGGATTTTAACTTTGGCATAAAATTTCTAAGATAGGGCTTCAGAGATAATATGATAAAAAAAATGCAAATTTCCACAACAGACTGCATCCTCCAAGTCAAATAGGGGGTTGAACTGTTCCTTTACGACCCCCAGGTCCAAGTTCAAATTTGCTGCCATGCATCTAAGCAAATCCTGTTGTGCACAAGGGTCATTCCTGTATAAAAGAGGTCGTTGGTAGGTTGCTTAACGTGGAGAAGAGGAAAAAGGAATTCACGATCTTCGGTACTGCTCGGTGCCGGAGTCATGTTCTTCGTCCGAGTCGTTCAAGGAGCAAGGAGTCCTAGTAAATGATGGTGTTGAGGGTTGCAATGATGCAGGCTCATCCTCTGAAGGGCAGTTGAGCCACCTGCTAGACCATTCTTGGAAAGATCTCGGGGTGGAGTCACAGTGAGCCTTGGAGTGTCCTTTTTCCTTCTGGGAGCCCCCCTTGGTATAAGAGCCACTCGGGAGCCTGCTCCGGGTTCCCCCCGGTGCCGATTGGGTCAATGAGGGGGACGGTGCTGTAGGTGTGCACACTTGGGTACCGATGGGTGAGTTGCTTCAGAGTCAAGGAGTTGGGGAGCATTTACAGTGCCTCTTACCAGCAGGCTTCTCCCCTGTCAGAGTCAGTTCCAGGGATGATGGAGATTGACAGTGCCGATGAAGCTGAAGATGATCTTGCTCTTTGTGACCCCTGAGAACATGGCACTGATGGTTCCCGTGCCAATATGGGCAATGAGAGGTAACCATTGGCTGACTCCTGCTCTGGTCCTGGGGCAGTGCCAGTTTCTGGTACCAGGGAAGAGTCTGCTGTCGGCTCTGAGGTCAGTGCCACCTCTGCTGTAGAGGACCACTCCTTGGCTGAGATGGACGGCTTCCCTTTTGACTTTACTGACCTATGCAGTGCCAGGGATGTCAGTTCCAAAAGGGCTGTTGCCACTGCAAATGCCTCTGGTGTTGAGGGGATGGGGATGTGCACCAGATCCTTTCCCCGAGGTGGAGTAGCTGGAGGCGAGGTGGCATGGTGCCGAGATGGTGCCAAGTCAGAGGCCCATCGTGGCTTTCTAGTAATGGCTGGAGAGTGGCTCCAGGTCTTTTCTGGTGCCGATCTGGCATGCAGTACTGGCAAGTCCTTAGGCTTTGTGGGCATACCCAGAGCCGGTAGCACTGCCCAATCCTTGGGGACATTCTGGAGCCTCCGCTCCCTATCCTTATGAGTTCTTCTCTTGTACAACTTGCATATGGGACATTTGTCCGCCAGATGTGACTCACCCCAACACAAGAGGCATCTCTCATGGGGGTCGTCAATCAGAAATGCCTTGTAGAAAACCACACAGGGTTTGCATCCCGGCATTATCTTTACGCACGACAACCTAGAGATTAACTGAGACAGGCACTTGCTTAATCGCAAGGGTGGGCTGTTCCAGTATCATCGCTGAGGGCGGAAAGAAGGAATTGGGAGGGGCAGGGGCAGGGGCACATATATAGCCATGGTTGCAGCATGCAGGGGGTGTTGGCCTCTGACCCTGACCTGACAGGCTAGGGCTAAAAGACTTTCTGGATTAACGTGCACTGTGGCATGTAGACACCTGTAACTGAATGATGTGAGCAGTTCTCAAAGAACTTACTTTTGCCATGGCTACAGAAAAACACACACACACACACAAAAGCAGATCATCTGTTCAGGAACTTCCCCCTTTTTCTGTTTGTGATTTGTCTGCAAGTGCCTTACAGCTCTTTCATGTTTATTCATGATTTGAAAATAATTCTTGATCTATAGCTCGCAGGTGGGCAATTTTCTGAGAGCACTGAATAGCTCAAATCTGAACTGAGTTAGTTTTGAATGGGGGAATGTCATGGGAATATTGTGTTTCTGTTCCCACACTGGAAGAGCCTAAATTGAACTGGTTGGGAACTTTCAGATGGAAAATGCCCTGCTCAAAAAATTGCATTTTCCCACACAATTTTCCTAAAAATTCCATTTTTTGTCAGAAAAATCAAAGTGAGATCTACCCAGCTGCCTGCCAACCTGAAAGGTTTTTGCCAATGTCACTTCCTGCCTATAGGCATAAAGAATTTTGCAGTAATTTGCATGCACTTTGCATTGGTGCAATGACGACACAGCATGCAGGATAGTGGAGATTCCAACGTCCAAACGAGCTATTGTCCAGAACTTAAGGTGGCTGGTTCAGAGTAGGCAGCATTGTATCTAAATCTCAGAGGGGACAGAAAGGAAAGTAAAAAAAATGGAAAGGACTCAGTGCATAAAGCATGGTCACAATGTGAATGATTTGCAGTTGTTTTTCTCTCTCTGAATCTCCAGTATTTCACTCTTTGTCTATTGGTTGCCTAGCTCATATGGTATCATTTCTCTATCTACTCTGACTGGGCACTTGATTATTAAGAAGCAAATCAAAGAGGGCCACCTAGACCCTCCTGGGGGAACCTTTCCACAAACATGAGATTTTGCTGTCCACAGACATTCTGGAGAACAAAACATCCCTGTTGTGAATGTTTAGGTATAGGACTCAGAATTCTATGGGAGGAAATGGTGGGAATATTCTCTATGTGCCATTTACTTGATTCTAGTCAGGACAGAGGCAAGTTCTGATTTCACTTATACTGGCAGACTTCCAGAGCAACTTCATTGACTTGAACATACTCTGGTGTAAATGAAATCAGAATCTGTTTCAAACACTTGGCCTTTCAAGAACTTTCCTTGGTCATTAAATAGGAAATTTCAATTCATTGTAGATTATTTACAAGATCAAGCAATATCCTGAAGTGAAGGAATCGTATCTTTTGGTTCACAGGTCATTGGAGATTAGAACAGTCTCACTATTGTGTCGTGTTTCAAAATAACTGTTTATGTGGGATTTCGAAACAGGAATACCAAACTGTGATCAAACTAAGTCTCCTCACAGCCCCTTTCCAGGAGAATGTTAGTAACGTTAATGGTTTTCTCTATCATCAGAATGTCTCAATGTATTTCATGCCTTATGCTCTGAGTTTCAGAAGAGTGAAAATGCTCCATCTCCCTGATGAGGGAAAGAGGTGTTCCCTTTATATGTCTTTACAACATTGAGCCCAGTGTGAGCTTGTGGTTAAAGCAGAGGATTGGTGGTGAGGACTTCTGGCTTCTCTTTGACTGACATTAACTTGCTTTCTGATCTTCTTTCTTTGTGCAGTGAGGATAATGCTATTGACCTGCCTCCATAGGGTTATGAGGTTTAATGCTGTGAGATCCTTGGGTGGAAATTGCTGCCATTGTGTAAAGAGTTAGTACATTCACATATTATGATTTATATCCAAATACCTTAGAGGCTGGAAACAGTGATGGCTGTGCCAGAGGAGAGATGCTATTGTGGCCTGCTTTGGGGGTGGTGCGATGAGTGCCAGGTACATTGAGACAAGTCAAGCAAGCAGAGCATCTGCTTAGATGGTCTTAGATGAAAGGAGAACTCGAATCATTAGGGTCTCAGCCAACCCTACTGCTGCCAGTGCTACTCTGACATCAGTGGCCAAACCCAACACGTGCAAGAGGAATGTCCACCTGCAGCTAATGGCCATCTGATGGTAATAAAGCTCTGGGCCTCTCTCTGATCCCAGGCACGTTCAACAGCTCTTTGATCATGCAGTAATGGGCAGAGCTTTCTGGCAGGAGATGCAGCCCTTTGAGTCCAATTAAATAAGGTTTTGATTTGTAAGTTCTTACATTCCTCAAAAATTGTGCCCTCACTGCACTGTCCAGGGGCTGGGATACTGGAGATCGGGGGTGGCCTTGGAAATTGGTGAGGCAAGCACTTAAAGACTTTTGATGTCACGTATACCAGCGTGAAGCTAGAGTCACACTCCATTAAAGGCACTGCCAGCTTCCCCCTCAGCTCTCTGCTCCCATCTCTTTCCAGAACTCGCTCCCACAGAACCAACGTGTCTCCTCATCTCCTTCTAGCACATGCATTCCCCCTAACTATCTCCACCTAGCTCTTCCTTCTGAGTCCAACCCCCATAGGGGCTATTCCCTCTGACCTGCTGCCTTCAATACCAGGCCTCTTGCCCTGAACTGATGGCTGTTCTAGCACAGAAAGGCAGCTGAGCCACTGCCCTTTGCTAGCCCTATGTGCTGACATAGGAGAGCCTGGGCCAAGGCTAAGACCAGGAGTGGCCAGACTTATGGAACTCAAGAGCCACACAAGTTGATTATTAAACCTTCAAGAGCCACACTGAGGCATATAGCTATATTTTACCTACTCCAAAATTACTAAATTTAAAATTCATTGCATGCTTTAATTTTACCTTAAAAAGAGGGCAAATATTGATCCTACTAATGTCAGATTCTAACAATTACTTAAGGTTACCATGAAAACTAGGCCTACCTATACAGTAAAAGCTTCACTTCTCCCTGCAGGACCGACCATGCCACAGCTTCTCTCCGCACTCTCCAACCATGCTGCACTTCTCCACACCATCCCCGAGGCCTCAACGATGCTGCCGCTTCCCCACTGTCTCTGACCATGCCACACTTCTCCCCACTGTGCTCTTCTGCAAGCTGCACTTTTTCTTTGAAGAGCTGCATGCAGCTTGTGAGCTGCAGTTTGGCCACACCTGACTAAGACTACACTGAGACTCTCAGTTGAGGGCTGGGTGCATGGTCTGGAAACAATCAGGGTTTAAAGTATAATCTGGTGGGCCCTAGAACCCTCCTGTTTGGGTGGGCCCCCTTTCTGCACAGATGGGGCCCCCGCACATGGGT
The DNA here is from genome assembly GCA_007922195.1 of Podocnemis expansa. Taxonomy (NCBI): domain Eukaryota; kingdom Metazoa; phylum Chordata; order Testudines; family Podocnemididae; genus Podocnemis; species Podocnemis expansa. Next base: position 11,030,296 of record ML682025.1, read on the forward strand.
GCCCCCCTGCATATCCGGGCCTACCCTCCCACACCCCAGCTCCTGCCCCCCAGGGGTTAAAGTATAATGTGGGGGACCCTGGAACCCTCCTAAATTGGCGGGCCTAACTTGTGCTGGTGTGGGACCACCCGCACCAGCCCAGTCCTGCTCCCCCACTCTCCTGGTCACCACCCCTGCCCTCCCTGCTCTTCCATCACACCCCCAGCTGGGCCGATCCTGGCCCCCTGCTCTCCCATCACCCCCCTAGCCAGGCTGATCTTGCCCTGTCCCCAATCACCCCCCCCAGGCCCCTTACCTGGCCACCAGAGCAGCACAGCCTGGCCACTGGCTGCTCCTCGGGCTGGAGGATGTTCTCACTGAGCATGCACAGAGGCTCTGTGCATGCTCAGTGAGAGTTTCCTCTAAGCGGAAGTTTTAAAAGCTCCCAGCTTGGAGCAGCTCTGAGCCGGCTGGAAGACTCTGTCTTCCGGCCCGCTAGGGACTGCAGCTGGTGGCTGTGCACAGCCAGCAGTATTGCATTCTACTTTTAGGGGGCCTGAGAACACAGCATTCCAGGGCATTCGTCTACTTTTTAGGGGGCCTGGAATGCTAGCACCCTAAAAATAGGGGGCACCGGAATGGCATTCTGGGGCATTCCCCCTTACTTTAACCCCTGGAAATGAGTCTGTGCCTGATCCCCCTTGAGTCAGTGGTAAAACTCCCATTTACTTCAATGGCGCAGGATCAGCCCTATGGCCCATAACCTCCTGAGGGATGGCCTGGACACTTGGTGCCCCTAGAGGCCAGCTATGGGGCAGACAATCTCTCTCTTCAGGACTGCTTAGACTCCATGCTGCAAAACTGATGCTGAGGGGAGCAGAGGACAGCATTTGTGCCCTAAGACTTAGACTTTCAATGCCCTCATCTGCTGGGATGTTCTTTTATTTTTTTCTGTGTTTTTACCATTCTGTGCAATGTTCCAAGTGTCCTACCACTAGGGAAACAGAGCAGAAAATCATCTTCTCAGACCCCTTCTCTGATTCAGAATAAGAAGTAGAAATATCAAACTGTCTTAGGTTTATATAGCACGTCCCATCCTTGGAAATCCTGAATTACCTGGGAAACCAGACACATAGAAATCCTTTTCTCCATCCTTCGCTAAAATGCAGCTACTTCTGGGGTGAAACGTGGCTGCTGTTGAACAACAATGCTACCCAACCATTTCCTAAAGGAACTATATCAAAGTGTAAGGCAGGGTGTTGGAAAAGAAGTACTGAGCGGGGCTTTGGATGGGGCACTCCATCTAACAACCTGACTCTTCCAAAACATACCATAGAATATTTTACCTCTCATCTAGAAAGGTGCAGGAGTTATGCCAATAATGGGGTTAGCCCCATACTTTCCACAGCACTCTGTGCCCAGACAAGAAAGAGCACTGAAGCAACAGGGAGTGAATCAGAGATGAAAGTGCCCCCTTTTCAACCAATAACTCCCCTTTTTGCAGCATTTGTGTTGCCAAGTGTGTTTCCAGTAAAAAACTGAGACTGATGGAGCAAAAAAAGCCTCAGTGATTCTTCACAAGGAAAGGAACTTCCATCCTGCAGTTAATAGTTAGCTGCTCGTGCACCCTATGCTTTCTGCTATTTCTAATGGTAGTTTATTAGCCAGTGTTAAATTCTGCTATTCTGATTCCCCTTCTCCATTTGCCATCCCTGTGGCAAGTTGAGTTTTAGGTAGCACTGGACCTGCAACACAAAGCATCTCTTATTTGCTGAAGAACATGGAAATATGACCATAGATTTCCCTGTAAATCCCTTGGCTTATTTTGATCCAGGCTGGTCTCCCTTTCCAGGAGCAGGGCTGAGGCTTCTGAGAAAGGTCAGATGATCTTCCCATGACATCTTTATCTTCTGTTAGATCTGTGCTTGTTCTCTTTCACACCTGGCAGCTACTGTGTGTAACGTTGCTCCCTAGTGCATGGCCTACAGAAAAAATATGGGACCTACCGGTATGTCCTCCGAGTTGCTGAAGCATATTTGGAAGAGAGATATATGCACTCTCTGTGTGCATGGTTAAGGCGACTTTACTTCTGGTCTTTCTTAATGTTTCCTCCGATCCTGAAATAAAAGTAATTTTTGACTGAAATCACACAGTGGTTCTGTGCATATAGAAGAATACTAATCTCTGAACTCACATAGTGCAAGCTGGGGTTAGTTATTATCTGCCACTGGTGTTGCAGTAGTATCTGAAGACCACAATCAGGTTTGGTGCCTCACACAGACCCCAAAACAGCTTACAAATTGCAGTTGAAAAGAGAAAAAGCCTAGGCTCATGGAGCCCAAGAAACAATGCGTCTATCCAGGACCCACAGCCATATGACTCTTTTATCTGAAGCGTGTGGATTTGTGTAGATGCACTGGATATCACGATACTTTGCTGATGCCGCAGGCCCTTTACCAGGGTCACTGATGTGTCCTGCCAAGCAAAGACAGAATAAGCACCGCACCAGCAGAATGTGTGGATCCCAGCCCTGAAACTGAGTTGTATCAATGTATGGGATGGATGCTTGCTTTGGGGGGGAGGATTGCTAATGAGACCTTTGGGTTTGGGTTATGGAAACATTCCTCTCTTATTGTGAGAAATAGAGCAGCAACAGCAGGGCTGGCAGGTTCCTTGGAGAAAAGACTCTCTGAAGAGCTACACGTTTCCTGTAAATGCTGAAGACCTTAATGGGTGCTGTGACTCCAGTACCTTCAGATTGGGTGGGGCTAGTCGAAAATACCATGTACACTCCAAATACCTGAAGGGCAGTCCTTTAAGGAAGACTTCAATGTCATGTCAAAATGAATCTACTTGCTGTGGAACCTTTTATTACAATGAAAAGCAAATCACTATGTAACCCTTTGCTCCTGTGACTCCAAGAGTGTTTCCATTGGAATAGGTGCTACTCTAGGGGAGGATGGATGGTGGTATCTGAATTTATTTCTTAGAAGGATCATCAATATAATTTTAAAAAGAATAATGACTGCTCATTAGCAATTTGTTATCTTGATAGAGGAAGAAAACAGAGAGGTATGAGAATGGAGCTGTATGATTTTCATAGACTCATAGATTGTAAGGTCAGAAGGGGCCAGTATGATCATTTAGTCCAGGGGTCGGCAACTAGGGGTTAAAGTAAAAGGGAATGCCCCAGAATGTCATTCCAGGACCCCCTATTTTTAGGGAACCAGTGTTCCGGGCCCCCTAAAAATAGGGGAACGCCCTGGAATGCTGCATTCCGCCCTCCCAAAATAGGGGCACATGCTGGAACGCTGTATTCCAGGGCCTCCTAAAAATAGAACACAACACTACTGGCTGCGCACAGCCGGCAGCCACAGTCCCTAGCAGGCTGGAAGACAGAGTCTTCCACCAGCTGAGAGCTGCGCTGAGCTGGGAGCTTTAAAAGTCTTGCTCAGAGGAAGGTCTCACTGAGCACGCGCAGGGCATCTGCATGTGCTCAGGGAAAACTTCCTGTGGCCCGAGGAGCAGCTGGTGGCCAGGTTGCCCTGCTCGGGAGACCAGGTAAGGGGATGGGGGGGACGACTGGGGATAGGGCAGGATTGGGCCTGCTGGGGTTGGGGGGTGAGATTGGGCCTGTTGGGGGTGATGGGAGAGTGGGGGGCAGGATCGGCCCAGTTGAGGGGGGTGACCAGGAGAGCAAGGGGAGGGCAGGATTGGACTGGTATAGGTGGGGTCCCGCACCAGTGTAAGGGGGGCCTGTCAATTTAGGAGGGTTCCAGGGCCTCCCAAATTATGCTGTAACCCCTGGGGGGCAGGATCTGGGGTGTGAGAGGGTGGGACCGGAGGTGCGGGAAGGGGGCCCACCCCTGAGGGAATTGGGCCAGCTAGATTAGGAGGGTTCCAGGGCCCACCAAATTATGCTGTAACCCCTGGGGGGCAGGAGCTGGGGTGTGAGAGGGTGGGACCGGAGGCGCGGGAAGGGGGCCCACACCTGAGGGAATTGGGCCAACCAGATTAGGAGGGTTCCAGGACCCACCAAATTATACTTTAACTGCCTGTTGGCAACCCCCAGCACCTGTGCCAAAAATGGGACAGGGCTGAGCTCCTCTGCTGGCCTGCTTCTCCCGGCGCTCTGTGGCCAGGAGGCAAAAGCCATGTGCCACAGCAGCGCATTTCTGGTGGCTGCACTTGCCCACTGGGGCCAGCAGGGACAAAGAAGCCATGATACATGGCTCTCCTGGCCCCTGCTGATCCTCCCCTTGCCAGGCAGGGCTGGAGGGGAGTGGGGGGCGTCAGCCTGTCCACGTCTGGCTCTGACCCCAGAGCTGGAAACTGTCCACTGGCAGGGTCGAGAGCTGGTCCTGGCCAGGACCCTGAGGCTGCCCACTGGTGGAGGAGCTGAGAGAAGGGAGCCAGCGATAGCCAGGACCCTGAGGCTGCCTGCTGGCCAGGGGGGAGCCAAAGTTGTCCCCAAACCAGCAGTCTGGCCCCACCCCCTTTTGGATCTGAACAGTGACCATAGCTGTGGGGTGGGGGGATGGCAATCCCTCATGGCTTTCATCCTTTCTTTTGAGGCATCTATTGCATCTCTGAAATCTACACATCTAATTTGAGGTCACCTACATGGAAAATTTAGAGGGTGATCCCACATGCCATACTCCTGTCTCAAAGCAGGAAGTATGTCAAGTCTCTAAAATCACATGTAGTAGCCTTGAGTGTGTGTGAGAGAGCTCCTTGCAAATTGAGGGGTGGGCGTGTGATTGGGTGGAGAAATGAGATGGAAGTGCTGAGACAGGGCAAGGAGAATAGAGCCAATGCCAGGCTGGAAAGAAAGGTCCTGGAAGATCCTGTCTGCTGCTGAGCCTGTCCAAGTCCCTCCAGGTCCTGCTCCCTTCTCCATTGCCAAATCCTAGGAACTGAAGCAGCCCCTCTGGGTTCTGCTTTCACCTCTGCACTCCATCTGCTCCCTGCATCTGCATGAGTTTCCATGAACACACAATTGTCCACAATAGTGTGATTGAAGGGGTGTTAGCCCTCTCTGCTTGGTCTGGTGACCCCTGGCAGTGTGCATAAGGCAGCAACACAATGGGGCCGTCCACTCCCACCTTCAAATTAGGACCTTGTTATAACTTCTCCTTCCAGCAGATACATCCCTGAGTTGGATTTTATTCTGTTATTTAAGCTTTCTAATTGTAGAAAAAAAACCATACTTTGTAACACAGGCTCCTACTAGTTTTCTCCTCTTTTTAATTATCAGTCAAAAAATCTCTGGCATTTTTATTAAAATCTACAAGTTATAACCTTTGTTGCAAGCAAGGGAATTCTCAATCCATTGTAAAAAGAGGAAAGTATTAATTTGTAAAAATAACTGCAATCCCCATAGCCCAGAAATGGTGAAATAAGTGGGTATTCATAGTTTTTTCTTTTCTTCATTGGGTCTAGTGATAAAAAAACACAAAGGTTACTTGCCAGTGACCTCAGTCCTTTTCATATGAATGAGAGAAGCCCAAAGAGATACTGACTCAGAGAGGAGGCATAGAGGTTGTTTGAACAACAATTAGCACCTCACCGTTAGTCCTAATGACTCACCTTTGTTGCAATGCTGATCTACTGCCTTAAGCAACTTTCACCCAAGCCACTTTTGGCCGGCTCGCCCAGTTCCTGGCATGGGGGGGCAGCGGTGTGCCCCACAAGGTCCCCCAAAGCGCAGGGCCCTGGGTGGCTGCCCCTCTTGCCCTACCCTAGGGATGGCCCTGGCTGGAGACAGAATACTGGACTATGGATCTTGGGTCTGATTTAGTCTGGCAATTCTTGCGTGCTGTTTTGGTGCAAATAACAGTACAATGGTGGGTTCTACTTGGAGATTCTTCATAGAAATAAACAGGCTGAGGCTGTGATAGGTTTTTTCCATGTCAAAATTCACTCATCAGTCTCTCTGTTCTAGGGTAGTAAATATTCAGGGGGATGAATGGCTGCTGTTTATCTCCACAGACACAACAAAAGCCAAGGGAAAATTCCCTAACCCACCATCCTAGTCCAATCAGGCATTCCAGTTGTGGTATGAATCAGTCCCTGGATCTGCCATGTACAATTTCCAGACATTTCAAAATCTAGATTCACACTCTGAATTTTGGGACTGTCTCTAAAACCCACCCCAAACCAGCCAGCATGCTTTGATTCTGTAGCAATTGCAGTATCCTATGCTGCAAAGCCAGCCTGCCAAAGCAACACTTTTTTAGAGGGCATTATTTAGGGAGTGTGTATCTTTGGGTATAAAACACACTGTCAGACATATGCTGATGAAGACTAATTGCTGTCAGACACAGTAGGCGCCAAACACACAGGTGCCCTTCCCTGAAGGTATGTAGGAGTGTACATTGCTGTGAAATGTGTGTGTAAGTGCATATTTATTCACGGTTTGCATCTCAGTGGTCTGGTGCAAGTATGGGCAGGGATGGTGTCCACAGATCACCCGGAAGCTTAGACTTGGTCTCCCGGATCCAAGGATTCCTGCTTAACCCAGAGCTGGTGCCAGGCACTGCTCTCTTTAAAAAAAGCCTGCATGTCAGCTGATGCAAAACAACCCTTCCATTCCCAACCTGTCACCAAGCAAGTGTGGCTGGGAATTCTGGCCTGAGGAGAGAAGAATCCCAGCTCAGCTGCTTTTCCAGAGCCTGTGCCCAGTCAGCCTGGCAAAGTAGATTTTATGAACTCATTTTCTGTGATTATGGTCCATTTTTTCCAAACGTTTTCACCTGGATCCATTACCCTTGGTTTATTTATGACCCTAATTAAACCTTGGCTTGCAATTTCAGCTCAAGGCATACAACACTGGCCCTAGTGCATTCTGCAAGAGTCACTTGCTGGTGGTGCGATAAACATCCACATCCCAAACGGTTTTAGCTGGCTGAAATGCAACCTCCTATTTCAGAGTCCTAGCTATGGTAAACCACCAGGTACAGGCTTCAATCCAGCTCCCATGTGGCTGGAGGTTTTAGCCAGAAATGGCTAGGATTATCTTTGCTATTAGTTAATATTATTTGTATTACTGAATGCCTAAGCGTCAGAGTCAGGAATCCCCTTGGGCTAGGTACTGTGCAAACACAGAACACAATCCCCATCCCGAGCAGTTTCCTGGGGATGAATTTAGTATAAAAACCCAGGGGAAAAAAAGCTGAGCAATTTGCAGCAAATAATTATTATTCTTCATACTGCACCTAGATTTTGAAATCCACAAAGATTGGACACAGCAGATCTGGGGGCTGCCCAGCTCAGGGATCAGAGCCCCACACTGCTGGACACCTGAGGCAAGGGTTAAAGTATAATTTGGCCAGCCCCGGAACCATCCTAAATTTCTGGGCCCCACTCGCACAGGTCTGGACCCCCTTCCTGCAGGTCCAGGCCCCCTTCATCCATCCCAGCTATTGCTCCTCAAATACCTGTCCCCACCCAAGCTACTGCCCCCAAATGCCTGCCCCCTACCCAGCAACTGCCTCACACACACCTGCCCCCCACCCCAGCTACTGGTCCTCATACGCCTACCCCCCACCCCAGCTACTGCCCCCCAAACTCCTGCCTCACCACACCAGCTACTCTCTCCAGCCTCCTTCTCACTGCTGGTCCCCCAACCCCCTGTCATGCCACACCGTATTCCCCTGCTGCCCCGGGCCAGATCCCTCCCCCATGCACTTTCCCTGTCACGCTGGCTTGCCTGTCCCTGAAACCTTCCCAGGGTCCCCTTACCTGGCCACCATGTGAAGCAGCCCTGACCTGGGCTGAGGCTTCCTCTGGGAGCCTGGTTTGACTAAGCACGCTCGGGGGGGGGGGGGGGGGGTTAAAATCTCCCAACCTGATGCTGCTCCCTGCCCTGGCAGAATGCACTGAAACAGCATTCTGGGGCCTATTATTTTTTGGGGCTCAGTATTCAATAGGCGCCTAAAAATTCAAAATGGAGCTGGAATACTGCATACCAGTGCCCATTATTTTTAAAGGGTGGGCCCCAGAATGCAGCATTCCAGCTCCATTTTCTATTTTTAGGGGGCCTGGAATGCTGACCACCTAAAAATAGTGGTCCTCAGAACGCCATGCTGGTGTGTTCCAGCTTGCTTAAACCCCTGATCTCAGGGTAGTGGGCATTCATATGCAAACATGGACAAAGCACGCTCCTGTCAAGCTTGCACCAAACCATTTCAGATAGTGAACATGCTTGTAGTGCTCTGGTCCTGCCTGTGCATAATCTGCAAATTGAAAATGGGATCAGATTAATGACTAGTTTGCCTACCTCTGCAGCGGCTGCTCATTCACAAGCCATGCAGCCAGAATTATTCAGTGGAAGGTTTGGAAAATGAATGAATTGGCTACAACAATCAGAGACTCCTGGGAAACATGCAACCAGGCTAAGGGAGAATTAGGCTCAGAGGAAGCCTGAGGGGTGGCTAGGGCACTGAACTGGGATCCAGGAGATGTAAGCTCCATTCCTCATTCTGCCACTCAGGGAGATTGTCAGCAAGTCACTTATGCCTGGCTCCTCAACAGTATTTAAAGAGCTTTGAGGATCTGGGCCCTGCTGTCTCTTCATCTTGCTTCCCATCTGTAAAAGGCAGGTTTTCTTTCCCATGCCCTCCACATGTCTGGTAAGGTTTTGGGGGCAGGGACTGTCTCCTGTTGCCTGTGCAGTGCCTAGCATGATGGAGCCTGGACCTCAGCTAGGGTCTCCAGGAGAAACCTAATTTCTCTCTAGTGCATTAAATTACTGAGCTGTGACCCACCTCTCCTCGGCTCCAGGTGGTTTAGATGTGTTGCACCAGAGAGGTTCAGAGGGTTAGCCTAAATCAAACTTTTGAACCTTATCAGGCTTATGTGTCAGGAACAAGGGGAGAAGAACTAGAATCCTTTAGAAAAGGTGTGTGGTGATTCACTGTGGTTTGTGAGAGCAACCTATCACTACGAGATCATTGCAGGGACCTTTGGCCACCTGATTCAGCTGGTGGTGGAGAGTGGGGTGCAAAGAGATGGGCCCTATTGCCCAGTGATGACCATGGCTACAGAGACATCTCCAGGATATTGCCCTCCATGGGACAGGTTATGAGTCCTGGAGGGTTCATGCAGCTTGAGAGCTGTCTGACTATCACAGCCCCTACCCCTTGGTGAGTGGCTACAGCACCAAGTTCCAATTGCTGCACATTGGAGATCAGCAATCAGCAGAGAACAGAAATAAGAGGGAATTTAATGCAAACTAAAGCCAAAACATGGAGGGTGCTGGTTTGCAGATGTTCCCTGTGTATCTGACTCAACGTTTTTACTAGACATCAAATGACATTAACTATCAGGATTTTTCTTTTGATGGGCTCTGTGAATTACAAGCCTTGACACAATCTGTGCAGTTCAGGAATGAGTCTGTGCTGGTAGCTACATACTTGTGAGAGTGTTAAAGTGCTTTTGTTGTGTGGGTTTTCCACCTCTGCCTTCTGCCCTATCTGGCACTCTCTGGGGATCTGATTCACTTAGACCAGTCTCGCGTGCCTTCACCAGTAGTGGAGTAAGAATATCTGATTGCTTTAACAGCAGGGATCAGTTTTGGGGCTGGAATGGGGTGGACAAAGGTGGCTATTAACCATTCTGCCTGCTCTGTTCTGGACATAGCCCCCTGTTTGAGTTGCAACAGCCATGGGTCTGCTCTCACTTTGGCTTCCAGTTCCCCCATGCAACTGGAACTGCAGGAAGAATAGCTGGAGAACAGCAGTACTCTCCTGTGCCCCTGTACTGTGGCCCTTCTCCCAGCCATGCCACAGACCTGCCCTTGGCTCCTTTGGTCTGCCAGAGCAACGCACACTGGTACCTTAAACACCTGCCTGCTCTGTTCACACAGTCACAGGCTCCATTCCTGCAACTTCCCAAGAGGGAATCATCTGGATCTTGGATGGGAAGAGTTTTAAAGGACTGTCAGAGGGATGCATGGATTCCTCCCTATCTAAGAAGAGCTCTGTGAGTCTTACCCCTGCCTGCTCTGCCTTCTCTGGGCCCTCCATTGCCTTGTGCTCCTGTGGACCAGTGGGGCTCTCTGGCCACGTCCAATCAACTGCCCTGTGATTACTCCAGAGTTACCCTTGGGTAACCAAGGTCAGGCCTGGACAATCTTCACAAATGGCTGTTCTGGCTATTGTGCAGACTCCTCATTTTCAGTTCAGTGGCCATCTTCTTTCCCACTCACCCCCCACTTCCTTGCTCTCTGATTCTCCTTTGCACTGTCTTCCTTCCAGAGTCCCACTTTCCCCTTCACTCAATACCGGTCCCATCCCTTTTCTTCCATGCCTACCCTATTGCCCTTTAGAAGGAATCTTCGCTGTTGCTCGCTTTGAGTTTGACCTCTTCACTTCCAAGCCCTTCTTTGTATCAGCTGCTTGGCCAGTTACTTGTAACCTCTGTGGCAGCTGTGTCAAAGAATTCCTGGGCTATCTTGTGAGTGAAGGTTGTGGGCTGAATGTGGCCAAGCGGAGTGAGAAGGGAGGTGCTGTCTTGGGAGTGGTAGGATCTGAAGTGAAAGAGATGCACGCAGTGATGTGGGGGAATACAGGTGGTGGGAGTGGAGCCAGGATTGCCATCCTTTTACGGTGCTGGGAGTGACTCTTTTCTCCCAGGAGCTATTCATTTAGTTGAATCAGCAAGCACTGTTGGGTGTCAAAGGGGCAGGGTGGTCAGCCCCAGGCCAGCCGTCCTTCCTGGCTGGGGTGTCAGGATGTGGGCAGGATCCAGGGTTTGGTTTTCATGTTATCTCCCTGCCTGATATTGTTGCTAGGCAGACTTGCTCCTGGCTCCCAGCTCTGCAGCCTGTCCTGCATGCCCAGCTCACTCTCAGAACAAAGCTGGAGTGGGCTGGGAAGACCAGGCGGGAACCACTTCCGGTTCTGCTGACACTGACGGGCTGTGTGAAATCATGCTGATTTAATTGAAGTTTTATCTGTAGGAGGGGAAAACAAATGTTCCACCAGCAACTAAAAGGCCTATCTGTTTCAACTTGTTCAGAAAGAAAAGTTTGCTTTTGTATTTTGAAATGAATTTTCATTACAAAATTGTTTCCAAATGGTGTTGAATCTGCAGCACCAGCCTGGCCATTGGCAGGCTTTCTCATCAGGGGTTCAATGATCGCAACATCAGAACACGCACTAGACTTTAGTTTAAAAAGCAGTGGTAGTCCTAACTCTCTTCTAAAGCTGCAAGACTTGGGTGACCTACAGAAAACATCTTAAAAGCCTGGAATGCCATGCCAGCACTTTGTCCAGAAGATCCTCAACATAAAGTGGGAGGACAGCTAAAGTAAAATCCGTGTCTTCACAGAGGCTGGCATCTTCAGTGTTGAGGCCTGGATTATCCACCACCATCTGGAGTGGGCACTGGATGCAGCATGTGCCTAATGTATGCCTACCAAAACTGTTGCTGTATGCAAGGAAACAACGAAAGGAAACAGGGAGGCCAAAAAAAAAAAAAAAAGCTTTAAAGACACCCTCAAGATAAACATCAAGAGCCATGGTATCAACATCAAACACTGGGAGACAATGGCCCAAGACAGGCATAACTGATGAAGACTTGTCAGAGATGGAACAACCATTTTTGAGGAAAATTGCCATGCCATGATAGCAGAAAGACACCAGAAAAGAAAGGACAGCTATCATGCTTCAATCATGGCCCAACCTTACCTACCAGCACCACCTGTGACATCTGCCAGCAAGACTGAAGCTCAAGTGTTGGACCCCTCAGTCACCCAGAGATCCAAATAAAATTAAACCTGTGAAAGAGATCATCCTCTACCCCAAGGGATCGCCACTGCTGTCGATGGACTAACCTAACATATGAGAGACCAACAGAAAAAGCAAGCCTTGCAATGAAATGTTCCAGTTGAAACCAGACTTGTTTTCTCTTGGGATTTTCCTTTGAGGAGAAGTTTGAAACATTTGGGTTTCATTCCCAGTTGAAATGAAGCCAGTTTTTTTTAACCCTTCACCAGTCAGCATTGTCCTCCAGCCTGCCCTCCCCCACCCCATTCTCCCAGCCTCACAGGATGACATTGTCAAGGGATACATCTGTGCACCCTGGGTTATGATCTATGTGATTTTTCTGTTCACTTATACACAATGATTGTATGATTTGTTGCCAGTTACACCATGCCATGTTTCTTTATGGATTCTCATGACCTATTTCACATGATTAGTATGATATGTTTCCTACAACTTCATGCATGTGCACAGATGTGTAGCATGTTCAGCATGGCTCAGGGGGGTGGGAGACAGGCAGAGCTCTCTCTTGACAACAAGCAGGCGAGCACCCAAAGGAGACAAAGGTATGCTAATCAAGTTCCCTGGCTCAGATGAGACAAAGAGATCATCTCTGCCCAGAAAGGGAGGGATCAGAGCAGGTTTTTGGAAACAGGAAATCACTTGGAGGGATTTGGGGTTTTGGCCTGGGACTCCCCATCTTGAAACAACACTAAGCAAGATGTGGGCCCTGCCTGGTCTCAGGCAGAGACTGGCTGTGTAAACAGCTGGCAGCCGAACATCTTGAGCATTACCTTGGACTATGATGCCAGTTTAAGTAGTAGAGATATTAGGTTAGCATGCGTGTTTTATTGTTTATTTTCTTGTGGTCTCTCCTGACTCATTTACATGGTGATTCGGTCATGATTGGCCATATTCTTACCTAGAATTATAATCTGATCAATAAACTTGTAGTTGTGTTATCTAAAACTGTGTGGTCTTTAGAGGGTGTGAGTGAAGAAGGCTGTGCACAATCCATTTCTTTGTTAAATGGATGGACTAGAGTGTATGGTGTTTGGGAGTGGGTCCCAATCTCTGTAGGAAGTGGAAAGTGGGGCAAGGGGTGCTTGCTGGGGAACTGTCCTCAGGTAGCCAGAAGGCATACACCTACTGTTTGGGACTGGTTGCACGCCTGAGGCCAGAAATGGACTGACTCAGGAGTGAGTGGTCACTTGGCAAAGTGCAGCAAATTGGGGTTCAGGAGTGGGAACCGGGGGATCACAGTGGCACACTGGACTGCATCTGTGGAGTGGTCTGTCACAGACATCCCAGCCCTACTGAAGTCAGCAGGGCTTTTCCCACTGAATTGAAGGGGTCACAGTCACACCATTGGCTCCCATGATGAGCAATCCCTTGTGCTTCCCCTGCCTGCCTGTGCCCTGCCAGGACCCAAGTTCACTGTGCTGTCTGAGCCCAGCCATGCACGCTCCTGCCAGCTGGTCCCTCAGTCTTCTCCCACCTCACATCCCATTAACCTGCTCACTGTGCTGTCAAAAGCACTGACCCCTGACCCTGCAGATTAAAGAGATAATACCTGGGCCTTTTATGGGAAGCCAAAGGGTAAATCCCCCCCTTCCGGGCAGTCCCAGGCTCCTTTCTTCCTTACAGTAACATGAACCATCTTTGGGGGCTGAGGGGAGGTGTGGAGCTGTTGATGATAGCAGGGACAAGGTCTCATGGGTGACTGTGAAAGGATCTTCTGGTTTCATTGAACTTCCTAGGAGATGATCTGACTGGAGGCAGTTAATAGGCTAGATGTCTCTCCAGGGAGGGGGCCTTCTGGGCTGGCTCTACTGCAGGGATGATGAACAGTGCCTGGCAGGCATGTGAGGAAATCTAGCAAGTGGAGCTGTCACTCTTCTGGCCTCAAAGCAGTGAGGCCAGGACTCATGCTGCCCTGCACAGCATGCCCCATGGGTGACTTTTCTGACTTCTGGTTACTCTTGCAGCCCCTGCCTTGCTGTGTCTGGGTCACTGTATGAGGAAAGAAATGCCTCACTCAAGCCAGATGCAGAGAGCCAGGAAACAAGCCTTTCTCATAAGCTAAAGTGCATGGGAGCAGCACAGGAATCTGCAAAAGGTCTATGATGCGCTATTAGATGGGGTAGGTTCTGAGCCGGTGCAGGGAATTCTTTCTAGGGTGTGTGGCTGGTGAGTCTTGCCCACATGATTGGGGATTTGCTGATTGCTATATTTGGGATCAGGAAGGAATTAATTTCTGCCCAGGACAGATTGACAGGGGTTCTGGGGTTTTTCACCTTTCCCTGTAGCATGGAGCATGGGTCACTTGCTGGTTTCACTGTACCTTGAAGTCTTTAAGCCATGATTTTGGGGACTTCAGTCACTCAGTCACAGGTTAAGTGTGTACTGCAGGAGTGGGCAGGAAGTTGTGTGTCTTGTGTTATGCTGGAGGTCAGACTAGATGATCATATTGGTCCCTTCTGACTTTAAAAGCTATGAATCAGCTGCTTGCCTTTGGGTTTGTGTGCAAGAGACCCTGTGGAGATGGACAGCCTTGGATCCAAGGAACAGCATGACTCCATCTCACCTGTTCATCTGCCTGGCTGCCCACTCTCTCCCTTCTGCTCAGTGAGATCTTTGGTCTTCAGCCTGTGGTGGCTGATTGCCAGTCATGACAACAAGTGCTCCATGTCTCTGTACATTGCTGTTGCTTTTATCACTGATCCAGTTCCCTTCTGATCCCAGTTCCAAATTCAGCATGTTTAATTGATTCCTTTGGATCTGGATCCTAGCACCAGATTAAACAGTTGAAATCTGAGGTCTTTTTATGTGGTTCAGGCAGCGCTCCTTATAGGGTCATTTCCATTGGGAAGGAGTTGGTGCATGTCTGAAACACACTACCACAGCTTTGAAAAACCAGAGCAAGGTTTGCAGATCTAAACCCTCAGCAACTGAGCCAGGATATAGACAGAAAACTCTGTCTTCCTGGTTCTCCCCTTGCCCGTGTTATCTTTATAAAGATGGATGGTTTCACACAGGCCTTGCTCACCCATCACAAACACTTCTCTTTGATTGACCAAAGGATTTTCTTTTTAAGGATAAACAGACCCTTTCCAATCACATCTGGCAAACAAGGGAGTCAGAGCAACCCTCCTGGCCAGGCTCCAAGCTGCTAATGAAAAAGATGGGAACCATAACTCTGCAAAATTCAAGCTGTAGTTCCAGACATCTGTCTCATACTAGCTTCAGCACACAGGGAATTGGATCAAAGAGTCATGGAAGGACCCGGCTTGGCTTCCACTCCAGTAATGGTTCATAAACTGTGTTCTGGCCCCACTCCTGGAGCTACACAGGTTGTATCACAACACACTGACCTCAGCCTGCCTGGGTCCCCAGTGACTGTAGAACATTGGAAAGAGGACCCTGCAGGTCCTTCCTTCTCTGTCCCTCATGGCATCAATGGTAAATCTCTGTTGTGTGCCAGCCGACTGGATGCAGCACCTGTCACTATGGAATCTTGTTCTCAGCCCTGACCTAGCCCCCGATGCTGTGTCATCCAAGCACCTAATGACCATTCCTGTATTTTTCTTCACACAATGCACCATAAAGTAGGGATAGCTCATCTCCATTGTAGGGAAACAATCGAGACGGAAAGGTTAAGTGCCTTGCACAGTCATGCAGGAAGCCTATGCCAGGACCAGTGGCTGACCCAGGTCTCTGGAATCCCAGCTCAGTCATGAAGCCAGCCTTTCCTCCAACCAGAGGGAACAGGCATGGCGTATAGATGCACCAATTTTGGAGGTAAGCTCAGCAGAGAAGGTGGGCTTTGTGCTGAAGGTTCAGAGATTCACAAACTCCCTGGTGGCTTTCAGGAGTGGATTCTGGTGTCTTGGGCCCATTGCTGAGAAAGCACCAAGTCCTGCTCATGAATCTCATGATGAGGAGGATGGCTGTTCATTGGAAACCCTGATCAGTGTGTCGCTGAGATGTCATCATCAGAGCACGCTTTGGCTGCATAGGTCAGATGGCTCCTAGACCAGTCTCTGGGAGGACTTCGTTGACCCTCAGCTGATGCAATGAGGAGCCCAGGTGCACACTAAGGTTGCAGGTGGCACAGGGCTGGGCTGGGTGTTGCCTGTACAGGGCTGAGATCTTAGCGCATGTTGTTTCATTATCTTCTCTAGTGGCTAGATATTGAACAGGCTGTGGAAGAGGGCAGATGCTCCTGGAACAGCACAAATGAGGGTTTTGGAAGGAAAAAAGGAGGCTTTCATGACACTCCATGGGCACCAGAGGAATGACAGAAGGCAGCTGGATCCCACTTCATCCCATCATATCTTGGAGGTGAGGCTGCAGGATTCTAGGACTGAACACATCTGGAGCTGTGGCATCATGTGGCCCAGCTATATTTGAATGGATGAATGGTCTTTGTACCTGACCAAGAGGAGTCTAGCCATTGATGCCATCTTTCTTCTGGCTGATGTTGCCTTGAACTGTCAGTGGATGCTTCCACTCTGTACAGATGCTGGTAGTTACTGAAGGGCTTGGTTCTTTCTAGGGACTAAGAATGTGGGAGTCAAGTCTAGAAAGCAACCCCTCTCTCCTGAGGAACTGAGCAATTATTGTGAGACTGTAAACCACTTGGGGCAGGAGCCTGGCCATAAAGTATCACTTCCTGCTGGGCTCTGCAGGTTATACAGGATCGGCAAGTCTTGTGGACCATCAGTATGAAGGGCTTTAGCCATCTAAAGAGCTTTGTAAAGCTGGCCCTGTGTCCAGGGAGTTGCCACAAGGGAAATGATATGCTGGTGTCAGGAGGACGGATGCTTTGTCTAGGCAGGGAATGAACTGCTGTCTGTAGTGTGGGGGTCTTAATTTGGAGTATAGAGGAGGCTGGGAGAGTGGAAGGGGCAAACAAAGGGGGCTTCTAAGCTGGAGAGTAGAAAAATGCTATGTGGCTTCAGATATTCCCCCAGAGTTACACAGAAACTCTCTTCAGACTCTCTTGCATCCCTCCTGCAGGCCAGCCTACTCCATAGAAACCTCTGGTTGGGTGGGGCACTGAGGAATATCTGTGTCCTGGGATCACCTGTTAGGCCAGACCCTTGGGTCAATGAGAAAGGCCATAGGAGCTGCCAGAGCCAGGGAGTGGAGATGTGCCTGGGTGGGGACACAGCACAGTAGAGCACTGTTGTGTCCGACAGGGTCAGGAAGAGTTAACACACACCTGCAAGATTCCCTGGAACAGCAGGCTACCAGTGGGCTGTTACCTGCTGCCTTCCATTCACCAGTCGCAGGCTCTTTGAAAGGATCTCAAACTGCAAAGAAAAGGATCTTTGTGCTGCTGCCTCCTTCCCTCCCCTAAAGAAAGACAAAACCTGCTGCGTCTTAGCTTCCTGTCTCCGAATGCACAAAACCCAGGAAGGCTGCCCCCTCCCTGCCCTGTGCTGCCTCCCTTCCTTTCTTCCTTCACCTGCAAAAGCAGCTTAGCAGCAGGAAAGGCTCCTTCTTACCAGAGCTGGTTTCTATTGTAATTGCTGCAGAGACAGCCAGAGGAATTCATAAGTAACCACAAGCTGGGGGTGCAAATGTACATCAGGAGTGGCCTGGGCCCTGCCTCCACACCACACAACAGGTAGCTGGGGTACAAGTTCAGGGCAGGTGTGGTGTGGAAATGGAGGGAAAGGTTCTTCAAGACCGGCAGGTTAGGGTCCTATTGGTGAAGGCAAACCCGATAACTGAAAGGATGCGTGAGATCACAGAGCGGGCTTTCTCAGAGCCTGCTCAAGGGATTAGCTCACAAAGATGTCTTGTGTAACAGGTGACCATGGAGTTAATCTGCTGCGTTTTGCTCCCACTGACTGTGTTCAGACTGGCTGACCTGCCCCAGGTGAGCTCCCCCATATAGCTGGCCTATGTTTGCATGGTTCAGAACTACTCCTGTTATTCCTAGGTTGAGTAGGGCATATTCCACCAGTTGCTAACACCCAATGAAATTGTTAACAGGCATGCATTAAGGAGGGATGTAGGTGCTACCTGGCCTTCTGAGCTAGAGGTCCTACTACTCAGCACTAATGTGGCACCTCCAATCCCAGAAAAGCCAGATCTCCATGCTGGGGGCCCAAGTATCTCAGAGGGAAAAGCGTGCCTTAGCAAGTCCTTCAGACCATCATCTGTTCTTCTATGCAAGGACAGAGTAGGCCCAACCTCTCTTGGTGTCCAGGCTCAGGCAAGCTCTGTGGCTGCAACTGGATGCCTGCCTGTGGGTGCACAATAAACCACAGGCCAAACAAGGCCAGCAGTGATTATCTTGGGCACCCCTATGCTGTTGCTCCATTGAGGCATCCATTCCCCGACGGACTGTGCAGGAGCTCCCTACAGCTGTTTACTGGCATTGGGAGGCAGAAAGAGGGCAGCAAGGGCTTGCACTTGTCTCTCCATTCAGCTAAATAAACAAAGCCAGTGCTGAGCCTGTCTGCAAGCTGCTGCTGGCAATCCCAGCCCAAGACTAGCAACATGTCTAAAACAAACACTCGCATACACTACCGTGTGCGGGATCCCTCCTCCCTCATCCCAGTGCCGGCCCTTCACGTGGGATCACCAGCACTTACACACCCGCCGCCCTCTCCAAATAAACACAGGCTGAAAGTATTAGCACTAAAATAATAGGGCCGGCAAGCCCCAGCCCCCTCTTTGGAGGCAGATGCTGGAAAGGGTTCCTGAGACGGAAGCCACCTCCTTTGCAAAGCCGTTCTGCTCGACAGACGTCTCTGCAAGCTCTCTGGAGAAATAAATAAATAACAATGCCGAGTAGAGTTCAGTTTAGTTTGGCAGCAGGGTGAAACATCATCTGGGAGTGTGTTTTCTGTTCCTGTTGAGAACATTAACTCCAAAGACAGGATGATGAAGCAGCTGAGTTCGGCTGGCAGCCCAGCACGTGACTCCGGGATAGTTCGTGCCTTCACACCATGTCAGCGACAGGTGAGAAGAACCTGTTTGTCTTGCACCCAGAAAAGGCAACATGTGTTTTCCCATCAGCCTATGGTTTTGCCACCACTGACACGCTGGAATGGGACCGCCAGACCTGCAGGAGCTCCCAAGGGGTCAGGCCACAGAGTCCAGCTTGCTCAAGGACACAGGTCACCTGAAGCACATCACTTTGGGGATCCCCTCTCTCCATGCATACCCTGTAGGATAAAGCAGTGGTTCTCAACCACTGTGTCAGGACACATTATTGTGTTGCCACACAGTGGTAACTGTGTCACGGAGAGCTGGTGCAATGGGTGGATTTGACCAGGGAGGTGAGGGGGGCTGGTGTTTCTTGTAGGGTTGCTGTATGCCACCAAGTGTGTCACTATCTACAAAAGGTTGAGAACCACTGGAATAGAGAACTGAAGTGAGGAGATTGGGCTAATCTGCAAAGCCCCCCAAGGTTACTTCCAGGGATCTCTCTCCAGTGCCTTCATGGGTGCCCAGGAACAATAGGGGGCCTGCAAGGGGGAGAAGCAGGGACCTCAGGGGACAGCTCTTTCCCAACAGCTGTCCACAGCTGTGGAACTCCCTCCTAGGTCCATGGCAATGAGCAAGACTCTTGAGGCTTCGGCACCTGTAAACCCCACTAGCTAGTGGATGGGGATAAATCAGATAGAAACTGGCCTATTATTTCTCTGGTTTTCCCAGACATTTTATCATTAAAGCAGTGTGTGGCATGCCACCAAAGGCTGTGATCTGGCCAGGCCTACAAGCTGAGCAGTGGTTGGTCTGGGGACAGGAGACCCCCAGGGAACAACACTGCAGCAGGAAGTGATGCAGGCTGTTGAGCAGGCCCTTCTCTCCAAGAAAGACGCTGACCCCCTGCTCCTGGGGTTGCAGCAGCAGGTGAACTAGCCTGGCCTTCCAACTTTAAAGGAGACGCTGAGCTATGCAGGGCTTCCCAGGCTCAATGTAGCCCACAATAGAAACACAAGGGAGTGTTGCAGGGAAGGCATGGCAGCAGCAATAGTGAATTGGCCCATGTGGTGTGAGCATCCAGTGCTGCACAGGTGTAGGGTTACCAGATGGCAGGCAAAAGGAGGGCATGTCCTCCTTTTTACCTTCATGTCCTCCATCTGGCAGGCATTTTAAAAATACATGATTTTGCCTGGCTTTTTACTTACAAGAATTGTAGTATGCTGGAATGCCCCCAAACATCCTATTTTTAGGAGGAAGTATTGCAGGGCCCCCTAAAAACAGAAGAATATGTCATTAATACAACATTTTCTCTATGTCTCCTCCAATGTCCTCCTTTTTGTACTTCCCTGTCCTCCTTTCCATGCTTTGGTATCTGGTAACCTTACACAGGTGGGGCTTGCTGAGGTGGTGCGGCTGCTCTGTGTGGCAATGACCCAAAGCTGCAAACTCTGGTGTGGGATTTCCCATCCCCCAAGGCAGGATGTGAATTGAACGCTGGTGTGGGCCCTGCTTCGAGACACTCACTACTTGCTGCACTGTATAACCACACATCCAAATGCACATTGCTGCTCTGTGAGACAGAAGGAAACTCTCTCTCCTCCCTCAAAGCAAAGTGCAGGGCTCTGAACTAATGATATTACGGTCCTCCTGCATTTTCCAAATGGATTCCCCTAGGTTCTGCATTGAAAAACTCATTAACAAGACCAGCCCCTTCCTGATTCATAAAGAGCAGCTAAGTCAAGGCATAGACAACCTAGCAGTATGGAAATCGTTCCTTACAGGCTCCCACTGGCGAATGGGGGAAGGCTGGGGGTCCAAATTGGATTGCCAGTCATTTATCCAACACAAACTCTTCACATCAATGTAATTCATCACTTCCTCCACCTCAGGCTTTGCAAGGGATCCTTGAAAGAAAAATGACACAGCTGCAACACAGAATATTTCCAGGAGGTAGACAAACGATGCTGGGTAAAATAAGAGCTTTTGATCTCCGCCCCAAACCCGAAGCCTTTGGAGAAGCCTGGCTAGCAAGCTTGCCATTTTCACATCCCTAGCAGATGGCACATGGAAGAGATTCAGCATCACACTGCAAGGTGCCCTGGTATCTCTGACCCCACCAGGAGTAAGCTGCACCAGACAACGTAGGGAACCCTATTCATCATCAAAGAAAAGATCCCAAGTAAAAGCCTGAAGTGTCTAAATGACTTAGGAACTGATGTCTGATTTTTCAGAAGGCATTTAGACACGTAGGCCACAGATCCTCAAAGGTATTTAGATGCCTAGCTCCCTTCCATCTCAGTGCAGGAAAGCAGTCTAGTCAGAGGCTTTCTCATGCTATCCAGGCCTTGGATGTGGGCAGCAGGTACCCACGCAATCCCTTCTGGAGCAGAGGGATGGGAGGGACAGGAAATGGATGGAGACTTGGCTCCATACATGCCTTCAAGCGAGCTGTGTCAGTGCAGAGAGTGTGTCATTTGCTTGAAAGCTGGGGAGCCGAGGTAGAGTCTTCCTTCAGTCCCTGAGCCACAGTACCTCCAGGGGCTGCCTGTGTGTTTGCTGCACTGCAGATGAAACCCCAAACTCCAGAGTTAAAAGAAGGAGCTGCTACAGCTTGAGCTAAAGGAGCCTCCCTCTCTAGCTGAGAGCTGGAATGGCCCATGGGCTGTGTGGACAGAGTATAGACATGCTGACCATGGGGTATGTGTTTCCTCAGGACAAGATGAAGCATGTCCTAAGGTTCTGAGAGCAGACTAGCCCTATTTCCATTGTGTAAAATTGTGAGCTCACAGAGGCAGGGACCACTTTGTCATTCAATGTTTGTACAGCACCTAGCACCATGGGGGTTATCGTCATTACCATCATAAATAACATATGTGCCAGTTGCCATCTTGGCCAGCACACTGGAAACCGAACCAGCTTTAGTAGTCATGCCCTCTATGCATTGTAACCCCTGTTCACCAGTTGGTGACACTTACACACCACACCCTTCCTCATTGAGTAATTAAGCCAGATTGTATTTCTTGCACCATTCACAGGCAGAAAGCTGGGGGAAGTGATGGGGTCTGCAAAATGTGCCTTGGAGTAGGGTACTATCTTGTTTAAAAGCATTGTTCATTCTAACAGCTGTACTGCAGACGTAAAGCTGAAAACAAAATTCAATATCCCTCTCACTGTTGGTTTTCGTTGTTGTTTTTTTTAATTTTCAGTACATCTACTGCTGTCTCCCCTCCCTCCTCGGCCCTTGGCTGTATTATGGGTTTTTGTGAGGTTTAGAAAAATAAACAGAATGTAACCATAACTGTCTTAACGTGCTAAATTACTGCAAAAGACAAAACAGATTAGCAGCATGGATTAGGCTGGGTGGAAAGTGGCCAGAACAATCCCTATCTCTGGCAGTTCTTTAGCTTAGGTTGGTTTTTGTTTGCCTGTCTCTTGGGATGGATGTCTGAATTTATCTAAACTGGTTAGATTTCTTGAACAGAAAAGAGAGTTCATATCGGGGGTGCATTGTAGATCTGTGCCTTTTAAAATATTTCCATTTCAAATTTTTTAGCGGGGCATTTCAGGTTTCATGGTTGAAAAGGCAGCAGTGATGTTACGTTTTCTCACCCTTTGGAGTTGGAAAAAATGTACTACCCAGGTGAACATAACATGTGCAGAGAGAGAGAGAACACAAGGCTTGCTTGTTACTTAAGTCCCATGTAGGGTAATCAGATGCCCCAATTTCATAGGCATCGTCCCAATATTTGGAGCTTTTTCTTATTTAGGCACCTGTTACCCCCTATCCTATCCTGATTTTTCACACTTACTATCTGGTCACCCAGGCCTAGTCCCACTGGTGAATTCTATCTCTAGTGCTTAAATGCTAATGATAAGGACTATACAACTTTTCTCATCTCCCAGCATCCTCCCTGTCTGCTTCAAACTCATGTTGGCTCAGACCTTATCCAGCTAGTCTGTCTGAAGTGGCTGGTGCCACATCACTGTTTTGCTACCTTTGAATAAATCACAGCTCTAAGAATTCTTGAGCAGTACTCCTTTCTGTGGGTTAGAGCCAGAACTGAGGAAAGCTCAAGTGGGGCTGATGTTTGGATCAGACAGTCCCCTATATGTTCAGTGTCTTCTGCAAGCAATCTGTAGTTTTGCAAAGATGAGCAGGAAGCCTTGGTCTCTCTCATGAGATTTCTGGTGCTGCCTGTTGAAACAGTGCGAGGTCAGCTTCCATCCTGGTATTTCAGCACATCTGCTTCCAGAACCAGCTGGAAGGAACCCAGGTGCACCAAGGCAACTGAGTTACTGAAAAAGGCAAGAAGAACTAACCATGTATCAGCTATCCTCAACAGGGTTTGAACTTGGGATTCTCACTGCTAAAAGCAGCCATTGCTACAGCACAAGTGAAAGGAATGACTCCAGGGGCTTCTAGCTTCCTTAGACTCACACTTTCTGTGGATTAGCCACTAGCCTGGGACGCAACATCCACTAAAATGTCTGTTACACACACTTCTGAACCTGTGAAAAGATCTGAAGCGGTGGATGGGATGCTAACGTTGTTTTAGATCAGCCTGTCTTAATAGCAAAGACAGGCCCTGCCAGCTGTCTGTTTGTACGCAGAACTCCCTGATGATCTCCAGCGGGTAGTGCTTCTTCAGACAGGTGACTCAACAATCACAGTGTTTGCTGTAGCCATCTCAACCCATAGGTCCAACAAGTCTTGTAAAGAAAACTCCCACAACACACCTGGCTAATCGTGCAATGTTCTATAGGTCAGGTCAGAAGCCTGACTCAAATAGACTCACTTTTTGAGATGGTTGAAATCTGGGGCTAATACTCAGGCCCAACACCTCTCCCCATTATGGGCTGCAGCAAAACTTTGGATCCAAACACCCTTGAATGCCACAGCTGTGTGGGAATTTCACAGCTCAGCTCTACCTCCAGCTGAACCCTGACAGCAACCACAGCAAGGAAAAGAACACTACTGTCCCATCATAGAGGGATATGCAGGAATTCCAGCTGACCCCAGCATCTAGTCTACTAAGCAAGAACATTTCATGGTGGTGTTTCATGCTCTTCTTCACTTCCAGTCTTGCTCATTATTTACAAAGTCCTGGATGGACTTAGTCTGCAACCAGAGATCAGCTTGGAGCCCAGGCGTGCTGGGCCAGAGCATTCTTGGAGTCGGTTTACACCTGAATCTGTCCTTGCTGACTGCTGCAAGAAGCCCTAGTCAAGCCATTTGTTTTTTTTTTAAGTAATTCACTAGGCTCCTGATTCCATCCAGAGTCTAATAACTAAAGAATAGCAGAGAAGAGGCACGGAAGCTGTGCCACAACTGGAGGATAGATTGGCAATAGATGAGGGCAGTGGCTTTAGGGAACAAGGAATAATGGTGTGGAACTGAGGAGCTAGAGTGGGTAGGTCCAGCACAGCCCTCATGTGGTTTACACACTAAGTGTAGTGACTCTTTGATTTACACTGAATGAACCGAAGCCGAAATCAGGATCGATGGGTTGAAAACTGTTCTGGTGGTGAGATGCATGGCCAATTGCCACATGCTCAGGGTTTAATTGATCGCTGTATTTGGGGCTGAGAGGTGATATTGCCCCAGGGGAGATTGGAAAAGGCCTTGGAGGTTTTTCGCCTTCGTCAGTAGAATGGGCGATGGCTCAGTTACTGGTGGTTTCTTTGTACCTTAAAGTCTTTAAATCATGATTT
Source organism: Podocnemis expansa (assembly GCA_007922195.1). Taxonomy (NCBI): domain Eukaryota; kingdom Metazoa; phylum Chordata; order Testudines; family Podocnemididae; genus Podocnemis; species Podocnemis expansa. The sequence continues at coordinate 11,054,706 of ML682025.1, forward strand.
CACAGCTTTAATAACTCAGTCATAGGTTTATTACAGGAGTGGGTGGGTGAGGTTCTGTGGCCTGTGTTGTGCAGGAGGTCAGACTAGATGGTCATACGGGTCCCTTCTGACTTAAAGTCTATAAGTCTTGCTGGGGGCAGGTGATGGAAACTCCACTGGAATCAGTTTGGCAGATACTGCAGAATTGCTGCTCCAGCTGAACAAGCAAGGAGTCCTGTGGCACTTTTAAAGACTAACAAATTTATTTATTGTGTGAGATTTCATGAAAGAAAATCCCACTTTGTCAGATGCTTGAAGATGGGGAGCTTACAGAATGGGAGGAAAATATACGGAGGGAAGTGTAAGTCATGGGATCAGGTCAGACTGTTACAGCAAATCAACACAGTAGTTTAGATTCAAACACTGGGGGACAGCATATAGAGGAAGGTTTGCTCAAATCACTGGTTGTAATGAGAAAAAAATCCAAAGTCCTTATTTAGCCCCAAAAGAACACTGTAAAATTAGCACATGAATTCCAGTTCTGCAGTTTCTCTTGTTTCAGTGTTGTTTTAGGGCTAAATAAGGACTTTGGATTTTTGTCTCCTTACAGCAGCTGATTTGACCTCATCTGCCTCTATATGCTGTTGTTCACTGTTTGAATCTTAACAATTACTTTGATTTGCTGTTACAGTATGACCTGAGCCCATGACCTATACTTTCCTGCATTTATTTTCCCCCCATTCTGTAAGTTCCCTGTCTCCAAAGCATCTGACTAAGTGCGATTTTCTCCCATGAAAGCTCATTCAAGAAATAAATGTCACTCTTTAAGAGTGCCACGGGACTCCTTGATTGTTTTGCTCCAACTAGGTCACCAGCCTTCCCCTCTGCAGAGTGTCTGGTGCAACAGATCTGGGGCCACAGGGAACATAGCACTGGTTCCTGTCTGCACTCAGTTGAGGAACACGCCTCATAGAACCATACGAGAGAACGTCCAGCTGGGCGCAGTGAGAATACTCAGGGAGTGGAAGCTGAAGCAGCCCCACAGCACTGCTTGCAAGGGGGCAATTGCCATCATCTGGAACCTTTTTAGCTGCAGGTTTCTTTCAAGTCATGGTATGGCCCAGATGCTGCCCTGTACCTGGCCTGTGTTTGCTGTTAGAGCTGCAGCTGCAATTACATAAGCATTAAAAATAGAAGTGATGAGTTTCCGTCCAGACCCACACGCTCCTAACATTGGGACAGTCCCAATAATGTAAGGACATCTGATCCCCCTACCCAAACCCACCCTGCACTTTCTGAGTGTTTGCTTGAGCTGGGACAAATTAAGACTGGGAAGGGAGGGATTATTTCCCCAGATCTGTGTCTGGAAGGTCCCCTGTGCACAGATCTCCGTTTGTTCTGAGCTGGAGCATCCACTATTCTCTGCACAGGGAGAGGTGGGGAACCTGGATCATTTCACCACAGCACCCAGAGGAATCCCGCCAAACCTATAGCACCACCCTGAGCAGTGTTACCTCCTGTGCAGTGTCACCACCATTCCCAAGGGGCATGGGACAGCTGCCAGCATGGTCATGTGGTCACACTGATAGGAAGAGGGGAGGTGCAGCAAAGGAGATCTGCGTGGGCCATCTGCCTCCCTCTGGGTGGGTGGGGCAAAGGGAAGGTCCCTGTGTTTTCCAGCCCAGAGACCATCCTGCAGGTCTACCCTTGGTAGGCCATGACATTGCCCCAAAGAAGACTTCAAGGATTTGGCTGTTGGTGCTGATGCTACTGGTTCTTCCTGTGGTGGTGTCACTGAGGTGAAGCAAATATAAAAGGACTCTTGTGGCTTGTGTGGTCCAGGTGAGTCAGCTGCAAGGTCAGGAGGAGCTGTGCTAAGCTAGGGCTGCCAGATATGCTATTCTGATTGTTCCAAATCTGTTTGGGTTAGTAAAGGGTAAAAGCTACCCTTAGCTAAAGGGTAAGAGAGGCCACTGGCTATTTCAGCCTGGAAAAGTTTAAAACAGGGATGGGGTTTGCATAGCTCCTTCTGGAGCAATGCTTGAGGCATTTAGCCTCTCCCCATAGCTCCACTATCAAATGATGGATCTGACTGGGCTTCTTTTGAAGGCCTTTTTTTTTGTTATTTTAATAGAAGTAGCTGTTTGCATCTGCTTGAGGTTTAAGAGCTGAAATCACTGAGAGGAGCAAACTCTCTCTGAGCTGAAATCACTAGAGGAGAGGAAACCCCTTCTCTCTGAGCTGAAATCACTAAAGAGGAGCAGCAGATGGAGTGACCAGTGGGCGGAACTGGTGGACGGGAAGAGCAGCCAGTGACGAGCTGTGCAGCGTGAGTGACCAGTGGGTGGAGCCATCAGATAGTGGACAGAGCCAAGGGACGGTGCAAGTGGATGGAGTGACCAGTGGTTGGCATCAATGGACAGCTGGTGTGAAAGACACTCCCTACATACCCTGGGGTTTGTTAGGAGCCTGTTTTGCACTGATCCTCCAGCTCAGTACTGATTTTTGTTATTGGGCCTCTTACATTCTATTTTTATTACAATTAAAAGTTGTGCATACTACCCTCAGACTCATGCTTGCAAGCAGCGAAGCATTACCCTCTTGGGGTGCCCAGGGAATAGTGCATGATTTCCCAGTAGACTGGGTGGGGGCTCGAGCCAGTTGGTACTGTAACATTATTTGGAAACCCCTAGATATAGAACCCTGACCTTGTCCTGCTAGCCCACCCTGGCAGAAGGGTTACAGTAGTATTAATGTAATATTCCTGTTTTTAGGGGGCCCAGGAATGCTTTCCCCTAAAAATAAGATATTCTGTGGCATTCCAGCATACTTTAACCCCTATAAGGAAAAAGGCAGACAAAATCATGTATTTAAAATGACTGCCAGACAGAACACATGAAGGTAAAAAGGAGGACATGTCTTCCTTTTGCCTGACATCTGGTAACCCTATACAAACCTAATCTCTTTTGGAAGCTGCTTGTTGCTGAGCCTACATCCTATAAGCTAAGGCAAGCCCTGGGGTGCTGGAGAGATTTCTCCAGGAGCGAAACAGCTTAGATAGTTCTCCAGGGAGGGCCTGTCTCTTTGTTCTGTGTTTGCACCACACCCAGCACCACTGGGTCTGGGTCCAGCTCAGGGGCAGCTGGGTTACCACAAATAAAAATAATAATAACAACAAGGAAGTGAAAGTGGCAAGAAGCAAAACAGCTCCTGAGAGTGAGAAACTGAAAGAGAGTAAATTCTGGAAATTAAGTCAACAAAACAGCCAGTTTCCGGCCCGAGGGCTGGCCTGACCAGTGAGAAACCTTGGAGAAGAGCCGTGATGTAAAGGCTAGCTGAGCTGTCACTTCTGAAGTTGTTGCTGCTCAAAAAAGCCCCCCAGATGGTCTTTATTATATGGTTGTGCCAAAGTTTCCATCACAGGGCTGGAGACTTTAGCCAAGAATGTTTACTTTCAGCTTTTCCTGACTGAAGTTACCCACCCCCGGGTCTGTCAGTTTACAAATGACCCAGGTACCTCCTGGTACATGAGATTAAAACTCATTTATTTGCCTGATAACCTTCCCAGACTCTCTTGTGTTCAGGAGTAGGAGCTGGACAAGGGGGATAGGCCAGCCTGCCTGGCAGTTCTTGAGCACCAAGGGAGAGAACAGTGGTAGGAACTCTAAAGGGAAAAGGGGATGGAAGGATGCATCATAAGGACCCTCCCTCCTCCCCCCAGCAGGAAGAATAGATGGATCAGAGAAGGGAGAAGCTCTCAACTAAACAAGAACATCAGGAGGAGTAACGGCAACCAAGAGTGCAACATCTCAATGCCATGAGCCAAAACCTTCCCACCACAGGATGTTTCTTCTGCATGCGGCTTTCAGTTCTCATTGGGGCCAGTGACTCTTCTTGTTAGTTTGCCTCAGTGTCTCCCGCCCCATGTCATCTGAACAGAGATGATCCAGGTCAGGGGCCAGGGCAGGGGAGGGCAGACCTAGAACTCACAACTGGGCCATTGTTCATATGTTTAGGATGGCAACCTAGCAGTAGATGGCAAGCAGGGCACTGGAGTCATTGCTAGAGCCAGGATGGTTAGACTCACAGACTCTAAGGTCAGAAGGGACCAATATGATCATCTAGTCTGACAGGCAAGGTAGAGGTTGGAAACTGAAGATCTGAAAACAAGGTGAGGTGTGGAACTGCAGCAGGCCCAAGATCTATGCAGTCACCCAGAAAACATCCTGGGGCAGCCTCCAGAGTTAAATAGTGAGCATGGACCAATCAGAGGGGATGGCTGTCACTCTGGTCCCTCTGGGCCATACTTTCTATGGCCCCTGATCTCCCTTGGAGGGCTCTCTGCATGGCCTCCTGGTGGCATTGTGGGAACGTCAGCCCTCCTGGGCTTCTCAGACCCATGAAACCTGATAACCTGGCTGCCTTCCTGCTGTCCCATGACCAACATCAGCCCTTGGGTGTGGCTGTTCCCATGCAGCCTGAGCACTACTCCTCAAGGCAAACCACAGCCAGCAGTTCAAGCAAGCAGAATGTTATTCACAGGTAAGCCATTGGTCAGGGAACTCTGCCATTATCACTCCAACAGTGCATTCTGCTGTGTTTCATTGGCCCTGCTCTGTAGCTAGTTGAATACTAGCCATCAAACAAGTGATTTGACACATAGCAGCCGCACCCTTCAAATCATTTTGTTCTGGGTCAGCAGGGCACCTAGCTCTCTGGATGCAGCTGCTAGGACTTTCAACAACTCCAGCAAACAACAATAGCCATTCATTAATAATTCAATCCATAAATAACAATTTTCTGGCTTCACCCAGAAATTTACTAATGACCCATCACTGATAAGATACATGGGATGACAGGAGTGGGAAGGGATGATTCGTGCTGAACATCACACATTGACTTCAGAGATGGTTTCATCTAAGGCCTCAAGGTTTGAGGCTGTCTGGGAAAAGGGGCTTTTGCTAGTCTGACATTTCTAGCCCATGTCTGAAGTAATGAGTCTTGGCGCTGTGCAGTCCAATACACACCACGTGCTGTCTTATACAGGGCTCCTCTTGATCTTAAATCCACAGACTCTCTACAGACATGCTTGCAAATCACTTTGTGCTCCAGCGGTGAGACTCTCTGCCTGACAGTTCCCAGACAGCCTCCAGCTCCGTCCTGGAACTGATGTCAATTGAATTAGATTAGAGTTGACTTTGGCACACTACATTTTGGCTCCATCGGTCTGATTCATTAGTGCATTCCATGAAGAATGAATGGCAGGTGAATGGCCCCCCTTCTTTATTGTTTCCTCTGTACAGCTATCAAGTTGCACAAGGCGTTCATATTTGATCTGAGAAGCCTCCTGTACTATCATTTTTATGATGCTCCTCTTGTCTAATCCTTCCTGTGCATCACATCCCATATTTGAGCCTTGGCACACAACATGGACACATGTCTCAAGACTCCCATAAACACCACATACAGGCTGAGAACCATGTATCAGATCTGTGGACCTGGACCAGTCATCAGTCTGCAAGTATCTACGCATGGAATAATGGGCTCTTCAATATAGGAGGGAAAGGCCTAACATGCTTCAATGGCTGGAAGTTGAATTTAGACAAATTCAGACTGGAAATAAGCCATCAAATTTTATTGGTGAGAGTAATTAACTGCTGGAATGATTTACCAGGGGTCACAATGCATATGCCATCACTGACAATTTTTAAATTTTAAATCAAGCTGCTAAAGGATCTGCTCTCAGAATTATTTTGGGGCAGTTCTTTGGCCTGTTATACAAGAGGTCAGCCCAGATTTGCCAGCTAGTCTCAGATTCTATGAGTCATCTCTCAAGTTTCTGTCCAGACGCGATAGTATTTTGGTGCTGTGTGGTGATGCCGTGCTGTAGGAATGTGTAGACAGTGTGAACCTGAGATTTTTTTCACCTTTGTCTGCAGCATGGGACATTGGTTACTCACAAGAGTTAACTGAGTGGGTCTGCCTCCTCTTCACTGCAGGGCCCTCAGGCACTGGTGAAGCTTAGTCCCTCCTATTCTCTGTCTGTGAAACACAATACCAGTCTCCTTCCAGAGAGCTGTAATATTTTGGTTCAGTTCTGGTTGTTGGCGGTTTAGGCCTCTGATATACAGGTGGTAAACCAAGTAATCTGATAGTTCCTTCTGGCTTTAACCTCTATGACTCCATGCTGATCTCCATTTTTCTAGTGGAATCCCCACCGTTCTACTCCCCCATTGAGCCCTAGTATGAGTGCGGAATGGAATTCTCAAGACACCTGCCACCTGGAGAAGACAAATTCCTTTTAAGGATACTGAATCTGAATTGTCCAGAAATGGTGTTATAGAATCATAGACTCAGAGAAGATTAGGGTTGGAAGGGACCTCAGGAGGTCCTCCTAGCAGGCATAATACCTGAATGGTTTCGCGTAATGACATATAATCCATCCAATACATGAGAGGACAGTGGAGCATGATAAATAAATATGAACCAAGAGAAATTAGGAACAGCTGTCATGAAGGATTTGTTTTTTCCAAGGCTCATAAAATTGTAAAATTTACCTGGTAGAAGAGCTGAGCCATCCAGACAAGGGTCACTTCAGTAGATGACAATCCCTGTGAGAATACCATGCAACTCAGAACATTCATCTCAGATGAGCCCTTAACTGTTTTTTTTTTAAAATGCCCCCAGACTATTTTGGCATAGGCAGTGATATGGGCCATGAGATGCTCTCTCAAGAAGGAGACATTAAAAGTCAACTGGTTAGTGCAAGGTTTACTTTAGGATTCTGGACTATTGGGAAGAGATGGGTGAGTTTTATAACATAACCCGAGACTGGTGTCCCCAGGACTGGAGACTGTTTACAAGGAAGAGTGAGACTCCAAGGATAGGTTACTGTCTCAGGGATTTGGAAGTGGTTCACAAAACCTTGCTGAGAGATGACTATTTCCTGGTGCCAAATCTGAATCTGACATGCAGCAAAGCATGAACTATTTCTCTTCAGCTTATGACAATTTTGGTGCCGCAGTCAACAGCAAGAAGACAGCAGTGATATACCAACCTGCACCAGAAGCTTATGCGGAGCCTGCTATCACAGAGAATGGCCAAAGTTTCCAAGCAGTGGATTAGTTCACCTGACTTGGTAGTACACTGTTAAGTGCAGTTCACATTGATGAGGAAACTGTTGCCAAAGCAAAGGTAGCCTTTGGCAGCCTATGTGCAAATGTGTGGGAGTGAAAAGGCATGAGTCAACAAACACAACTGCAGGGTTACAAACCCATTGTGTTGCCAATCTTGAGGCAAGTATACAAAACCTGGATAGTGCATAGAAGCCATGTTATGAAAGTGAATTGCTTGCCCATGGGGAAGCAGATGACGATAAAATGGCAAGACGACGTTCCAGATACTGAGGTTCTGAGAAAGCAAGGTATTCCTAGCTTCCAACTTTGTTGATGAAACCACAGATGATAGGCAGGCCATGACACCAGAATGTCAACTGAGCAACTGCAAAGAAGATCTTTTACAGTGAGCTAAGGAGAGAAAGCACTCTGAAGGAGGCAAGAAGAAATGCTTCAAAGACTCCCTCAAGTCACCCTGCAGGCATTTCAACATTGACTCAGAGTTTTGGCAAGATGTCATTCTGGATCATTCTATCTGGTGAAGTTTCATCCACAGCAGAGCCACAGTCTATGAGCAAAGGAGAACTACTGAGGCAGAACTACTGATGTGCCAGCAGAATAAATGTTGTTACAGCAGTATATCCACAGTTAATCAAGTAATCCATGTTGGCATCTCAGTTCAAAGCCCAAACTGGCTTGATCGGCTCCCATGTTCACAGAAACCACACCAGCAGTGATGCCATCATGGTCCTCTTCCAACTTGAAGGATGAGCAACAAAATCAACAGAACTTTTGAGTTCAGCTTTTGAACTTTGGCTGCGTTCACACAGCACTCTTATTTTGAAACAACCTCTGTTGTTTCGAAATAAGAAATACCCTGTTCACATGACGCACGGTTGTTTTGAAACAACGGCACCCATTGTTTTGAAACAATGGTGTTGTTTCGAAACAACTTAAACCTCATATGGGGACGAAACAACGTTGTTTCAAAACAATTGTTTCGAAACAATGCCGTCCAAACATGTTGTTTCGAAACAACAGTGACTTGTTTTGAAATAACTGTTGCCTGAAACTGCTATTTCGCTTTGAGCTTTTTTCCTTAATTTGAATTAACAAACTGTTAATTCAAATTAAGTTATTTCGAAATAAGGCATTATTTCGATACAAGTTGTTTCAACACAACTTGTATCGAAATAATGCCTGTGTGTGAACACAGCCTTTTAGTCAAGTAAAGAGAAGAAAAATTGTAAAAGGATGTTTCCTGTGACTCCCTCAGAGCTGATTGGCCCAGGATGAGGGAGATTTCAAGATTTTTGCTGTACCTTTAAAAAAATAATCTCTCTTATGATGGGTTTTACTTTTTAAAATTTGCCTCAGGAATAAGCTCCCCAGGAGGTTGACTGGATGAGAGATGCTCCAGCCCATTTGCCTTCTACTCCAGAATGATGTAGAAACCCAGGATACTTTGCAGCTAGTTATGGCTAAAGTCTCAGTGACTTTCCCCTGCCTACTGTTAGCTGATGTCAATCCAGAGACATTCTTGCTAAGACTGGAATTTTCAAAGGGGCCTAAGAGAGGGAGGCACCTATTCCCCAGGGCTTCTAGTAGGAGTTGGGCATCATTTGAGCGTCTCGGCCAAAATCTAAACTGTCATCCTATGAAGCAAGAAGGTCCAATAGTGGATACTGGGAGCCAGGATTACTGGACTTTATTCCCAGATCTAGCCAACTGAGGTACTTACATGGCCCCTATTACTTTATGATGGGATAAAACAGCTGTTGCTGATATGTGATTGAATGTATGCTTTCCAAAGTCCCGTAGCCACCCAGAGCCGTTCCACAGAGCCCTTCACTGATTCATACACACACACAGACAAGCTATCCTTGTGTGACTGGACACTCCCTGGGTCCAGGGTCCTCTGCTGGAGCAGAGTGTAGAGTCTTTCCCTGACAGTGAGAGAGAAGAGTCTTTATCAATGTCAGGACACAATGGAAGGAACACAGACTATCTGTTGAACACAAAGGTGGTGTAAATCATGGGAAAGAAATACAGCCGCATAGATAAAACCCTGAGAAGCATAAATCAGTGGAGAACAGAAAAGAGATAAAAACACTGAAATGGACATTAAAAATGTGATTCTCTTGCCAAGTCCCGCTGATGGAACCAATCTCTGGGGAGCTGATTTGGAAAGCTGGCCTTGTTTTTGAAGGAATGCAGAGCACTGACATCTCCTTCCCACATCAGAACATCTCCAACTCAGGTTAGACATTTAAGGAAATTTTTTTCCATTTTCCTCTCTTAGGAACTTTGCAGAAAGTTTCTTATGACCCAAGCACCTCAGTGTTATTCAAAATGCTATAATAAATAGCAACTGTGCTATGAAAAACTTGGAAGGCACTTCATCCCAGACATTGTTCTTCGATTTCTCTCTTCAGTGGCGGATGCCAGCACTTCACATCCACTGGGAGAGTGGAGGAGGGAAAAGTTCTGATCTGTTACCATGGGCTGACTTTGAAAATCTGTGACCTATGACTCACTAGCATTACTTGAATACTGAAGGCACCCCTAGCATCTGGGGATCCCAGTAACATTCAGTTTCCTGAGGTGAAGCCAATAAGGTCCAGCTGGTATGGTTGCCAGTGTGACTCAGTAGCATGACTTTGCCACTCCATGTACAGGCACAGCACCTAACACCACAAGCCCAGGTTACATGAACTGGTCTTAGCCATACTGTAATGGTGATTTCAGTTTCCTGTGCCATGGTGAACACAGCACAGCTGCTCTGTTTGCAGTACTTAGATACAAAAAGTGCGAAGGAGACCAGTACACTCCAGTTGCAAGGCAAAACAGATGTAAACCCTCTTGTTTCAGCAGGGTTATTCTTGCTTTGTCTTGCTGAAATGGCACCAAACAGTCCTTTTTTGTCACATTATATGTGATTTGCATTGTTGGTCTACCTTGGATACTGGGAGCAGGGACTGTGCTTTTCTGTGTGTACTGTGCCGAGCTAAGCACACTGGTAGCTCCTGATAAATAATGTTACAGGCCTGTCATTGTCTCTGGTTCTAGCCAGAAACAGAGTGAGAACATCATCCCGCCTCATGGCATTTCAATATGGTTCCTAGTGCCACTAAAAAAGGGGAAAAGCAAACATGGCTGCCAGCTCTCTCCAGACTGTCAGGCTGGTTTGGGGCAAAGACTCCAGTGGATCTGTGGATCCGAGCCAGTTTATTCAGTGTCCTGGGTGAGCACAACTATTACCATGCACATTTCCTGCTTGGCACTTACTAATGGCTGTGTTCCGGTCATGATGCAGATTGCCCACAGATGCAACCAAGAGACACAGTTATTATGGAATTCCAGCCAGGAGCCAATAGACTCCATTAAAACGTTGATCAGTAGGACTGAAACCTGAAGCCAGCCTTGGGTTCAGATTTCACAAAGAGGGGGTCAGGAAAAGCCTGACTGAGGTGAAAGTGTAAGGATCTCCATCTGCCTGTGCATTGCGAAACCTGTCCCTGCAACAGCTGCACCCAGCCGGGAACGCAAATGAAATAAGCTCCCAAAGTGTTTGAGAAAAGAAAGGGGGATTTCAGGAAATCCAAGTGCTCAGATCTCAGCCCAGCTGTGTTGTTTTTCATAAAGTTACACTTTAATGTTCTAAAACAGCATGATCAAAAGAAAAGTATTATGTACAGCTAAGGAGGTAGCTGGGACAATCTGCCCCAGATGAGGAGCTCAGCACAAGTCTGCCCTGCTTAGCTAGTGGTTGGATCAGAAAGATTAAGGTGCTAATGGCAACTGGGTAGGTGCCATCTCACTAAGGCAGGGATTCTGTGGTTTTCAAATCCACTGCAGAGGGTTAGGTCAGGGAGGGAGAATGTGTATCAGTAAAGGAACTGCAAGGCTCTTGTGGTTCACTGTCAAAGCCTTTCAATGCAAGTTTGGCAAAGCTGCTGCTTAGAGTTGATCTCAAGTTGCAGAAGTTGGAGTGGTGTGTGGCAAGACTTCCCACAGCCTTGGGGATTCTCCTCTACCTGGGATCTGGCAGAGGAGAAGCTCCAGAGGACACCAAGTCAGCAAAGAAGGGGGAGTCAGAACAGTAAAAGGAAACAGTTAGAAGTTCCACTGTTCTGGGGGTACAGAAATGGTAACTGAAATTTGTATCTGTTCCTCCAAGGAGAGGTGCATTTCTGTATACACTAGAGGTTGACTTTTCACCTGGAATTTCTATCACACATGCATGCCCTGGCAGAGAAATAATGAGGAGTTAAAAAGTCAAAAGACAGACTAAAAACATGGTCTGTTAGTGTTTTTAAAAATCTCATGATAGGTGGGGCCAATCTCATGATTTTTCTTTTAGCGCTGACTCATTTTGTTTGACCTCTTAAAGGGGCGCCACACTTTTTTTTTTTCTTGTGAGGTTGGCTTCGCTGAGCAGCTTTAAGGCTGCTGTGATCTAGGCTATGGGACAGGAAATGGGACCCTAGGATCAGAGGAGAGCAAATGTAGAATAGACTAGAATAGAATCATAGGGTTGGAAGGGAGCTCATGAGATCATCATGTAGCTAAATCCCTCCTCCTTGTGCTCTCCTTCCTGAGATACATGATGGTAGCACCCCAAGTTATGGCTCAGTCCCCTGGCAGAGATTCCTTCTGAGGCCTTGGGCAAGTCACTTGTCCATCCATCTCACCCCAGGCAGGTGTCTCATTCACATTGTTGAGGTGCTCAGGTCCTCATGGTTGTATCAGAGCAGCACCAATAAAGAAATTAAATCAGTTTCTCCCCCAGGTTAGTTTATCTCGCTGCATGAAGGAATCCCTCAGTCAGGGCCATCCATGGGGGGGGTGCAGGGCCCCAGGCGAATCACCCTCTGCGAGGCCCCCACTAACACGCCCCAGGACTGGGGGGCGGGGCCAGCTGGCCCAGGGGAGGGGCAGGCCCCCGCGCTGGCTATCCAACGCCAGGGACTGGAAGTGGCGGCCGGGATCAGCGCTGCCAGTCTGCTGCCCACCTGCCCCCAGCCATGTGCTGTTTTTGGCTCTGTGCTGGAGCAGAAGGGAGGAGGCAGCGTGGCTGGGGTAGGGAGTAGGACACTGGCTCTGCACAGCTTCATGCCCCCTTCCTGCTGCGCCAGCACAGAGCCAAGAGCAGTGTGTGGGGGACACTGGCAGCGCTGAACTAGGCTGCTACTTTTGGCTGGCTTGCCTGGTCCCCAGCATGGGGGGGGCAGCAGTGTGGGCACCGTGGGACCCTGAGTGGCTGTCCCTCTCGCCCTACCCTAGGAACAGCCCTGTCCTCAGTAAAAGCCTCCCCTGAGTGGGCTTTCAGTGGAGCCATGCAGACTGAATGATCCCTTGCTGGCTGGCCTAAGGCACAGTTACAGGAGGTCAGTTCAGGAGAAGTATGTGCTGCTTTGTGCTGTCAGTACATGCTCTGGGGGTGAATAGCCTTCACTCTCCAGACCCTAAGCCCTTTTGCTAGCACTAAATGCCCCTACCTACCCAACCAGAACAACATACATCCTTCAGCTTCACAATTGCAAAGGGGTTCCAGGGAGGATAGAGCTAGGCCAGGGGTGGCCAAACTTATGGAACTCAAGAGCCACACAAGTTGATCATTAAACCTTCAAGAGCCACACTGAGGCATATAGTCATATTTTACCTACTCTAAAATTAATAAGTTTAAAATTCATTGCACACTTTAATTTTATTGTAAAAAGAGGGCAAATATTGATCCTACTAATGTGAGATTCTAATAATTTCTTAAGGTTACCATGAAAACTAGGCCAACCTATACAGTAAAAACTTAGCTTCTCCCCACCCTCTCCAATCATGCCACCACTTCTCCCCGCTGTCCTGACCCCCTCCAAACCCCCAGGCCCTGACGCTGGCTACCCTGGACTGACCCCCCCTCCCCAGGGCCCCCTTACCTGGCCACTTTGGTGGCTAGGCACAAGCTGGGGCTCCCCCCAAGCATGCTCAGGGTGGGAGATTTAAAACACCTAGGCTGAGGCTGCTCTCCTCTGGCTTTCTTTCACAAGCTGCACTTTTTTGTTCAAGAGTTGGATGTGGCTCCTAAGCCGCAGTGTGGCCAAACCTGAGCTAGGCTATTCTCAGTGGTGGCAGATGACAGAATGAGGAACAAATATCTCAAGTGGGGGAAGTATAGGTTGGATATTAGGAAAAACATTTTCCCTAGGAGGGTGGTGAAGCACTAGAATGGGTTTTCTAAGCAAGTCATGGAATCTCCATCTTTAGAAGTTTTTAAGGCCTGGTTTGACAAAGCCTAGCTGAGGTTATTGAGTTGGGGTTGGTCCTGCTTTGAGCAGGGGTTGGACTAGATGATCTCCTGAAGTCCCTTCAAACCCTAATCTGTTATGATCAGGGGTTAAAGTAAGACGGTATGCACCGGAATGGTGTTCCGGGCCCTGCTATTTTTAGGGGGTTACCATTCAAGCACCCTAAAAATAGAAAATGGAGCTGGAACGCTGCATTCCGGGGCCCACCATCTAAAAATAGTGGGCTCTGGAACATAGTGTTCCAGATTCATTTTCTATTTCTAGGGGCCTGGTGAATGCTGAGCCCCTAAAAACAGCAGGCCCTGGAACACCATTCCGGTGTGTTCCAGCAGGTAGGGAGCTGCCTTGGGCTGGGAAATTTTAAACCTCTTGCCTTGAGCCATCTCTCACTGAGCATGCTCAGAGCCTCTGAGCATGCTCTGTGACAGCCTGCTCGGGGCCAGAGCCTCAGCCCAGGCCAGGGTCAGGGCCAGGGCTGCTCAGCCCTGTGGCCAGGTAACGGGGCCTTCAGGGGGGGGGGCAGGCTCGAGGGCAGGCAGGTGAGCCCGGCGGGGAAAGGGCGTGGGGCAGGAGGTCGGCCTGGGGCAGTGGGGGAAGGCGGCGTGGCACGGAGGGGTGTTGGGGAAGGGTGAGGGACCAGCAGCCAGATGGGGGCCAGGGGCAATAGCTGGGGGGAGGGCCTGGTGTTTGGGGGGCAGGGGCTGGGGTGCAGGGAGCCTGGACATGCAGGAAGGGGGCCTGGACATGCGTGAGGGGGGCCCAGATGTGCAGGAAGGGGCACGGACCTTCATGAGGGGGGACAAAAAAATTAGGAGGGTTCTGGGGCCTGCCAAATTATACTTTAACCCTTGGCTGTGATTCTATGAATTACTAACACCATATGAATGAAACCAGTATCTTCAAAAGGGGACCCTTGTTTGAGACAACTGCTGTCCATGCCCTGCTCCCCAGTGCCTGAGTACCTCCCAATCTTTGATGTCCATCTTCTCACTATTATTCCTATTTTACCAATGTACCCAAGGCATAGAAAGGCTGACTGACTTGCACAGGCTCATAGAGAAAATCTCTACCCGAGAAGGGAATTGAATGCTGGCTCTTCAGTCCAAGGCCAGCCTGCTAATCACTAGACCATCCTTCCTCTGCTTTCAGCAGTTAATGTTTGGCTACCCAAATTGAGCCCTTCACAAGTGCATGCCAGCTTTAAAAACGTTGGCCCAATCTTTTCTTTATTGCAATGGTTCCCAACCTGTGGTCTAGGGAGTCCCAGGGGTCCACAGACATGTTTCAGGGGGTCTGCGGAGCTTCTCCCTACCGGGGCCAGAATCCAGCTACAGCCCTGATGCTCCCCGCCAGGGCGGCCTTTCCCCTCCCATGGCCAGATCCTGGCAGGGGGGTGGGGCTGTGGCGGCTCCTTGGCATGGGCAAGGGCAGGAGGCCATACCTGCGGTGGCTCGGCTTGCCAGCTGCGCAGGCCATGGTGGCAGGAGCACTGCTCACCGGCTGTCCCAGTGGCACCACCAGAGTGATGTGGGTCAGATTACATAATTAGCAGGGGGGGGACCATTTTTTTTTGTTAAAAAGGGGTCCCCAGCCTGCAAAAGGTTGGGAACCACTGCTTTATTGTATCCCAATCTCCATTACCTTAGAACTTCCATCCAAATCTGGATGCGTCTCAGTGGCTTTGGCTTTTTCCTTCCCATGAGGCATTATCAAAAAAGGGATCAGTCCTCATGCCTGGAGACTCACCTCTGTAGCGTAGTGTGACAGATTACGTGCTTTTGGGGATGACAGGTGTCGTGAGTTTTCTGTGTTTTAGCTCTAAAATGAATTGAACCAAGCAGAAATTACTAAACATGATACAGCCACAAGGAGGCCAGTGGAAATATAGAGAAAGAGCCAGCAGAGAGTAGAGCAGGAAGGCAATGGAGGAAGGAAAGGAGCCCTTGTCATTTGGGATTCTGCTAAACAGTCACCAGCTGAGTTCTGCTGCAGATTTGCTCACTCCAGCTAGTGTCAAAAAATGTTGCTGCTTTCTAACCTCTTGTGAGAAGGGCAGCTCCAGGAAAGGAAAAGCCAAGGAAATCTGTCCACTGCTCACATTCTGATAAAGACTCCCTCATACGTGGGGCAGAGGGGTTTTCTGGGTGATATTTTGCACACATTCTTGAGGACCTTTGAGGGCAGGCTTGGCGAATGAGTTTAATAATGAAGACGGAGGGGGAAGCCCTCTAGGGTGAGGCGAAGATTCCTATCCTGGTGAGATCAGAACCAGCCGAGGCCAAACCAAAGCGAAAGCAGATGGTTGAGAGCATGGAGGCAAAGCACTTCAAAATACTTTAGTCATTCAGGACAAGACCAGGTACCGCCACTGCAGTGCTAACAAAGTACAATCCATCCATCATGGTCTCAGTGGGGAGAGGACCAGATGGAAATCAAGGAACCCACAGCATGGGCCAGATCATGGCTGAGTGTGGGGATAGAAACTGACATGTTTTTTTATGTTTAATACCTTCAAGGGCTCAGATGCTGTTCCCCATATATGGCTTGATTTTTCTGTCATTCAGGCCAGAATAGATTACGAGTAATTCTTGAAACTGAAATAAGTGAGTACAACTGGACCAATAGATAGATAGGAAAAAGATTGTGTTTTGGGACACAGATAGATAGATAGATGTGACTAGCCAGCACTCACAGACAGCATTATATTCCTTTTTTAAAAAAAAACATATTGAGCCAAATCATCTGCTTGTGTAAATCAGTTCTGATGACTTCGGTGGAGCTTTGCTGATTGATGCCCACTGCAGGTCTCTGTCCCATTTATTCTTGGCAGAAGTACCATGAGTGAGATGAATGAGTGGATATTTCACACTGATGCTTTAACTCGGCAAAAATTCTCACATGCACCCGCTGCCCAACTTGTCTGTGCTTTTCAGCTGTCTGGCTAATGAAAGATCCTTCAACTGAGTTATGTGTGTCCCATTGTTCACTGTCCTACTGGGGCCATGTGCTGGAGAAGGGGGAGTACTTGGCCTGTGTGTGAAGTTGTTTGCTGCTAGCAGACAAATGAAGAGAGAAGCATGATTCCGGTTCTACAAGATGACAGATGTTGTGCAGCTCTGTGCCAATAGTTATTTTACAAAACATTGCATGCAGCAGATGTGAACTGCACAGCACGAGACCCTTCACAACAGCCTGGGAATGGACACAACAGACAGTGAGATGATGGGAAAATAGGGCCAGATCCCAATTGATGGTATGCCAGAGTCACTCTAGTGGAACATCCCTGTAGGAAATTTGCCTGATTTTCCTTTCACATTCATTTTACACCACTGTAACTCGCTTGGCTTTAGTGGAACTGTGCCTGCCACAAGGCAGTGTGGCTGAGATCCTGCTCTGATCCTTCCCCCCACTTACACCAACTCCCTTGGTTTCTGTTCCTGCAGGGGTGCTAATCAGAAGGCAACAAAATTTCATCAGTGTGAAACTCGTTTGAGTGACTGAAGAATCAACCTCACAGTTTCACACAGACACAATTCTACTGACTTGGGTGACTTTCTTCTGACCTACATCAATGTGAGAGGCCTGACAATGGGCCTGATCCTCAGCTGGTGTAAATCAGAAAAGCTCCACAATACAGCAGTAGTGATTACACCAGCCCATGCTTTAGCCTGGCAGCCTTCAATTTTTATTTCATTATAATGTTGTTGGATAATATCAATGTTTATTTAAAAGCATTTTTTTTTTACTATTCTTACCAATTTAAAACTTATAGCTGTGGGAAATTGGGAGGGGGGTGTCAGACAATGGAGGGGTACAGTTCAGTTAATAATTGTTTAAAGACAGGAAAGGTTGAGATTTGAAAAATGAAAGCGCTATAGCCACTAAAATACAAATGGTCAGTATCACATGTCAAAACATACAAAGTAAATATCCTTCAAACTCTAATAAGTTCTCAAGCAGCATTTTTCTTAATTTGCCTGTCTGTCAGTTTCAATTATTGGTGATGGAAATAGTTTTTCATCGGTTTGCCTGCGTATGACAGAAGCAACATTTACTAACAACCTTTCAAGCCGAGTCATAAAGCTTTTAACTCAGTGTTCTTTTGAGTCCAGGTGGTGGTGCTGAGAACAGAATGTGGGCAAAGCAATGGGCTAACCGAAGGAAATGTGATTCCTCAGATTCCACTTGCAGTTCATGCTAAAGTCTTCCATTTTCCCTTCATTGTGGTATGAACGTGACTGTACCCTTGGTGTTTCCCCATCCACTCTCTGGGACAGCTCACTGCTATTCCCAGCCCTGTACATCACTTCGGTGTGGGTGGCATCCAATCTGCAGACTAGCTTTCCTTGACTCACTCTGGTTTGTGTCTTGACTCTGCTCAGCTTCTAGTTGCATCCTGAGGTGTTTCTGATGAAGAATGAAGTCCATGTCACTCTTCTCTTCTCAGCCCTTCACCTTGTTTCTGAGGCCTGAGATCTTTGAGATGTTCCTGCCACAGAATGCTGGCGGAGGCACACACAGTCAGTGAAGAGAGAGAAAGGACATGATTTGAGATGGTTGAAAGGGGACTGGATCTGCCCTTTGAGCGATGCTGAATGTAACAACATGGCACTGAACAAATATGGAATAACAACAACAGCCAAAAGTTTAGTGATTTGTAAAGGCCACATTGTTCTCGTGGCCTGTGTTCAGAGGCCATCACTCCCAGTGGGTGCTCTGCTGGGAACACAGGCAACATGGAGCCTAAAAGAGTCAGGCCAGTCTGTGGGCCACAGTTAAATGTGGAGTTAGCGCCTCTCCCTCAAGTGGTTTGATATACCTGCCAGTGTAATAATACTGTGGGCACCATCCTATGGAAGAAAGTGAAGGTCTGGCCCACCAACTCTGCAGTAGCTGTGCCCCGGCTCCCTTCCATCAGCTGTCCCTAGAGGTGACTCAGTGGAAAGTTAGTGCCAGGTATGGCTGCCTCAACTTTCCTTCTGGATTTTACAGGAGGTCAAACTAGACGAACTGGTGGTCCCCGCTGGCCCTCAACTCAGTGACTCCATGACTTCAATTCCCACCAGGCTTGCAAGAGATGATGCCTGTCCATCCATCTCTACCATCAGTCCACCCCCTTTTCCTAGCCCTCTCATTACTCACTCCTTCCATCTGCCTCAATGCCTGGATCTGGGGAATTCTGCCAGGGGGAGAAAGAGCCAAACAAGGAGAGGTCCTTTGGCAGGCAGTTCTAAAGGGTGTGATCAGGCTTTTCCCACATCTCCCATGTCTAAGCCATCTCTCACCACCTCCAGAGCATTGGCAAGACTCATCCTTCCCTTGACCTGCTCAGCTGTACTTTGTTCTGACAGTAAACTGCTTCCATCTGGACTACAATAATCTGTTCTTCCTCAGTCTCCTCTCTCCACATTTCAGGAGGCCCAGCATACTGTGGCCAGGCTACTTATTCACACTAGGAAATGGGACCATATCACCCCATTCTGCATCACCAAATCAAGTTCAGAACCAAATTTCTGTTGCCAAACGTCTGTGAGCTCAGGTCAGCACCAGAACGAGGTGTTTTGGTGCCCAGGGTGTGCCAAAGCAAGCAGCACAGAATGCGCACCCCTCCATTAAGCGGTCAAATGGAGCTACTTGATAAGGAACCCAGGGCAAAGCCCCAGTCACCCTGCTCTAGTTACAGCCCTGACTCAAGCCCACATTATTTCTAAGCTATTCATTTGCAGTCCATTCTAATCTCTTGCCTCCTCCAGGCGTGGCCTCCTGTCTGAGCTCTGAACCCTTCTCTGACCCCTTTCACTGGAGCTATCCTGCCCTGCAAGTCAGTTCCTCTCACACCTTAAAATCTTCCTTTTCTCATTAGCTGCTGCCTGCTATTGAGTCCCTGCGAAGCAGTGTGCTGGGCGTGAAGCTGTGCTAGATAAAAACAAGCCATGTGTACTTCACTGTGTTAACTAAGGATTAGAGTGAGCACCGCTGAAAAGATACGTAGCAGGTAGCAGACTAGATGGCTCAGGAGAGCAACTTTGGTATATGAGAGCTTCCGTAGGTCACCAGCTTCAATTCAACTAACATCATTGCCAGCTGATGGCCATGCAGTGGCCTGTGAGTTTAGGGGGCTCAGACAACTTCCCACAGGACAGGTGTCTATGTTGCTGGATTTGGCAAAGAAGGCTTCTTAGTCCCCTATAGGTGCTTTTGAAAATTTTATCTAACATCAGTAATTGCAACTGAATGTTCATCAGCCCATCATATCCACACCAAGCCATGATGATGGAGAAGCTGTTTTGTACTGTTATTATCCATGATCTCTCTATCAAGTAAATAACAAGAACTTTCCTCAGCAGGGAAGTCACTTAGAAGCTTCCCAAAACTATACCAAGGTCTGTTTTCATTCTCCAGCTTTCTGAGAGCACACTTGCATTTTGAACACACTCTGTCTCCCTTTTATAATCCATATTTTTGTTTTCCTAGCAGTCCCTGTATCTGGAAATCCATATTTCTGTTTTCATAGCAATCCCCATACAGTCTGATGGAACATCTGTGCATTGATTGCTCAGGCTAAGGGGTGGGGGGAGAGCTGTTTGACCCCAGTGGATCAGAATAATAATTTCTGATTAAGAAATGACTTATCCAGAAAAACGCCTACCCACCCTACTCAAGAATGTTTCTGCAGATATTAAAACAGACCTTGAGGCATTTGAAACAAACTGGGCTGCTATGCCAAAAGTGACCTCAGACTAGGCATTTCTCAGCTTTTACCTATTTAAAATGGCTTTTAAGGATAATAATAAGCTGGGCCTCTCTTTTTCCTGGCTGGTGATGAAAGGTACCAATGTGTGCCCACAGGCGAGTTCTGTAGGCAAAGCTTTGGGACCAGTTTGTTCTTTATGGCTTAAGAGATTCCACATTCAGTCAGTGTCACCTAACTGTATCAGTTTGGAGCCAGTGCAAAGGACAATGTAGGTTTTAAGAGTCTGGAGAACTTTGAGCCCCAACAGTGACAGAACCACAACCAGCACCAGATGCATGTCAGGCCTCCTTAAAACGAGCCACTGAGAGCTCTCCAAGGGTTGGAGAGCCTGAAAATGGAATTGGCTGCTGTTAATTCTCACTTTCAACAGTTGGTTACTATGCACCGGCCTGGACTTTGCCTTGGCTCACAACCAAAGTAAGCACAAACTCCTGAAGTGTTGCTTACAGAACTATAGATCATTAAAGAAGGTGAAAACTTTTCTCCTTGTAGATTCCATGAAGCTGAGCTGTTCTGTGCCATTTGGATAGGGCTGGGCTGTTTTCTCTTTTAAATTACAAATACCAAGCCATCCCCTGTGGAAGGAAGAACCATCCTTCACTGCCCCCCCCCCCCCATTGAGGGCAGATAGACATGGATGGATTTAAAGGGGGAACTTTAAAGGTTGGCTGCTGCCCTTCCCTACACAAACACACCCATATACCATCCAGCTGAATAATTTTGTGTTGTTTGGGAAATTCTGATGAGTTCCTGGAGAAGCTGGAAATCCTGGAAAGAGATCAGGTCTCAGGAAGGGGCACCATTGACTTGTGTTTTGGTGGATGGAGGAGACTTGAAATTCAACCAGCGAAGCATCAGGAACCTGAGGTCACAGGAAAGTGAGGAGGCAAACCAGACACAGGGCGACTGACATATAGAAAGGCCATTCACAGCTGGGTCCAGTGTTCTTGGAGCTGTGTGGGTCCCCTAAGACATTAATCTAACCAAGTGGGAGAAGTGACATTTTTTAGCTTGGGCCAGCTTCTGTTTGTGTGAGAGAGAAGCTTTCGAGCTACATAGAGCTCTTCTTGAGGTCTGAAAAAGATGTTCAGTGTCACAGCTAAATCCCAGATCAAACGGATAACTTGGCATAAGTACCAAGGAGATAGAGCTGCATTAGTCTAGTTCAGCAAAACAAACAAGCAATCTTGTAGCACTTTTAAAGACTAACAAATTTATTTATCTCTTGAGCTTTTGTGGAAGAGCTCCGAATTCATCGGATGCTTGAAAATGGAAAAAAATCAGTATAGGAGGGAGGAATAAACGCAGTGAAGTGTAATCACAGGATCAAGTCAGATTACTACAGCAAATCAAGCAGGTTGTAGTGATTCAAACTGAGTGGAACCACAGATAGGGAGGCTGAGAGAGGTGGCAATCACTCTAGTCAAACCAAATGGATGGCATCAAATTTGCATATGAATTCTAACTCTGAAGTTTTTCTTTGAAGCCTTGACCTAGAATAAAAGATAGCCACAGATAAGTCCATCACAGAGTCACTGGGGAGACTGAAGTGATCTCCTATTGGTTTTTTTAATGTTGCCATTTCTGGTGTCAGATTTGTGTCCATTCTGACACTCCAAGTTTATAGATTCATAGATTTTAAGGTCAGAAGGGACCGATATAATCATTTAGTCCAGGGATCTCAAACTCAAATCACCACGAGGGACACATGAGGATTAGTATGGTAGTCCAAGGGCTGCACTACTGAAACCTTTCCATACAATGATATTGCAAATATTGGTAATGATCGTGTCACTGAGGGCCACAGGAAATAGCTTTAGAGGCTGCATGCGGCCCACAGGCCAGGTGTTTGAGACCCCCTGATCTAGTCTGATCTCCCACACAGTTCAAGCTACAGAACCTCACCCACCCCCTTCTGCAATAAACCTAACCTATGACTGAGTTATTAAAGTCCTCAGATCACTATTTAAAGACTTTAAGTTACAGAGAATCCACCAGCAACTGAGCCATGCACCATGTTACAGAGGAAGGCAAAACAAAACAAAACAAGAAACAAACACACACACACACACACACAGAGCTTTTGCCAATCTGTCCGCTGGGAAAATTACTTTCAGATCCCAATACAGCAATCAGTTAAACCCTGAGCATATGGACAAGACTCATCAGTCAGACAACCAAGAAAGCATTCTCTGTAATAGCTCAGAACCCATCCCATCAATTGTCCTATTGGGAGATGTACTATCAGGAGCCAAAGGCCAGTCTCTTGCCAAATGAGGCTGTCCCATTAAACCATCTCCTCCTTGAATTTATCAAGCTCAGTTTGATTCATTGATTTTTTGGTCTCATGCTGTTTTGTTTACCATGCATGATCTTAACACAGTCCTCAAATTATATCTGGAGGCTTTTTGTTTGGACTAACTCAGACTTCCTGTCTTTTTTTGTACCTTTTCCCATTAATATTTATTGTGATATGTTATTGTGGCACCTTACTCCCTTTTAAAAACTTTCACTCAGCTGGGCTCACAATTCAGGTCAGTTGGTAGGCCCATTGATTATGGAAGTTGTACAAAACGTCTGATAGCATGGTGCTGATCTCTCTTAAACAGCGAAGAAGTAAAAGAAGTTACCTGGAGCTTTTGTTGGTAACAGTGGGATCAGAATCAGGGAGATAAATGTGTTTTCTGTTGAGAGAGGAAGTGAGCATGTAGAGCCAGCGAAGAAATTGTTCACTGAAGGGAAATTTCTCTGTCTTTCTCTCATGCTCATAATCACTAGGCCTGTGTGAGGATCAGAATATTGCACTGGAGCAAATCATTGCTTTTGCATTTTGTTTAGTTCAAATGGGTGGAACGTATCATGCAAAATGGCCAGAAAAGCATTCACACCCCTAACCCCTAAATGCGCCCTGGTTTTATGGTATGCTTGGCAGGCCTAGCAAGATCTGTTTGATCAAAGCAGGGTTGTAACCAGGGTGGGGCAATCGGGGCTTTGCCCCCGGCACATATTGAGTGGCTTTGCCCTGGGCACATATCAAGTGGCTCTGTTCACTGCTCGATCTGAGGAGCGTTCCGTGTGCTGTTTGCTCCGGGCACACCCTGGGCACCAAAATACCTAGTTTTGGCATTGGATCAAAGGCAAGCATTGTGGGATCTGAAAGATTTGCTCCTCTCAGCTGATGACCCTCTTTTAACTTAGGATTGACATAAAGAAGAGCACAGGCCAATTCAGATCTGCAATACTGAAAACATAAAGGAGACCTGACTCAAAAACATATAAAAAAAGAAGGTCACTGTAGGAGAAAATAAAATGTTAAAATAGGAAAGATAAGTAGAAGTGTCTTGGTGCTGGCCCAAAGCCTAATGAAGTAATCCAAAACAGTGGGCCTGAACAGCATGTACACTGGGCCTGAACTGAAGTTGCCAACAAGAGAGAGGTTGCAAAAGTCCAACCTCACTAAAATTGGCAAGAAAAAAATTGAGAATGTAGTTCGAGGAAGGTGGTATTGGATCAGCCTAGCACCAAGGAAATAAAGGTAATGCTTCCGTCAAACCTGACACATTGATGGATGGAGATGTCCAATGAAGCGTGAACCTATCAAATTGATGGGTGGCATCAAAAAAGGGCTACGTGAACCAATCAAGGTTGCTGAAGGGGGCTGAATCATAGGTTTGAGTAGGGTGTAAGAATAGGAGGCCCAAAGCTCAAACTTTGTGCCGCTAAAGGGGGTGACAGTGATTCCTGCCATCAGTTGAGTTGTTCCATTGCATTGAGAGCACCAATGCTGCCAACAAATCTGTTGATATAGATTGTTTGCCGTAGTACTACATTGCAATAAAGCCTAGCCTGGCACCTTGGTTTCTACAAGGATCTGTGGTCATGTTGGTTTCCTTGATTGTGAGTGTTGCCTCAGTTTACCTCTTGCACACAGGCTTTGCCTAGGCTCTAAATCACTGAGCTAACCAAGTTCTCACTAGAGATTTGAGCCAAAGTTAACTCAAAGTGTTAACCAAAGGAACACTTGGCTTTAGGATCACCAAGCTAACTGCGTTCCTGCTTAAGATCCAAGCCAGGCTCTAATCACTAGGCTAATTCAGTTCCCACTTAGAGGTCTGAGTCAGGGGTAATCCTGAGGGAGCACACCTTCAGAGATTCATGCACACATTCACATACTCCTCCAAACTGATATCAGCACCAAACACAGAACAACACTGATAAGAACACAATCTTGCTTGCTGTGCCCGACCACACTCTGCCTGGCGTACCACAGTCATGTTATTTGGAAATCTGTCAAACATTGGAAAGTTGGCTTTTTGTTTGAGCATGAACAGCTCATTGTGGAGATCCTCAGGGGGACTTAGATGGAACTTTGCAATGTAAAATACCTTTCAGATATCCCCAGGGCCTAGTTTCATTGTATCCAGCCAGCCAGAGAAAGAAACTGGGAAATTAAAGGTGTTTTGAGACATAAACATCCTGGGCATTTCCCTGGAAATAGTTTTCTGAGTTTGCCAATAAAACAGCAGGCTCCCAGAACACTGGCTCTTCTCCAGCTCCATACAAGAGGTGGGGAAATTGCATACAAGCTAATTGTCATGTGGTGAAATGTCCTGCAATCCTGGGCATGGAAATCCTGAGTTTAATCATCAGCGTAGGGGCCCGTATGACTCTGGGCACAGCCCCCCTTCCCGGATCCCAACCTGACCCAAGCCTATATGAAGGCACAGAAGGATGCTAGGTAAGGTGCTAGGGTCCATTCAAGGGGGTTAATTGGTGCCAATTGTGATGGCAGCAGTGCTGGTGAGTATACTGTGAACACCTATCCAATAGGAACTGAAAGAGGCACAATGGCACCATGCTCATACCACTGATGAGCCATTGCCTGGTCACAGCTTTCCTTGGTTGTTGTGGCCATGCTTGTCCTGCTGGTTTGAATTCAGGGGCAGCAGGCCATTCTGGTAACTTCAGGATTCTCTCAGTTTTTTTATATGAATTACCTTTGGTTCAGAGCTTCAGCAACTACAGGGCATTGCTGATGAATCTGGGACTCCCTGGGTACCTTGATGCTAGAAGTTGATCGATTGGTGTTGAGGACCCATTGCAGGGTACCTCACAGATCTCTCCTGATTTTGATAGTTTGTAAGAGGAGCTCTCTTGGCAATGTATTTTCTATGCCTGCCAAACACAGACCAGGGCAACTTAGCTCTAGATTTCATTCTAGACATCTGTCAGGAGTAAGGACCTGCAACCACACCTACTCAGTCTCTTGACAACCTAACAAGCACACTTCTTTAATGCAACAGCAGCAAAAGATGGGCTGCTGAAAGCATCCACCCACAAATGTGATAGCTCCTGCAACTGCATGGTCCCAGCCTTGTTCCAGTCTTGCTCCTGCATTGCCTCACACTAGGTAATCTGGTTCTGACCCTCAGCTCCATTTCCCAGCCTCTGACTCCATTTCTGACCCAAGGCTCTGGTGCCTGAACTCTGACTCTGCCTTGATGCTGGAGTCTGTTACCTGGCTGCCAACTCCTGCTCTAACTGCTAGGCATGTCTTCTGCTCCAGAACAACTGCACACATCCCAGTCTCAACTAGCATCATATAAGTTCAGTATGTTCTGCTGGAAGGGAAAGAACAAGTTGAAAATCACCTAGACAAGTCAGATGTCTTTGAGTAACCAGGGCCTCATGAAATACATCCAAAAATGGTCAAGGAGCTGATTGAGAAGATATCTGAGACATTAGCGGTTATCTTTGGAAACTCAGAGAAGACAGGGGAGGTTTGAGAGAACTGGAAGAGGTCAAATAAGTGTCTATTTATGAAAAGAGAAATAAGGACACCCCGGGGAGCTACAGACCAGTCAGCTCAACTTCAGTACTGTACCCACAAAAATAATGGAGCAAATAAGCAATCAATTTACAAAAACCTATAACGTGATAAGTAACAGTCAACATGGATTTGTCTAGAACAGGGGTCTGCAACCTACAACTCAAGTGCCACACCTGGCTCTTTGCTGTCACCTTGTGGCTCCAGGGTGCCCCACTGCCACAGAAGGACCCTGTGGGCGCCCTGCACCAAGTTCCAGGTTCACCACCACCATGAGGAGGCCTGCTTCTAGTTCCAGGCTACTGCCCCCCTCCCCCAGCCAGGGGACCCTGCAGGAGGTACTCTGGTCTGGTTCCCCCAACCCTCCACCAGGCAGTTACAATCATTGGGGCCCTCAAAACACTTGGTTATTGAAGGAACTTTTAAAAATGGCTCTTCTTATCTTTTGGGTTGCTGGTCTCTGGTCTAGAACAAATCATGACAGACCAAGCTGATAGCTTTCTTTGACAGCATAAGAAGCCTTGAGGATGGGAGGAAATGGTAGCTGTGGTATATCTCAACTTTATTAATGTTTTTGATACTGTCTCAAGTATCCTTCTCATAAACAAACTAGGGAAATATAACCTAGATGGAACTATGATACAATGGGTGCATAACCACTTAGAAAATCATTCCAAGAGTAGTTATCAGTGGTTCACAATCAAGCTGGAAGTGCTTATTAAGTGGTGCCCTGCATTGATCAGTCCTGGGTCAGGTTCAGTTCAACATATTCATTAGTGATTTAGATAATATTATAGAGTATATTTACAACGTTTGCAGATGATACCACACTGGGAGGCTGATAAGTGCTTAGGAGGATAGGATTAAAAGTAAAAATGATCTGAACAAACTGGAGAAGTGATCTGAAATAAATAAAGTGAAATTCAAGAAGAACAAATGCAAAGTTCTCCACTTCGTAAGAACCAATCAATTGTACACTTTTAAAATGGGCAATGACTGCCTAGGAAGGAGTACTGTGGAAAGGGATCTGGGTTCATAATGGATCACAAGCTAAATATGACTCAACAGTGTAACCCAGTTATAAAGAAAGTGAACATCATTCTGGGATGTATTAGCAGGAGTGTTGTAAACAAGACACATGAAGTAATTCTCTTCTACTCTATGCTGACAAGGCCTCAGCTGGTGTATTGTCTCTACTTCTGGGCACATTATAGAAAAGAAATGGAAAAATTTAGAGAAAGCCCAGAGGTGAGAAACAAAAATGATTAGCGTATATGACCCCTGAGGAAAGATTGGGAAAACTGGATTTATTCAGCCTGGAGAAGAGAAGACTGAGGGGGAAAACAATAACAGTTTTCAAGTACATAGATGTTTATTAGAAGGAGAAGGATGAAAACATTGTTCTCCTTAACCTCTGAGAATAGGACAAGAAGCAATGGGTTTAAATTACAGCAAGGATGATTTAGGTTGGACATTAGGACAACCTTTCTAACTCTCAAGATAATTAATCTCTAGAAGAAACTGCCTAGGGAGATTGCCGTGTTTTTGTCAGAGGAGGTTTAAGAACAGGTTGCACAAACAACCAGTCAGGAATGGTCTACTTACTATGTAGCCCTGCCTTGAATGCAGGGGACTGGACTAGATGACCTATTGAGGTCCCTTTCAATCCTGCACTTCTGTGATGTTGCTAGACACATGTTGCCCTCAACCCATAAGGGAAACAGAAGTGTTTCTGCTGAGTAGAGGCCATTGTTACATGGAGGTTCATTATCCCTTCATTTCCCACTTATTTAGGGGTCTTGTGTAGAGGCTGTTATTCAAGGTCAAAGTCTTCATGTTACTTTTGACCATGCCTTTTCTATCTGAAGCACTTTATGCCAATGTAAGCTTCTATGTCTTGTGCAGTTTGCATAAGCTGTTCCCTCATTCATCCCATTCACCCCACAAGAGTCGCATCTGCCTCCAGTCATGGGGCTCAACTATTTTATGTCTTGCCTAGCAGGCATCACATGCAGTTTACAAGGGATTCAGCAACATCTTTACTCACTGGTGCAAGCTACCCCTTCCCTGTACTCTTCACATTGGCCACGTATAGAACAGACTCCAAGCTGGTCATCCTGGTTGGTAAAGCCAAAATCTCTCCTCACCTTTAACTCTGCCACCTAGAAGCCTCTTCATCCCAGTGGTGGGTTATAATTTCACTGCAGTAAGCCCCACATTGATTGATTCTTTACCATGCCCCCAGCTGGTTTTACTTGTTAACCTTTAAACAGCTGATCTCTTCCTGGGTTTTTTGTGAAGTGTTTTTAATGATTCTGTTACACTGTGTATTCCCCTGAGCTCGCCAGTGGATGCTGAATGTATTTTTAACATCCAGTCACCATCCAGCATTGTCCTTTCCACTCCTTACGTGGAGCACAGACAATGCCTTTAACATGCAGCTGTCTAAAGCTGTTGTGTGGTAACACTGCAGACTCCATAAGCAGCTATTGGATCTTTCTGTGCATGACATTTTCTACAGTGTTTTTGTTAGTTCAGTGATGTCTTCAACTGTTCTGCCATTGCCTCCTGTCACTTCACAGAACCTTCAAAGTTCTGCAATGAAGCAATTGGGTCAGATTCATCCTTCTTATAATTCCATTGATCTCAGTAGAGATGAATTTTGTCCACTGTGTTTGGGACTTAGAGAATCAGAAATCAGAGATGTCCAACATCTGCTAGATCTGATCCATCACAAGTGGACCAATGCAGGTATGCTTCCTGTGACAAGGAGTCTGTGGCACTGCTGAAGATTAACAAATTTATTTATCACATGAACTTTCATGGGTAAACCTGTGAAAGCTCATGCAATAAATAAATGTGTTGGTCTTTAAGTGCCACAGAACTCCTTGCTTGTTCTGCTGAACTAGACTAACACAGCTGCCCCTTTGGAACTTGTTCCTATAGTATGTTTTCCGGTGCATCAGCTCACAAGGGTAAAGTTAGAAATTTTGGCATGGAGAAGGGTCAGAGAGAAAACACCTAAAAGGAGCAACAAAAGCAGAGGTCAGGAGTGAGACCTGCAGCACTGGCAAATGGAATGACCTTCAATGGGTCAATGTGATAAGCATGGCCTTTAGATAAGGAAGTGTCCATTGCTGATCAGATGAGACTGGCTGCAAAATGTGCAAATGGGAGCAAGAAGAGAGGAATAATAATACATCAGATCCCTCCAGTGTCTTCCACCTAAAGTACTCAATCCTGCCTGCCATGGTGGAGTCAAAAAGGGTGGTACATGGGGTCCTGTCTACCTGCTGGATCAGGAGGAAGGCCTTCACTCAGTTTAAAACCAGGCTATTTATCCAAAGTCCCTTTTTTTGCTGGTCTCTAGAGACTCCAGTTTGAACTAGTGCATGCGCATCTCTCTAGAGGTAGCTTCAAAAGGATGGTAATGAAAAAACTGTATTAGCATTCACCCCCTCCTAGAGCTGGTACATACAACAGCACATACCCAACTGTATTTATAACACCCTGGGCCTCAAAAGTATTCAGCCAAACTCGGTAAGGTTTAATTTAATTCACTAAAGTTGATCTTGAATCCATAAGGTTTGTCAAGGACACTGTCAGCCTGCATACAGGGGTTTCTGAGCATGCATTACATAGAGTCAACACCCACTGAAGTAAATGCAACATTCCCATTGACTCCAACCCCCAGACTCTGTCTCTCCGCCACCCCCCAGGTTTTGTTGTTAATATCTTGATTTAAGGTTGACTTAACCCACTGGTGAGGTTCCAGTTATGCCTGATCCACAGAGAATGTGTCTATTCCAGCCACAACTAGCGAATACTGGTTCTTTAATTCACACTGTAGCAGCCCATGCTTTTAGCTCTGGTGGTTCCCAGTTAAGTCACCAGTGTGTTGGCCATCACTTAAATGGGGTCTTGTCTGGGATTAGAATTGCTGTGGACCTTAGACACTTCACCTCAGCTTCCTTTGATCACCTTGGGAGAATGTCAATACAGAAGTGCACCAAAGCCACCTCATCTTTTGGATGCTACTGAATTCCCACTTCTGTTATTTATCACCATTTTCATCCGTCTCTCTTGGCCAACCCAGTGACTTCAGGAGAAAGACAAACCTCCGCCTCCAGATTGTGCAGAAGTGCTGTGAGAGAGAAGGAAAAAAGCTCAAATTAAAAATAAATCTCACTATAACTTTTTTGGAGCAGATTTTTACAGGCGCTTGAGTTTTCTTAACTGCTTTCTCGTCACAGACTCCTTCGCATTTTTCCCTTTATTAATATGGCATTCTTCCCAGGACACTTTATGATGCCGTATGTGTTTTCACTTATGCACTGATTTTGTTTGATAGTTTATTTTCCAGTAAAAATCCTGGTGATGTTATTAAAGATTTTTTCTGTGTAATAAAGTTAAACAAGGAAAGTACATTTGCTGTTCCCACCTCAATTTCCAGTAAGCTAAGATCCAGAACTTCACATTTTTCCACTTCAGTTAAGTGTTGTCATCTCTCTTCCAAGAGGTCAAGGGCCTGGCTAAGAATAGCAAGAAACTACATCTGGAGATTCTGCACAGGGTCCTATTTGCAGCTTGGCTTGGGAAGGTTGCTACACAACCTGTTGTGGATGGACAGTGACTGTCACTTAGTAGGATGACAGCCTGAAAGCAAGGTGTTTGCATTTAGATAATGCATCTACGCGACTATATACCACAGATGCAATAGCAGCCTCACAAAGGAATGTCAGACCATGTGGCAGGATGCTTTTTTGGCTCTCAAGTGGCACTCAATAACTGTTCTATCACTCAGGCTGTCTCTGCTCCTGAAAGGAAGAGGGGCAACCATAACAACAGTAATACTCAGCTCTTTTCAGTTGTAGTTCTCAAAGCGCTTCACAAATCATTTTACAGATGGGGAAACTGAGTTGGGGAGAAAGAAAGTGACTTGCCAGAGGTCACAAGGCAGAGCCTAGAGAAGAAATCAGGACATATAACTATCTCACTGGTGAAGGACCCTGCTTCAGTGTTTCTCTGTTCTATATCCTTACTACTTCCCCCACACTGGCTGCTGGGAGGGAAGGGGTTGGATCTCAACAATCCCTCTCTGTTTATTCAGCAATTGCCCCATCACCTCTCCTAAGGCAGGGTGAAAATTATTCATTAATAATCATTAATTAATTAATAATACTTCAACTTCCAGCCATTGTGTCTTGTTCTGCCTTCTGCCACAAAATTAAGGAGCCCCATAGGACCATGTGTTTTCTTCCTGGAAGATAATTATGCCATGTAAATAAGTTGCTTCTCAATCGTCTTTCTGAAAACTGACACTCTCAGTGTAAGGCATTTTCTTCCACCCTCAAATAATTTTTGTGTATCTTTTCTGCACCCTCTCCAATTTTCAACCTCAATTTTTACACGAGGACACCAGAACAAGACCCAGCATTCTGGTATCGGTCTCACCAATATCATATACAAAAGGAAAAATCACCTACCTGCTGCTAGTCACCACACCTCTCTTTATATATTATTCCCTTCCCTTCCCCAAATCCTCCCACATGTTGTCATCGCCTCCTGTTGTTCTCTCAGCTGACTGGGCAGTAAACTCAGGGCCCTCATTTCTTTCTTTTCTCTAAAATGCAAAGCACATCTATGGAGCTACATAAACAATTAATAGAACTGATGGTGCTCAGTCTTTCACAGAGGGCACCCAGCACCTTGCAGGTTTGGGCTCTTAAGCTATTATGTTGTGTTGCTGTGAGCTGTTAGATGGGTTACTGCACTCTGCCCAGAAGTGGCTGCTTTTCAGCACTCCCCTACATAACATGAATTTCAGTTTGACTTCTTTGAGATGAAATGTACTGGATATCTGTATGCAGCATAAGGTCCTGCCCTACTACAGCTCTCCATGGCAGAAGCCTCTACCCTAATGCTTGGATTCACCTTTTGTCCTTCTCAGCTGATGCCATTTGGGGACGTAGCGTGCTGACTCCATAATCATCTATTCGTCAGTCTCTGTTTTGCAGAGAATAATAGTAACCCTAATTGAAATCATAGCCCTCTGTGGAATTGTTGTCCAAATTATTGGCTAGGGATCTATGAACTGCGTCCCCAGGCTCCTGAGTCATCCGGTTCTCAGCAGCTCGAAGGCCGAATGCTTTGTCCATTGTGGACATGCTGCACATAATTGCTAAGCAGCTGCATTTTCGGATTGCTGCTGCTTTCCCACAGAGCTGCTACAAGGCCAAAGGGGGTGGGCTCCAGCTGTCTCTCTCACTCCCTCTCTTTGCACAGGACCACTCAGAAAAACATACTAGTCCATTTCCAGCTGTATCCTAGAGCCCTCCTCATCAGCAGGTGCTAAAGCTGGAGGCATTTGGCCAGCATGGAAACATCGGAGCCAGCATTTCCAAAATGGCCCCATTCAAAGCAATAAATTGATGGGTGAGGACAACAGAGCGGGCAGGGTGGGGGACTCCACCTGCCTGTTAGTTAGAAAAACCGAAGGTTATTTGGATTTTCCACATGTCAGGAGGCCAAGTAACAGTCCTGTGTCGCTGAATGTTTCGCTTGTAGCTTTGTTGAGTCCCTTGCATCTGGTCTGCAGATGTGCCTCAGTGTGGCAGAGCCAGCCTCTGCCTTCCAGATGGGAGAAGGAATGAAGTGCTGGGATTGTATTCAAAAAGTCTCCTTAAAGGTTGAGCTCCATGAGTCACATTCTCAGGGCAGGGGACCTGTTTTCCAAGCCTGCATGTTCAGCTGGGAGGCTGCTCCCAGCTTCTTATGCTGCATAGTGCAGTGAAAGATGGCAGCTGGGAAAAGATTACCATCCTCATGGAAGAATGTAATCCAAGGGTAACAGATCATCCTCACTCTGCTCCTATCTGACCCCTCTCCAGCATGACCACGTGCCATTGTGAATACATGACAGGGCGGGGTGTGATTGTTTGCATCAGGGAAAGTGAGCATTACACATGATGCAGAAGGTTGGGCTAAAGTAGGCAGCTCAAGGAAGACTAGAGAAGAATTCTTTGGAAGACTGGGGTTAGCCAGGGACATGGGGAAGGCTGCCATTTGCAACAGAGAAGACCAGAAGGAATCCATCATTTCATTGCACTGTGTGAACCCATTTCAGATGCAATATATCTTGTACAAGCATAGGAAGGGCCAAGACAGAAGAGCAGTCTGCTAGGTGCTATTTCATGGGGTTTTTGTTAGGATAATACTGCTCTAAACGGCAGTTCTATCTGAAAGACCATGACTGAGTGAAGAAGCAGATTGTTTTGCAACCACTGGAACCTGAAGGAAGAACAGGACAGCGAGCTGGGAAAATAGCTGAAATCTTGGAAAAAGCTTCCTCGACTTAGAAATAATGGGAAGAATATGTCCTTCTGCCATGGCAGCCCCTGTGTGCCATTCCAGCAAGTACCATGGCCTGCCCCCAACAAGCTCAGACAAAAGCCATGCCAGGTGTGCAAAGGCCTCTGTGGTGCTCAGTACTGAGGGCTGTTGTATCTTATGGCAGAAATTGCCACAGCACTCAGGAAGGCCTGGGGGTAGCAGCAGTGCTTGGGGCCAGTGAGTTCTGGGCTGCACCTGCTGGAGTTGCTGTGGAGAGTCAGCAACCATATGAGGCAATGGACCAAACAAGATGCGTTCAGGGTGCAGCAGGCCGCCATGCTGAGATACCACTGTTAAGGCCCTGTCTGGGACTGCAAACTGCAAGCTATAGCTCCAGCTCATTTCTTACCACAGAGGTGGGCTTTGGGAAAGACCCCAGGGTATTAAGAAGATGTATCATTGGCTTTCTACAGCCTGATTTAGGTATGCTGGCTTGGTGGCTGGTCTTACAGTTAGAGCAAAACATTGGGAGTCATGAAAAACTTAGTCATGTGTCTGTCTCTGCTATTGGCAGAGCCTATAACCTTAGGCAAGTCTATCTGGTTCCTCACTAAAATGGGGACAAGAATACTTTGATACTGTGTAAAGGATTTCCAGATTCTTAGCCAAAAGGTCCTACATGGGTTGGATCCAAAACCCACTGACTTCAACAGGAATCTTTCTACTGCTTTCCATGGGCACTGGCCGGAGCCCTAGAAGTGCTGTGGTCACTGTTTACTGCACAGCCTATTGTAGCAGAATGGATATGGTGTTCTTTTTTTCCCCCTGGGTGGCTGTAGTGAGCATTGTGAGCCAAAGGCTAGATTCACTGGAAGCAATGGCAACATCCTGCTGACTTCATCGCATGTAGGACTTGGTCTTAGGTCTGCTTGACAAGTCTCCTGCACTATGTGCAAGCTCCAGTGAGGTGTCAAAGAAAGCACAAGGCCATTTGCCATCTTACTGCCCTTGCTGTCACCAAAGCAAAAGAAAACACATGGGCAGAGATGCAGTCATCATCCATAGATACAGTGCCAGCCCTGAGGAAACTCTAGACTAGGGAGAACTGACCAAGAGATGGTGGTGATGGAGCAGGCAGCAGTCTTTCTTCTGAGTCACTACAGGCCCAGTGCTTCATCTGGGGACTGGGATGCATAAGGCTGCTGCTGCTTGTTAGATGAGAGTAAAACCATGGTAGGTCCTGACCCATATATAGCAATATCTCCTGACACTTCCTCCAAGATTGCAGAGCTGCCCCAATATCCTGACCATATATCAGTGAGGGGTAACTGTATTCATTCTATACATTGTTAGTTCTGCTTCTCTTTCTTTTATCAAGCAGAAGGGTGATTTTTATGGTTAAAGCACAAGTCTGGGACTCAGGAAATGGATGTTCACTTCCTACTTCTATCATAAGTTTGCTGTGTGGGCCTGAATTAGTCACTAATTCTGTTTGTGCCTCAGTTTCCTATCTTTTCAATTGAGGTACTGATAATTTTTTTCTGCTGCTCTGTTTAGATTGTCTCTTTAGAATACAAGTTCTTTATGTTAAGGCCTCTGCCCTCCTGTGTATATACACAACACTTAGCACAATAAGACTCTGATCTTGGTGTGGTTTTCTAGTGTCCACTAATAATCTTCACTTCCTGTTGTAAGCTGTGATGTCAGTAATTCTGGTACCTGAGACCAAAATCTAGCCGAGGGTGGCTTACTACAAGAAGACATCTAGAGTGCTAGAAAGAGACACCATGGAGTCATGTCTTGACCCTATAGTGAGAGGTGTAAGAACTGCTTTGTTAAAAAGCTTCTGATTTCAAGTCTGTCCAGTGTTCTTGAAAATAATATTTTTGGCTAAAATTTCTCATGGCTATTGACAGCTGAAAAAAAGAGGGATTTTTGGAAGGCTTGGGGAAAACTGATGAATCAAAGTTATATACTTTAGGCAATAGAAAGATTCTCTCCATCCCTGGTTGTGTATTTTTTGCCACCTTGTAACAAGAAAATGATTCATTTTTCCAATTTAAAAAGTCACTGTCTAATATTATATACATGACAGAATAATGAGATGTGATTTTTACAAGGCAGAGAGAAAAAAATTATTGCAAAATAGCAAAGTTGCAAGTGTTTTAAGTGTAGCCATTCAAAATATGTAGGTTCCTAAGTACTGGGAACACTTCCCCTGATTAAGCAGTCATAACACCCCAAGACAATTTAGAACAGGAAGCACATCCTACTAGCCGAGTACAGTATCAGTTTATACTTTATAGCATGGGTCTCAAACTCAAATCACCATGAGGGCTGCATGTAGACTAGTACAGGACCCCATGAGGCCTAATACGTTAGCCTGAGGGCCGCACCGCTGGAACCTTTTCATATTGGTAATGCTGGTGTTGCTGCGGGCCACAGGAAATAACTTTAGGGGCCGCATGCAGCCCACATGCTGCCCATGGGCTGCATGTTTGGGACCCCTGCTTTATAGCCAATGATTCCATGTCCAATGTAAACTCAAAAGACAGAGTTTAAGACAGGTAGGATGGAATTACCCATCCTTTAGCTAAATCACTGGGAGTTAACTTTTCAAGAAGTTCTGTGCCATCATTAAGGACAACTCGTATTCTTCGCTTTTATATTTCATTGGAAAGACCACCTACAGCAGTACAATACCCCCAGCTCTAATCGAGGTAGAGTTGAAGAATCCTACCTATTGAATCACCCAACACTAAACATCCCTTCAAGTTTCCCCTCCACGTGATTACCCCAGTCGAATTTACTTTTTTTTTTTTTTTTTTTAACTTCTGAGATCCAAGAGTCTTAGAGGCCTGCATGGTATGGCTGGAAACCAAGAGATACTCAACACTCAGTGTTGTCTGACTGAGGCTGTCTTTCACCACAGCTAGTCTCATGGGACACAGCTTTGCATAGCAGTTTTATTTTCTTTTATGAACTGCCAGCTGTGGGATTTATCTGTTTAAAAATCATCACAAAGAGGACAGCTCCTCCTTCAGATCTGACTCTTTGTTTCGATGGCAATCGCCGAGGGTGGAAGGTGGTCTAGAAGAGTAGGCAAACATTTCATGGTCTTGCCCAGCAGCCAACATTTGAAGAAAACTGCGTTCATTGCATGTGGCATCATCTGGTGTTTGCATCACTCGTTCATTTAAGCTGCCTACTGAATTCCATTTCAGGAATAGGCAAATAGCTGGTTTCAAATCAATGTCATTACTGAGGGCTTTTTTAAAAAGGTGACCCTATCAAATCTGCAAAGATAATAGAAGTGTTTAAAGTTGTGCTCTGGCTGATTTGCATCCCTCCAGCAAGCCAAAGTATCTTTAAGTCCATCTTGATTGGCTGAGTAAACCTGCTAGATGTAAAACAGTCACCATACTAGAGTATCCTAACCCAAAGTCTCAAAATATTATGTGATTTCCCCCTTTCTCTCTTAATACATTTGATTTTGGTATTTCTTAGCAGGAGATTTCAGGGAAACTTTAGCTGTGGACCAGATTCATGTTCATTGGCAGGGAGATGGACTGTATAATCTATGAGGTTTTTTTATTTCTAATGTCTGTAACTCCAACAACGTAGAAAACATTACTCTGCTCTACTGAACAGGCCTACACCAAGCCTAAGACTTGTGAGCAAAGAACCTTCTGTTGCATATCAGCACATGTTAAAATGAAGTGCTACACTGTAAAGGCTCTCTTCATATGAGGCAGATTAAGTCCCCAGCTGCTGTAAACTGACATTCCAGTTTATAAGACCTGAGGCTATAACCCAGCAGAGTGGAGTTCAAGGGTTCTTGTCTTGCTCATGCTGGCTCACACGCCATTTACAAGTAACCAATGCTTTTTATCTAACTAGAAACTCCCCCCTCGGATCAGAGAGTCAACCAGCATCCTCCTCCTCAGAGTTCAAGGAGCAACAGTAAGAAAGGTTCAGCAAGGTCAAGCATGGCCCTGAGTGATCCCTGTGCAGTCCCAGTGGTTTGCATAGGTGCAACTGGTTGGGATTTAGCGACAGTTCTGTTGATGATACACCAGAAGACACAGATGCCAGCTTCCCTCCTAGAGCTGTGTCTACTCTGCTGGACTAACAGGAGTAAGAAGTAAAAGGAATGTAGTTTCTTGCTCACATCAGCTGCTAGGACTTAGATAAACACACAAGAGCAGTACTATAGTGCAAAGGCGTGCTGTTGTACTTTCTATGGTCCTTTTTTAGGGTCAAATCTTTCCTTTAAATCTTCACAGGTGCTTCAGGTTAAGGCAAGGAGTACAGTAGAAATCTCAAAGCTAGATGACAGATTTTGTAAAACAGGACTTACGCCATTTGGAGTTAAAGTGAACCAACATTGTTCTTCATAATGACAAGTTCAAAATGTGTAGCCATGTTAATCTAGTTCACCAAAACAAACAAGGAATCTGGTAGTACTTTTAAAGGCTAACTAATTTATTTATCGCATGAGCTTTTGTGGGAGAAAATCCCCCTCCATCAGATGTTCTTAAAAGTGCCATCAGACTCCTTGTCTGGGTCTGCTTTCGCGCCCCCCCCCCAACCCAATGCCACTGTCAGCCCTGGTTGAGCATCATCCTTGGCAATATTAATTGCTGAATTGAGAGCTTCCCAGGCCCATTGCCCTGAAATGTCTTTTCCATAAAGCCCCCTCCACACCCACTGGTGGTGCAGTAGGAACTGGCTCTGAGAAGGTGCCTGGTTCTGAGGAACCAGTCCAAGGTTTTTGGGCTAGCTCTTTCCATGTGCTTTGCAGTACAGACACACCAGCTTTCTAAGAGGGCTTAGTAAAGACAGGAACCAGAGGAACACTGCTTTGCAGCTTCAGTCCCAGACACTCTCCAGTCAACCACAGCTTCCAGTTCAGATTCCTATCTGAATTTTTGGGATTCTTTTCTCTCTGGAGTGTGGGGGCTAGAGGCTTGTTGGGGGGGGGGTCACTTGACTCTCCCCTCCTACCTCTACATCATGTGAAGAAGGGCTCTGACTTGTCTCAGGCTGTAGAGACAGAAGAGTCTCTCTTACCTCTCATGCTGCAGCTGCTATTCCTCCCACTCATAACCCAGCTTCCTACCAAGTTACCCACTCTCAGAGCCGGGGCTTTCTGCAATACAGTCTGCTTACTGCTGCTAGGAGATTCTTGTCGCACAAAGACAGCCATGGAAGTTCACTGGAAAGGGAAAGAAAACAGCAAATGTTGCCTTATGAGGAAGAGCCAGGAACTGTGACCAAGATGTGACCTAGCAGGTATTTTGCAAGCTGTGTGCCTTTGTTCTCTGCACACTGTGTTTCCCATCATCATTAGAATGCACACCTGGAAGGAAATCTGTATCTGACACAAAATAATGCACATGGCCCATGCTGAATACATACCCTGATCTCCATTCTGCAGATGGTTGAAGCTGGAGCACCAAAGAGAGAGATTGCCGGGCAATGGTAGAGCTGGCAACAGACCCTAGAACTCATGGCACTAGACCACGACGCTAACACGGGCTCGCCCTTTTTGAGAGATGTTAAAGGAGTGATGTGGCTGACAAACATGTCTATAAATAAACAGTCTCTATAAATACACAGCTCTGTGTTCTCAGCCAATCCATTCCTTTTCCATTTGTGTTGCATTGAAATCTTCCTTCCCCTGTGGCGCCGTCCTTTGATGTGTCCCGACTGCTCCAACAAGACTGTGAGCATTTTAGCATGTCCTGCTCCCCCCCAGCTGTCCTCATTTAGAGGGCATCTGCTCCTTTTCAGTTTGCCTTTTTGGTTTTCTTCGGGCTCCCTCTTGGGGCTGACGTAACTGGTTTATTACTGTTCTTCCCAAGTTTTTTTGGTGTCACAGTCCCACCTGCCCAACCTTTCCAGTCCCCCCCCTCTCCATTTCTTCTTCTGCCCCACTTCCCTGGATTTGGGCTAAACTTAACCTGAGGGCTGCACCTGTTTCTTATTAGGAATCAGGATCCACTCCCGGCCCGCCCCCCCCATCAATATCAATTTTCTAACAGTTCAGACCATCCACTTTCCATTTCATTTCCACAATGTGCCTCTTAGATTGCTAGACCAGCACACACTATTCTGGCCTCACAGCTGCCTGTGAGACGGAGAAATATTGAGATTAGCATTCCCATTTTACAGAAGGAAAAGCAAAAGAAATCCGTGCAAAAAGGTCTTGGCCAAAGTCACACAGCAAGTCACCAGGGAAGCCAACTCTTGGGTTAGAGGTGTCCATTCGCTCTGTGTTTGTACAGCTACTAGCGCAATGAGGTTCCAGCCCATGATAAGGATTCCTAGGGCTGTTGCAATACAAATATTGTATTTATGCAAACATTAAAATATGGTATTCTAATAATATTGCATATTAATTATACAAATATAACAATGATAAAGCTCAGAATAAACCCCAAGTTTTGATACTCAGTTCCATGCTTTAACAATTGGGCATACTGCCTTCCGACTCTAGTGCGAGGCCAAAACCGGTCCCACTTGGGGAGGGTTCTGCTAAAGTCATGGTGGATAGTTCCCAAAAATCTACAGTTGGAGTTCTGTGCTGTGCACCTCCTCCCCAAAACGGAAGTGAGTCACTGTCCCCAAGCAGGAGGTGCAGAAATCAGATTCCCTTCCAAATACTTTCATCCCATTATGAACTGCAGAGAGCTGAGGTGCAGATGCCCCCTCTATAGGGCTCTGGAGGAGGGAAATGCAAGGAATGAGCATTTTATAAGGAGGTTCTATTTGATGCACACAGTAAAAAAAACCCAAACCCAAACCTGCAATAAAATCCAATGAAGGCAGAGAAGTAGAGCCACAAAGCTAGGATATTTTTGAGTTCACATCATTGCAGTTGCCTCCACTTGCCTCTTTGGTGCCTTATTATGGCACATCTGGTTTGTCTCTGTCAGAGCTGGCCACTCTGACTAAATAGGAGCTTAACAGATTGAAAACAGTTTTTAAAAGAGTTACAACAGCTTTGTATGCAAGCCGAGGAGGTACCTACTGAGTTTCACTCCTGTAATATGGGCACATAGTGTTTTGACTGTCCTCTAGTGGCAGTTCTCATTCCAATACTACTTGGTACAGAAAATTGCCTATGAGACAGCACAACCCAGAATTCTTTGTAGGGACTAAGATGTAATTATTGGGGGTAGGGAAGAAATAAAGTCAGATGGTTGTGCAGCAACACCTCAATGTCTCTCACTTCCCTTAAATACAAGAAGTAAATTCAACATAATTAGACATGTTCAAAATACTGGGGTTGCAACAGAAGATCTGACTGAGCATCCATGGTGCTGCAGTGCTAGAATAAGGGGCCTCTTAATATACTATGTTAGACCGAGGTGAGAGGGGAATCACTGCTCTTTCTCTTCTGAGCTCCATTTTCAGGGGTTTATCTTGGTTACTTGGACTGTCATCCAGCTAAAACCAGGGTGAGCAGGAGAAAAGAAGCTAAATACAACCAGTTTGACTGCCAAGATCTGGCACTGTGCCAGCACCCCTCCTCAGATACCAAGGCTTGATCCAGACTGGAGCAGATGAGAACCTAGGAGTTCAGGTCCTTTGCTTTGTCAGCAGGGTTGTTTAATGAAAGGACTGTTTTGTTCTGTTTGTGCTACAGGGCTGAAAGTTTATTGCCCTTCAGCTCTGTAGGATCATTCAACTGACTCTGTCGACTAATGTTTTAACATGGTCACTGAGTTTGAGTGTCTGTTTTGAGAGCCCCAGGGTCTGGTTATCACAGTTGCTGACTCCCAGGAGATCCAGATGAAATCGATGGAGGCTGTGCCTTCAGCACATCTCAATATCAGACTCCCAATGGCTCAAATTTGTCATACAAAAATTGATGGGACCACATTCACTGATCACTTGTTCAGATGTGGTCCCTGGTGACTTGGAGGGCCTGTGGTATCTCCCTGCTCAAAACCATGCACCGTGAGGTCCCCTGGGACTTACCTGGTGATGTCTAAGAGAGGAGGCGATTTTCCACATTGTCCTAATCAAGACCATAAGGAGTTCTTGACTCAACATATTCATAGAATGGTGGGTTTAGAAGGGACCACAAGGGTCATCTTGTCTAAAAGCTCCCTTCCTTTGCCTTTCTCTGATTCTGTCCTTGCTGTGGCTGATCTTACCATGAAGGCTCTCACATACAGTCTGCTGTAGCTACCAGCTTTCCTGTTTGGGCCTGGGGCAGGCCCAGGTTCCACAACCCTGCCCAAAGCACAGTACCAGCCAGAGGCTGGCTGGAAAAAGCCTCTGCAACTCCCCTCTTCTCACACTGGTATCTGAGTGCAGAGGAGCTGTGGTAGGTGGGCAGGACAGTGATAGGGAGAGGAGGACATCATAGGGGAGCAGAAAACAAATTCTTCTGAGTGTAGCCAGTCATGGAGAGTGGGGCATAGAAGGATCCTCTCCTACCAGGGACTGCACAGAGTAGTTTTTGTTCATTGCAACCAACACACTAGCCAGTCGCTCACCTGAGGAAGAGCCAGGTAAATCAACCCAGACAAGTTCAAGATAATGAGAAACAGCTTTACAAGGTTTACATGGAGACAAATTTGCCCAGGAAACAAGCGCACAACACTGGGGAGACTTGCCACCTGTAATGTGCTGGAGGGACACATGGCAGCTGTAAGAACAAACAAGGCAACTAACTGCTTAGGATTCTGTGCAGACTCAAATGCATGGCCCAGTCCACACTCCCTGACCGGGAGACCAGAGGGAAGGAAATGCACAGGAGTCTTCTTGCCCCTTTCCTGCCTAGGGGACAGAAATCTGGCACGCTTTGAGATCCACCTACAGGTAATGGCTCCAAGTCCCACTGATTTCTTTGGTCTCTCAACAAAGGTTAGAATCCAGAGAGAGGTCTGAAT
Source organism: Podocnemis expansa (assembly GCA_007922195.1). Classification (NCBI taxonomy): domain Eukaryota; kingdom Metazoa; phylum Chordata; order Testudines; family Podocnemididae; genus Podocnemis; species Podocnemis expansa. The sequence goes on from ML682025.1 coordinate 11,096,924, forward strand.
TGGTTCAGTGCTCCTGGATCCACTGCTGCTCAAGAGGCACTTGTCTCTCAAGGCTAAGAGGAGAATATTGTGGGGACTCCAAGCCTGGGGCAATAAACTCAGCAATATGAGGAGAGGATGGATCACTGTACTCTTCCCAGTCCTGGCCAAAAGATCTGAAAAATGGGATGTGCAAGAGGGATCAACTTGGGGGAATCACTCGAGTGTCTGCACCTATTAATTTCCAGAGGCATAGCTGTGTTAGTCTGTGTACAGCAAAAACAATGAGAGTCCTGTGGCATCTTATAGACTAATATTTCTTTGGGCGTAAGTTTTTGTGGGATCCAGCCCACATGCATCTCACAAAGTGGGCTGGAGCACACAAAAGCTCATATCTGAAGAAAGCTGTTAGTCTGTAAGGTGCCATAGGACTCTCGTTGTTTTTGCTGCACCTGTTAAATGAATGTTTGATCAGTAAAACCAGTTGGTACCAAAGCCCCCACGTGGGAGAGCATCAGACACATTGTACTGCCAATATATTTGTTCATGGTAGGTTAGGTGCTGTCCAAATACTCAGGAAAGGGGGGATTGGCCATCCCTGAATGATTCATGATTTACCTTGTTATTTAAGGTCTTGTTCAACAAGCATGTATGCACTCAGCCTGCTGGGGCACATTGTGTTCTCCTTGGATGGGCCAATGCTGAGTCATCCCTGCCAAAGTGTGAAGTCATGACTTCAACCAGACAAGCTCTTTCCAGCCTGATTCATTTTGTGTGGCTCTAAACCATTTCTTCCAAGACTGAGCAAGGAGTAGCTAAATCTCTCATCTGCCGAAGGCAATCTCAACAAGGCAGGGATGAAGGAACCTGGGACGCTGCTAACAAAGGTGGAGCAGCACTTTCTCCATCAAGCATTTGACATCTCTGCTTTAGACCACAGTTAAACATAATTGACCCTCTTATCTTTATTTTACTCAAATAGTTTCTAATTGCCCTGAGACCCCCAAAGGCTTTCTGCCTCTCCCTGTGAGTGAGAGGCCAGGAGAGCATGTGTGTTTCATTTCAGCCTCACAAGGTTTGTGGCTCAGATCAGAGCAGGAGCCCTATTAGCATCAAGTTCACACATTTTCAGGCTGTCCGAGAGAGAGTAGGCTAAGCCAGGGTGGCTGAAGCAACCGAGGCAGAATTTCAGGCTCCATTAGTGAAATCCCACTGCATCCCTGGACTCTATTAAACAGTCCTTCCCAGGCTTCTTGAAACCAAAAGCTAAGCCCACCCTAAAAGTCAATGGCTCCATGCGGCTAGCTCAGAAGTGTTGATGGGGGAGCCCCAGAAGTGTGGGATAAAGCCTTGGCACTTTGAAGAGTTACAGCTTATAGTCTAAAATCTCCCCTTCACATCCATTCTACATCAGCTCTCCCACCCCCTCCCTCTTTGTGACTTATCCAGAGTTACCGCCTTTTTCCTGACCATCAGCTGCATCTACCTAGTTCCCAACAGTTCCCCAAACCACACAGCCAGATGGGAAAGGGCTTCTCAAAGGCTAGCACGCTCTCTGTCGGGTTCATGGCTTTAATAGTAGCTGGGGCACCCTGACTCTTCCTGAGTCAGAAACTCACCCCCTGAGCAGTGCTGGAACTAGGTATTTTGGTGTCCGGGTGCACCCGGAGCAAGCAGCAAGGAACGTGCTCTCAGATCGAATGGTGAAACAGAGCCACTCACTACAAGCCCAGGGCAAAGCCCCGGTAGCCCCAACCTAGTTACAGCCCTGACCCTGAGGAGGACACGTTGTTCTGAGAACTCCACAACCTAATGTCTCAAATGGACCTTTGGCAATACCAATGGTGCAGCTGCTTGGTGCTGGGCTGGAGCAAGGCCAGGGGCTCTGTGAAGCCAGGCACTCCCCCCTCATCCCATTACCCCTCACCCTGCCCCAGAGCCTCAGTGCTGAAAGAGCCAGGAGAGCAGCCCGTGTCTGGGGAGGGCCACGGGCTCTGCTCTGTGGTAAGCGAAGGGGCTTCTGACAGGAAAGTAAACTGTGGCAGCTGGGAGTTTACACAGCCCAAATAAGCAGCACTTCAGTGTGTTTAACATTCCCGTTAGCAGAGCCGCCCAAGGCCACAGGGATGCTCCTCACACTCCATATACAACCCTGGCTCCCTGCTGTCATTAGGCCCTGCTGTCCCACTGCAAAAAGCAGCTGAAACTGGGGATGGGGACAAGACTGAGAGGGACAACTCAGGCCCATCACAGCAGTTTCATGACACTAAGAAGGCCTGGGGGAGAGGTTGGAAATCCAGGCTTCCAAGGTCCCCACAAGGGATGGGGAAGAAATGCTGGAGTGGCATCATATGGGGAACCAGTGAAGGGAATGGGTCACCCTATAAAGAGCAAACTTGCTCCCACATAATGCTGTGTCCACACAGCCACCCACTAGGATGAGGTTACTGCTCTGTGCTGATCCTTGCTGAAAGAGGCTAGGTTGGATGAGCCCCATGTCCTGAGGCTACTGTGGCCCTGGGTACAATGGTCTCCCTCCTAGAGCTGACTCCCAGGTCAGACATGCTGGGTGCTACTTTGCACATCTCAGCAGAGTTTTGTGCCTATTTGGTGGGTGTAGGCCTGGAGTTCCCAGAGCTGCCATCCTGGGTCCTTCCACCAGGATGAAACACAAATGGAAGGTGCAAAAGAAGCAGCTGACACTTTACCCCTTCCCGTGTGGGCGTTTCCACAAGCTGCACCTTTGTGGCAGTATCAGGGCTGGTCACCGCACAGTGCTCCCAGCTGCAGCAATATCAGTAGCATAAGAAGGGACCAAATGTTCCTTTGTTCCCCAGAGAATATGCATCACCCTTTCTGGAGAGAAAAGCTGCCTCAGGCAGGAAACAGGACCAAGACTGAAGCATGACCTGCAAAAAGGCCCAGTGTGGGAGAAGTTTGGGACAGTCATGGCACAGTCAGTTATCCACAATACCAGCACTGAGGACATCAGTTTTGCAGCTGAGGCTCAAGGAAGAGGATGGAGGTACAAATTCAGCTAAGGGAACATCATAGACAGTTTTCTGGCAGTAGCTCACCCAGGCCACCACTTTCCAGGGCTTGTTTTTCCAAAGTTTCCATTGGGATGCTGTGCCCAAACATGGAACAGAACAAGGGGAAATGTGAGGTGTTCACTGCACTTGCAGACCTGCCCCTTTTAGACTCCCAGTCTTTTGAGTTGTCTACACTGGCAAAAAGGGGACTTGTCATTCAGTTCCCCACATGCTTGGTGCAGCAGCGGAGGCATAACATGTAGCAAAAACGGGCCTCAGGCAGTGGCGTCACTGGTGCTGGGCTTATGGGGCTCAAGCCCCCGCGTCCCAGTGCCAGTGCCTTGGGTCCACCGCTGGGTCACCCCGCAGTGGTGGCTGTCTTCTCCAGCCCTATCCCTGTCTGGGGTTCTGTGCCCAGCCTGGGGGCCAGGGTTGGGCTGCCTGCGGCAGGAGCCCAATCTGAGCCCTGCCCAGGATGCTGGGCAGGATCACGGCCAGGGCCCGAATCAGGACCACCTCCAGCAGGGCCCAGTCCCCAGGTCTTTTCCTGGGCCCACATCGCTCCTGGCCTCAGGCATTTCACCACCCATTCCAGTCAGCATTGTACAACAGTGGGAAAGCCATCTGTACTCCATATACATGCCAGGTGAACACCAGCATCTCATGTTGCCTTTGTAGAAAAGCCCATAGCATTTCTCTGTGTGTCCATAGGACTGTTTGGGTTCCACACTTAACAGCAGCAACCCTGACCAATGCAGCTTTTGATAACTACAGTAAATAACACTACTTTGGCATTCCCAAGGACTCCCTTTATTTAGTACAAGGAACAGCAAGATCATGTTACTCAGCTAGCAAAGGTGAACGTTCAGAAGGGTAACGGTTGCTGATTTTTGGTTTTCTCAGTCTCTCACTCTCTTTCTCACTCCTAGTACTCTTTTCTTCCTTTGCCTTCCTTTCTTTTAACTACAAGCCAGTCATTATTTAAAACAGGAAACCACTCAATGCCAATATTTCTAATCAGAAAGAAAACCATCCTCTTTTAATCAGAAGCATGATTTGTGTGAAAATAGAGCAGTACAGGTGCCAAGCCAGCCTACTGGAACCTCTCTAGTCATGTTTTGAGGGTCCCAGTCAGCAGAACCAGGCTAGAGGAGATCACCCAAATGCTATCAATCACACTGTGACACAGCCTGGACATTGTCTCATCTGAGGAGGGCAAGGATTTGGAGCAGGGCTTCTGATCTGGACCTGTGAATGTTTTGATTTTGTTCACTTTTCCCTAGAAGAGAGAGAGAGGAAAAAAAGAAAAAATGCTTTCAAGAGGTGGGGATTGGCAGGGCCAGCTGGGGGGGGGGGGGTTGATGGAGAAGGGACACAGCAGCACTGTGCTGGTTGTGAGCCAGGTTTGCCTGGCCTCACACTCTGGTTTAATAAACTCCGAAAGAGGTTTTTCAAAGGCCCACTTGATCTCCCCCATCAGGCATCCTCTTCTTCCTTTCAGGGCTGGGGGACTGGAAAGGGGGTGGAGGGGGGAAGCCCTCAATGAACAACAAGGCCAGAGAAAGAAGAGCCTGAGGGTTTGACTATGAATTTTTGATGAACAGAAGGAGAGGCTGCCCCCTTCAAGGAGAGCTGGGTGCAATGTCAATAATGTTAGTTTAAGTAATTTAGCACGGTTCAGTGGCTCTCTGAGAGCAGCTTGTATTCAGTCTGGGCCCTGGCTCCGAGGCGGCTCACAATAGTCGCTTTCAAGAGCTGCAGTCTATGGAGCACTTGTCTTTCCACAGCCTAACCCTGCCACGTCCACCACTGAAGAGGGCGTCTGGCTCCTTCCAAGCTCTCCCTCCCTGCAATGGCACTAACCAGCAACCCTTCAGGAGGGGATGGGTCAGGCTGATTCTCAGCTGTGCCACCTCCAACCCCTCAACCAGGTGCACCCAGATGACTGGAACAGAGCTGGCAGCCAAGGAGTGCAGCTGGGACTGTGGCAATGAGGCTGGGATCTGCTCAGTTAAAGGGCAGATGTGTTTTTTATACCTCAGTTGTACAGCTGCGCTCAGGAGCTGCATCTGGGCCAGGCTGCAGGTTCCTGGGCTGGGCAACACACCCTGGGCCTTCTTCCCTCTACTTCTTTGAACACCCCCCCTTTTTCATCCTGATCTCCTCTGAAGCCTTGTTCCCTCTACACCTCTCCCCACAACTCTCTGTCTCCAAAGTCCCTAGCTGCCTACACATCTGCATAGGGTTGGTTCTTTCTTTCCCACTGTACAGCCTCCAGGGTTCTTCTGGGAAGCTGGCAAGTGGAGAAGCCCTTTTGACACATCCCTGCCCTCCAGGGAATTCCCCAAGCAGGAGGGGTTTGAATAGAGCATCCATCGTGAGCCCCACAAGGACCAGCCCAGCAGAGCTGGAGAATCCCCAGGCATGAGAGAGCTGGGATGACACAGGGTGTCATCTAGGCCTAAGTCAGATAAGATGCTTTGAGAAAGGGCTCATCAGAAGCCACATGGCTGGGGGAGTCTCAAACAGAGAGGCTCACTGGGCAGAGGAGAGGAGTGAAACATAGGCATTCAGGGAGCTTGGTGCACTGGAGACAGAGGGACACAGGCATTCAGAAGGGTGAGTGGATTGTCCAGGGAGCCCATGGGGAGGAGGAGGGCTCAGGTGATGTCCAGACTGGGAGCAGGGTGTATTTCTCCTGCGCACACATGTCCAGGTGACAGCACACAGGACAGAGGGCTGCATCCTGCAGACTAGGGGGCTTGGAAGGGTCTGAGAGTGGGCATGAGTTGCTCTGCCACCCAGTCAGGTGCTGCAAACAGGTGCAGGCTGGGCTGGGGCCTGAGTTACATTTAGCCAGTGTAGAGGCAAGCATTCGGCCTCAGTTGTTCTCCCCTCCCACTGCCTCTCTCGGTATAGGCGCCTTTTGGATTCATCATGGATTCTCTAGCCAGCCAGGTCTGGAGCTGCTCTGGTCTCCTAAGGAAATACTCACTGTTAACAGCCAGCCCATGTCTAAACATAGCATCACTGTATCAAAGGTGAAGTAAGAGGCAAAGAATGACAAAGACCTATCTGCACTAAGTAGCTCCCTTGGCTCACTGGTGTGAGGCAAGCAGCTATGGAAATGTCTCCGAGCTGATACTAATTCTCTGGCTCAGTGTTTCTTATCCATTGGAAAGAACCTCACTTGTTCTGACAGCCTCATCCAGGAGTCGTTTATATTCACTTTACGCTGGTGTAAAGAGCAATGAGGGGTGCAGCACAGTTGTAAATGAGGACCAGCACCATTCCAGGGGAAATAACTCGGTGTTGCCCGCTCTCATGTTTGACAACGTTGGAGGGTGGTGATGGAGGGAAAGCCACTGTTCCTGGAGTCACGTGATGCCAGGAGACTCGACTTTCTTTTTTAAAAGTCACTTTTTAGCCATAGTGGTTGCAGAAGAAAGTTTGACGGCTCAACCCTCCCCACCGCCACCCAAAGCCTCAAAGACCAGGAGACAAATAAAAAGAGCCCCAACTTATTGCTTTTAAAATATCACATTTTCTAAGCCAATCTCCTTATTTCTTTGGGCTTGAGTTTTGAGCACTCACACAATGCTCTCTGCAGGAAAGGGTAAGGCTGACATACTGAAATCTGTCCATTGGCAGTGGTTATATAGCCCATCATTGTTGTTGTGGCTCACCCCAGTCACCCCAATGTCCCCAACTGGATTGACACAACATTACAAATCAAGCCCTTTCCATTGAAATACTATCGTTTGCACATGCAGAGCATGTCTGGTTAACTGATGTGCCTGTAGGAACTGCTGTACACTGAGAAGCAGTAAAATAGATCATGCCTTCCCTTTAGCACCTTCTGCACTCTTCTTACACATGACGTGTCTGTGTTCTCACTCCACGTTCATTAACATGATTCTGGCCACTCAAATCCACCCATTGATGCCTGGGCTCTTATCCCATGGAGCCACTCCACGCTTCCTGCTTTCTTGCCTTCCATGCCCACACCTCTGCGCACTTAGCTAGCTGCAAATCAGTTTGTTCACTGCTGAGTGCTCCCTCTCTATTAGGTACATTTCACTCTTCCCCCAAGAGACCAGAAACAATGAGTTTGAATTTAAGTACTTCCCCACTCCCACTAGCTGAAGTTCTGAGTGGGGATTGAGTTCAGCCCCCCAGCATAAATCAGACGCATTTCAGGGCTGCCCGTAACTCAAGCTCACTATGGGATGAGAGTCTCCATAGCAATACATGACATACTCTCCCCTGGTGTTTCTCTCCCAGTAGACTGCAAGGGAAATACAGGGGCAGATTTCTGCCAGCCCTGTGCTGGGGGGGATTTTCTGGTCCCTGGAGTTGACTTTACACCCTCCCTAAACATAACTGGAGTGGCCTCTCAGGATCAGACTAGGGGGTAAGGGGAAAATTTCTCCCAATGTAATCTAGGTGACCTTTCCCATTCCACAAATAACCACAGGAGCTAGCTAACATGTATAATTCACAAACAACCTACAGAACAAGAGGCATTTGCAGAAAGTCTCCAAACAACTCTGCATGAGAAACAAATTTCCCAAAGTTCAGAGCCTGCCAATGGCTAATTCATGAACAGAAAAAAGACTAAATGCATCAAATAAATGTTCTGTCAGACTAGTGCCCCCAGCTCTGGCAATGATGCTGTTATGTCTGTTGTTAAAATAAAACTGGTTGAAAAAGAAGGCAAGAAGGATCCTGGGAAGTCAGAACCCGCTTAGCAAAGGGCCCTGCTTGGATCTGGCCTAAGATCTGGTTGCAGCTGTTAGCTGTGTGGCTGCTCCACTCTCATTCTCTCCCTATGGACTGCAGATGATAGATTTGGGGAAGGAGAGCAATTAGCAAAAGAAACCTAGATGCATTTTTAGACTAAATTATTTGCTGAGAAAATAAGGTTCATTTTGAAAACAAATCAGAAGTCTGTCCTAATGAGCTGCTTTGCCTGCCATTTGGCTGCCAGCATGGCTGCTTTGAAAGTGACCTTTGACCCCTGAAAGTCCTCAAGGCTCCAAGATGCCCCTTCCACTGAAGTTCCAGCTGGTGGGCCTGAAATCATTAGAGGAATTTCCCAGCTTCCTCTAAGAGCACCTGCCAACAATTAGAGGCATCCCCCCAGAGGCTGTGCTCCTTCCCAGCCATCCCCTCCTCAAGGCTCTTGTGGCTCTCATCCCCCCACCATTACTGTAAAAATGGGTTGGTGGGGAGAGCAAATTAAGATCTTTCTTATTTATTAGCTATATTATGGTAGCATCTAGAGACACCAACATCTGGGCTGCCATTGTACTGAATGTTGTGTATACAAACTGCTCTGTAGAGATTTCTGTCTAACTAGGTGAACACATTCAAACAGAAAATATGTGGTCATGAAGTTATCGTATAAAATTGTTAGTCTTTAAAAGTGCCGTAGGACTCCTTGCTTGTTTTGCTGAACTAAACTAACACTGCTACCCCTCTGGAATTAGATAAACATTGCGTGCAAAGGACATCTTCACATACACACCATGCTGATGCGCTGCCTTCTCAAGAACTACTGCTAGTTCCGGTGGTATTTAAGTTTTCCCCAGCAGAGGCCCTCGACATCAAAAATGGATCCATTTGTGTGCAGGACCATCCTTAAGGGGGAGCAGAAGGGGCAGCCACCTAGGCCCTGTGCTTTTGGGGGTCCCATGCAGTTGCCCCCCCCATTCTGGGGACCAGGCAAGGAAGCAAAAGGGCAGTCCGCAGCTGCAGCGCTGCTGCCAGTCTGCCCCCCCCACCATGCGTGCTGCTCTGGGGTTCATGCTGGAGCAATGGGGAGGGGATGGGAGGCAGCGCGGAAGCGGTATTGCTGCCCCCCCACCTCCTCCCTGCTGTTCTGGCAGGGAGCCCAGTGCAGCATGGGGGGGGGGGCGGGAGGACCGCCAGCACTGCGGTGGCGGACTGCCCCTTTGCCCTCTTGCCTGGCTTCTGGCATGGGATGGCAGCGCAGGGGTCTGCCCCTCCCCTGGGCCGGCCGGCCCTGCCCCCAATGGGGGGGAGGAGGCCCCACGGAGGGCAATTTGTCCTGGGCCCCGCACCCTTAGGTGCCCCTCTAGGGACATCTCTGCTCGTGTGAGTGCTGATGCCACAGCCGCACAACAGAAGAGGCCCGCACTGCGTTAGCACCTGTGACTGCTGCAAGCAGAAGGCAGGCAAAAGCTATTAATGAAAATTTAACAAATGGGTTAATTGAAAAAAATAAACCATCAAAGAAGGGAGAAATGAATCATCCCTAAGATAAAGCAAAAATGAAAAACTCTGCTTAGCACAGATTTGAAAATCCACCCTGCAGATGTTCAGCGTTTCTGGGGAATGACTCGAAGAGGCCCATGAGAATTTAGCATTGAAAGAAGGATTCTGTTGAAAGCAGCTGGGGAACAGGTGGGAATGGGTTTTGACAGTGCTCAGAGAAGACACTTCAACTTCTGATTGGTGAAAGCCAAATTCAGCCCTGTTCTTGTTCTTTGGGGCTTGCACAACACATTAGGAATGAACCAGGCCAGCCTGCCCTACTAGGGGCATCTCTCCTCCTTGGCACTTTGCAGGCTTTTGGGAGATGCTTCCAGAGGGGGTGCGCAAAGGCAATGTCTGGGGGCATATTTCTCTGAGGTACTGGAGAACCATGGTGGTGGCCAAACCTTGCCAGAGCCAATCCTTGAGTGAAGGATAGATACTGAGACTCATCAGCACTGGGCCTACCTCACCCAAGCACAGCGAGAGGGGGATACACAGGGCTGGGTGTGTCACCACTGAAAAAAGGAAAATCACAAAAAAGGGAGAGAAAGGAGGGAAAGACAGCAAACGTCACAAAACTGAAGAATTCTGGTTTGTTGGAGTTTTTTGGTGAATTTTCAAGGAGAAAAAAGGCAAAAAAAATCACAAAATGTACTTAGATCTTTTATCTGATTGATTGAAAATGCAATTGGACAGATTTCCTAGGGCTGCCATGATCAAGATATGATTCCTAGTCCCTATATGTCTCACTTCTCTAGTGCTAAAAACATTTATGCAGCAGTTAAAATAGGCCGAAACACACCAGAATGGTGTTCCAGGACCGACTATTTTTAGGGGTTCAGCATTCCAGGGCCCCTAAAAATAGAAAATGGAGCTGGAATGCTGCATTCTGGGGCCCACCATTTCAAAATAGCAGACCTCGGAATGCAGTGTTCCAAGTCCATATTCTATTTTTAGGGGCCTTAATGCTGAGCCTCTAAAAATAGAAGGACCTGGAATGTCATTCCTGTGTGTTCTGGGAGGCAAGAAGCTGCCCTGGCCTGGGCTGAGGCGCTGGCCTGAACCTGCTCTGACTGAGCATGCTCAGTCAGAGCAGGCTCAGGCTGGAGTCTCAGCCCAGGCCAGGGCCACTCCCCAGTGCATGGTGGTCAAGTAAGGGAGCCCTGGGGGCGTTCTGGAGCAGTATTCTCCCCAGGACATGAAACTGGGAGAGGGGGGGTATAGGGGGAGGTTTAGCAGATGTGTGGGAGTGCTCGCTACTTTGGTATAACACTGTTACCAGCTGACAACTGGGGGGGGGTGTTGGGAAATTCAGCAGGGGTGTAGGGGGAAGTTAGAGAAATCCCTGGTTTGGGGAGAAATCGCTGGTTTGAGCCAGCCCAGGGGGAAAGGGCACAGGAGAGGAGTTCAGCCCAGGGCAGCGGGGGAAGATGGCATGGCACAGCTGGGAGTTGGGGGACCAGCGACGAGACAGGGGCTGGGGTTAGCAGCTGGGGTGTGGGTAGATGTAAGAGGGGCAGTAGCTGGGGTGGGGGGGCAAGCATATGGGGGTCAGTAGCTGAGGTAGGGGGGCGGAAGTGTGGGGGACAGTAGCTGGGGTGCATGAGGGGGGCCTGCACTGGCACGAGGGGGGCTGCACAGGCACAAGGAGGGCCCAGACCAGCGTGAGGGGGGCCTGCCAATTTAGGAGGGTTTCAGGGCCGACCAAATTATACATTAACCCCTGCATTTATGTTGCTTATTCACATATTTACAATTTTAACTTGAAAGTTAATTTGATCTCTGGATGCTGAATCTCTCACTTTAGCCTTCTGGACTATAACTTGCTTGCATTGTGTGATCAGGACAAAAAGGAGCCTCTTACACTTGGCCACTAGCAGCTAGAATGAAAGTAACCACTAAATTTGTACACACATTAGTGGATGAACCACTGAACTGGGATGCAGGTGACCTTGGTTCTATTTTTGGCTCTACAGCTGTCCTGCAGGGTGACCTTGGACAGCCTCTCTCTGCTTCAGTTTCTACACCTGTGAAATGGAGACGGTACTGACATTGCTTGGATGCGGTAGGTATTCTTAAGTTCTATATACTGTAAATGCCCGTCATGTGACCACTAGTCCTTATTCAGCTAGTCTGAATCAGAATTTTTACACTGACCTGAATTTTTAACCTAGCCCCTGTTCATTTGCATTTGTCAATCTCCCCGAACTTGTCATTTCCATTATAGCTGTACGTCTCAGATTTATAGTTGTATTACTTAGTGTGCATGGTACCTTAGCCTCTGCTGGCCCAATTCATAACTACACAACTGTGTTGTGTCATAGGTCCTGGGCTGGCTGAATTCACTTTAGGACCAGTCATGCGTGAGGCAGGGGCTATACTTTAAAACAGGAGTACCTGAATATTAATTGTGCTGTCACCATAATGTTCTGTGTGGACTTGGAACACCGCATAATTACTATAGTTATGTCTTCCCCTGCAGTATATTATTCAGCCGTTAGATGTTTCCATGTACTGCGCAGAGTGCTGGGTATGGTCCATAGTAAACCAATGAGACAAAGCTGGAACATGAGTTATGGCCAAGCCTGTAGTGTTTCTCTATAGTTATAGTTATTTTCATTAATGAACATCACTTTCTTAAGGACTGTGACTGCACAGAGCATGACAATATTAACAACTGTAAAATCCTAGGTAACGTCAGATTTGCACCAGTATTTACAGCCCTAGTTCTCCATTATTTTATTGTCTGCCTAGAGACACAGTTGAGACGTTTCCTGGATGCTGTTAACTCTCTAACAATGGCACATGTGTCCAAGTCTAGCCTTACATGTCCCACTCTGCCTAGCCAGCATGGACCCTTGGGGTTTAATCTTGACAGGCCTGAAAACTAGGGATGCTCTGCAGGTGCCTTGAAGTCCTATAAAGCACTAACAAGCGGCTTGGCTCTGCGTGAGCAAACCTAAGCTTGAAATATACAGTGAGACAGAGTGCGAGAGATGTGTGATTGCCCAACACACCTGCCTGGGCAATGCCTGTCACACTGCCACACCCAGTATGCTCTAGCTAACCACCACCCCCTCTGGCACGGATTCACAAGCAGCTCTTCATCTTTGGCAGTTCCCTTAATTGAAACCAAACTTGTGTTTCTCTTTTGTGAACAAACATGGCACAGGAGAAGAAATGTTTTCTGTTGGCTGCCAAGGTTTTAAGTGCCTACAGGTGTCTAAGGAATGCTAATGGCAGGGGGGCTGTGGGGGCTGCGCTGCCTCCTGCTTTTGGTTCCCATTAAGCCCCTTCCCCAACCCCCTCTATGCCCGTGCTTTCCTCAACCCTGCAGCAATACACAGCTTTCATGAGCCAATTATTTCCCCCACTCCCCCACCCCATGTGAAGCTGGTGCTGCCTTAATGAAGAGCAGATGTGAGAGTGGGATGGTCCCGCTGGACTGTGATGACAGGCCAGAGACAGGCTGTTCTCCACGCTCTCAGCCCTGAGTCCCCAGAGGGTATGTGAGAGAAAGGGAAAGTGACTCCAACTGCCTCCTGCCTCCGCCTGACAAGGGACTGGGATTACAGCACTCTGTGGGAGGAAATGGCAGGTCCCAGGAGGTTTCTCAGCATCTGACTGCTGATGGCACAGACACAGCAGCTGGAATGGATACCAGAGTGAGTGGCCACAGCAGAGATTGTAGAGAAGAAGAGGACTGTAAACTTTGCCTGTGGACTGTCCCTGAGGAGATCCAGGATGCCCCCACAATGGCAACAGATCTCCCCCAAAAATGACCACAAGGAAGCAGCAACTTCCTGCCCTCTGATCACAGCACTTCCCTACAACTCATCGCTAGCCCAGCCCAACAATGTTCCCCAAAGGAAGGGAAAAACAAAAGACAAGAGCCCTACCCAAAGATCTCCCATGAAAGCTCATGCAATAAACAAATTTATTAGTCTTTAAGTGCCATAGGACTCCTTGTTTGTTTTACTAAACTAGACTAACATGACTGCCCCTTTGGAACTTCCTAGCATAGCTCCCTTGGGCAGGGAAAGAGGTGTGATCCTGAGCAACAATGGCTGTGCTAGCAAAAGCTTTGAATGTGGACAAAGTTATCCAGCCAAAATGGTGCTTCTAGTCCTCATTTTTCTCAGAGATACGGGTGATAGAATAAACTGTACTGACTTTGCCCCTATAAGCTGTGTCTGTACTAGGTACACTTTGCTGGTATAGTGTATTGGGCTAGCTACCCATGCAATCATGAGGATCCAACTGCAAGGAACAGACTGTTTTCCTTTGGAAGGTATTTTATAGAACCCACTGGCTGAACATCAAAAAATTATCATGACGTTGCAGAAGACCTCACTGAATGTGAAATACAGGCCTGATGGGAGGTCTTTAGGGACCCCTCCACTTTCAAGATGGTTATCAATCACAAGAGAAAGAAGAAGAGCTACTCTAAATAAATAATAATAATAATAGTAGTAGTAGTAGTAGTCATTGTCAAATACCTGGCACTTTTCATCAGCAGCTCTCAAAGCAGTATCATCATTGCCATTTTACAAAAGGGGAAACTGAGACACAGCATGACAAAATGTATTCAAATACAACCCATTGCCCAAACCAAAGCTGGCATATTTAAATCAGAATGCCAAAATAACTCATCCTCACTCCACCCAACCTCAACACAGCTGGCCAGTAAGAACAATCTGGGGCTCCTCCAAGGCTGACTGGGATCATAAAGGTGACCCTTCTGCATGTGATGGGATCCTGTCCAAAGTACATCATACCATGGTACTATACACTATAATGCCAGAAGTTTTTCAGTATAAACCACAACACCCATGCAATTATTGAGAGGAGTGGAAAGAAAGCCCAAAATGTCCTTCTCTGGCCAGGCACAAAGGTTTCCTTTAAACTGAAAGTAGCCAAGTGGGAAATCTGCAGCACATCTAGGAACCAGAACCCCAGACACCATCAGAGTGGTCCTGATTCCCCTTAGGACAAGTTGGTGCAAGATCTCTTTTCATTCAACAAGAGCTTTTATCTCTCATTAGTAGATGGTTTCACAACACACCTCATGGCACTTTGCCAGGATCCCTGGTTCAAAATCTGTAGAGACCCATATCTAACAAACTCCTTGAGTCACTGCCATCTCATCCTGAAATAGTTACAAATCAGCTGTGCACCAGGGAACTGGAATAGAAACAATACTTTGAAAAGAGCAAACAGTTACCTGTAGTGCCAGTGCAATATGAATGTTTGATTCCAAACAGAAAGTGGCTGGCAACCGGCAAAGGTAACATCCCTCTTAACCAGACCAAGGTCAGACACGTTAACTACTCCAAGAGTCAGTGCTGCAGGAGGAAGAGGAGAATCTTAAGAATCTGTTAGGGCACCACCTGTCTGTTAGTCCAGGACATCCAGCACAGTCACTGATGGTGCTTGTGTGCTGACAGAAATGACATCCACCCACTCAGTCACAGAACATGAAATGTACCAGGAACAGCAAACACAGATGCCAAGTAGCAGATCTGCCTCCTAGGCAGAACAGACCACAGCAGGAAGAAATGTTTTGGGAGCAAACAGTCATGTCATTAGAAATCTTTATCTGAAGTGGTTGTTTTTGTTTGATATCAAAGAGCTGGAGGGGAGGTGGGGTTCTACACTTGAATTAATACATGACAAGGGATGGTTTCCCTGTAACCCTTGGTGTGAACAGAGACTGACCCAGCATCTGTTCAAAGGATTCTCTCTTTGTAACCCCAATCTGTGCTGGGTGATCGGGACCAGCCTACAAAGATCCAGCAGCACTCCTGTATTACGCAGACGAGTGGTAGCTGGAGGAAGTTAGAACAAGAAGAGCAATGAAATGATGTGACTCATACCCAGACTGGAGACGTGTGAGAAGATTCTTGAATAGGATTTCTTTGTGCAGCGTATAGAGCAAGAAGTGTGCTTCAGGGGATGAGGTGAAGGAGGGAGAGTGGAAATTGGATAGATGAGGTCAGGAGAAGGCTCCTTCTGCACAGAGGAGAAACATGAAAGAAGCCATGGTGGCAAGAGCAGAAGGAAACAGGGGACCCATGGAAGAGTGAACAGAGACAAAGGCAGAGAAGGGCACAAGGGGACTCATTTGTGCAGGACCTTCCAGGCAAAGAAGAATAGCTTGGATCTAATGTAGAAAGCCAAAGACAGACCTTGGAGTGAGCTGAAGTGGTGAAGCCCTTGTTTGGGGGTGGGAAGGAAGGAAGCAAGACAGATGTTTCCTGAAGCCCCATTTCAGATGAGTTTGCAATGGGGAAGGCAAGACAAAGTGAAGCCAGAGGGAAGCACATTGCTCTGGTCCCAGTTAGGTAACCACGGCCTGGGGATGTGGTGGGGATGGAGAGGAACACAGTGGTGGCATAAAGCAATCATTGGCAGTACTGAACAGCAGTGACATGGATCACAAAAGAAGCTACCCCCTGCCTCCATGAAATAGCACAGAGGAAGCTACAACCACCCCAAAGTAATGTCATGAGCCAGAAACAGCAGATGAACTTTAACACTGGGAGAGCCATCTTACAGTATACAGAAAAGCTCTTAGCCCCAGATCCTCAAAGGCTGTGTTCACACACAGGGGGTTATTTCGATACGGTTGTTTCGAAACAACTTGTATCGAAATAACGCCTTATTTCGAAATAACTTAATTCAAATTAACAGTTTGTTAATTCGAATTAAGGAAAAAAGCTCAAAGCAAAATAGCAGATTCAGGCAACAGTTATTTCTAAACAAGTCACTGTTGTTTCGAAACAACATGTTCAGTACTGCCAATGATTGCTATTTCCTGCAGCCTGCAATGACACTATCATTAACGATATTTGCAATATTGTTGTATGGAAAGGTTTCAGTGGTGCGGCCTTTGGGCTAATGTACTAGTCCTCATGTGGCCCTGCACTGGTCCTCGTTTGGCCTTCATGGTGATTTGAGTTTGAGACCCCTGCCCCAAAGTCTGAGATGCCCCAGTGCATTCTGGGCATATATAATGGATTGTGTAAATCAGTAGGTTTCTGGAGTTAAGACCTGGGTCTTCACAGGTATTTAGGCACCTTGGGAATTAAGCATCTTTGGCTGTGTTCACACAACAGAGGTTGTTTCGAAATAAGATTTAGGCTGTTCACACGATGCACGGTTGTTTCGAAACAACCGGAACCGTTGTTTCGAAACGATGGCGTTGTTTCGAAACAAGTTAAACCCCATGTGGGGACGAAACAACATTGTTTTGAAACCTTTCCATACAACAATATTGCAAAAATCGGTAATGATAGTGTCATTGCAGGCTGCAGGAAATAGCTTTAGGGTTGCATGTGGCCCACAGGCAGTGTGTTTGAGACCCCTGCTTTAGGGGCTGACAGCTCAAGGACAAGCATTAGATTTAGGAAGAAACGAAGTCGTTTGGACACACTCAGTTCTCATAGTAAACTCATGGCAAACCTTATGGTGCGCAGGAAAAGTATCTGAAATCTTTGAATAGTTTTACTTCCATAGTGACTTTCTCACTGCCCAGTTCTGGCTGGCATAAGAAAATGCCACAAGGTGGGTTCTGCTCTTGTTAATTGAGCTACTCAAGAATTTTTCAGTTCATCATTTTTTTTGTCTGAAAACATTGAGTCATCAAAACCAAATTCTTCCTGGGAAAGGCTGGGTTTGGATGACAATTTCTATGGCAATTTTGGGGGGGGGGGGGGGGGGGGGGGGAGACACAGGAGATGGAGGACAGGATGCCTTGAAATTGTCAAAACATTTTATAGTGATGCTTTCCAAAGGAAAAATTCCAGTTTTCCAGTTCAGACTCTTTGTTTCAAAATTTTAGATAGATAGATAGATAGACAGATAGATAGTCAAAATTGAGATGAACCACTTGGAGTGACCCAAACCAATATATTTGCTGGATTTTCAGTTTGTGGGCATTTGATGTTTCCATTTCTCAGCCTGATTTGGGACAGGAGAGATTTGCAATGCCTCAGTGATTATCAAGAGGCATGAAAACCATTTCCTGCTCAGATCTACTTACAAAATCTCCATGCTGCATGGAGCTAGAACCTCCGATAAATTTCAGAAGCCTAAAGAAGAGCCACGCTCAGGGGGAGTCTCAAAACTGTGCCCAAGTCACACAGACATTGTCAGCAGAGTCAGAAGCCAGAGATAATCAGCCCCAAAAGAATGAGGCCATTTCCTTGAAGGAAGGAATAACTGTCAGACATGAATCAGCAGCAGGCTGTCCTAATGATCAGGTCCAGTTACAAGAAGGAGACAGATTTCTCAACAGTAAAACTGCATTATCTTTCCTAAAACTTGTGGTCACTATTTTGGCAGGGCAATGCTACTGTGTTTTGGCAGCTTCAAAGGCACTTCATCCCCCGAGCCAGGGACATTGGAGATATCCCAGTTCAACATGCACCTGCCCCCTCCCCTGCACAGCCCATATTAGGTGTGCAGTCTTCAAACATCAGCCCCCCTGAGGCCCAGCAGCCATGTGCAGGTGAGCTTGGCTAGCTCTTGAAAAGGATGCAACTTGTCCCAGCCCACTTGCATCTGAACAACTCCAAGTGAAATGTGCTCACTTCCAAAGAAAGAGATGGTTTCTCTGAATGCCAGGCCTACAAACTGCTCCCAGGATCTGACAGTCACGCTGACCTCTTCTCACATATCATCACCAATGAAGATGCTGTAGCGTAGGCCAAATTCTGCTCCTATTTATCCCTAATGTCCATACAGTTTCTTGTCCACAGGGCATTCCCATTGTGAGCCTTGAACAACCCCACTGCCTTTTGTGGCTTTGCATAGGGGACACTGATTCGAACTCATAACAACATAGGAATGGCCATACTGGCACTGATGGTCCATCTAGCCCAGTATCCTGTCTTCCTGCTGTGACCAATGGTAGATGATTCAGAGGAAATTAGCAGAACAAGAAAATTGTTGAATGATCCATCCTTCTCATCCAGTGCCAGCATCCAGCAATCCAATAAACAAGACTGGTGATAATGTCCAAGAAGGAACAGACTCTGGATCTTTCAGCTCTCTGAGCTGGGTCTGCTGTGCTGAGATAACAAGAGTAAAAAGCTATATGCACAGCAGGTCTGACTCTGAGACCCACATAGACAGATGTGGGAAATGAGATGTGCTGTTTTAGTGACTTTTTGAGCAGGGTCCTATGACATCTGGGAGAAGTGAGCAAACTCTTCCTAGTGGTACCTGCCTGTTTTGCAGAAGGTGGTTTCATTACAGTGGACCTGGATCCTAACTTCACAGTTCTATGACAGACAGAACCTAACTGCACTTGGAAGTATCCCAAGATGGTCCTGCTTCCAGACCCGGCCAGGTGCTGACATGCAGGGTGGTGGAGGCTGTGCTTTCGGTCACAGCTCTCCTTCACCTCATCAGGCCTTTAAGCATCACCAGGCCTGGTTGCAAAGAGGCCCAGGGAGCGCACAGGTATTTTAATGAGCTAATGGAATCAATCCACAAACAATGAATATAAAACAGCCAGAGTTTGCCCTGTGACCCTGGTAATGACTTGTTTATCGTCGAAACAGCAGTATGTAATATAAGACAATTGCAACGTGTCACTAACTGAAAAAACACTGGTAAATGGCACCGTATATACGTGACGTTCTAGCATCAAGGTTTGATATTAACCAAAGGGGAACCTGAAGGCCCCACACAAGTGCCTGCAGCACAGCCCTTAGGGGAAGAAGATAAACTAGAATGCCAATGAGGTACATCTCATTTGTTCCTGGGATGCATTAATGCTTGACAACTCATTCTCTATTAAGAATGTAAGGATGACCCAGTGGGTCAGACCAATGGCCCACCTAGTCCAATATCCTATCTTCTGGCAATGACCAATGCCAGGTCCATCAGAGAGAATGAACAGACCAGCTAATCTCTATTTCAGTAGCATCTAGAAGTAACAGGTCACACCCAGTGCACACCAGGTATTAGAAGGTATTGCAGAGGGAACTGAAGGCAAAGCCCTGTGTGGGCTCATAGCAATATGACTGCTAATGTGAAGGGGGAAACACTGTCACAAACATAGCAGGAGTGGAGAGCGGGCATCAATCTCTTTGGCTGAAACGTACACGAGGGGACAAGTCACCAGCTGTGGACAGGGAAATGCGGCAATCCTAGGGCAAGAATGTGGAGTGTTCATCTGATCTCCAACTCAGAGCTCCAAGGAGGGCAGCAGGTTCTGCACTGACTTACAACCGCTCTATAAGACTTCGAGGTGGCACAAGGCTTCAGAGATCTTAAAGCCATTGTCATCATCGACTCCAATCACCTGGAGGGCAAAGGCCAGGGAATTTCACCTGATGATTGCTGGATCCCTGACCCCAACAACTGGGCTGGAGAAGGCCTCTTGGAAAGCCCAGTTCACAGACTTCACATAATGGAGACTCCGTCCCACCCCTAGGCCTGTTGTTCCAGTGACTAATTTCCTTTTCATCTGTGGAAGAGATTGAAGCACAAGTCCAGTTCTCCATGTGCTGACACCAGAATCACACTGGTATAACACTGTTGACAGCCACATGTTTACTTGGTCACTGATGTAAGTGAACTGAGACTGTTTTCATTGGCTTGCTGATTTTATCAATAACCACGAAAATGATCAGAAAGAATTTATCAGCAACTGGGTGTGTGAGGAGGGTGAGACAAGTGGCTGGACTGTCAGTGTTCACGTTTCTCACATGGGTCTCAGTTTCTGTTCACCCTGGGTCAGAAGAGGGAGGGTCCTGCCCTAGGCTTCTTGGCCTGGTTCTCCTTCAACATATACCATTGTGAATCTGGTGTCCATACAACAATGCACCAGCGGAAGTGGAAGATCAGGCTTCCAATTTTGTTGGGGTAGACCGCAACAGCAGGACCTTTGCAAGGCATTCTCTCCCCCACCTTCTGGCCTGCAACTGGGGAGGGTGTAGCACCAATCATGAGTTGCAGATAAAGCAGAAAATTGGAAATAAAATTCTTGTGCTCCCCATCAATATATGAATCTTGGCACTGATTTCATTGGGAGCAGGATTGTGCCTGAAAATCAATAGAAAAGGGATAGTCCAGTTCGTTGGTTCCGAACCTTTCTGGCTTGAGGGTCACAGATATCACTTTCACAACCCTGAAGAGCCCCCAGCTTCAACCAACAGACCCCTCCCCACCCCAACTGCAGCCAAATGGAAGGCATTCACTAAAGAGACTGGTTCCTCGCTGATCTCCCATCTCTCTGGCTGCTGGAGAGAAATGGCATGCATCCTGTAACTCTGAGTACTCCACTGGGTCCCTAGGCCGTGGTTCCCTTCTGCAGCCAGGGAGACAGAAGATCAGTGCCCCACTCCCCCTGGCTTCAGCAGGGACCCTAGCACCTATGGACCTGGGCAAAGTGCTTGCCATGCTTCCTGCTACACACAGGACAGAGGGAGGGGGAGCTAATCTCCAGTCCCCTGGCTGCAGCAGGAAGCCAGCATCAGACTTATAGCCCTGTGAAAACATGCTTTACCTGTGTCCTCAGGCAGTGGTTCCCTCCACAGCCAGCAGGAGGGGAGCCAGGGCCTACTTTTGGCCCCCTGAGCCACAGTTTGGGAACCACTGTTCTTGGGGCTGTATAGATCAGCAGGAAAGCACTGTCTCTGCCCTGGAAGAAGGAGAAATGTGAGACTGACTCATACCAGCCTATATCTACTCTCTGGACTCAGGCAATGTTCCCATTGCCTTGGACAGGAGTTCACCTGAGCTGTGATGACAGGATTTGGCCAATATGGATCAGTATAGGAACAGTGACAGAGCATAAAATTCCTGTCCCTTTTTGAATAAGAACCTCTGGGCTGCGAGTCACCTGCATTTACTGGGTGGCAACTATTTGAGGGCATCCACTCCCAAAGCCCCTCACCGGAGAGGGGAACAGTTTAGAAATAAAGACATTTTCACTAGAAAGCATACCTCATTTTTACCAGTGGCTATTTCACACACTGTGATACCAGTACAAAGCTGGCTGTTTTCAGTCTCTTAGTGCTAGTGCATTTTCCAGGGACTCCTGAAGATGACATAGTCACAGGATTTGGAGCTGAGTTTCCCCATAATGGTTCTGCTTCAACCACTGATGCACAGATCAACAACATTTATTTTCAAGGGTATTAGGAGCTTTGTGGATCTGGACTAAAGTAGTAACCAACTCACCTTGTGGATTTAGCCCAGCAGTGACATAGGTTTGAATTATCAAGGGACCATTGTCCCCATTCTGTGGGCAAAGAGTTTCACTGTCCTACACCAGTCACACAGGAAATTTAGGAGAGTGAGGATGAGAAACCTCATTTCCCAGGGTTACCAGATACCAAAGCCTGGAAAGGAAGACAGGGAAGTACAAAAAGAAGGACATTGGCGGACACACAGAGAAAATGTTGTATTAATGTAATATTCTTCTGTTTTTAGGGAGCCCTGAAATGCTTCCCTCTAAAAATAGGGTGCTCTGGGGTGTTCCAGCATACTTGAACCCCTGTAAGTAAAAATCCAGACAAAACCATGTATTTTTAAAATGCCTACTGGATGGAGGACATGAAGGTAAAAAGGAGGACATGTCCTCTTTTTTGCCTGACATGTGGTAACCCTACCATTTCCTGAACTGGTTTCTCATGTCCTAGCCAAAAGGCTTGTCCTCTCTGAAGCGTGCAAGACACATGCTCACAGCCTGGTCTGGCCCACTGGTTCCAACCCATGGCCCACAGAAGCTTTCAAAGTAGCCTGCTGCTCACCTCCTACTGGCTACAGTAGGGAGCTGCTGCCTAAGAATCCAGGCAGAGCATGTTGACAAGGGGCTACAAGACCAGTGCAGGCTCTTTGCCGCAGCCAAGAGGATAGAAGATCAGTGCAGACCTGTCTAGGGACCAGGTGGAAACAGGTCGGGACTACAGGACAGATGCAGTTTTCCTGCTTCAGTGAGGGGGACAGCCTCCTTGCTGAGCATCTTCCTTCTAGCAGCTTGGGGGTGGGGTGGAGGGGCTGTTGGCTGAGACTGGTGGCTTTTCAGGGTTGTAAAAATGACAGCTGTGGCCCTTCAGCTAAAAAGATTGGGACCCACTGGCCTCACCAGCATAAAAATCTGGCATTCTCTCTCATCCGTAGGAGTCATTTTTTCGGTTTTGGTGACTTCAGTAAGGTGCCAGCTCAGCAGGGATTCACACTAGTGCCCTAGAGGTGAACGCTGCCATCTTTCCTTCCCAGGTGCCTGGGCTAGGCCACCCCCAAACAATTGCCTGCCTGGGTAGTTTATCATTTGGGCCCCCAGCACTGTCTGGTTTACAGCTGAAACAGGAAGGGCGTCACATACATTGTTACAGCTCGACTTTTATTTACTCGTGTTCATTGATGATGAAACAAGTCTCAGCAGCATCTAACCCCTTCCCATGTGACTTCCCAGAGCAGTAGTCTGGGGAATCCCTCAGCTCAATGCATTGCTGCAGAAATATTTGTACTACGTTGCAGCATTCACCCAAGTGAGATGATTGCAGAGCTTCTGCTGATTACACTGTCACTTGCTTTACAGCCTGGAACTTGCTGGAGATTTATGGTGTTCACTAGCACACAGGTGAAGATCCACGTCTAAGCCAAGCAGCTAGACCGAAATAGGAGTGTCGTATGTGTGATCAGCCCAGAGAGACAGCAAACTGACATAGCAATGGGACAGACAGACCTGAAATTCTGCCATTCATATTCTCCCACATACATCTTCTTTTTCTGTGTAGAATACACCTGAGTTAACTCTCGATATGCCCCATTTATCTCAGTGGGTGGCCCAAATCCCAATCACACTGTCATTTTTAATATTATCATTTAAATGTATGATTGTAGCATCTAGGAGCTCCAGTCATGCATTAGGACCTGGTGTGCCAGGCGCTGTACAAAAACAGAATTAAAGGATGTGAATGACAATTTGCTGTCAGGCCTCGGCCCATTAAAAGAATCCATGTTCTATGTACTAGCACTGATTAAGCATAGTGGAACCCTTTACAAAGAAATCCAGGTAAAGCAGAAAAACTCCGCTGACGCCAAAAGAGGAGCACACAAACTGTGCGTGTGTCCTAGTCAAACCTACCCCAACCAGAGGTCAACAGCATCCTTTGAGATGCCAGCCCATGAAAAGTCTTCCACTCTAATTGAAACGTCTTCCATTCTGGGCCTCTTCTGCCCTGACTGAACTGACCTCGGTAGCACTTGCCCTCCTCGTATATTGTATCTCACCCTTGCATATGTATATATACTTAAACTGCAGTTTCCACGTCACGCATCTGACAGAGTGGGTTCCAGCCCATGAAAGCTTGCCCCAAACTTTTTATTTTTATTTCTTTTTTGCTAGTCTCTAAGGTGCCACAGGACTTCTCACCATTTGGGAAAAGTCTGACACTGAGATGGCTGAGCTGTCCTTGTAGCTAAAGGCAGGCAAAGCAGCTCCAGTCAGAAAAGAACCAATTGAACCTTTGTCTGAATTTTACTAATGAGCTGGAAAGGGCCAGGCAAGGAGGCTGGTCTTCTGACTCTGTGATGGAGAATTTCTGCTTTACCGGTTGGAAATCATACATTTCTAGCCCTCTTCCTTGCCAAGATCATCCCTGTCAGCTCCTTCATCAGCCAGAAGAGGCCCTACTTCTCTACTGTGGTGAGGGGAGACCAGCAGCTCCTCAAGAATCAAAGCTGACCTGACTCTTTCCCCATCCAAGCACCCAGTCCACTGCCAGAGGGGACCTGCCTAGGCATCCCACAGATGGAGGCCGCAAGCCAAGGTACCTGCCAGCATTGCTGCTGCTGTGCAGGATAGCCGCCAAGCAGAGGAGTTGCCACGAGGTAGGTGTGAAGGGGGCAATGAAGCAATGAGCCAGGGCAGGGAAAGTGTTATGGTGGCAAAGGATTGGGATGAAGGGTGGACATGGGTGAAATTTAAGGATGGGGGTGAGATTGCTCAGGGAATGCCCATGTATCTGTCAAAAATGGTGGCACCTACCAGACCACACCAGGCCCTGATTCCAGCCACCTACACAAGTGCTAAGAACCAAACCTGAGTGGTGATAACAGCCTCTACTTTGCTCCAGTGTGAACAGCAGTCCCCAGTGCTGGGAGAGGAGGAATCCTGGCGCAGCTCTTCCCAGAAGAATCACAACATTTGTATTTGCTCTGGGTTTTTCATGCCTCTGACTGTCTCCATGGGTGTGTTCACACAGCAATCTTATTTCGAAACAACAGAGGTTGTTTTGAAATAAGAAAGGCCATGTTCACATGACGCACCATTGTTTCGAAACAACAGGTTCCGCTGTTTCAAAACAACATCCCCCATGTGGGGATGAAACAACATTGTTTTGAAACGATTGTTTCGAAACAATGCCGTCTGAACATGTTGTTTCAAAACAACGGTGACTTGTTTCAAAATAACTGTTGTCTGAACTTGCTATTTTGATTCCTTTTTTCCTGAATTAGAATTAACTAACTGTTAATTAGAATTAACTTATTTCAAAAGAAGGTGTTATTTCAATACAACTTGTATCGAAACAACTTGTATTGAAATAACCCTCTGTGTGTGAACGTAGCCCATGTGTCCCGTGCACAACTCCATGGAAGATATTACTGCTCAGTGAATGTTCCTTGCCCAGTGCTGTGGGGGCTGAGACATGAAGGCAAAAGGATAGAAAAGGTGACCTGCACTCCATCCTACAAGGTGGAGCACATGGGCAGAGCAGAGCACTCTCACAGTTGCTAGGGTCCAGGCAGTTCTGGTCATTAAGGCATACGGATCTTGTATTGATATGTTATTTGGATTTAAATTGGGGCTGGACAGAAATTTTGAACAAAATGGATTTTTAATTGGAAAACCCTACTTACCTGAAACCAAACTTTACGTGGAAACACACTGATTTAAATTAAATTTCCTTAGCCCAGGGACGATTTGCTGCTCAGAGAGACAATAGCCTGCTGGCAAAGGCCCTACTCTGTGTTGCTAGCAAGCTAGGTTTGAATCCCTACTCTGCCTGATGTGGATCAGAGAGCAGCAACTCCAGCTCACCAACTACGCAGAAAGGATAGAGACCTGGGCATGGTTTCCCCCACCACTGCCCTAATAACTGGGACATTGAATAACAAAGTTCAAAATCTCCTGGCTTCATTCTGATGTGGAATGAAACCAAATTCTGATAATTGCTGAGAACCTAGACATTGTTCGCACAATATAAATTTGAACATTGCAGAACTGGATCATAGAGCTGCCAGACACTCAGAAAAACCCCTCTAAATGGAGCCCAAGTGCTACAGCCATGCATCACCTCATTATGCAGCGACAGCACGCAGCTTGTAGTGTCTGCCTGTGACCCTTCTGTTAAATGGTGGGGGATTGTAGAGTCTTTCCCTGATTCTCTGGGTGGCCTTGAGCAGATCATTTCAGCCAACTTTGTCAGAAGTCCACTAGTTCTAGGTGCTTCAGGTCTTAGGTGCCTCCTCTCAAGAGGGAGGTTCTACAAAAGAGGGCACACTGGGGTTTGACCTAACTGCATGCCTCAGTTTCCATATAGGCAAAGTGCAAATAGAAATAGCCTTCCTTTGAAATGTGACCTGAGATCATCAGATGAAAGCTGCTACATCTGTGCAAAATAGGACCAGCCAAAGTTTCAAGGCAATGAAGACTCCCGCTCCTGACCCTATGATTGGTTTTCATTTTCTTCTTGTACCAGTGTGATAAGGACTTTCTGGTAAATCTGTGTCAAAGGTGGGTTACCCAGATTAATCCTGTTTGTTTTTTATTTCGAATGTGGTAGCACTCAGATGCCACAGTCAGTGATCAAGGTCCCCGTGCACTGTTCCTGCTCCCCCAAATTCTTATTCTTACTCTCTTTTCTCTGCTTTTTGAACTCTCCTTACTTTTCCCTCCCCCCCCCCCATCCCTTTTGTGCAACAAAATTTACTTCTATTGTACTAACTGAAGATAGGGGTGTGATTGGACATAATTGACTGTATAAAAAAAATTGTGAAAATTGTGTAAAATCCCGAGTATAATTTCCTTTTCTTTGGACTGGGGGAGGAGACCAGTATGGAGAACAGATGCAAAAGACCCAACATCTGCTCCTGATCGATTCTCTCTTGAAAAAGGTGGGGGGGGGGTGGAATCTGCCAAAATTATAGCTCAACATCCAGAAAATATGATCAGGTCATTAGTTTCTTTGCACAACTTGTCTTTTACAGGCGTGGATTCAGCTCAGGCAGAAAGCAAAGGGAGGAAAGCTGTCAAAATGTTTTAAAATGTCACTCTAAGTGGGACCTTTCTTCCAAGCCTGTCAAAACAAGAAGCCCGAGGCTTTCACACAATGGGCCTCTATGAAGACAGGCTCATAACCAGGAGCCACTTTTCAGTCAAGTCAGGGTGAAGTGATTGCAGTAACGAGTCAGGGGCTCTAACAAGGGGAGAGACAGCTGTCAGGAGCCCAAACAGGCCCTAAGTCCACATTAATGAGACTTCACATAGAGAAGTCGTCTCTTTCAGGAAGGCAGGGAGCTGAAGAACAGCTGGAGACCTGCGGTCATCAATGCTGTTTATTAGGAGAGAAAAAAGAACTTTGCTCGGCGTGTTTAAGGTCAAACTCAAGGTATCCCCAGGAGACAGCAGGAGAATTTATGAAGTGGTGGACAACTGGTTCAGCTAGAGTTCTTGCTTCCCAGCTAAGCATCACTATCTGCTCACCGCCTAGCTTTACCTTGCCTCACAGACAGCCTGTAGCAATCACTTACCTGCATTTGTCTTTAAAGCTATTTGACTTTGCTGCTTTGGAGTTTGCATACCACCATCATTTTGGTGATGCTATTAGCTATCAGAAGTCCCTTTGCAACACACAGGCAGGTAATATTTCCTGCAAAAATGAGTTGCCCCAGGGTTAATTAGATTATCTGACATTTGGAAAAAGAAAGGAAAAGATGACTCTCTGCTTGGAGAAAAGCGAGGGTGTAGCAAGGAACATGAGACAGGAACATTCATATTTATTTAGGGAAACTGAGTCAGCAAGACAGCAATTAGCCCAAAGTCAGTGGCGCAGCAAGGACTAAAGCTCATGTCACCTGACTCTCACCTCATCCATCAGTTTACATAGCCTCCCATGGCTCCTAGTCACTTGTGTGAGGTGCAGGGGTCCCGTAAGCTGGGCTTTCTCTGGGCCACTTAAAAAGCCTTCAGGGGCCTGATTGTGCCTTCACTAACCTCAGCAGGATTTCACTGACCACAGTGGAGTCACTCTTGATTCACTGGAATAAAGCAGGGCTTGTCTTCACAGCAAAGTTATACTGACTTAACTCAAAAGAATTCCTATATGGCTTTAAACTCAGATAAGCCAAGTTTCAAGTGGAGCGCGGTGAGACAGGGTGTCCAACCCATGCAGGATGTACAATGAGGGCTGGGAGAGGAAAGCCCAGAGCTTCGCAGTTGGAGATCACCAGACTGGAACCCAGAGAAGAGATAAGCTTACCTTCCCATGCCAGCCACAGAGAACATGGCATAGACCTGAAGCAGTGAATGGGAAGATTCTCTAAGACTGCTGAGTGAAAGACTCTGATTCACCCTGGAAGGGGCACTACTGAATGACCTGGCCAGTGGGCTATTTCACTAAGAAGATGCTGCAATTCCTGATGCAAGAGAGAAGGGGGTGTTGACCCTGAAAGCTAATCCCAGAGTGACCAGAAGGAGGTGCTGGCCCATCAGTCTATGGAGCACTGTGACATCGGGTCACATTTTTTTGGCTGTTCCCGGCTAACCCCCCCCCAAGAAATCAGATTTGGCAACAGTGAAATGATTTGGAATTCCTGTTGTCTTTCCACAAATGGATTTGGCTGGGGAAAAAAACCTAATAAAGATTCTGAAACATTTCATTCTGATGTTTTTCTAAAGGAAACGTTTCAGTTTAAAATGAACATTCCTTTAGAAACCAGAAGATTTTTTTTAAAAACCAATTACAGGCATTAAAAGCTGCTCAGGATCCAAATGAAACATTTTGTTTCAGTTTGCATGAAACTTCTAAAAGATTGCAAGGTCATTTGGTCCCTAGTTCAAGATGCTCTTTTTCATTATAAATCCACAGGCCAGAGAACCAGGGCAGGAAGAAGGCTAAAGGAAGGGGTCTCAAGTGTCTTTTATATCCTTTGCCATGCACCTGAAGTTTATTGTCCCTAACAAAAGAAAATAACTGGTAAAAGATGGAGTTTGGGGTCACATGAACTTCTTACATGGCTCACTGAATCACAGCAGGTGGCCACTGGCTCCCTGGTGTCTGAGGCATCCTCAGGAAGACCCTTCTGGGTGGAATGAATGCCTCCGCTGGCCCATTATGAGCGCAGTGTCCCTGAGGGGCCATCAGCTGTCAAGCCCTAATGTAAATTGATCTGGAGGGTGCCACCCAGAAACAAAACACAAGTTTCAGATAGTCCCAGAGCCATGACTTTAGATACAGAGATGATCCACACATGTAAACGGGGTAGCAAATCACACCTTGTCCATGGACACCTCACATGATACACTTTGTGCAAGATTTACAGCAAGTGTAGAACAGTGGCAACAACACTGATCTAAATGGTCACTGTTCTTTTACACAGGGTCATCCTGGCCCTTCACTTGCATCATGAACAACGACCCCAGTGCTGTCAGTCACAGATCAAAGGCAACAACTTACAAGGAAGGAAGATGTTACCCTGTGTTTTCAGATTGGTCTATGGATGACTGATACCCCGCCATGCATGTATCTCCATTGGCCCCTGACCGAAACTTCTCTTGCTTTTTAAGGGAAGGGAGCTGTGATTGGCTGCTCTTCCCTGGGAGGCAGGGGAGTAGGGAAGGCTGCCAATCAGCAAGAGGTTTCTCCTGTGCAAGTCTAAAATTCATGAGGAGCCAGGACTAGGCCAGGGTGAGCGGGGCAAAGCCCCAGGCACTGAATTTTAGAGGGTGCAGAGGATGGATCCAGCTCCCTACAGTGGCTGGGGATGGACTTGGCTCCCTGCTGCCCCCGAGGAGCTGGATCCACCCCCAGCCACCGTTGGGAGCCAGATTCATCCCCTGTGCCCTCTAAAATTTGGCCCCAGAAGCTCCCAGTGACGCTGCAGCTTCCAGCTCCGCCTGGGACTCACAGCTGCCTTCTGGCAGTGGCTGCAGATTGGAGCCTGGGTTGAGGGAGAGCTGCTTGTCCCTGGCACTGGAATAGGTGGTTACAGCCCTGGCTGGAGCCTCTTGAATCAGGTGTGAAAGACAAAGAGCTGGCAACTTGCTGTGCACCAGTCCCTAAGCTAAGCTAGAGCTGACTGGAATATTGTCTCTTTCATCAAGAAACAATTGTAGTTCTGTGCAAAATGTACACTGAATGTCTTTTTTTTATTATTAACAAACAAAAATTTGAACTGTTTCTTTGATCAATTTCTAGGTTTTCAGTGGAAAAAGGAGGAACAGTCTTTGGATAGCAAACTTTTTAAAACAAAACAAAAAATCCTGGAAATTTCCCAAGGCAAAATAAGTGGCGTTTTTGACCAGCTGTCAGGAACTTTCTTTAGATCAACACTGCAGCAAGGACCTTAACAGGAAAGCTGAATGTGCAAGAGAGAGAGACTCATCAAGGAGGTCTCTAAACAGCCCAAATCAAAAGTTCCCAGCATCTGTTCTCTCGTTAGCTATGGCTGACCTGGTTGGAAGAAGACCTTCACCTCCCAAGGGCTGAGGAATAGCAGAAAAGCTGCATGTCCAAGCAGAGCTTGTGAAGAATAAAAAAAACAACCTCCACAAAGTCCTTGGACAAGCAGCTAGGAGATAAGGAGCAGAGGATACTAAGCACACTGATGGTTCTACCCAGTGCTTTTTTTGTGATGGTGTGCAGGCAGGGGTACAGAGTACCAGCACCTTTTTTGCTGACCCTGCTGACCAGCTGGGTGTGGCGTGGAGGGGCTTGGTCAGCAGGGGAAAGGAGAGTACTGATACCTATTTTTTTTTAAATAAAAAAAGCACTGGTTCTATTGTAGTAGTGCCCCCACCCCGATATCCTGTAGCTGTATTTCTCTCTTTCTCAACATGGGGGTGCACCCAACAGAGCCCAGTTCCTGCCAGCTTGCAGCCCTGCGGGGTCCTCTTTCATGAAGCACATATGCTGTCCGCTGAACCCAAGTGCGTGAAGAGAGCACATCTTTTTCCAATTGAAGTGAGGCGGCACGCTGCCGTGACATAACCAGCTGGGAAAATCAGAGCTTATTGAATTTAACATCATCGTTAGGTCCACGGGCCAGGGAGCTGAGCCAGATTAGGAATGCCTGTTGCTTTTATTATTTTTTGTATAGAAGTTTGGGGGACTTACTGATTACAGCCAACACACTTTGCACCCATCAGCCTCCAGACAGCAGCACTGATAAAGGATGGAGGCTGACAAGATTAGTCTCTGGGGACTGGGTGGAGCAATCCTAAAGCAGTGCTGGTGGAAATGAGTGAAGGTCCCTTTCCTTGCTCTACACCCAGGTCAGGCTGATAGGCTGAGCAAGTGCTTTGGAAGAAAGGAAGCTTGGTCTGCATTCCCTAATACTGGACTCACTGCTGCAGGATCCCTGTGCTGTCACAACATGGTTGTCAGGTCACAGTGCTGGCTGGAGGGAACGTCCTCCAGAATGAGGCCTTCTGTATATGACAAGCAGTTGCAGTCTAGGGTCCATTTGTATTGCCCCACCATTGTACCTCTGTCTTTACCCAGAACGATCAACTCTTTTGGGGAGAAAATAATTCACTCCCCTTGTCCTGTACTGTATTTGGCATCTGCTGAGACTGCTGGCAGAAGACCCATCAGTTTTACATGTGGGATATCCATGTGGAATGGGTCTGAAACCTATCAATTCACATCACAAAGTCACTTGGGACAGGGATTGTTACTCACTCTGTTGTTGCATGAGACATGGCACAACATGCTATGCCTTCATGGCATCTGTACGCTCTGCAATTTAAATGTTTAACATCCAGGAAAATGTGGAAGTGACAATGCTAAGCAGAATGTCATCACAAGCACAACCTCGTTTCCCATCACACGCCAACCAGGACACAGCAGCCTCTGCCCTAGCTCTTAGTTTTTCAGCATTAATAACTGTAGTCTGTCGATTGGATTGACTGAACAGTCCATGGCGTTGTCTTTGCAGAACAGCACTAACCAAACCCTCACAGGGCCTTTCTACCAGAGGTATGTTTACTCCTTAATCTGATTGGTTTCAACCAATCTTTCTGCATAACTCTCCACCTATTGGCCTTTGTCAGGCTAGCACAGTGACAACCCAGATAACTTCCCTTTTGTGGTATCTGGTTGCAGGATAATCCACAGAACCACACTTCCTGGCCCTGCTCTAAAACCCAGGAGTTGTTTCTTGTGAAGAGACATGCCCCAAGGAGCTCTGTCACTTTAAACTGGTGGCTCTCCTGTGCTGGCTGGAAGAGACAGGCTGCAGGGCTATGTCTCTCTCATTTGTGATCCTTCCAAGGCTTGATAGCCCAGATTATTTATCATTATTCTTGTAGTATTATATGCAACAAAGAGATGCCTTCACCACAGTATCTGAGTGCATAAGGAAGCTATTTTATCCCCCTTGGCGTCTGTAGTGGAGAGAAGTCTAGCATTGCTTAATACAAAACCACTGCATCCCCAACAATGAGGGCACTAGAGCTAACAAAACACTGCAGATATTCAACCCAATGCGATACCCTCAGTTATTTCCTGTTTATAAGTGTTCATAGAATCATAGAAACCGGAAGGGACCATGAGTGGTCATCAAGTCCAGTCCCTGCACTCATGACAGGACCAAATACCCTCTTAAACTATCCGTGACAGGTGCTTGTCTAACCTGCTCTTAAAAACTTCCAATGATGGAGATTCCACAACCTAGGCAACTTACTGCAGTGGTTAATCACCCTCACAGTTATGAATTTTTTCTTAACATCCATCCTAAACCTCTCTTGCTGTAATTTAAGTCCATTGCTTCTTGTTCTATCAACAACAGTTGAGAACAATTTTTCTCCCTCCTCCTCTTGACCTATTAGGCTATGTTCACACAGGGTATGCTTGTTTCGAAACAAGATGTTTCGAAACAAGCTGTTTCGAAATAACAGATTATTTCAAAACACCTTATTTCGAGGACAAAAAACTTTGTCCTCGAAATAAGGCAGCGAAATAGCATGTCCACAGTGTGGACATGCTATTCCACCTGGGGAGGGGATTGCAAGCATCGGCGGGGTAAAGCGCCGCTGGGTGCTTTACCCCACCAGTGCCTGCAGGGGCTGCAGGCACCCGCCAGGAGAGGGCGGCGGGGTGCCTCACCCCGGGGCCTTTAAAGCCCTCGCTGCCCCCAAACCTGGGGGTGCGGCCCCCGAGCGCGGCAGGAGCCTGCTGCTACCGGGGCCGGAGTAAGCGCCGGCCGGAATCCCCGGCAACCCCGCTCCTGCCGGGGGAGTGTCGGGGGGGTGCCCCAGACACGCCCCCGGAGTCCCC
>ML682025.1:11130141-11387560 GCA_007922195.1 Podocnemis expansa
TGTTTTGGAACACTTTGTTCCGAAACAACATGTCCAAACAGTGCTGTTTTGAAACCTCTGGTTTCGAAACAACCCTCTTTCGAAAGCAAACGAGGTTTAAGTTGTTTCAGAAGGAGCATGGCCATTTCGAAACAAGCTGTTTGCTTGTTTCGAAATGGCCGTGCATCGTGTGGCCATGGCACTTCTTATTTCGAAACAACCTCTGTTGTTTCGAAATAAGAAGTGTGTGTGGCCATACCCTTAGATACTTGAAAACTGTTATCATGTCCCCTCTCAGTCTCCTCTTTTTCAGACTAAATAAACCCAGCTCTTTCAATCTTCCCTCATAAGTCAAGTGTTCCAGACCTTTAATCGTTTGTGTTGATCTCTGGACTTTCTCAAGTTTGTCCACATCTTTCCTGAAATGAGGCACCTAAAACTGAACACAGTACTCCAGTTGAGACTTAATCAGGGCAGAGTAGAGTAGAAGAATTA
This sequence comes from Podocnemis expansa, assembly GCA_007922195.1. Taxonomy (NCBI): domain Eukaryota; kingdom Metazoa; phylum Chordata; order Testudines; family Podocnemididae; genus Podocnemis; species Podocnemis expansa. The sequence continues at coordinate 11,130,616 of ML682025.1, forward strand.
CTTCTTGTGTCTTACAATACTCCTGTTAATACATCCCAGAATGGTGTTTGCTTTTTAGTTGCATTTTAGTTGCATGCATTTCTTCATAGGAACAAGAATATTTGCCATTTGTGATTTGAGATCCTTCATTCTCCTGCTTTCAGTCATCTAGTAAAGGCATGGGAATACTACTGTGGGACTCAGACACGCAACCACACACTGCAAATAGCCGCCAGTTAATATGGCCTGATTGCAAACTGGAATGTGGTGCAAGAACTGGTCAGCAAATCTTTGTAAATAACCACATACTTATGCAGAAATTAGGATCTGTTTGCCAATGGAAAAGAGAGGCAATTCATCTGATCTGATCAGTTACTCACAACAATAATTCAAGAGGCTCCAGTGTATTTCAGGGAGAGAAGCAGCATTCCAGGGTGGGGTGGGTCCCACAGGCCAGCAATATTCATCACTTCATAGATCCTTAAGCCAGAAGGCACTACTGTCATCATCCAGTCTGATGTCCTGCATAACACAGGCCAGAGGATTTCCCTGAATTGATTCCTGCTTGAATTAGAATTGATCTTCCAGGAAAACATCTCCTCTTGATTTAAAAGATGTGAGTATTGGAGAATCACCACAACCCTTGGAAACTGTGGATTGCTGGAGTCTCTGTGGCACCCATTATTTTTGCACATAGCAGTGATTGGCTGTGCACACTCGTATCTGAGTCAAGCTAAGCATGTCATCACAGTACTCTCTGACTTGCCTCATTTAGTGTGGGGCACCCCAGAATTTGGCCTGCATGGCTGTTATCCACTAGCCTTCCACAGATACTGTCCTCTGCTGCCATTATCAGCTGCCACTTCATCTGACCTACACATGATTGAGATTTGTCACATGTGGGCTTCCTCTCCAGGAGTGAATCTTGCCTCTTCCTCCCGGGGACCATTTACTTGCGCTCATAGGCTGCTGTTGACACTGAAAATTTGTGTGGCTGCATGCAATTGGAAATAGGATCACTTTCCATATGAGGGGTTCTTTCTGGAACAACCTTTTCACTTATCAATGCCAAAGGTAGAAGAATCAGGTCAAACTTCTAGCCCAGGTAGTCTCTCTCTATCTCTCTCTTTTCTACATGTACCCCAGTCACAGCTGAAACCCAGAAGTTATATAGATGCTGCTGTGAAAATAACAAAGAAGTAAAATTGTCTGAACCCTAAAGAGACTCAGTTCTGCTTTACTCTTTGCCAGACCTTGGTGCTTACTGGGAGAGAAGCACTGGGGTATCTGTTTCATGCACGTGGGCATACAGCACCAGTAATAACTAAGAACCTGTGATACTGGAGTAGTTAGATGAATCTGAATTTTGTTGGCAGCAGTCGCTCAGGCGCAAACCCATGATCATCAGATGCAAAGGATAAAGCCGACGCTTCCCATAGCTGTGGTGCTGCCCCACTGATTTTCACACATGAGCAAGCAATTCTCTTCAAATCCATGAGCAACTGTAATTAAAAGAAGCCAAGGGTGTCTCAAAGCCCAGGTCATGCTTAAATGGAGTTAAAATAGACTGAGCAGCAGGTCTCTCTAATCCTGTTTGGGTCATCGTGCAATTTGAGACAGATTTAACTCCAGATATGAAAGGCATCACAGTGTATGCAAAAAGCCATGGGAAACCTTGACTTGAGCATAGTTTTCTCTCAGTTGGAAGAAAAAGGGAAACTGAAAGCCATTTCAAGGTCAAATGGTTCTCTCCGGAAGCTCTGCTCATCTCACATCATTTCTCTGCATCCTCCTTGGAGTTTGCAGTGTATCAGCTGCAAAATTCAGATCTGGATTCAAACCGCTTCCATGCTCACCCACCCCTCCAAACATCCAGATGTTAGGCTCTGTGCTGATCACTCAAGAGGCAAGGCAAGGGATGTAATATCTTTTATTGGATCAAGTTCTCGTTGGTGATTGAGACAAGTTTTCAAGCTACACCGAGTATTTCTTTCGGTTTGTTGAAGGTACTAAGAGTATCATAACTAAATATAAGATGGAACAGATCATTTAGCATAAGTATTTAGTGAATATTCTAAGGCAACAGTCAAGGAGAAAGCTGCAAAACTCAGGTCCTGAACTGAGCCTCGATTCCCAAACAACCTGGAACAAGCAGGATGAATGGGAGAAACTTCCTGATAATTAAATGTATTAGGCTATGCCACATCTGACCCAAAGGAAATGATGGAAACTCCACCATCTGAGCCATTTAAAAGTAGGCCCAGGAAAACTCCCCATAGTAAGTTCTAAATTTTGTGACTGTGGTATATGGCATGAGTTATGGCAGGTGCAGATCAGTCCATGTTAATCACACCTTACGTGTGGACAGCTTCATTTTGGTTGTGTTGTAACCAGCAAGAAGCCCTCTAGAAACAGCAAAATTAATATGGTTGGCAAACAGTAAAAGATAAAGCCACACAAAGCTATGCAAGGTTGATGTAATCCTAATTTTCAAATGGGGAAACTGAGGCACAGGGAGGCTGTGTGACATGTCCAATATGTTCCCATGTGTGAATGCCTGAACTGCATGCAGAACACTGAGTCAAGCCATGCCAGTGTGAATGCAAATTATGGTCACTGACTTCAGTGAACCTGACAATATAGTCTCTGACCCAAGAACTCTTTCCCAGTCGTGTGCTTTGTCCACTGTAACAGTGTGCTTCCCCATAGTAGGTTATTCAGCCACTAGAGGTGTGCTGAATAGCATTCTAGGTGGGGCCAACAAGGGAGGCAATGTCAGAACTCAAGCTACTTGTGTCTGTAATAATTTATAAAATGGTCTCCTGTTCTGAAAGTCAGTGATTCCATTTAACAGCACAACCCCTAGTTACACTCCCACTACACAGCCAAACCTCTCTTTGGCTCAGAGGCACCCATTTGTGCATCTAACTGCATATAACATACGCACAGTCAAAGAATCAACACAATCATCTTGCTTACCATCAGCTGGGTCTGGAAGGAGGAGAGTGGGAACTCATGCACTGCAGTTGACCGGATGAGGGCATCTGCAAGAGATGGGAAAGCTAGAAAGAACAGAAAAAAAAAGTCTCAAACCTTTGCCCAAAACTCTGATCAGATCTTTAGAAGGTTCAAAATGCTTGAGAACCCCATTTCTTGCTTTAGAGAACATTAGATTTGCCATGAAAGAGCTGACATTTTGGCCCATCAAATCTGTAATCCTTCAGCTGTGGCGGCTCCTGATTGCATTTACACAGCTGTAATTCAGGTGAAGCCAATGGGGTTATACTGGTATAAATGAGATGGGAATCAGTCTTACAAAAATGTATTTGCCTAAATCTCCAAGGCAACTAATTATCTCCCAAGCCAGCTGCAAGAAGCTCAAAGATTTCATGTGTAGGGAGCAAAGCAGTCTGTGTATAAGCCAGAGCTAATGATAAGAGCATTAACCAATAAAGTCTCATAGTCTCTCATAAGGGAGAGGGGACCTGAGACAGATTAACTTCACTAAAGCCAGGCCTCAAATCACTGGCAAAGCCAAGACTAGAACCTGTATTGCTTGAACAGGGAGGTGCACTAGCCACTAGACCATGCAGTCTCTTCAGAACAAGAAATGGGTCCATGTGGCAAAATTTGGGGTTGTGCTTCTGGCCCCTTGACAGCTAGGTCCAAAGTGTTTGTGTTTGGGTTTCACTGGGACACTCAAAGCTGGGTTAAGGCCCGGATTTTGAATTGCTGACCCTGAAATTTGCCCAGTCTCTAGCCCACACTGAAGTTTTCCCTGGCAGCAGTCATGCCTTGATCAGAGACACTCATGAAAGAAATACCATCCGTCATCTGAGTTGCGCGGCTGGAACTAGGAGCTCTTACACTTTATCAGGTAGTGGCACGCTGACAGCAGCTACAGTCGCCAGCGCTGAAATGCAATCCAGCCACAAAAACATCAGCAACTCATTATGACCCAACAGCTCCTACACAAACAGCTTCTGGAAATTAGCTTGCATAGAACTGCTGTAAATAAACCATACAATCCAGCAACTCTTCCATAAACACCACAGACATGGCTCCAGGCTGACAATACAATCATCTCGCTTACCGTCAACTCAGTCAGGAAGGAGGAGAGTGGGAACTCATGTGTTGCAGTTGACTGGATGAAGGCATCTGCAAGAGATGGGAAAGCTAGAGAGAATAAAAAAAAATATTTGAAACCTTTGCCCAAAACTCTGCTCAAATCTTGAGGAGGTTCAAAATGCTTGAGAACCCCGTGTCTTGCGTTAAAGAGCATGAGAACATTAGAATTTGCCATAAAAGAGCTGACATTTTGGCCCATAAACTCTGTAATCCTTCAGCTGTGGCAGTTAGTAATATATGTGAATGTATATTTGTTTACTTTCACTGTCTGAGAGGTTCCTAGCTACTGCCTTACTAATTGCTATCAGTTTCTCTCACTCAGTCTTGCCTTATTTGAATTTCTCTACCCTTAGTGAATCTTTTAGTCTTTCTCGCTGAATTCCTAGTGTGCCCATCCCATCACAGTCTGTTGGTGCCAATTACAAAGATGAACTGAAGCATTTTTGCTGATCAACAAGGACTGTGCACTCCCGCACCCCAAGGATATCAGGTTCCAACTGATTATTGTAGGAGAATTAGCCCAGTGGGATGAGGGACGAATGAGGCCCTGTTTTGCAGCTTCCTTTATGCTCTGAATATGACCAGACTCAGCCTGTCCTAATTTCTAGTGGCAGGCCCTCAGACAAAAAAGCCTTTGTCTCCTGCTTCTGGAAGTTTCTACCAGAGCTGGGCCATCAGTATCCTGTTGATTCTAGCTTTGAGAGAGACCAGAGGTAGCTAGGCCTAAGGCCAACAAGTGCTCATATGAGCACCTGGCTCTTTAGGCAAGGCAAGAATTTTATGGAGAGTTTTCCTGGCCAAGAGAGGAAGCACTGTTTCTGAGGGCTCAAAATGGGACTGGCAATCTGGAGACCAGGGCCTATCTCTCAGCTGTCCCTCGGGCAAGTGGGGCTCAGGTGAGTCACTAGAATTCATATTTTCAAAACTGTCCATTCATTTTTAGATGCTTCAGTTTTAGGGTCAACTTGAGCCTGTCCCACTGAGAGATATCTCAGGTATTGCACGCTGCACTCCAAACACTGGAAGCAACAAAAAGCAGTGGCCACTTCTGAAAATACAGGTCTGAACCCCTCCACACCCTGGTTTCCCTATTCATAAAATGCTATAAAAACATTGACCCACCTTTGAGGAACACTCTGAGATCCTGAGACAAATTCGCGTGCAGTGGGTTTTTGTTGCGTTACGCAGACATCTTACAGAGGTGCTTTACTGATTATGGACCAGATTTTGATCTCAGCTCCAGCAGGCTACATCTGGAATACTTCCACTGAGGTTACTGTAGATTTATACCACTAAGTGACATCAGCAGAGAGCCTCCTTTGCTGTGAGTAATCAAGGGCTACAGTGAAGCTCAGTGAACTTCATGCTGTGTGTTTCATTTGAATGAATCATCTTGAGCCCGGCAGCCCCAACGTTCTTGTCTTTTAAAGGCCAACACGAGTGCAAAGGTTCTGCAAACTGTTGGCTTGGATAAGCCTGGGGGGTGTCGGAAGAGGAAGCCCAGAGGCCATGAGGAATCCTGCCAACTTCCCTTTAGGAAAGCTCCACAATATTGAACTGAAAGGAGGGTAGTTTACATTGCAAATGCTGGGCTGTCTGTTCCCCTGGCGCTCTCCCCAATGCCCAGGTCTAAAGGTCTCCCCCAAAAGTGGTGATCCATTAGCTTACCCCGCCAGTCTGAAGCAGATCAGATTTCCCAGTAGTCCCATTGAGCTTTTAGTCTTGAAATAGGACCCAAAGGTAAATGAAAAGGATGAAGGGAAAGGACACATTTTTAATAAGCTGCTCTTCAAGCCAGGCGGTTGAGCCTGCCCCTGAAGACACTGCTGACGCTGATGGATTGCCCCTGGCAGTGACTAGAACCAGACAGCTGGGGGGCAGGGGTCGTGGGTTATGCTCTATAAACTGCTTGTGTTTTGCGACAGGCGGTCGAGCCCACAGGGCTTAATTCTGGTGGCTGGAAATGAGATCCAGATTAACAGTTCATTTCTATCATTGCCAGCGCTGGGATTTCCCCGCTGTTTACTGCAGTTCCCCAAGCCAGGACTTCCCAGCCCTGCTTCCAAGCCCCAGGCTTTGGGAAACAACAGCACAGTGGCAGCAGGCTGGGACTTAAGCCACTTTTAAATTGATTTTCTGTCTTTTTTTTCCGAAAAGGTAACGGTAGCAACTGTCTCTGTGTCCAGAAGTCAGCACTAAGGGAAATAGCAGAACCTACAAAGTCAAATCCCACACCACCCATGCCCCCGAGCCGCTGACCACACCAAAATTAAGCAACAGAAATCTCTCCTGTCCCAGAAAGCGTAGATGAACAGATGAGTAAACCCTGCTGCAGGCTTTCCTCTGTTAGACAGGAGGGATTGCAATTTTTTAATGCATCTTTACTTCTTTTATCTTTTTTCTTCTCTTCCCCCATCCATGGGCCCTATTTCTTTCCTGACACCTGATATTCCAGGGTGGCTAGGCTCTTCTGTTGACCCAGTCCGTCAAGAATGCTGTCAGGAGATGTAAAACCCTGCATATTGTCCATGCCAGATGGAAATTAGTTATCCTACATGGAGAGGAGAGAACATCCACTGAGAAGAAGAAGCTAAGACATAGGGCAGGGGTCTGCAATCTGTGGCTCCAGAGCTGCGTGTGGCTCTTTGGCTGCCCCCTTTTGTGGCTTTTGGCTCAGGGTCCCCCCTACCACTGGGGGACCTTGCAGGCAGCCTGTGCCAGGCTCTAGGCTCTCCATTACCATTGGGGGACCCTGCAGGGGGCCCGTTCCTGGTTCGGGGCTCCCCCTTGACTAGGGGACCTGTGGCATGTGCCCTGCCACCTTTCCCCATCTCCACCAGGAAGCTACAACCATTGTGACTGTCAAAATATATGGAAGGAATTTTTAAAAATGGCTTTTCTTATCTTTCAGGTTGCCGACTCTTGGCTTAGGGCAGGAATCCCAGGGGAAGCCAGTCCTTGAATTGGAGCTGTCCCACTCTGAGTTACCTTGTCAATAAAGCCAAAGACCAGGAGGGGATGTGTTTTGGCCACCTTCTTCTGGGAGGCAGAATGTTCATGGGACTTTGTGGTTAGCTGTCTTCACCGATAGAGCAGAGCAAGGCAAGCATCCAGCTGAGTTCCAGTTGAAGGATCTGACCCCACAAACAACAACTGCCCAGTTTTTCAAAGAAGTTTAGGCACGTACTTCCCATTCAAACCAATAGGAGGTAGGCACCTAAGTCCCTTTGGGGATCTTGGCTTTAGTGCTTAGTGGATTACATAGAATCACGGAAGATGAGGGTTGGAAGGGCCCTCAAGAGGTCATCTAGTCCCATCCTCAGCTCAAAGGAGGACCAACCCTAGCTAAATCATCCCAGTCAGGGCTCATCAAACCCAGCCTTGACATCCATGAGATGCCTTACTGTATGGCTATGTCTACCTCTGCAAAAGTTAGTTCAAACTTGTTAGTTCGAACTAAGAAGTTAGAGGTTAGTTCCAACTAACTGTGAACTTCTTAGTTAGAATTAAATATGTGTTCTAGTTCGAACTAGACCATGTTTTTAATTCGAACTAATCATTAGTTCGGGTCTACATCGGGCTTAGTCTGAACTAAGCTCTGGTACTAACTAGTTCAAACTAAGCGTTCCTTAGTTCAAACTAAGAAATTTCTTAGTTCAAACTAAGGAAAGCCTAAGTGTGCCCATGGGCTAAATTAGTCCACATTAAGCCTCCTTAATCCGGACTAACTTGCCAGTGTAGACATAGCCTAAGGTGCATGACGTCCAGGACCAATTGTGGCAGCAGCATATGAAAGTGGAGTCTGTTCTATGTTTGTACAGCACCTTTCACCACACTGGGGGCACCAAGGGAGAGCATGTGTTAACAGAGCAATCATTTTTTGTAATGTGTTAACTATTCCAAGTCCCTGTTCAGATGCAGTATGATTGTGTCAAGCTTGCAGATTAGCTCCAACTCTGCAGTTTCACGCCGAAGTCTGTTTTTCAAGTTTCTTTGTTGAAGTATGGCAACTTTCAAGTCCCAACCACATCAGCCGCACCATCAGGGGGCTTGTTCACCAGCACAGCCACTAATGTGCCAGCAATGCTCCTCTGCCATGTACATTGTCCAAACTGGACAGTCCTTGTGTAAAAGGATAAATGGACAGAAATTGGACATCAAAAATGGCAACATCCATAAACCAGTAGGAGAACACTTCAAGCTCCATGGACAATCAGCAGCAGACTTGAAAGTTGAAAATGATTGATCTGTTCACACATTCTCTCCCTTTGATCAACTGGTGTGAATGGGCCCCATCTGCTCTCTGAACTGACTTTACTAATACTTGCCCTCCTCCATCCTGGCACGTGTATATATACCTCTCAACTGTAGTTTCCACTTCATACATCTGACGAAGTGGGTTGGAGCCCACAAAAGCTTATGCCCAAAGAAATGTGTTGGTCTTTAAGGTGCCACAGGACTCTCGTTGTTTTTGCTGTACACAGACTAACATGGCTAACCCTCTGGAAATTTCTACAACACAGGGCAGGTACTGTTAGCAAATGCCCATCTTATTCCCCACAGACATGGGTGTTTTCCATGTTGGCAGCTCACAGCAAGAGGCTCATTTCTGGAAAAACCAGTGCAGGATGAGAAGAGCCTGAAACAGACGGGAGCATCCCAGGGCTGTAAAAACCTCACAATTTTCCCCTCATTCTCCAGACATCAGGCAATTTGTCTGAAAAACTCATGGGTTTATGTATGGATTTCTGCTTTTGTTTCAAAAGTAAATGTAGGAATCCCATGATCATGCATATGCAGAAAAGCTGGTGAATGTGAACAAAGTGCTCAAAAGAAGAGATGGCAAGTAAAACCATGCCCACTTATCTTCTTTTCTGTCTTTTAATCACCCCCTGATTTTTTTTTCCAGCAAGTCTCCTGATTTTGGAGACCCTGACTCAGGATTTTTGGTTGTCTGGAGTTGGCATCTAAACTTTGGGGCATGGGGTAAACTAGGCCCAAGACCAAAATACCTCTTGTCAAATTGGCAAAAGCAAAAGCCACTGCCTGCTTTCCCCATTTTCATACAAGAAACCCCGACACGTGCCCTGGCCCTGGACTGTTCCATGTAACTACAGAGTTGCTTTGGGGATGCAGCCTCAACAAACTAAATGCAGGCAAGTCCTGCTGTCTTTTACATATCTTCCCTGGCAGGGCACTGTGCAACTGAGGATATTGCATCTAAGAGCTGGTAACTGCAGATGGTTGTTATAAATCGAACCACATGTGGGCACAGTCAGACCCACCTTCCAGGCTGAGGCTGTTAGGAGCACGGTGGGTTCGACACTGGGAACGGTGAGGGTGCCAGCGTGCTCTGAGTGCACACAGCCCAGCAGAGAGGTAGACGTCTTTCAGTATTTCCCAAAGGGCTTCTTGTGATTGAACAGAAAGAGAGAGGTTGGGGTATGACCGGAGGGCACAGTCTGGCTGCAGTTCATGTCAGTAGGAGCAGGAAGGAGCCCTTTGATAGCAAGGCTGGAAAAGCCCTCTCAAGGTCATCCCTCCCACCCACTCCAGGGGGCTCAGTCCACAGTCTTCCCGGTGCCACCCCCATCCACAGCACAAGCACTCAATCCACACATAGAACATGCTGTCCCTGGTACAGTCATGAGTCTTCCTCTACACACGGAGGCCCACTAGAGTTGCTGAGCCAACTAGATTTTATCTCCTAGCTCCTCCCATGATGGCCCCATTGGCCTCAGTCTTTGGAATCTGTCAGTTTTGACTGCAGCGCCGAGGTTCCCTCCAGCCACAATCCTTTCCCATGCGTGGACTGGTTTGTTTCCTGTGGATTATTCCCAGCAACGGGTTCTGGGATTCCATCCAAGCCTTGTTCTGACTCAAGTCAGGAAGCCGCTCTGAATGCTTTTGGGTGGGGGTGAGGTGAAGCCTATACTAATTGCTTCCGTAGCTACACCCTCAGGTAAAATGGCTATGCATCCTTCTCCCCAGGCCCCAATAAATCACACACCTGTGTGCATACACTATGCAACTGGCAAGTTCAAGCAATTACCTGGGTAATATTTAACACCTTTGTGCAGCTCCTTCAGCCTGTGAAGCATCAATCACCATTAGGAGGAACAAATGGCCCTCCTCTCCACTTGCTGAGCCCTTGCACAGCCTGCCCATTTCCCAGGGGCTCCATACCATGATCAGAAAGAGCCTTTTTCCTCAGTGGAAGGGACTTTTTACATGCTGGAACTGCGACTGTGGTCAGGAAACAGTCTGGATCAGCAAACAGCCTGAGCAAGCAACTGGGGCATCTACAGTTGTAGTGCGAAAAAGGGTGGGTCATCCGAAACTTGTTGCCTCCCTCTATTTCTGGCATATACTATGTTAAATGTTAAACATGTTACCTTTACTTTTAAGCTGCAGAAACTGCTGCACCTATGGGTTCTGGCATATAGTATGTTAAATGTAGAACATGTAAGCTGCAGAAACTGCTGCACCTATGGTTTCTGCCATTTAAAGTGCCAAATGCTTAATATGTGAGTTGCCCATGCTGTGAAAAAACATATTAAATAAAATAATATATTTTAAGGAAAATAATAATGTATATTAAGAATAATAGACCATTCAACATAACAAAGCAAAACAGAGTATTATACAATGCATTTGGCTGCAGAAATGCCAGGGTCTATGCCTAAGGCTGTGTTCGCACAGCCCTCTTATTTCAAAACAACAGAGCTTGTTTCGAAATAAGATTTAGGCTGTTCACACGACGCACGGTTGTTTCGAAACAACGGCATTGTTTCGAAACCAGTTAAACCCCATGTGGGGACGAAACAACGTTGTTTCGAAATGATTGTTTCGAAACAACGCCGTGCGAACATGTTGTTTCGAAACAACAGTGACTTGTTTCGAAATAAGTGTTGCCTGAACCTGCTATTTCACTTTGAGCTTCTTTCCTTAATTCGAATTAACAAACTGTTAATTCGAATTAAGCTATTTCGAAATAAGGTGTTATTTTGATACAAGTTGTTTCGAAAAAACCATGTCAAAATAACCCCCTGTGTGTGAACACAGCCTAAGAGACTTGTCCCTGCCCTGGAGTAAGGGTGCTTGTAAAATGATGTATTGGGAGGTAAGAAATAACCTAGGCTGATGATAACGCAGCACTACACCGGCCAGGCTTTCAGGAGTGCTGGAGTGAAAGACCGTGGATGATTTGGGGCTGGGAGCCATAGGGGGGAGCTGAGCTGTCCATATGCACACTTGCTCATGTGATCTTGTGCCTGTTTGTGCAGCTGAGGCACCCATTCCCTTCCAGGCTGGCTGAGGTTATCAATGACAACAAAGGCAAAGGAATACATGCTCCAGCCCCACGTGCTTTGACTGGCTTGTGTCATGCAGAAGGTCAGACTAGAACAGGAGTTGGCAACCTAAAAAATAAGAAGAGCCATTTTCTGAAATTCCTTCAATAACCACATGTTTTGAGAGCTGCAATGGGTGTAGCCACCTGGTGGGGGGAACTGGGCCAGCATGTCTGCCGCTGGGTCCCATGGTGTGAGGGGAGGGGAGAGCCAGAACCAGGAGTGGGCCCCCCAGAGGGTCCCTTGGTGGTGATGGGGAGCCTGGCATGGGCTGCCTGTGGGACCCCCTGGTGGTGGCAGCAGGAGAGGGGATGGAGCCAGGAGCAGGCCTCCCACAGGGCCCTCCAGTGGTGGTGGGAGGTTTAGACCCCAGAGCTGCAAGGAGACAGGCAAAGAGCCACCTCCAGAGCCACAGGTTGCAGGCCCCTGGACTAGAAGGTGATCATCATGGTCCCTTCTGACCTTAGCTTCTGTAAAACTGTCTGCTCTGACTGTACAGGACAAATGAATTTTATTAGACAAGCATAGAATAGAAGAGAATGATGGGAGGATCAGCGTGCATCCCTGGTACACTGAGCATTTTGCTTCTATGGGTTAAGTTGGTGGCTCTGATTTATGCGTCAAGCAGTCGTGGACTCTCCATCCTTTGAGGTTTTTAGGGCCTGGCTTGACAAAGCCCTGGCTGGGATGATTTAGTTGGGGTTAGTCCTGCTTTGAGCAGGGGTTGGTCTAGATACCTGCTGATGACCTTCCAACCTGATCTTCTATAATAGGGCCAGGCTGCTTTCCTCATAGCACAAATGGCGAATAAGGGCATTGAGAGTCTAAGCAGCTCATATTAGATCACAGAGCACATCACTGGCAGAGCAGCAAATTGAACCTGTCTCTCCAAATCCTAGCATGGCACCCCAGCCACTAGAGTCATCTGTGAGAAGTTCAGGTTTGCATGAAGAGCCGGTAGATCAAATTCCACTGCAGTGGGTGGCTGGAGGGTGTTTTGAATAGCAGGTATGTTAGGAAGCCCAGAGGAAGGCAGCATTCTGAAGAATCTGAATTAGAGCATGAGGCTAAACTTGTCTGCCATCCTCTTTCCCATACCTTCACCACAGATTTCTGGTGGGTCACTAGTTGTCAAGTCACAGTCATGTTCTGTGGGGCAAGCCGCCAGCATCAGAGACACTATGATCTCTGGAAGCACAACCCTGGAGACAGAAACCAACCATTCACTTTCCCTTTGCACAAGCTTTGGCTCTCCCAAAGTCTGGCTCTCTAATCTCACTGGGGACCCTTGTTGCTATTTGATATGTTGTTTACTATGACTTCACAGCACTTGATCACACTGTTTTTGCATCTCTTGGCTTTCACATGCATAGCAATAGCATGAGCAAGCCAGATCATGGGCCAGGTATTTTTTTTTAAGGATTTTATTGTTATATTAAACAGAAACAAAGACAGAGAAGAAAAAAATACAGCAGCCAAGCACCTTAGGATAAGAGGAATCAGCACATGCCTATGTTATCTAGTGCAACTTTCATTGCTAGTCACTGAACACTCAATGAGCTCATTGACTATAATTAAAGTAATTCCTCACTTGCTTCCAAATGCTTAGAAAACACATCTTTTGCTTGTTGTAGGTATACCCTGTAGCTAAGTAGATTGAATAGTACAAAAGAGAGAGTGCTGACAATTCTCTGGCTGCAGCGTATGAGCACTGCAGAAAGATTACTGGGAGGGGCTATCTACACTTCAGTCAGAGATGTGACTATAGCATATGTGGATATATTTGAGCTAGTGTTGATCTAGCCAATTCCAGCTGTCACACCTCTGTTTGCCATGTAGACAGACATAAGAATGGCTAAGCTGAGTCAATGATCTGTCTAGCCCAGTATCCTGACTTCAATCACAGAGTTGAGTCATCTGCAGGCATTTGGACAGTGGGAGACAATCTAAGCCCAGAACCTCCACAACCTTTAGCACAAATATTCATTCCAGGAAGAATATTGCTTACTTTCCAGTGTAAAAAATTCCAGTTGTCCAATCAGGAAGCAAAAACCACCACCACACAACTCACATGACCAATTGCCCAGTATAAATGAAAAATAGTTGATTTTTGGGGTGCTGGCTGCTTTGTCTATTTTTAGTATTGTGATTCATATGAGGAGAATGCTTAGATGTCCAAGGCCAGATTTGGCCCCACTGTCCCAGGTGCTGTACATGGCACACAGAAAGATACAAACCAAGATTTTCAGACAAGATTGTGGAAGCCTAACCTGAGATGCCTTAAAGGGGGCTGGCTTTCAGAAAGTGCTGAACCCCTCCCACTGGAATCTGGCCCCTTTGAAGTTGTGCCTCAGCTTTGAAAAACTTGGGCATGACCCGACCCACCTCGAATAGTCTGAAAATTCTCAGTCCAAACTGGCCAACAAACACAAAAAGCAGCTATGGTCACAAAAAAGGAGGATCCAGTCATAACAGATATAACTGGTAGTGAATAGCTCTGCTGGCTCTAGGCCTGATGCTTGTGTAGTGATATGCTTGTAGAAGGTTGTGAATTTAGAGACACTCCCTAGCATGACCCATTGTTGTGTAAATTGGGAGACGTGCCCCAGAGAAGATTTAACATGGCTGCTCCCAGGTACACACCTGGATACCTGTCTGTATGATTAAAGTTCTATTCCTTACTCATTCAGTGGTATCATCTTTAATGAACCCTCAAGATCATTACAGCTTGGATGATCTATGTTCAGTGACATGCAAGGAGCCTGGCCCATTCAATGTTATTTTGGGGAAGAGAGGGGCTGATAGTCACCAGCATGATGACCATCTGAAGGAAGAGGGCAGAAAAGAAACTTTGAGCACAGTTTATATGGCCCAAGAGAGCAGCAAATAGGTCACCTTCCAACAAAGGACTGATGCTAGTCACTAGCCAGGAACCTCCTTGAAGCTGGACCAGCCACAGATCTTACTTTTCCATGTAGCCATCCCACAGTGGGGAATCCAAATCCTGCACATGGTTTGAATTTTAAACACAAGTCATACACCAAGGCACCATTAGCCTAGCAAGAGCCAGCGATTCCAGCCCCACTAAGTTTGCCAGTTAATCCCAGCTAAACTTTAGCTAGAATATACAAATCCCCCAGTAAGTGTGATTGTCTCCGGGAAAGCACAGCTGGCAGAGTTACAGCACCATTCCAGTCCCCTTGGCGAGAGGGATTCAACCAAAAAAAATTAGTTCAGACTAACTATCCCCAGAGCCCCAATCTATGATCTTTGGAACAATTAAAAGTTCTTAATCCTGAATGAAAAGCAAACAAGGCCCAAGTTATTGTCTTCTTGCTTCCCCTAATCAGGGCTGCAGGTCCTTGCTCCTGTTTACAATACAAATATTCAATTAAAAATCCTAAAAGCCCCAGTAATTGGGTTCCAAAGGAGGCTCTCACTGAAAAAAAGAAATAAAAAGAGCTTTACTGTTCTATTCCAGGCTCAGCCCCTTCCGCCAAGTAACTTGCAATTAAACCACGTCTGGGACCCCTGTGACGCGGACCTGCTCAGAGACACCAGCAGGCTCTGGTTCAGGGAGGCGGTGCCTCCATTCACACTGAACATGCCCCTCTGTACATGTGCATGGGCCCATGCAAACACACTCATCTGTGCATGGGCGCACACCTGCAAACTCACATTAATGAACGACAGCAGTTTCATCCCCAGCAACACACATCACAGTTGCTGTATTTCACCTTGATTCAGAGCTGCCAGTTGATGAGCCCCGACCCTCAGTCTGAATCACTCGCGGAAACTGGCAGTGTTTGGCGTGTGCTCCGATGTTGCTGATTTACAGGGAAGGCAGCGGGAGCTAGGACTGGGTGTTATGTTGTTTCTTTTCAGTGGTTTGTCCTTGTTGCTGCTAAAATGAAGCTTTCAGGAAAACCCTTTCTTGGCCTCTCAGTCTCATTCTCAAGGGCAGCACCTGAGTAAATAGATGGTACCACAGAGACTAAAATTAGTCTTTTGCTATTCCTTTAATGGCACCTGATAGACAAACCCTAGGCTGGAATCTTAGCAAATAAGTGTTGTTCCATTGACCCCCATGAGGCTATATCAATCATACCCACTGAGGGTCTGTTCCTCCAGCTCTCCCGCATCTCTTTATTAAATCACAGACCCTTCTCCACAAGGACCGTTGGTGGGCCCAGCCCCTCCCCAGCGAGCTGGAATAGCAGGCAGGCAATCAAGTGAATGACATAGCTAGCAGGTTCTTCAAGTGGGTAATGGTAAGTTTTCTTGACAAATCAAGCACCTTTGTGGGCAGCTCCTCTCGGTCCACTGCTAACAGCCCTTGGCAGCTCCTCGCTCATTAAACTCAGAAAAACAATTAGCAAGCAGGCTGGCAGGGACTGGAAAAAGGCAACTCCTAATGCAGGCACTGACCTGATTCAAAGGGGGAGACATCACTAGGAACTGCTCGTCTCAGGAGAGCCTGGGGGTTATTTATGGTCAATTCCAGCCACAGTCCCTGCCCTCCCTCCTCCCTAAAACATAGCTGAAAGCAGGGCTGGTCCTATCATAGAGACGACCTAGGTGGTCGTCTAGGGCGCCAAATGGTAGGGGGCACCAACAGGGCTGTCCTTTAGGGGTGGTGAGAGGGGCAATCACCCCTGGCCCGGTGGTTCCCTGGCCCTACACTGTCCTGCCATGAGCAGGGCAGCACAGGGCTTGCACCGCTGCCCCCGCGGCCGCACTGTCCCCCACCCCCTCCCAGCTGTCTTCAGCATGGAGCCAAAGGCAGCAGGAGGGAGGGCAGGAGTGCAGAACCTGGCCTCTGCTCTGGGCCCACTCACCCTGCCCCTAGGACAGGGAACCGCTGGCCCAGGGGCAGAGCGGGCCAGCCCAGAGGCCAGGCCCTGCTCTTCTGCCCCTCCCCTGAGCCAGCTGTTCTGCCCTGGGGGTGGGGTGGGCCACCCAGAGGTGGGGTGAGAGAGCAGAGCCCAGCCCCTGGACCAGCCTGCTCCATCCCTGGCTCAGGGGAGGGTCAGAAATGTGGGGCCAGCCTCTGGGCTATCCCACCCCAGCATAGGCAGGGTAGCGGGGGGGCCCCCACAGGGCTCCCCCACAGCGGATTGCCTCAGGCCCCTCAGTCCCTTAGGGATGGCCCTGAAGGTAAGTGGGGAGGTGGGGACTGGGAAGCAGGGGGGCCACCATCCAGCCCTCATGTCCTGGGCCACCATGGGGATGACAGGGCACCAAAATCACAGGTGTCTAGGGCACTAAAAATCCTTGGGCCAGCCCTGGCTGAAAGGCATTGAATGTCTCATGTTCTTATAGGGAGAGAGGGCACTATATTCCAGACAGCAATGTCCCAATAATACCCCTAGGAAGGATTCACTTTCCTGTCCTGCCCTAGATGGTGATCAGAGGTAGCACTTTCAAGACAAATCAGCCTTTGCACAATCAGGCCCTTATTGCAGGCCAACCACAGACACATGGAGAACAGATCACAAAATGAGGTCCCTTCTCGTAACAGGGGGAGAACAAGGAAGGAATTTCTTGGGGTTGTTTACTTCCTGAAGCAATCTTGTATGTTTCTTTTCACTCTCCCAGCACTTTAAAGAAGGGATCTCAAACTCAAATCACCATGAGGGCCGCATGGGACTAGTACATTAGCCCAAGAGCCACACCATGTATGAGGATTAGTACAGTAGCCCAAGGGCCGCACCACTGAAACCTTTTCATGCAATGACATTGCAACTATTGATCGTGATAATGTCATTGCAGACCACAAGAAATAACTTTAGGGGCTTCATGTGGCCCTTGGGCCATGAGTTTGAGACCCCTGCTTTTTAGGTATGTAGGCACCCAACTCAAATTAGTTTCCTGTTAGTGAAGATCTGGACCTTAAACAAGCACAGAGATGGATACGTTACACAGGCTGGAACAGAACCATACCAAATGAGAGAGGACAGAGCAAAAGACTGAAAACTGATCTCTGAGGCTCTGCCTACACCTAAAATCTTAGTTCAGACTTGGTTAGTTCAAACTAAGTAGCTTAAAAGTTAGTTTGAAGTAAGCACTTTTCTTTTTTGGTTCGAACTAACTTTTTAGTTCAAACTAAAACAGCATGGTTAGCTCAAACTAAAAGTTAATTTGAACTAAAGAACACACTTAGTTTGAACTAACCAGTAGTGAGAACTTATTTAGTTCTAACTCGCATGTCTACATTGCGTTAGTTCAAACTAAACATGCAAATTAGTTTGAACTAAGCAGTTAGTTCAAACCAAGTTTAGCTGGAACTAAAAAAAAATTTAGTTCAAACTAGGCAAAGCCTAGTGTAGACAGTGTTCAAATTAGTTTGAATTAAGGCTAGAAGATTTAATGGAGCTGGTTGAAAAGCAGACCCGGGAAAATAAGGATGCTTTTTCTGCATTTTTACTCAAAACTGAAATCTGAAAACAGCTGAGTGAACCAAGTTAGCAGGTCCTAGACTCCATGATGGCTGGCCTCAAGGTAGATTGGATTAGAACTCAAGCAAACAGGAGCTTTTAAGTCTTCTCTCCCAGCTCAGTCAAGTGCTGGAGACTATTGTAATGATCTGATTCATAGTCCTGCTTCTTGTCCTTCAGTCCTTCCAAACTCTTCCTCTTTGCCATGGCCACAGTACGCGTGTCTCAAAGTGCTTTATAAATCTACTAGAGTAGACATCAAGACAGATAGTCCAGGACCCTGATTTCCAGTCTCTCTCGTTCCAGCCACATCATCCCCAGCACTTGAAGGCTGTGTTCACACACAGGGGGTTATTTCAATACAGTTGTTTCAAAACAACTTGTATTGAAATAACACCTTATTTTGAAATAACTTAATTCGAATTAACAGTTTATTAATTCGAATTAAGGAAAAAAGCTCAAAGCGAAATAGTAGGTTCAGGCAACAGTTATTTCGAAACAAGTCACCATTGTTTCGAAACAACATGTTCACACAGCGTTGTTTCGAAACAATCGTTTCAAAACAACGTTATTTCGTCCCCGCATGGAGTTTAATTTGTTTCGAAACAACGCCATTGTTTCGAAACAACGGGACCCGTTGTTTCGAAACAACCGTGCGTCGTATGAACAGCCTAAATCTTATTTCGAAACAACCTCTGTTGTTTCGAAATAAGAGGGCTGTGTGAACACAGCCGAAGTGTTTCAACAAGATGAGGTACCTCCTTCCCAAACATACATTCTAGTTCGGTCAGTGGTTCTAGGCTAAATGCAAGAAACCGTGGGTGGAACCCTCTGGCCTGTGTGGTGCAGGAAATCTAAGGATGATCAGAATGGACCCTTCTAGCCTTTCTGTCTCTTAATTTATTTCTCTCTTACCCCAGGCCTTTCATAGCCTTACAGGATAGATGAAGCCCTGGTACCTGGTGTGACTGCTGACCTTTCCTGTTTGCTGACCACCCAGGAGACAGGAAGGCTCCTTTGATGGATGAATTACACCAATCACTGGAACCAGAGCAACATGACAGAGTGAAGTAAAGAAGGGGTCCCAGGGACACAATGACTAACACACCAATGCTGGTGGGAAAGCTGTGACTACCTGACTCCTCTGTAGCAAAGTGGAGGCTCCCTGGAGCTATACGGAGTCTCCGTGGATGGGGCTGTGCCCTAAGCCACTGGAAATCAGTCACTTTATTTATTCCACAGCTGACAGCTCCCAGCAGTGCAGACATGGAATCATGAGGCTTATCATAGAATCATAGAATCATAGGGTTGGAAGGGACCCCACAAGGTCATCTAGTCCAACCCCCTGCCAAAAAAAGCAGGACCACTCCCATTAGATCATCCCAGTCAGTGTTTTGTCCAGCTGGGACTTGAACACCTCCAGAGATGGAGATTCCACCACCTCCCTAGGCAACTTATTCCAATGCTTCACCACTCGCCTAGTAAGGAAGTTTTTCCTAATATCCAGCCTGGACCGCCCCAGCTGTAACTTGAAACCATTGCTTCTCGTTCTGCCCTCTGTTACTACCGAGAACAGTCGAGCTCCCTCCTCCTTGGAGCAACCCTTCAAGTAGTTGAAGGTTGCTATCAAATCCCCCCTCAGTCTTCTCTTCTGCAGGCTAAATAAGCCTAGTTCCTTCAGTCTTTCTTCATAGGGCTTGTGCTCCAGCCCTTTGATCATTTTGGTTGCCCTCCTCTGGACTCTCTCTAATTTGTCCATGTCCTTTTTGTAGTGGGGAGCCCAAAACTGGACACAGTATTCCAGATGTGGCCTCACTAGTGCAGAATAGAGGGGAATGATCACATCCCTCGATCTGCTGGTAACACTTCTTCTGATGCAGCCCAGTATGCCATTGGCCTTTTTGGCAGCAAGAGCACACTGCTGACTCATATCCAGCTTCCCATCCACCATGACTCCCAGGTCCTTTTCTCCAGTGCTGCTATTTAGCTGATCACTCCCCAGCCTGTAGCAGTACATGGGGTTTTTTCGTCCCAAATGCAGGATTTTACACTTATCCTTGTTGAACCTCATGAGATTCCTCTTGGCCCACTGCTCCAGTTTGTCTAGGTCTCCCTGAATCCTGTCTCTGCCCTCTAGGGTGTCTACCGTTCCCCCCAGTTTGGTATCATCTGCAAACTTACTAAGTGTGCAATCTATCCCATCATCCAGATCATTAATGAAAACATTGAACAGAACTGGCCCCAGGACCGACCCCTGGGGCACACCACTTGTTACTGCCTGCCAACTTGACATTTATTCACTGAGCTTCCCAAAGGCCTAAACAGCAGAATGACTGTGTAACTTGACATCCAGGAAGAAGCTCAACTACTTTTTGTCCCCTGTGCACTAACTGCTCTGAGGAGCCAACAAGCAAGAGGAGGGCCAAAGTTTGCAAAAATTCTTATTTCCATTTCATGGATAATAGTTCCAGGCATCCACCACTCTGCCTCTCGCGTGACTTGCTGGGACCCCTGGAAGGGGTGAGAGTGTCATGACCCACTGGTCTCAGAAATGGGCCTGTGGGGTTTCTAGGAGAAGCCATGCACCAATCCTTCAGCTGGAGACTAGCATACCTGGGGCCCCTGTGAAGATTAGCCCCAGTCTGAAGCTCTGCCCCTGCAATCCTATTGGTGGAGTCCTGGAGCATCTGATTGGTCTGCTGACCCCACTTAAGCCAGCAGTCAGCACAGGAAGCTATCCTGACCCCCTGACTCCTGTCTTATGACTAGGGATTTTGCTCTAACTACTAGGTCTGGCCACCCACAAACTGTTTATGACAAGTTCAAGCAGAATGGCAAGCTAGGAGGGATGGTTAGATGTTCCTCATCCCTGAGCTTACTTTACATGAGTACCAGACCCATCCAAGTAGAGCGCACACTAGCTGTGCTGTTAACTAGATGGAGTGTGACCTGGCTGGACACACCTGTTCTCCTTGTTTGGTCTGGGCCCCTACTGTGCTGCCAGCCTGTCTACATACATCACTGAGAGTACCAGCTAGGCCCAGGTGCTCCATACCATAGCAGATACACCATCAGCTGCCATGGATTTGTCATTTGCTTTGAAAGAGGGAAGGCCTCTTGGCAACCCGCACAAGATCAGCCGCAAAAAGGCAAAGGAGAGTTCTCAAGGAACCTATTACAGAGAAACAAACAAGGAGTCTGCTGGCACCTCTAAAGACTAACAAACTTATTTATTGCATGAGTCTTCATGGAAGAGAATCCCATTTTGTCAGACACTTGAAGATTCCTGAAAAACCCTGTCTGGCAGAGGCCCAGTTTCTAAGAGGAGCAGCATCTCCTACCTTTAACCCCATAAGCTATTTGACAGGGGCAGCTCTTGTCCTGCAGCAAGTTATACTGGGTGACATGAACTTGGAGCCTGAAAGTTACAGCTCCCGCTTTGCTTGGCTAGGACAGGATTTCATTGGCTGGGTAAACGTTGGTGAGAGCTGAGCGTGAGAGGGAAGCCCTTCCTTCTGTCAAGGGAAGAAATGCCCAGTCTGCTCCATCAGGATGAAACCTGATGACTAAGTGAAATATATCCCCTGAACCCCAGACCTATCAGTTACAGCAAACTCTTGGCTGGGTCCCTGCACCTCCTACAACAGACTATTTTCTCCCTTGTTTATGGCATCCTGTGCTCAGGCCACACACATGGCTCTGCATTGTACATAGCTGAACCAGGCTCCAGTCACTCCCCCAAAACCTGGAGAAATGAATTAGTAACTTCTCACTAACATGCTGTACCCTTGCCCTGCCTGGTCCTCAAAGACTTTCTTCTTCCAGACCTCGGCTTCACTTCTTCAATCAGTATCTTAGCATGTCAGTTGTGATCTTAAAACATGGCATCTTATTACTCAAAATTTATTATGTAAGCCTGGTGGCTCAGGATCCAGTCAAACTTTTTGTAGTTTAACCCTGTTGAGAATGCAGTGGGCTGTTCAACAGTGGTGTTGATGGTTGTACAGGTCGTGGGTATTTATGGAAACTTGAGGACATTATTGCTGTAGAAGCTCTATCTTGTCACAATTTGTTTATGCTGTTTTCTTTCCCCTTTGCTTAGAGATTTTGCTCTATGAATGGCATTTTGATTCCTCACCACACATGAAAAGGTGAACTGCACTGCATGTACCATTGGGGAAGGTAGCTTTCGGGTACAATGGTGATGGACACAATCTAAGAACCTGATGGGACAGATAAGAATGACCATCCTGTCCAGGCCTGAGTTTTGCTTCTGTGTGAGCAAATTTAGGAATGCTTTTCAGATCAATATATAGACCTTGAGCTACAATTACAGTTTGCACATTTAGTTCTGATCTTAACAGGTGCTACTGTAAGGTCCAAAAGAGCAGCTGTGTTAGTCTAGTCCAGCAAAAAAAAAAAAAGCATCTGATGAACTGGAATTTTTCTTCCATGAAAGCTCATGTGAAAAATAAATCTGTTAGTCTTTAAGTGGCGCAGGACTCCTTGGTTTGTGGATTTTTTTTTTTTTGCACTACTGTAAGTACCAGACATTGGGACTTGATGGCTTTATATAGCATCTTCTATCTATGATTACTGATGAAATAGGCTTCAAAGTTCTCTCAAGGTATGTAAATATCTCCCCATTGTATAGGGGATGAGTGTTTAAAGAAGCCTGTGGCAGAAAAGGAAGCAGAACCCAGGTCTCACAGCCCCATTCCTTCACTAAAAGACAACCTGTTTCACATTTCTTTGCAAAGTGTAACATATTTCTAAGGACTGAGATCTGAGCAGTTTCAAAAACTTGTTTTGGTAAATAAAGGGATTTCCTTCACATAACATTTCACTTCAGGGATTTAGATGGGATTTGTAGTACTGTAGCACTGTCTTTTTTTTTCTACCTGTGACCAACTGACAGCTAAGGTTGTTTACTATACGTACAGGGCACTGTAGCTGCCCTGTTTGTCAGGTCTGATGCATGGTATGATCAAATGTATCTGTGCCAAATACCAAATTACTGCCTAACTGTGTAATGTCTAGTATTTCTAATCAATAACATGGTTAAAAATTGTGAGGTGCCATTTTTGTGGGGCAGAATTGTACATTGCTTCTGTATATTGTCTAGGAGTCAGAATGTAGTGGCAGATATATGCTGGTTTTCTACCTAAGTTTCATTTGTCACAGTAATCTCCAACCCAATTTCAGAATAATGAGCAACAGTGAAGAAGGTAACAGTTCTGAAATGCAAGTTGTCATTGTTATCCTCTAGAGTTGACACATTCATTTCACCTCTCTCCTGGCTCTTATTTCAGGTTGTTTGTGGTCAGCTCAGGAGGAGGACATTGTATTCAGTCATATTCAGAACATTAAAAACTTAGTTCAGTAAAAACGTAGGCTCCACAGGGACACTAGAAAAGTTCTGGTATGTCAAACAACTAGCTCTTGGGTCAATTCAACATGTGCACCTGTGCTGAGATGAGCCGTTCATGTTTCTTCACCCTTGTGAAATCTGTCCAATTTCAAAAAACTAGAAGGAGAATGCTTCTTTTGACAAAACTAAGGGAGAGAAAATAGACATCTTGAGCTTCATGTGTTTCCTTTTGCACTCACACACGCACACACCTGAGACGCCTCCTAAGAACCTGAGAAAGAACATCAAACAATGGATTAGTCCAAAGGGGTAGCCATGTTAGTCTAGATCAGCAAAAAAAAAACAAGGAATCCTGTGACGATTTTAAAGACTAACAACTTTATTTATAAATAAAGTTGTTAGTCTTCAAAAGTGCCACAGGACTCCTTGTTTGTTTTGCCCAGTAATGGATGTTTTGATTCACAGGACCCATTGCTGGCCTGGCCCTATGGTTTCCTTGCAAGATAATTAAACTAAATGGCAAAGTAAAGATAGAAAACAGAAGGAAATGATGGAGGAGTTGCTAAGTACTGGAGCTGAATTTCAAGCACCTTATGATTCAGCTAATGAAACACAGATGGGAGCAATCAAGACTCAGCTAAAATTAACTGATTGAATTGAGGCAACTGTAATGAGTTTAGAACGGTGATTAAAGGCCTGCCATTCATAGGTTCCTCAACAGTTCCTCGCACAGCTGGAACAGCACCTGTCATTCAAGGAGATAAATCAAAATGCTGAGACCAGCACTTCCTATTTATATGCCATTGTATAGACTCTGTATTAAAAAGAGAAAAGCTAAGGAGACAGAAAGGAACCTGTCTTCTCCCCTTGCTGACTACAGAGGAGCATGATAGAAATGTGAATGTGTTGATGTTGGTCACTTTCTCTCCTTAGAGATGCACAGGACAGGAAACTATCAAAGTTTTATTCTTTTGTTAGCAAATATCTGTGGCTAGATTCAGACATCAGTGAAGATCACAGTTCAAATCCAGATGCTCAGGCACAGCATCCCCAAGTTAATTCAAACATCTTTGGTCTCAGGCTAGGAGTTAGCAAGAACAGACTAGTGAATATTTCATTATGATCGGGGATGACTTCCACCATGGGCTTTTTATAGTTCCACTTCCAGTTAAAACCAAGAAGAACAAATGGGGGTTGAGGTAAAAATTCAGAACATTTAGCACAGTTTCTGTTCTGTCCCTATTCCAGCCCCCTAATAACATCACACTCCAGAAGGTTGAAATTCACCCCATTGCAACGAAGCTTGCGCACCCCATCTCCACACAGTTTCTTCATCACAGACAGTGTGACCAGCTAGCAGTTTGAGTGAAAAGCAAGCAATGTGGGATCAAGTTAAAGTTCTGCCTCTGGCTCACAGAGAGGTTGCCTTGGGTAAAATGCAAACTCTCAGTGCCTCAGTGAATTGGAAGTAACAACACAAACCCACCTTTATTGAGCCCTTTGAGATCAGAGGATGAAAAAAGCTGTAGAACAGGGAGACATTGGTATCACAAAGTACTTGGTAAACTGTAATCTTCACCCAGGGCCAGCTCTACTGTGAGGCACGAGACAGACATGGCTTCAGGTGACAGTTCTTAGGGGCGCATAGCCCCCCTGAAGATCAGGCTGGCTCCCGCCTCTTTAACTCTCTCCTAGCAGCTCAGGCACTGTTAGTCAACCTGCAGCTTAAATCATGTAGGCAGAGTGCACTTTAAATCCCTCTGCAGGCAGATGCTGGAAATTTATGCACTTTGGAAAACCATTTTCAACCTCCATAAATGAGATGGCGGGGTGCCAAATCAAAATTTGGCTTGGGGTGCCACAACTCCTTGAGCCGGCCCTGTCTTTACCACACCTCTAGAGAGGCCATTTTCTTCCTTGTACAGATAGGACAACTAGGGAACCATGATTTGCTCATGGTCGCACAGCAAACAACAGAAACAAGAACAGAGCCCCATCCGGTGCTTTAACTGCAAGACAATGGTGACTTGTTAATGCATCCTACCCATTAGCCCATGTCTGCAGTGGAAGTAACACACACTCCTTGAGACAAATAGTTCTACTGGGGCTACATTATCAAATCTTTGTATTTCATTTCCCCCGAGCATTATAGGTATGCACAAGCACTCTAAGTAATGCACACATATTGAAGTTGCTTCATCTTCAAGATTGCCCTAATCTCCTAAGGTTTTTAAAGAGCGTTTAAGAAATATAAAGAGATTAAATGCTTTTCCAGTTTGTCGGTGAGATTTTTGTTATGGGTCTTTGCCAAGTAGATTTATCCCAGAGCAAAACTGACAGGCCTTGAACTCAGAGAACATTAATAATGCTTAAAGGGACCATGCCAGGTTAGAAAATCATATATAAAATAGACATATAGTGGTCCTTAGGTTATTAAAAATGGAAGAAATTGTAAAGTCAAACTGACTCCCTTTCATTGATGCTGATATACAAACACCCATGATGGGTGGAAGCTTCTTGGGATACAGACTACGTAGCACCGATACAGGAGGCAGCATGACACAGAGATGAGAGAAACAGACTTTCAATCCCCTGGGACATTCTGATGATTCTATTGGGTTTTGTCCCATATTGGCATGAAATTGAAATATTGAAATTGTTTGTAGAATGTGCTGCAAAATTTCAGTTGGGAAACATTTTGTTTAAATGTCATCTGCCAATCGTGCTTCAAAGCCTCGTGGCCTGATTCTCATCTATGGAACAGGTCCCTGGTCAGATCACCTCTCATAGTCTGATTTTGAGAAACTGCACTTCCGATCAAGAAGTCAGTTTGACTGAAAATTTTCACTATGCATGAGGTCTGAACCCACCCTTCCTATGGGGGCTTCCAACCCAGTGGGGTGAATTTCTCTGAAAAACATGGTTGACTTTACCCACCCTTCCCTCCACAGTTCTCTGGTTCCAGTTTTACCATCTTGCTCTGTCTGAAGATCCCAGGAGCAAAAAGCTGTTGCTTTCGCATGACCAAGAGATTTTCTTGCTTAAAACACTATAGCAGGCTATGCAGTTTCATTGAGATAAACCACTTGAATAAATCAAGCTGGCTTCCGTATCATGGACCCTGAATTATGGAACAAGCCCTTGAGACAATTATTCACCTACTAAAGCTCAGACTGCTTCAGAATTTGGAGGCTTTCAGGGTAGAATGAGCCAAAAGGATGTGGCACTACCTCCGTGCCCTGGCTTCCCACTTCCAATGTAAATCTCAGTGGAAAGGAAAGTTCTTGGCAGTTGTCAGGAAGAAGTGTCAATCCACAGCTGTCCCCATGTTTCTGGGAAGCACTGCCAGGTGCAGGCCACACCAGTGAGGAAGATGAAGTTTTTACAGAGTCTGCCTTCTTGTAGGAATATGAAAATGACACATGTGCTTCATACAGTGTATCTCCAGCTATTGTCTGCTTGTTAGGAAAGTACAGCTGCTGCTCCAGTTTGAAGGTGGATATTCAATCTTCATGGCTGTATTTCAGTGTCATCCCCTAAGGATTAACATCTGAGGAGCTACAAGGAAGAGGGAAGAGGGGATTATATTTTAAGGACTGTGTTTCTAGTTTAAAAATTCATCATCCTTTACAGCTGCCTCTGCACTCCTGATGAGCGGCTCAGAGAGGCCTCTCCAGACTAGAGCCTATCAAAATGGCCATGGGCCAGAGCTGTGAAGAAGATAGGCTAGCTCCAACCTATACCTTCTCTTTTGAAGGGCAAGTTGAGTAAGTTCAATGGGGTGGCCGTTTTGATCATAGTTCCTCTGCCCAGTGAGGAGCTGCAGGAGTCAGGATGTTTTACAGGCCTATGGGGGAACCAGAAAAGACAATTGTGTGTTGATTGTGTGGAATGCCTGCAGGACAGAGTGATTTAGGTAACAGGGGAAGGACAGAGTGGAGGAGTGAAAATTAAAAAAGTGAGAAGGAAGAGTGGGCAGGAATGGGGAAGATGAGAGGAAGGAAAGTAGGGATGGAAGAAAGAAGAGAGCAGAATATAGCACATGTGCTCCAATCCCAGAAATTAGCTACACTCAAAGGAATCACTGTCCAGTGTTTCTCTATGCTCATTTGAACTTAAGAGACGTTCTACAGTTTCTATTTCTCTTATAACTTCTACACAGAACTAAGCAACATTTACCGTTCACACTGGGGCTCACTGATACCTGACACCAGCCAGCTAGATCAAAGGCATGTCTTCCTTCCTTCTTTACCCTGTGTGGCTTTGTGTTCTCAGGCTAATAATATCATCTTGGGACACCATCAAGGGACATCAATTGTCTGGGGAGGAACCCAAAGGCATAGAGATGGAAATAAGCGAAGGAAACTTGCGACTAAGTATAAGGAAATGTTTCCTGCTGATCAGATGCATTAGGCTGCATTCAGATGAGTCAGACCCCCCCCAAAAATCATCATGAGATTCTCAAAAATAATAAATGTAGGGGTTCTCTTTATTTAGCTGCTGGTTTTGGAGACTTCATGGTCTGTTTGAGTCATGGTCTCAAACTATCCTCCACAAGCACAAAGACAAGAAGACTTTTTTCTTTTAACCTTACAGCTGAGATTTTCGTATCATCATATGATTCCAGGAACTGGGGCTTTAAGGAAACAAATATTGCAAAGTTCAGAAACCCCAGACAACTGGAGGGCAGGACCATCTCTGGAAACATGAACCTTAGGGCATGGTAGAACTCACAAGACAACAAGAATCAAAGCACTGGAAGTGTAATAACCTTAATAACAACTTGAATTAAAACAATTCGTTTGATTTACTGAAAAAGACTGAACTGAGCTTGTGACTTCTGCTTCTCTGCATGTATTTATTCACCTGACATGCTACAGTTTCCATGTCATCATTTGATGAAGTGGGATTACGCCCATGAAAGCTCATGCAATAAATACATTTGTTAGGCTTTAAAAGTGCCACAGGACTCCTTGTTTGTTTAACATTAACTTTACTGGGACTCTAAAAGCCTCTTAGTGCCAGAGGGTCAGGGGTCCCTCCCCAGGCACATAATAGTAAAACTCAGCTGACTGAACCAACTCAGTACACCTCTCACACTGCTGTCATAATATTTATTTAGTAGGTGTTTTGTCATATATCTCCTGAAAACTAGGAACATGCCAGTCATTGATCTCACAGTGAAATATGTGTAACAGCACTGTATGTGAAATTATGAATTATGAATTCTCTGTAATATTACATTTTGGAGTTTGGAAACAGACCAAAGAGGCAAATCAGGATTTTTCCAGATAAAGGAGAATGCCCTTTGGGCTGAGATGCATATCACACCAGGTGTGGTCAAGACCAATGAGCTATTCATTTGCATCAGGCTTCAAAGATGATCATCTCTGGTGCCAACTATAAGGAGCTATTGATAAACTTTGGGGGACGCATCACCGTAGGGCCAGGATCAGCAAAACGGGCTTAATGAGCCAGCTGTGGCTTCCTGACCATCCCCTTCTGACTCCCTGGCAATCTCCTCCAGGAAGCCAAGTGTGCTTCAGGGACGCTGGGCTGCAAGGGGGACTCCTGGCTGGCCCTGGAATCAGAGCCAAATAAGGCAGCTCCTAGCTGGCTCAGGCCCCACTTTTCCAGGCTGGTGGGGTCACCCCCCACCCTCCCACCACAACCACGTGAGCCTGAGGTGGCCCAGCAGCCACACCGCGGCCCCTAGTGCTGGCAGGAGTGTGTGGATGGATGGCCCTCCTGTCCTCCTTCTATCCCTACCTCTCTGCACTGGCGGGGCAAAGCAGCACTGCCCCACCTACCCCCAACCAGCCGTCCCTCCCAAAAGCAGCCAGCTGTAGCTCTGTGCCAGCCACTCTGCTCCCTGCCCCTGGGGAGGCACAGCCAGCTGGGGGTAGGCAGGGAGCACTGCTCTACCCCACCAGTGGAGCAGAGGGTGAGAGGGAGAGCCAGCTGCACACACCCTGCCAGCGCTAGGGGCCACAGTGCAGCTACTGGGTCAACTCGGGCTCATGTGGTTGTGGTGGGAGGGTGGGGGGAAACGACTCTTCTGCTGAACTGAAAAGTGGATCTTATTGGCTATGGGGGTGAGAAACCTGCTTGAACAAGAATTGTAACTTACTGGAATTAAGTTTTATTTTTAGTTATAGGGCATCTGGTGATAGAACCCCTCACTGGTGTGGGTGAACCTTCTGCCCCCAGTTTCAGAATTGCCTTGCTCCAGCACTTTTAGCCTGAAACGCAAAGCCCTGAATGAAAACTCTCAACGTGTTCTCGTCTGCATTCATAAAAGCTCAGATATCAAAAATCAGAACAAAAACATAACCATACAATGTAGCTGCCTTTGGGGAAATGTGTTGTGTTGTAGCCATGTTGGTTCCTGCAGAAGAGTTCTATGTAGCTCAAAAGCTCATCTCTTTACCAACAGAAGCTGGTCCAATAAAGGATATTTCCTCACACACTTTGTCTTTCAGGGAAATATTCCATGTGACAGGTCGATATAAGGCATTTTCTCAGGAGAAGAAGGAAACTAGATTCACAACTTCTAAGTATCCACCCCCAAAAGGTAGGAAATATCTAAAATGAAGAAATGTCTTTGAGGAACTTATAGCTTCCTCTTCAGTTCCCTAAAGATTTTACCTGCAACACGTTAATAGATATTCCACAGCCATGTTACAAGCTTTTCTATTTGTAGAGTTGGAGTGGTTTGCCTAAAGCATTCCATCCTTGCTACCAATTTTTTGGAAAGCATTAACCTTATTTAAAAAAAAAACCAAAACCCTCACTGCAGCAACAATCACAAACACAGCAATGTTGCTGTTGCAAGATGTAATATTTAGGATCACTACTTTCAAGTGGTTTCTTACAAAGGTACTGATAGAATTTAGCAGGAATTCTGCAGGACTCTACTGAACATCTACAGTGATCAACAGATACAGATTTCCTATAGGAATGTTTCAGTCTTCACCACATCTGACTGGACCTGCCCTGAGAACAGCTTTTTGGTGCTCCTTCACTGTCACTGCTTCTGTTCCTAGGAGGAACCAAAGGCATCCATGAAATAAAAACTAAGCTAGTTAATGAAGCTGCTGTGAGCCTCTGAAAAAGGACTGGCAACTTCATCTTGGGTCTTCTTTTAACTGCTCCAGATCACCCATTCTTCGGGTGCAGGGGTATGAAGCCAGTTTAGCACCTGCAAGTACACAGTGAACTCTCCAATATTTCCTTCAAGTGCCAGTGAGCTGTCAAGTGAGCTGGATGAGCCAGAAAGCATGGAAGTGGAGCCAAGCCTGAGGTAATCCAAAGCCTCTACAAGCCAGAAACTTGGCTAGTCACTAATGGAAAAGGAAACACAGAAAGTGAAGCATAAAGTCACTCCTGACTGCCAGAGAGCAAATGCACAACATCCTAGCTGGCTCCCCTTCTCCTTGGCTCCTTCTCAATATCAGGGAGGGACGCGAGCCAGGACAGGGCATAGAGCCTGAGTCTAGCATGTTATTAACTTGCTCTTCTCTGCCGTTGGCTTGTTGCAACAGAGACTCAGGTTGAACCCTGTGATGAAGTGTATGAGGCCCCCTTGGTCCCTGGTGGGAGACTTTGCAGTTCTTTACCACACCCTGCCCCAGGAAAAGAAGTAGCAAAGGTAGGTCCTCCAGGTCTGTTTAGAAAAGCTGCAGAGAAACAGCCAGCCAGAGCCTAGCAGGCTCAGTTAAAAGTAGCTACATGGTCTGAACAGCTCACTTGCTGGCTGGAGCTGGAAGGAGGAGGAAGGATTGAAGGCTGTGAGACTCCCAAAGTGCAGTGGCTTCAGAAAGACCCTGCTCCAACAGGGATAGGATGGTAAAGGTATCCTGGCAAAAATACCTGGGAGAAGGCTCTGAGAAATCAGGACAGAGACTGAGAACCTTGCCAGGCAAGGAGGCATGTGATATATGCTGCTCAAACAGGGAACATGCAGAGAACCCAAGAAGGTGATGGGACTAAGAGAGAAGCAACCCAGAGAGTGCAGCAGCAACAATTATTAAAGGGAAGGAGTCTGTGACTGCAGTGCAGAGTCCCTGGGTTGGGACTCAGAGGAGTGGATGAGCCCAAGTGCCCCACTGACTGCTGGGAAGTGGCCTGAGCCCCAAGAAGGAGATTAGATTTAGTACTGTACTAAAAACCCAAGAAAGGGGTTAGAAGTTAAAGAGGCCCAGACGGGAGATGAAGACCCTGGATAGGGCCAATCACTTGTTGCCCTGTTACCCTGTCAGGGGATTATTCATGAGTTTGACTGTGAACAGAGAGAATTCTGTGCTGCTTTTTTCAAATTGTTTGCCAAAGTGGACCTAGAAACATTGAGTTTGTTTACAGCAGAGTTGGGGAAAGATTCCCCCCTAAGACATGCTGTTCCAGAAGCAAACAAGTTCTTCAATTCTACTAGTCCCACAGAGTATCAGCAGCCAGCCTGTCAAACACCGCAAGCTCCTTGGTTAGTGCCAATCAGACAAAGAGTTGGGGGCAGTACTTGCCCAGGAGCCCTCCAAGGCGCACTCACAGTTCAGGTATCATTTTCAAAAGCACCTAAGTGACTTAGGAACCTAGGTCCTATTCTGAAAATCACTTAGGCCCTCAAGGCTGAATACTTGCAATGATGTAGGCATTGGATGCTCAGTGTCACAACAGCTAATTGTTAGGTGCCTGGGGAAACCCCTGCAAGTCTCAAAATCTGAGTGAGTCACTCCAGATTAATATCCAAGGACAGGGAGGGGGATGTGCCTTCCAAAGCAATTCTCAAACACCAGCAGGCTAGGTGGGAAGTCAATGGGAGACCAGGCACATGTATGTTGCATTCTACCTTCTCACAGAGATAAGCAGCTAGGTCCTGGTTCTGGGGAAGTGCCTGCCCGCTATGCAATTCAAGAACGTACTCTAGGATTAGGTGCCTTCTACCACTGTAGCAATAAACTGCCAGAGGAGGAATTGCTACTGCTCCACCTATACCTATCTTGTAACTTTTAGTCCAGACGAGGTTTAACACACACAGGACTGGTTCAACTCTCCCTTCTTTGCCAGAAGAGAAGAAAAAAATGAACCAGCAGTCTCCAGCTTCTCAGAACTGAGCATAAACCTCTGAACTGGAGAATGATGTTCTCTCATGGATAGATAACCGAAGAGCAATGAGAGTAAAGGGACTGGATCTGCCATCTCATTAACCACTAGGCTAGAGAGTTACACACCATGTATGTAGCCCACCTTTTTTCAAGACACATCTGGGAAAGTGAGAGAGAAACCTGCAGGGTTTGATAGTGGGTTATGAATTGCAGCAGTGCCAAAACCAGGATGTAGCTGTCTCAAATAGGGACTCTGCTGCCTAACGCCTTTGGAGTCCTTAGAACCTGCTGACTTGCAGAGAGACTAGGGCTTGTCTACACACAAACTTTGTGCTGCTTTATCTATACCAGTGTAGTTAAAGCAATATAACCTCCTTAGTGTGGATACTGTTAGGTAAAGGAGCTTGTGCCAGTATAGCTTCTTCCTGCACAGGAAAGGGAATAAGCTATAGTAGCATAAAGGAACATTTATTGTGATAAAATGGCATGTGCACTGGAGTGATACCAATTCAGCTATGTTAGTCAGGGGGTGACTTTCTATTAAAGTTGTCAGATTGGTGCAAATGTATATGTAGACTAGGCTTTAGCAATCTCTGTGCCTAAATCACTTTTGAAAACTGGACTTAGGATCCTAGGTCACTTGAAGGTTTGATCCCTTATCTATTGTTGTCTTTAACTACTGGTATTACTATTGTTCCTGGGAACATTACTCATTTCAACTTCAAGGTGACCATTCTCCAGAGTGGCTGAAGCACTCACTATGTGAAATTCATGCTGAAGTTTGTCAAACATCAGATGTCCTTAGGCCGAAAGTGGCTGGAAACATTGCAAGACCATCATGAAGATACATCCACAATTAGCACAAAAGCGGGATACCAGTAGGGGTAATGAGCCGCAGCCCATCTACTGAGTGGGGCTTTCTGATGATTTCAGACAAGGTGGGAATTTCTGTTTGCTTCCTGACTGGCTCAGGCAGACGATCCAGAGGAAAGGATGAGAAAATGTGGTCATCACCAGACATGGGAAAAGAGGCCGAGAAAGTGCTGTCCGCTTCATCTTCCCCCCAATCAAAGATGCTCTCAGAGAAAGTTGGGCTGGTTTTTGACTGTGGCTTTACGTCTCAAGACAGCATTTTATTACCTCTCTCTCTTTCTCTGTGCCTTTCTCTCGCTCCCAGTGTGTTTTAGCTTAGAGATTAAAAACTCGTTCTCACTCAGGAAATGAAGCATTTCTGCCAAGACCGCCGGCTGAGAAAATCTGAACAAGATGCCTTGTGCCTGCAGCTCTTGCTGGTGAACTCTCCCTACTAGCCGCTTGTAATGAGAGACACTACAGAGCCTTGAGTGTCACAAGCAGCTTTTTAAACCTGATTCCCATCCAAGCGGCACACGAGACAAGGGCAGCAGGTCACTGGCTGGGAGCAGCCACTGGCTTTTCACTTACGCTGGCTGTGACTCAAACACGCCAACCTTTTATCAGAGGGCCTGAAAATCCTCATGCAGTAATCAAGTAAGGGGACCAGATGCCCCAACTTTATAGGGACAGTCCCAATATTGGGCCTTGTCTTATATGGGAACCTATTTCCTCCCACCCCCATCCCAATTTTCCACACTTGCTGTCTGGTCTCACTGCTTTGCTCTTTAAACAGCAATGTGGACAAGATGTTTGGCAGCCTTTCTGTTCAGGCTAGGGACCAATGCAGAGCCTGTCTGACTTCTTCCATGCCAACAGGGTCAATGCTAATAGTATCCCCAAAACCCTGAGGGAGGTACTGTCCTCCTAGTCTTCAAGGCACTGGAAGTCTTGGCTGTGTCTCCCTGACTGCATTGTTGTGGGTGCACCAAACAGCAAAGGTGCGCCACCACACTGAGATAAGTGCTGACCACACGTCAGCTGCTGGGCCTCAGTGACACTGGTCTTGCTTGGGTCCAGGAGCCACTAGGGTTCAAGGAATAGGATAACAAAGAGATCCTTTACTAGTGCTGGCAGGAAAAGGAAAAGTTGCAAATGCTGGAGGGACAGGGGCTTGACCTTGACAGAGGCTTGAGCAGGCCAGTCCCCAGTGTCTGGAGCACTTTAGCTCAGATCCTCCAAGATATTCAAGTTCCTAACTTCCAGTGATTATCTGCAATTGCCTCCTTCTGGCTCCTGTCCCACTAAGTGCTGGAGCTAGTGGCTAGTTTCAGGTCCCTTCCAGCCCCTCTGTTCAGCCCTCTAGCTCTCAGAGCCCCTGCCCTTAGTTCTGTGGCTTCCCGCATGTTTTGTACATCCCTGAATCCAAAATAGCGACTGCTGGACACAGTTTGGGCCTACACATGGCTTCTGTCTCCCACTTTGGCCCTGCCCAGGCCTTTTCAGCTTCCCTCTTGCCACAACATTAAGGACACCAGGACCATACACCTGCCCAGGCGTTACTGCCGGGATTGAGCTGGGAGAGGGAAGCACGTGGTGTGCACATCCTCCCTGGAACTTCAGCGATCAACAGGGAGGGGCTGCTGGGAATGGTGGCACCCTACTTCGATTTCTCATCATGAGGTAATGTGGCACCTACCTCCTAAGCCTTGGTTCAGCCCTGGGCTCAAGACACATGGCAGCTGGTTTCAAGCAAGGCCTCCATAAGAGTTTAATATACTAGGGAACAGGCAGGGATCTGCTGAGGAATAGACTAGCTACAGGTGCTGCAGCACAGCCAGTCTGAGCTGAGAAGCTCACACTGACCCAGGCTGCAGCAACACAGGATGGAAGTGTAGGGCAATTTTCCCACTGCCTTCCAGTCTGGCACCAGCCCCTGTTATCAGTCCCCACTTTTTATTAGTAAACTTCACCCTAAATGGCCTGATGTAAGAATATTTGCAGCCTCAGCTGACAGCGGCCGACAACAGGACAACAGCCGAAAGAGATTACAATTGATTCCTTGCACATCATTCATGTCTTTTATGTGAGGTTCTCAAAGAATACACAAACAAC
The DNA here is from genome assembly GCA_007922195.1 of Podocnemis expansa. Lineage (NCBI taxonomy): Eukaryota > Metazoa > Chordata > Testudines > Podocnemididae > Podocnemis > Podocnemis expansa. The sequence goes on from ML682025.1 coordinate 11,165,951, forward strand.
AAGCGGTTAAGCCTGGCCCCCCTCCAACCCCCCCACACCCAGCCATGCGAGATGAGGAGGGGTGATAGCATCCTTCTCTCAGTGAGGAAATCAAGGCACAGAGCACTGAAGCAACCTCTCCAAGGTCACATGGATATTAGATGGCATAGTCAGGATCAGACGCTGGAGTTTTGCCAGCCAGTCTCCTGCTCTAACCAATAGACGATACTGCCTCTCCGCGAGCATCCTGCCTCCCAAGTAAAATGAGCTCCTGTAAATGCTGCGCCACTAGCAAAGGCAGGATCAGTTTCATTTACAAATGCTGTAGCATCAGGGTAAAGCTCCTGTCCTCACTGGGATATTAACAGCCCTTAGGCAGTATTACCCTGCACTCACTTTTACAAGGTGGGACTTTGGCAGTGATCACCCTCACATGCTGATTCTCTGTGCATGAGGATCCAGACCCAGCTGCTGCAAGAGCCTTAAAAGTCTCCTTTACTGAAACAAAGGCACTTGCCACACACCAGGGCCTGGCAGTCATTTGCTCAAACCCCCTTGCTGGATTTTGTTTCAGGAGTCCAAGCCCCATTTTGGGCTAGAGCCCAGTTCTGTTCCCTGTCTGGGGCAAGGGAGCAGGCTTGGTCCATGGCATGTTTCAGTCCATTGGTCATGCTGAGTCCTCAGGCAGCAGAGCGTGCACAGGACTTTCAACTGGGCCCCTTTTGGAAGGGCATGTTATGGGCCTGCCAACTCAGCAGGAACTCACCCTTGCCAGCCTGTACAGACACCAGGTTGGAAGTATTCTGTGCCCCTGATGATTACTGGGGGTGCACCCCTGCTTTCCCCCTTTCCCATGCATGGCCCTGACAGGTGGTAACAGACACAGAGCCCTGTAGTGGCATCATATTCAGCCTCCAGGCGACTGTGCTACAGATCACTCACATTCAGGGAGGCTCCTGGCCACCCTGTGCTCAGAAAGGAGCCAATGGGCACCGAGAGAAGTCAGAAACTACTCTCTCACCCAGCCTCAGCCACAGCCAGCTCAGGCTGGGTGAGAAGTCCAGGGTTGGGGAACAGAGACCAGTTGTTTATTACTTGTGGCCAGTGCTGACCTTGCCCAGGGGGGCTAGTGGGAATGATTCTGGAAGAAACTTGGTGGCTCACCTCCAGGAGCCCAAGGTCATTCTGGGATGGAGCAATGAAGCCAACAAGAGGCCAACTGCACAAGGAGGCCATGTCACCCCTGTCATGTGGGAGCAGCAGTTCCAGGCCAAGCAAGACTTTAGCCATGCGGGTTAGCAACTATACAGGGCCACTGCCCATGCGGATTGCCGATATCCCCGTTCACATCCCTTGGCTGCCCAGGGAAATATTCAAACCCCAAATCTGTAAGGGCATTGCTCTGACTGACCATCATAGAGGTCATGGGTCAATAAACTGCTATCATTGGTGACTCTCCCGTCAGCTCATGGACACCTCATATCCTTTCCCCCGCCCTGATGTCTCCATGCAGGGGTAAAGCACCTTACAGTAAAGCATCAAAAAAGGCCTTGCAGGAATAAGGCTGGGACAGCAAAAGGAAAAGATCTGAGTCATCATCCTTCAGGGTACACGCTGGTGAGAAGCTGAGATCAGGAAGCAATCCCCTGGCACACTTGCTCTGCAGATGTATTGCATAGCTGCTGTTTTAGATAGCAAAGAGTAGATTCATGGGCTCCAAGTTTAGAAGGAACCACAGTGATCATCTTGTCTGACCTCCTTTATAGCACAGGCCAGAGAACTGCCCCCAGATAACTCCTAGATTAGATTTAAGGGGACACCTTGCTTTAAAAGAATCCCACTCATGGCAACTGCTGGATTAAGGACACCAGGACCACACGTTTGGTCTGGTGAGATGGCTTGGCATTCCTCTGAGTCCATTGTGGCTGAAAGCAGCTACAACTCTCATCACTGCAGGAGCACCTGCTTCCTGACTTCCTAGACAAATAGAAGAGACAAGATCCTGAACCGTAATGGTGCAGGTGCAATAGAGCTGCAGTCTGTGCATGGAAAGGAGCATAGTGGCGGCTTGAACATGATGCCTGGTCCATGATGAACAGCTGTGGAGTCCTCTGACATCAGCCAGACATCCTGCCTTCTGCACTCCAACCGACTTGCCAAGATGTTGATGGGACTCTTCCTCCATAAATCATTTCAGGCGAGGGACTGAAATGTAAGGATCATATTTAGTCTTAAATGAAGATGCCAGGTTGAGGCTGACAAAGGTATCATGAGTGTCAATTACGTATGCCCTATGGAATGACTCTGGCAAGTGGTAAATCTCCACATGATAAGCAGATGAAGCTCTGAGCCAGACGGAGGAAAGGCACCTCAAAATCCTTACCTTGGCTAGACAGTTTTCTTTCCTGAGCTCTTTCCAAAGTTCCTGACTGCACTGCGGTCCCTCCCCTCTTCCCCCTCCCCCATCTCCTTCCTTTCAGCCCGCCCAGAGGCCTATCTGCTCCCAGCCCCTGCAAGGGAAGGGTAGATTCCTGGAGCAGCAGGGATTTTGCTTTGACATTTCTTACAGCTCAGGGCAGTGGGCATTCACCTTGGAATCGTAAATCCGTGTGCCCCAGGGAGTCACTACATGCCAGCGGGGACAGTGGTGACTGGCAGGCACTTGTTCCCCAACATATCTGGTAGCCACTCGAACCCTCCCATTGGTAACTGACATGACTCAAAAGCCCTCTCAGCAGGAGAGTGTCAGTTTGGGTTCACAGCAGGAGTACACCCAGGCCACCTCTGTACTGCTCATTCCCCCCACAAGAGCGCAGAGCAGGTGGGTGCCACTGGGGTAGAGATACCAACTTTGGTTCTCCATTCTTTCCCCGGACCCCATTCGGAGGCAGTCAGGATGCTGTCATTCCTGCTCCCATTGGGTGCAGAGAAAGGTCCCCAACCTACCGAACAGAGTCAAGCAGCTGTAGCTATTAAGACACAACCTCACTTGGCTGGTAAGAAGGGGCAAATCCGCAAGGGAAGGGGCATGGCACCATCAAAGATGATGCATCTACTATACATGCCTCTCTCTGCAGTATTTCCTACAGGCTACCTGAGCTGAGATTCCCCACTCCAGTTGCTGGCTTCTGTGGCACCTAACTCTCCCCACGCATTGTATAAGGAGCCGGGATGGCTGAGGATTCTTAGGCAGCTGAGCAGTTTAGCTGACTGATTAGCAGACTGGGATTACCTTAGCTATCTCAGGGTATGAGGTTGGCCCGTAACCTTTAGCCAGGCTCCTATGTAACAAAGAGGTGGGTAGATTATTCCACAGCAAACTTGCCCTTTCATTGCTGGCCTTGACCTGTGTTGTCCTCTTGGGATGAGAGGTGTCAGCCTGAGGGAACAATGGTTGCCAGAGACAAGCTGCTGCTCCCAGAAGCACATCAGATCCCCAGGAACAGAACAGACATCTGCCAAGGAACTGGAAAATTAGTGCTAGATCCAAACAGAGCTCAGTCCCATGGCATCTCTCTGTGTATGTTGTCTCCACACCACTTGCTCTTAGACATGGTGTCTGCCAGGGGAGAACCATCTCTAGCAAATGGCTGGCACAAAGCTGCAGGATCCCTCTGCCACAAACCTCATCAAAGATTAATCAGGGCTCCCTTGCTGCAGCATGTCACCGTACCATGACAGAGGGCACCCTAGCATCAGCAATGGGGTCCCCCATCAGTTTGGGAGCAGCAATGGCCCTCCACTATTCACCCCACAGCTCAGGTATATGTATTTGGGGGTGCTGGGCCCATTGCACTCTGCTTCTTCTGCCATCCTATTGGCAGGCTCAGCAGAGTGGTGGTCTTGGTGTGTTCGCCTCCCATCAAGATGCAGTGATGGCTTCCTGCTCTTTGCTGACTCAGGCAGCATCCCTGCAGCAGATGCATGGGGACCTATTTTCCACAAGGCCTGGAAATGTACTTCGCAAGGGCCAAGGTTCTGCCCACAAGATAGGGCTGCAACAGATGAGCCCCTGGGATTTATAGCACAAATGCCTCCCTTTGGCTGTGTTTGCTGGTCTCTAGCATTGACTACCAGAATGAGCAGGCAACAGGGATTCAAGGCTGCTGTGTTCTGTTCCCACATTTGTCTCCAACCCACTGCAACTTATGGGGAGTCCCTTGATGTCTCTGTTTCCCCAGAGGGGAGCCCCAACTCTGCGGGGCTAGGAGGTCTCTATGCTGGCAATAAACGCGGGGCAGTGAGAGCAGCAGACTGCGGCAAACATAACAGTATTACTTCAGGCCCATAAATCATGCTCTCTAAAGAGGAAAACAGCAAGGCCCGTACCGTGAGCTTGTTATTTCATCCTTGAGAATTCCAGCTCCAGTTGCACCTCCTGTCCAAAGCCAGACAGCTGACCTTTTTACCCAAAGGTAAGAAGCCGGGCAGACATCTCACTGTCCTCCCAGAAACGAGGGGAAGTTTCAGGAGACTAAAATATAGTGGCTGACGTCAGTGACGATGAATGTGCTCTCAGACGTGCTCCCACTAAATCATGAGCACAGCCACCAAGACATCGGTCATTACTCGGAGTCAGAGAGAAGGCAGGGATGAGAGGGCTGGGCCGGAGTTAGCACCACAAGGCCTAGAGCTGGGAGACAAACACCAGAATCGAGCCTTCAGGATTAAGCCGTGGTCTGGGAGTGCTGCAGTGACTCTGCCGTCTCTGCCAATTTCCAAAGCGGCAGCCGTGTTAGTCTAGTCCAGCAACAAAAACAAGGAGTCGTGTGGCACTTAAAGACTAACAGATTTATTTCTGACATGAGCCGTCATGGGATTTTCTCCCACAAAAGCTCATGTGAAAAATAAATCTGTTAGGCTTTAAGTGCCACACAACTCCTTGTTTTTTTTATGCCATCTGTGCCCCCTCCTGGGGTCAGCTGGTGACAGGGTTTTGGGCTTTTCCTTGCCCATTCCTGCCCTGCAACTCCAATCTTGCCTCCCTTTTACACAGCACTGCATCTGACTCTCCTCCCCATCAGCCTTCCTCTCCTGTCACTTGCCTTGCAGCCTCCCACACTCAGCCTCAGGGACTTGACAGTGTGTTGCCTTGCTCTGGTGTCAGCACTTGACCTGCAGCCCTGGGTCAACTCTCGCACTTGCCAAAATAACTTGGGCTCCCCTGGCACTGCTTATTCTGTGGAGTTCCTCTGTTTTGCCCAGCATTTCATCTCTTTCAGCATTGCCCCCATCCCGTGGCCCGTCACTTTGCCTTTCTGTGGCTTCCAGTCTCTCAGCATCAGAGACTTCTCTCTGCTCCCCGCCCTGTCCTCTCTTCCAGTGACACAGTTGTTAATTCTCTCCCTTTCTCTTTTTCCTCCATGCTGTACTCTTTGGCCCCTCTTTCCCACCACAGGGTCTACCCTGGCAGCTCCCACTAGCCCTGGCTCACCCCCACAACATCCGCTTCCTCTGCTCCTGCTCTTGTATGCTGACATCTCTGGTGGAAATCCCAGAGCAAGCTGACTTGCTTCCTCCGCCACAGATTCATGCTTTGTGTCTTGACTTCCGCCATCTTCCCCGCTAAACAACCCTACTCCTCCAACAGTACTGAATCCCACCTCCAAAATCCCAGCAGCTTTTCATTTATTCCTCAAACCTTCCCTTCTCCCAGCCACTGCCCCCCTCACACAGGATCTCACCATCTTCATCCAAGAGAAAATTAGCACACTACAACCAGATATTTCCTTATTTCCTCCAATAGTTCCCTCCTCCTTCCTTTGTCTCAGACACAGAATGGTCTCCTTTGCTCTCTTCTGCAAACCCTTCCACCTGCCTCAGTGATCCTATCCCATCTCCTGAGTGTCCATGCTCACCCCTGCCCTTACACTTCTCCCGAACCTTTTGCTCTGTCTTTCCCCTAATGGTACTAACATGATGTGTCTCTCCAACTTAAAAAATCCACCCTGGACTCCAAGTGCCCTTCCTACCCCCTAACCACCTTTTTCACTTCATCTCCAAACTGCCCGCAGTTGCTGTCAGCCCTTTTGGGGTGGCACTCAGTGCAGGATGGCCTGGCCTCTCATCAGAAGTGTTAGCCCAATACTAGCTCCTACTATGTAACTCATTCTCAATGGCAATCACAAGAGGGAAGCCCATCATGGTTCAGGATGGGAGCTGAGGAGTTCACAGCTCCTGGGGAGAGGTCGAGGTACAGTTTCTATCAGGGAAATACCACTGCAGTGACAGTCACCGAGGATCTCAGTCCTGCAGGGTGACAACTGGAAGGTAGAGAGGGAGGAGGGGGAGTTGCAAGAGGCAGGAACTGGGTGAAGGAAGAGGGAGATCAGGACCCAGGGGAGGGGATCAGAGATAACAGAGGGATAGGTACCCAAGTAGCCCAGAATCCCATGGGCAGGAAGATGGCTCACAACTACATAAAGTGACCAGACAGCTAGTGTGAAAAATTGGGATGAGGTGGGAGGGTCATAGGCATCTATATAAGACAAAGTCCCAACTATCGGGATTGGCCCTATAAAATTGAGACATCTGGTCACGCACAGCAACCCCTCCCCCGGGTAACACTCTCCTCGGAGCGCAGCATGCAGTCTCCCCAATCCCCAGAGTCCTTGGTACTGGAAATGCCCCTGAGCTGATACATGGGATCTGAAGAATCCAGGATAGCAAGATCCTGGCTCCTCCACCCCACTCACTGCTTGGGTGCCACCTAGCACAGGCAGAGCTCATCTGGACAAGAGTCTCATATAGGCCGAACCAGTCCATACTGCACAAGGGCCCAGACCCTGACCAGGGGAGCGGCAGGGAAAGTGCAGCTGTATTTCTGAGGTTTGGGGATGGGGGGAGCAAGAAGCTCTGCATCAGTGCCCCAGCGAGGCCATCCGCACAGCAGCCAGCCCCTGACTGTCAGGAAGAGCAATCTTCTTTCCATTATTCCCTGGTGGCTCAGCGAGGGACAGGGTTTATTTACTCTGAAATCCCTTCAAGCATCTTTCCAAAAATGCTGCCAAGAAAAAAAAAACAGACCAGCTAGAGGAGCTGCACTGCAGGGTGAGCGAGCCCAGCAGCCAATGGGGTGCCCTGTCCTGCCCCTCGCCGCACTGTTTATTTGACATGCACTCAGCTCTGCACAGTTGAATTAGCCACAGCTTACACAGTGCAACCAGCATGACCAGGCACTTTCCCCACTCCCTGGGGCAGCTTTGGCTCAGCCCCACGCCCAGCCCACCACGGCCAGCACTATGGGCTCTGGAGAAGGCTGCACAGTAGCTGAAGCCCGCTGGTAATGTAAACACTGCAGTCTATTAACTCCACTCTCAGATCAGAAGAGGTGCAGCAGCAGTATGGGAGGCCTAACAAGGGGCATTTGTTTCCTTGCAGGCTGGGATCCCCATTAGCCATGATAGTCTTTGCCATGGGCGGGGGGTGGAGCTGTAAATAGATACATTCCCTCCAGCACCCATGTATCAGAGACAGCCACCTGTGAAGGATCAAGCTAGGGGCATGGGCAGCCCTTCCCAGGCCAATGGTTCTGAAATTACAAGTCAGGATTTTTAAAACATCATACATGTGGGGTCTGTTTATTGGCCGACTTTTGGGGCCATGAGGCCAGGCTGTCTCCCCAACCACAATGGATGGATGCTTTGACTTTTCTTTCAAATGAAAGCTGAAAGCTCACATTGTCACAGGACTCTTGGAGCTGGGGATTTAATACAAAACAAACATTGCAAGAGTCATTGGTGAACTCCTGGGAGCAGGCAGGCCTGCACTGTGCATTTGGTCACCCATGGATGAGATAGGTAACGCTGCACCCACTGAGCAACTTTCCAGCACAAATCTGCACAAAATGGTGGGGAACAGCTCTCTGCATGGGGACACCTCTTTGTCCAGGGCCCAGCAAAAGGCTATCAGAGCTGTAACTACGGCAGGGCCAATGGGGCAGCTTTTGCAGAATTGGCTGTAAGCGCTGCTAACTGCAAGGAGCGCGTTCCGATCAGAATTCGCCCTGGGCAGCAAAAGCTGGCATTTCAGCTCTGAAGGCTATTGACTCCTTCACGATCCCCGCTATGACACAGGCCCTTTCCCAACTGTCTTGGCACCCCAAGCTGTGTTACTAGTTCAATGGAGTCCATTCCCTGCTGGGGAGCCTTTCCTTTAAGGGGCTGTTTGGGGAAAGGATGGCCCTGGTAGTGGATGAGTGTGTGTGTGTCAGGAGTTTGTGCCAGGGTGGAGACACAAGCACATGACTTGTGAGAAGGAGTGTGTCCCATTCTGGGGAAAAGAGGCCAACCTTACAGTACCTTCCGTGGAGTGATTTGGAGGACACCCCCTGAGGCCATGCTGAGGTGGGAGATCTAGCGGCCATAGACAGAAACGATGACCCATCTGGATTGTGCTCCATGCCCTCCTGCCTTTCCTCTGCTGTTGCAATGGTAGACATCTCAGAGCAATTCCCTACATACTCTTCGCATCAGATATATTCCCCAACAGACTCTGCAGTGTGAGCCCTGAGAGCCAGGTCTGGTCCCTTGATTCTGTTTCTTGTGTCAGATCCAAACTCCCCAGGGCGCTGGGTAATTGCGTTGAGGGAAACCTCACCAGGCTGTTGCACGAGATTCCAGAGCTGCCAACCCAAACCACAGCCTGATACTCCAAAACTAAGAATGCTTTCACTTCCCCAGGGTCACATAGTGCTCCACAGACACAAAGGAATTGATAACACTAGCTGGCTCTTATACAGCTGTAACCCTTCTGACAGGGCGAGATGGCAGAGCAAGGGCTGGGTTCTATATCAAGGAGTCCCACAGGTACAGCTCCTTCTTCCTCATCACGATCTGAAGATCTTCTAGCCTTAGTAGTCGCAGCTTGGCGTATTATACTTCCACCCTAAGTGACTACTAGGGGTTTTCTCACTTGATAGAGCTAACATTAAACCCACCCCGAAATTCCCGTGGGACTCTTGAGTGAAAGTCTCCCGGAGCTAGGCAGGGGTAACCATCGTGCTGTGGCCATCCCCGGAAGGTGAGCTACATGAGAGGCACCGCTGGATAAAACTCTGGGAAATGATGATTGGGCCCAGACTCGTACCCCACCTGCAGGAGTGGTCTCTGAACCATCACAGTGGGACTGAGTGGTGACTGTGGGTGTAACAAGGAGGGCAGAGCGATGAGTTTCTCCACCTTTGATGGAATGGCAAAGGGGTGGGATCCAGATGATATTATTATGTCATCTCCTCTGGTTCTCCGTGACCTGAAGATCTCCTGATTTAAGCGGAAGGAAGTGGCCACCTTTGAGAGAGAAAGGGAAGTGGCACAGGTCCACTTTGTCAGGGGCAAAACCTGTATCCAGGGGTTCTGCCTTTAGGGCACATCCCGGGTAGCGGTGATTGATGGGCCAGGAGAAAGTGATTCATTGTTCGTTAACGTAGTCTCTTTCCCGTATGGGGAAAGGGAGGGTAGAGTAAACGAGACGGAGGCCCCCTCTCTCAGTTGTGCAACCTCTCTCAATTGTGCTCACCCAAGATGTAGACCAGCTGGTGGTAGTGAGTACCAGAGGGTTTATGTCCCCAGTGGAAACCATGAGTGATTGGCCAAATGCTTGTGTCTGGTGGCCGAGCTCCAAGATTTGCATCCAGTACTTGGCAGGCGGGGACTGTTTGCCTGCTCCATGGGTTCAGGAGGGGTTGGAATACCCCTGAGCTGAGAGCACATACCTTAGAGCCCTGGATGGGGGGTTGGATTGAATATGAGCTATATTTGAGCACCAGTTAATTCTCGCTGGTGGCATAGAGAAAGGGGTGGTTAGGGTGACATATAAGAAGGAATGGAGGGCTCCCTCCAACCTTGCAAATAGAGGAGCAAGCACCTTCTGTGGAGAGGGGAATGAAGAGCTGACAAAGGGTTTCCTGAACATCTGTTTCAAAAAGTAAGATGATAAGACCTTGCCCACAGGGAAGTGTGCATGAGCGTAGCCCCCCAGTATGGGAATGGCACCCACAAAGAAAAACCCCATTTAGTTGGGAGTGTGCTCCATGAACACCTTATGTGTCCCAGATAAGGGAGGCACCGTACAAAGAAGTGGGGAAGAGAGGCCCCCCCCAGCAGTGTGTTGGGTACAAGGACATGATAGCCCCTTGGCAGTCAGAACTGTTAGCAAGGGGTTGCCCATGCAGGTTCAGACCACAGGCCTCCATTCTGTCTGCTACAGTAGTAGTGAAGGCTTGAATAACCAGAGCGTCAAGTCCTCTTGGTTATTGGAAGTATTAGGATCAATAGAAAGGGTATGAATATGGGGTTAAACCTTGACCCTACCCGAAAGAGAGGAGGCCACTTTAACCTCTGAACCACCCACTCTCACAGAAAGAGAGAGAGAGAGGGAAAGGCAGCCTGTCAGCTCGTAGGAAGGGTCCCAAGTCAGTGGGCACTCCATGGCAGGGGTTTTGGAGAAGCTAATTAACAACCATTCTGGCTGGTTATAATCAATACCGCTGATTAGCAGGTTGGGATCCCTCCCCGGAGTTGTGGGGGAGGGACTTTGACGGGAAGGTCCCCCAATGGTATTTCGAACTGAAATTGTGCTGGTGAGGATTTAGTCCTCACCAGCAGCTGTTGTGGAAGGAAGGGGGGGGGGGGGATCGGTTTACTACTGGGCCTTATGGGGCCAGAGGATGAGGAATAGGCTCCACTGGAAGAAGGCCAAGATATTTTAACTCCCCCAGGGCTTCACTGGTTGTACCCAAGACAGCAAAGGTCTCTGGTGGGAAGAGGGCATCGCTCCCGAAGGGAAGATCAAGGGCCACATGTTGGGAGGCCGGCGGCACTCTAGCTTCCCATAGCCATGCTGCACAGTGCAAGGTTACAGCAGAAGCCATTGTGCAGGCCATCATATCCACTGCATCCCAGGCCAACAGGAGGAGGGCCTGGAAGGCTATTTTACTCTCCTCAAGAAAGCATCATACTCTTCCTTTGCCTCTTGTGGGAGTAGATGTCTAAATTTATATATTGAGTCCCACACATCCAACATGTATCTGCCCACCAAGGCCTGGTTATTTACAACACATAGCTGGAAGGCTGAGGAGGAGTATACCTTCCAGCACAGTAACTCTAACTCCTTCGCGTCCCTTGATGTCGGGAGGGGGTTCACGAGGAGCCTGCCCTGGCCCTAAGGCTGTCTCTACCACCACTCGAGGTGGGACTGGGTGATGGATGAGCAAGGGGAACTCTGACCCCGGAACTCGGTACTTGACGCCCGCCGTATCTGAAACCGGGGAGATGGAGCCAGGGTTCTGCTAGCAGGATGAGGCTAAGTACCAAACACAGAGGTGGAGGGGGACCATGACCCGTTCCGCCGAGGAGAACACTGGCCCGAATAGGGTGTCTGTGGGCCCTTCAGAGGAGGTCTGTGGACCTCCATTCCCATGTGGGCTGAGACACGGCGCAGGAGGTTAAAATGTGCCGATAGGTTCCTCGTGTAAGAGCATGGCACCGGGTTTAGAGCCCTGAATGGTGCCAAGTGAGATGGTACCAACGTTGGCACGGTGGTCTCTTGTGGGAACCATTCATGGGGACAGTACCAAAACGGCAACGGAGCCGAAGGTCAGCGCCGGGGCCATTTGGAGCCCTTTGAGGCCCCTTCCTCTGGGTTGGGCGGGGGGGGAAGTGTCTCGGGACCCTCAGGACAGTACCAGGGACGGCAGGGTGATATGGCACTGAGGAGACAGCTCAACGGTACTGGGGATCAAAAAGGTAATGGGCTCCGGTGTCGGGGAACCCGGCCCCAACAGCAGAGAAGGCATATGGTGCCATTTACGCTGCGCCTAGACCTTCAAAATGAAGGCTGGTTTTCCCTTCCTAGTGGGCACCAGAAAGGGAGATGTGGGCAGTAGGAGAAGTGTCCTTGCTGCCTTGACTGCCTCCAGGTTTGTCGGAATCTGCACCGACACTGCCTGGTCCCATGGGGAGTCCCGTGTCGAAGACACGGAGTGGTGCTGGTGCCGCAGTACTGATATCAGTACCAAACTGGTCCTGCGTCCCCTATTGGCATGGTGCCAGGGGGGCTCTGGTGCCGAGCTCGGCCTTGGGGGAAGAGTGCGAAGCCTGCTCAGAGGCCAGGGCCTCCCTGTCCTTGATTTAAAGGACAGGCAAATGGAGCAGGTGGTGACCATATGGCTTTCGCCCAGGCTCCGGAGGCACTTCTTGGAGGGATCATCCTGCGGGAAGGCCTTGCTGCATTTGGTGCAGGGTTTAAATTCCAGCATGGCAGACAGTGTAGGAGCGCAATGTCGATGTCCCACCTTGAGAGGGGGGACCTTCCTTGGTAGAACTAGGTCCATGAATAGGTGTTCCCAATTGAGCGAAATGCCCATAATCTAGAGCAAAGAATAGGCTGCTTGTGAAGTGCAAGGAGCGTTACAGTTCCACAACTGACACTAAGGCAGAAGAAATGAAACTGGGGAGGGGCCAGCCGGCGGCCACATATATAGCCACAGGGTGGTACGGGGGGCAGTGGCCGCCTACCATCTTCTGACAGGCTAGGGCAAAAAGTTCCGACCAATTGGGCACTCCGGCATGGAGACACCTATTTCTGAATGTATCCGAGCAGCGCTCGAAGAAGAACCTCTAGATTTGCTCTTGGATCAAGCATGCACATTTGTAAGGCAGGCTTAGAAGCTGTGCTTCACAGCTTCTGAAGGGGGGGCAACTAATCTGCATGGGTCCTGTATTAGCATGGATACAAAGGGCACAATTAGCTGACTGGCATACTGGTGCAGGGCATAGTGGGTAATGGTATTTGGGCTTAGTCTGCTCACAAATCTATCAATATCTGTAATTCTACTAAGGGGAAATATGAAATACTATCTTTTTGTGAATTGCTACTCTATGTTTGTTGTAAATCTGTCTGAATTAGTTAAAGGGCAAAAACTACCCTTAGTTAAGAAGAGGCTTGTAGGAAGGGTGACTGCATGTTTCAGCCTAAAAGAATTTGGAAGAGATAGGGGTGGGGGTTTGGGGCTATTTTAGCTTTTTATCCTATTTTTTTTCTCCTGTCTTTTGATAGCTATGGCTCAGACTTCTGTGAAACTTTTGTCATTTAAATAGAGATAGCTGTTTACAGCTACTTAAGAGCAGGAATCAGCAGGGAGAAGAGCAAATTCTCTTTCTGACTAAAGAGAAACCTCTCTCTGAGCTGAAATGGGTGGAGCTAGTGGGTGGTGAGCTAGGCAATGCGAGTGACCGGAGGGTGGAGCTGGTGGACAGCGGGCAGAGCCAGTGGATGGTGAGAGCAGCCAGCGTGAGTGACTGGAGGGCAGAGCAGGAAGGGCTAAGGAACAGTTCTAGAGGATGGAGTGAGTGAACACTAGATGATGTCGGTGGACAACTGGTGTGAAAGACACTCCCTACGTACCGTAGGGTCAGCTGGGAGCCTAGTTAGCACTGCTTTTCCAGATCAGTGCCAGTTTTGCCATTAAGTTTGTATGTTCTGTTATGCGGTGTGGGTTGTTGGGAACTTCGCTCTATACTAATTTTTCTAGATTATGCTGATCTCTGTTATTTGGCCTTTTTCATTTTTGTTTTACTACTATAAAAAGTTCTGTTTACTACACTCAGACTCGAGCTTGCAAGTGGGGAAGCCTTACCCCTTTGGGGTACCCAGGGAACAGTGCAGGATTTCCCAGAAATCAGGGCAGGGGCTCAAGCCGACTGGTGGTGTTACACTATTGGGAAACCCCTAGATATAGAACCCGGCCCTTGCCCTGCCAGCCTGCCCTAGCAGAAGCCTTACAGATGATTCCCAGTGAAATCTATGGCCACAGGGCACAAAATGACCACAGAATCAGGTCCCCTGTATTCTTAAGAATCAGACCGTCTTCAATCCAGCACTCCTTGCCTTGAGCTGGCCCCTTCCCTGCTAATTTGGGAGGAAGCCCCAAGTTCTGTAGCTGCTTCTGTCCAAGCTAGCTGGAAAAGCCTCTTTGCTTCCTGGCGCCACTACGGTTGGATTGGAGGCACCCTATAGCCATTGTCTGTAGTCAAAGCGCCAGATTCTTCTATGTCTGAATTCATCAATTGCACAGCTGAGTCACTTGGAGCTTTTGTTGCGCCGAATGATCCGTGCATTTCCCAGCTCTCGGCCCATTGGCCAAGACCTTGGAGCTCTCTCATTTGCTAATGATGGGTTGGGAACTGGCTCTGGAGTGTTAAATGGCTCCAGGAATTCAGCTGCAGCCAACTCTTCTGTTTTCCGTGCCAATGAGAGGTTGTAACACTGGCAAATCCTTCTTGTCCTTTGTATCCCCCTTCCCTCCTCCATCACCCTGGCCCCAGTCCATACACATGCCATGGAGCTGCTGCACTGGCCTTAAACTCTGGTTCTGTGGTGTTCAGGAGAGGATACAGAGCAGAAATCTCCACAGGGACAGTATTAGGCAATTCACTAGAACTGAAAAACTAGTCTTCAGAGTCACCATGTACAATGAAGGCTGGTAAAAAGGTCTTGGCAGTGGGGGGCAGGATAGCGTAGAAAATGTGACACTGTATCAAGATGGCTGGTATCCTAGAGAATTTCAAGTGTTCCATAGTCAGTGAAAAAAAGCAAGGAGTCTTGTGGCACTTAAAGACTAACAGATTTATTTATCGCATGAGCTTTCACGGAAGAAAAAGCCCACTTTGTCAGATGCTTTGCCCTCTTCAAAGCGTCTGACGAAGTGGATTTTCTCCCACGAAAGCTCATGCGATAAACAAATCTGTTAGTCTTTAAGTGCCACAAGACTCCTTGCTTTTTTTGCTTTACTAGACTAATACAGCTGCCCATTTGGAACTTAGCATATTCAGTGTGCAGATTCTGAGGCTTAACTTCCTGCCAGAGGCCATAACCAATGCAGCCGTGACTCAGCCTGTCCTCAAGCAGCGGGCCCCCCACCAGAGTGAGCATGTCAGGATTTGGACCTGGATTTTGGCCCTTGCTGGTGTTCAACAGGAAGTCTCTGAGCAATTAGAGTCCTGGGACCATTTGCTCTCTTACAGCAGATAATCTAGCAAATGCACTGCAGGCAGGAGTCTGTGCTACCTCACAGGAAAGGAAGGGGGTCCCCCTGAGGGAATGGAGAGTCACTGCTGAGTTGCAGAAAGGTATTTTCTTGCTGTTGCGGGGGAGGCGAACAAGCCAAAATTCTCCCTTCTTCTTCCAGTGCTGTTCAGATGCTTTCAGTAATAGGTGCCTCCGTGCCAGAGCGCTGGATTGGTCAGAAAAACTTTTGTCCTAGCCTGTCAGGAGAGGGCAGGCAGCCCCCCCCCACACACACACACACCACCAAGTGGCTATATATATGGCCGCCTCCTGACCCCTCCCCAGTTTCATTTCTTCCGCCTTATGCGTCAGATCTGGAACATCTGCTCCTTGTGAAAGCAAGCAGCCTGTCTGCGATTGTATGAGCTTCACGCCTGACTGGGAGCACCTTTTCATGGACATACTTACACCAAAGAGGACTCCAGCGTTCGGGCCGGAACATCGAAATCCACCTCTCACCATGCCGGAGTTTAAACCCTACACTGAGTGCAGCAAGGCCTTCCCCTGGGACAACCCCCAGGAGAAGTGCCTCCAGCCTAGGTGAAGACCATCTGGTCACCGCCTGCTCCATATGCCTGTCCTTCAAACTTAGGACAATCAAGGATAAGGAGCAAAGACGCCATGCCCTAGCCTCTGAACAGGCTCGACACTCCTCTCCCGAGGCGCACACCTGGCATCATGATGACAGAGGCCGCAGGAGGATGAGCTCAGTACTGACCTCAGTACCTCAGCACCGACACAGTCCACCAGCACTAGGCTTGCCCTGGCGCCACTCTAGGTCACCGCTGGCACCGCAAGCTCGCTGCAGCCCTGTACCAATGGTACAGGGCCCACCCAGGCACCGCTCTGAGTCGCCTCCGGTACGTCAGGCTTGCTTCAACCCCATATCGACGGTGCCGGGCCTACCTTGGCACCAGCCATCCTTGGTACCGCAGGGTCGAATTTCACCCTCTTCCCCGGAGCTACTTCACAATGGCAGCCCCATCACTCCTGGTAGAGGCTCGCCACAAGTCTGTTCAGGGTCGCTCCCGATCCCAATGATACTAGAGGTGGTGGAGGCCGCATGGGCACTCCTTTTGTTGCCCACACCTCCCTCCCTGGTACCGGTTAGGAGGGGAAAGCTGGCCTTCATATCAAAGGCCTGGGTGCATCACAAACGGCACTGCTCTCCATCCCTCCCTCTGACCCTGGGCACTCAAGACCTGCCATCCATTACTCCTTTGGGCCTGGGCATGGTAGAACCTTCCCCATGGCAACATATACCTTTGCTGTCTCCGGTACCACCCCGGGGATCACGAGATGCTTCCCCTTGCTCAAGTCCTGCGGAAGGTCCATCAAGGGGCTCCAAGTGGCCTCAGCGCCGTGTTTCAGCACCATCCCCATTCCACTTCCGCCCTCATGAATGGTCCCCACATGAGATGTCATTGCCATCAGTTCCACTGAGGGCACCCAGTACCACTCTCTCCCCGGTACCGGGCTCACATACAGGCGATCTATCAACGCACTTCGACCTCTTGCACCGCACCACAGCCTATTTGGGAATGGAGGTGCAATCCTCCGAGCCCCTCTCAGATACCCTATTTGAGCCAGCGTTTTCCTCAGCAGAACCAGTTACAGTTCCCCTCCATCCCAGTGTCTGGGATCTCGCCTCCTCCCAATGGCAGACACTGGGTTCCATTTCCCCGATGTCAGACACGGCTGGCCTCAAGTATAGAGTCCTGGGATCAGAGTTCCCCTCCCTCATCAACCACCCAATCCCACCCTAGGATGTGGTACGAATGGCATTAGGCCCAGGTGGACCCCCAGCAACCCCCTCCCAGCATTGAGGGAGACAAGGGAGTTAGAACTTCTAGGGCATAAGGTCTTCTCCTCCTCGGCCTTCCAACTATGGGTTGCAAACAACCAGGCCCTAACCAGGATATACATGCTGGATGTGTGGGACTCCTTCTCAAAGTTCAGACATCTGCTCCCACTAAAGGCCAAGGAAGAATATGATGCATTCCTGGAGGAGGGAAGAATAATCTCCCAGGACCTCCTTCTGTAAGCCCGGGATGTGGTAGATACAGCAGCCCACACCATAGCCTCAGCCATAACTATCTGTCGAGTGGCCTGGCTCAGGGAAGCCAGGGTGGCCCCTGCTTCGCAACAGGTGGCACTCGACCTGCCCTTCGGCAGCAACACCTTGTTTCCGCCCAAGAGCCCGGAGGTAGTGGGTACTGCACATGACCCAAGGGGAGAGGTAAAATAACTCGGCCTCCTTCCATCGGGGCCCCTGCCATGCCACCCCGACCACATAAGGCCTACAGGCTCAAGACCCATCCTGCCTGTGATTTTCCCCGAAGACACTTGGATAGAGACTTAGTCCCCCCACCCCACCCCTTCCATTAGCAACTTGGGGCCCGCTCAGAAGACCCTTCCTCCCTCCCGTTCTCCGCAGGGAAGGGGAACCTATTCTAATTAATCTGTGACTGCCTCACCGTGGGCTCTCAACAGACTGGATATTCCCATGGCCCCAGCCCACCTCTTGAGAAGGTCGGCAACATTTCTTTCCCTTCTTTCCTCTAACTAGAGAAGGGGGAATTCCTTAGGGCCATCACCCCCCCCACACACACACTTCTACAGGATGGACGGGGGGGGGGGGGAGCCAGGTCTTAACCTTGCTCCTCCGATTTTAGGAGGGCACTAACCTTGTGACCCAAGTCCGCCTCAATCACTAATGACTCAACTGAGACTGCGGCTTCACTCCTGCAGATGATCCTTAATTCTTGCTGTCCTTAGGGCTATCATCGGAGGAAGGAAACGGGTAAAGAATACGAGAAGGGGAAGAAAGCCCCCCCATCCGCCCCCCGGGTATTGCTTTGGCCAGTGATCCCTCCCACTCCTAAGGTGTTAGGGAGACCTTCACTAAGCCAAGGACGAAGCACCTAGTAGCTCTAGTCAAAGCTACAGATACCTCTGGTTTGCTGAGACACGTGTGCCCACCAGACAACTGGGAAACCCCTTTGCCAGTCCATCGTCTGTCCTGCAACAAGTAGAACCTGCTGCTGCACCTTGAACTTGGGAGGGACCCTCCAGGCACCTTTCACACCCCTACAAAACCAGTTGGTGTGCGCACCGAAGTCGGTTCCAGTAGGTCCTTCACAACCTCCCCAGGACTATGAATCCTATTTAATTATCCCACCTGTTAGACGGGAGCACAATGCTCGGTATCGTTTACCGCCCACTTCTGGGCCCTGGAAGGTGTTACCAAGGCAGAGTCGTTCATGAATCTCTATCTTGCTCCTCATTTTCCCCCCTTCCCTCCTTATGGAGAAATCAACCTGTAATGGTCTAGAACTCGTCCTGTTTTCTCTGGGGCTGATTTATATCTTTCCAGAATATCTTTGATCAGGAGTCCCTGTTAGGCTCCACTCTCCCAGGAAGGTGGCAGTACCTCTCCACCCCTCCCCAACCTGAGTCTGAAGCATCCGTTATCACGGTCGCGAGGGGATTGGGTTCCCTGAACGGAGTGTCCCCCATCGCAAAGCGGGGTCCCTTCCCTCTTCCCACTCCTGAAGCGGCAGCTCTGTATACTCAACCTAGATTCAACTAGGTCAGTGAGATTCACGGGAGAAGAGGCAATACTACCCCCCCCACCCCTTCCAACACAGTTGGGGGAAATCCCCTTTATGCCTCCCAATTATCCCTTAGCCAATCCAGCGGTGATGCCTCGCTGACAGACTTGCTGCGCACTGTGGAGCTCCACGCATAGCCATCACCCAACCGGCTTATATCCTAATTTGTCCTCTCCCCTGGGATGACCAGAGATCCATGGTCACCCAGGGCTCTCCCAGGGCACTGTCGCCGGGGCGCCTGATGGGCAAGATTTGTCTTCCTCTGCAGGACCTCCCTCAGATCCAGAAACCGTTGGTAGAATTTGTATGATACTCCCACCATAGGAGATTGTTAGGCTTCTCCGTCTGCTTACTTCACGAAGCGTAGTCTACCAGTCCTGATTTCCAACTTGCATGGTAAATCAGGAAATAGTCATTTTTCCCATGATGGAATTTTATCCTGGGTAAGACCGGATAACAACATAGGTTGCCCTTGTCGGATTCCCCAAATATACAAGGTACACCTGCGGAATCACCGACTGTACTGTGTGAGCATCATATCCCCACCAGATGGTCTTCATAGAAGACCACTGCCTCCTTGGTTAAGCCTTATCATCCAGAGGGGTCAGTTTCCCTCTTATGAGCTTGCATCTCTGACTCGCACTTAGGTGTGTTGTAGCTAGGGGCCCATATCATATCTGCTGGTGCCCCGGGCACACAGGGTCATATAAATCAATGTATCTTCTAATTTCATAGGCCTCCGGGTCATCACAACTAGGCATCTAGTCAGAGGCATCGCAAACTCTACTTTAATCGCTCCTCCGGTTTTTCCACGTAGTCTTCCCAGTAGTGGAATCCTAGGAGGAACTTGATGGGACAACAAGAGGGTTTGTCTCCTTGAGTCTTCATAAGACAACCAAGGCCAACAGTACTTCCTAAAGCCCACCTTTCTGGCTTGCAAGTGCCTTGTGGGTCTGGAGTATTTCTTCCAAAACATAAGAAGTCTCCCAGGTCAGGGCTCTCTAACCTCGCTGAAGGTTTGGTGTCACATTCCCCACCCCCACCCCGGGCGGCGCAGGGACTAAAGGGCTGAGATGCTATGTGGCACCAATCACACCACCTCTGCCAATTTTACTTTCCCTTAATCAGCTCAAAGTTTCTGCCTCTAGAATCTTCTTGCTTAATTCCGCTAGTCTTTCCCCTTGCGAGTTCAGTGGTATACCATATACACACACCCCTTTGGGCATGTGACTTATGGGTCTTTGCGTGGCTGGTTGGAGGGATGATATTTTATCCCCTCTTATTGCTCTCTGTGTGGGCAGTGACCGTCATGACCAGCCCAGTATCCCTAAGGCTCCCAGATTTTCCATAAGGTTTATGCTGAAGTGTCCTGCGGCCAGAAGATTTACCCTCTGGCCTCCACACCTCAAGCTAGACCCTCAGGTACAGCAATTGAATGTGACTCCCTCCATATTAGTTGTATTGCACTGTTGCAAATCCCTGGTGTAAGGTGACTTAGTCCGTCCGACCCATGCACGCTAATTGGCTTGGGCAGATTGGACCTACCCCTTGCTCAGGGTTGGCCCTACACTGAGGACTCCATTGCCAGGGCAAGAGCCCTAACTGGGCTCTTAGTCCCTGTAAGGACCTTGCTCTCTGGGTCTATACCCTTCTGGGGTGTTGCTGTGCTGAAGGCGGAAGAGCCAACTCCACCCGCCGTCCATCAGCGTGGCTAGTAGTCACCTATTACTGAATGCATCCAAGCAGCGCTCGAAGAAGAACAGTGGGTTACTTACCAGTAACCGTCCTTCTTTGAGATGGGCTGCTCGGATCCATTCAGGTCCCTACCCTCCAACTCCGCATCTGGAGTTGATGACTCCTAGGAACTGGGGAGGGGTTGGAAGGCAGCCATATATGTAGCCAGTGGGTGGCGTGGGGGGTGGTGGCCACCTGCCCTCTCCTGAGAGGCTAGGACAAAAGGTTTTCTGACCAATCCGGCACTCTGGCATGGAGACACCTATTACTGAATGGATCCGAGCAGCCCATCTTGAAGAAGGATGGTTACTGGTAAGTAACCCACCGTTCCCATTATGACGAGGTACCATGTTACACATCACAGCTGTGCAGGCTGCTAAGCAGACACTGTGACTAGCTCCACAAATTGCGCCCCCCTACCCCTGCCTCCCCAGGAGTCACAACAAATCCAGTTTTCAAAGGGATAGCCATGTTAGTCTAGTCCAGCAAAAAAAAAAAAAAAAAAAAGCAAGAAGTCATATGGCACTTAAAGACTAACAGATTTATTTTTCGCATGAGCTTTCGTGGGAGAAAATCCCACTTCATCAGGTGCTTTGAAGATGGGTGAACTTATAGAATGGAATGAAAATAAATGCAAGGGGATATAAAACATAGGATCAGGTCATACAGTAACAGCAAATCAGAGCAGTTGAGTCAAAGGGGAGTACAGGAGTTTAGAAACTGCCAGGCTGAGTCAGTGCTTCTGGACAGGAGAGAACAAGCCACCAATGTGCTACCATCAATGTTCCCTTTAAGCTGCGTGGGTGCGCGGCCGCGCAGCCCACCGCAGCTCCCCCACTCAGGGAAGGCTGCCGGCCACGCAGGGCTGGCAGCCAGAGTCCAGGCTCAGAGCTCCTCTGGAGCAGGGAGTTATTAAAACTCCCGCCCAGAGAAGCTCTAACGGAGCATGCCCAGAATGTCTGAGCATTCTCTGTTAGTGCTTCTCTGGCCCCAGGAAGTGTAGCTGGGCCATGCTGCTCCAGCGGCAGGGTAGGCTTGCAGGGAGGGGTTGGGCAGGCTGGGGGGTTACCAGGGGAGCAGGTCCATGGGGAGGGGGCCAGCAGTATTGGGCCCATTGGGGGCAGGATCGGGCCTGTGCGGGGGGGGGGGGGGCGTGCAGCGAGCAACGTGAGTTGCTCAGCTGCCTGCGGCTCTTAGAAGGAACATTGGCTACTATGGGACTTTTTCATTTGGTGGATTACTCTGCTGTGCATGCTTAGAATCATAGAAACTGGAAGGCACCATGAGAGGTCATGAAGTCCAGAAACCTTCACTCACGGCAGGATCAGGTACCCTTTTAAACCATCCTTGACAGGCGCTTGTCTAAGCTGCTCTTAAACATTTACAGTGATTGAGATTCCACAACCTGCCTAGGTAACTTAATCCAATGGTTAATCACTTTGACAGTTAGGAATCTTTTCCTAATGTCCAACCTAAACCCCACCTTGTAATTTAAGTCCATTGCTTCTTGTCTATCATCGGCAGTTAAGGAGAATAGTTCTTCTCCCTCCTGCTTGTGACAATCTCTAAGGTACTTGAAGCACTAAAGAGCAAATAACCAAGGGTTGCCGTTAAACCAGCTAGAATGTGCAGCAACATGGTAGGGAGAGCCATCACCAGTCAGTGCACACCATGAATAAAACTCTGCAAGGGATGTGTGCATGAGCACTCTAGGAGGAACACAGGCCCTGTCATGTGTTATTTGCACAGGCAGAACCTGACCCTGCCTTTAGCCCCTGTCGGTGTCATTGGACTTTCCTGTCCAGATCCTCCAAGGGATTTAGGTGTTGAACTATTGATCTCAGAGGGAGTTAGCTAAACATTTTTGAAGGTCTAGGCCTCAGGACCCAGTCTTTGATACTTAGGGTTTTCTTTGGATCATAAGAATTGCCAGAAAAACCCAGTGCTGGGGGCCATCTAGCCCAGCTCCTGTGACAACAGCAGCTGTCCTCTGCTGCTTTGAGTCAGGTGCATGGATATCACTAACGGAGACAGAATGATGGAATAACCTGCCCTGAGGGATCAGTATATGCCCTACAGCAGGATGTATAATGTGTTCAGGATTGTATGATGGCTACTAGAGCTTTCTTGCTGCTCTGGATGGATTCATTACATTAGTTTTATATGTATTGCTCAAATAAAAATGTGGAATTCCTTTGACCAAGGTTCGCCACTATCACCAGTAATCCAGCAAGCATGTACCATGGTTGGAAAACTCCTGGGAACAGCACCTTGTGGCATCAGGCAGGTAAGTTACGGTCATCCTATCAGGGAATGGAAACGACATCTAAGTCATTTTTGAAAACAAAACTTAAGTTTCCAAGTCACATGGAGTATCATGTTTAAAAGCAACTGACCAAATGGTGCAAGCTTTTCTACACAGTATTATTCTAGTCACGTGAGTTGCAAGCTTCCAACAAGCTACTGAACCCCACAGAACTCTTCTTACCTGTGCAGCTTCCAAGCATGTCTCTCCCACCACCAAAAGTTGGTTCAACAAAAGATATTACCTCAGCCACCTTGTCTCTTTCACTGCCCATGGTCAACAGAGAAAGTCTATGGCAAAGCAAATCTAGATCTCCCAACTGCCCATTACTAGACCATCCTTCCTTATAACCCTCTTCACCCACAGCCTGGCACTCCGTTCTCTCCCAACTCCCTGTCAGTGGGTAATCTCAGGCGCTCATGGGTTGGATTGCAAACACCTTGCTGATGACCTCCTGTTCACTGTGAAAGGGAAGATGGGCCTTTTAGGGACTTGGTGGGGATCTAACATTTATTATGTCCCCAGATGATTAACAGTCAGACAAATGGATTTCTTAGAGAAGCTGTTTCAGGTATGGTTACCAGCTGTCAGGCAAAAGCAGGACATGTCCTCCTTTTTACCTTCATGTCCTCCTTTTTACTTTCACATCCTCCATCTGGCAGGCATTTTAAAATACATGATTTTGTCTGGCCTTTTACTTGTAGGGGTTATAGTATGCTGGAATGCCATGGAATACCTTATTTTTAGGGGAAAGCATTCCAGGGCCCCCTAAAAACATAGGAATATTACATTAATACTACATTTTCTCCATGCGTCCTCCAGTGTCCTCCTTTTTGTACTTCCCTGTCCTCCTTTCCAGGTTTTGGTATCTAGTATCCCTAGTTTTCAGGTGATAAGAAATGTTTTGAGTGATAAGATAGGGCCAAGTCCCATGTGTTGGGTGGAGGGAGAGTGTGTGCTCCAGTAACTTTAAAAATCAGGTATGTGTCCTCCTCTTCCCCCCAGTCCCGGGGATGTTACTGATGTTTGCTCCCTAAGGATCTGTTGTCCAACCTGTGTGAATGCCCTGCTCTTGGAAGAACAGGGTTGCAATGGGGTTCTGCTAACCCTGATCAATGCCACTTCTTTTGCAGTCCATCACCTGCTCTCTCAGGAGTGTTGCAAGACATCACTTCAGACCTCCAGGACCAGCTTTCACCCTACGCTCAGCTGCTGGTTCCTTCACCAGAAGTCGCTCCAGTGTTTTCAATGCATAAGGCCGCTGCCTTGGATCTCTTCTTTGCTGGGAGACCAGCTTTTGTTTGCTCTGAAAGTAGCTGCTTTTTTCCTGCCACTGACAACTCTGCTGCACTTCAGGCAGATGTCAGAGGTCCCTAATTCAGCTATTCTTCATCGCCAGCATTGCTGGAAACTGAAGAATAGCTGACTCGCAGGCTTCTTTCATCCCAGCAAGGTCGCCATTGGATCCCATAACTTGGCCTTACAAAATAGCCCTGCCTGCAAAGCTTAAAAAGCCAAACGTGGGTGAATTAAACAGTCCTAAGAATCAGGCCATGTTAAACAGTTAACAAATGCTGCTCACCCATCAGTGAGGATCACTGCACTCATGCTAGGCAGGCTACCCTTCTCTGGAAGCCTGACGCAATTGCTCCTTGTTGATTAAAAGGAAATGAAGGCTGGTGGGGAGGCACTTTGAGAAGCTACCCTTGCCTAGGGTTACCTGATGTCAGGCAAAAGGAGGACATGTCCTCCTTCATGTCCTCCGTCTGGCAGGCATTTTAAAACACACGATTTTGTCTGGCTTTTTACTTATAGGGGTTAAAGTGTGCCGGAATGCCATGGAATATCTTATTTTTTAGGGGGAAGCATTCCAAGGCCCCCTAAAAACAGAAGAATATTACATTAATACTACATTTTCTCCATGTGTCCTCCAATATCCTCCTTTTCACACTTCTCTGTCCTCCTTTCTGGGCTTTGGTACCTGGTAGCCCTACCCTTGCCTCACAGTTAATCCTCTACACAACCAGAGATGCGGAGTTAGAATTTCCCACTGACTCCTTCTAAAAAGCACCTGTTCCATCCGAAGACACACAGTTAAACTAAGGAGGTGGCAGCTTATAAATGAAACAGGGCCAGTCCCCAAATGGGAATCTTGCCCCAAACCCAGCTGCCACAGGAAGCCAGGCTGGTGATGCCCACCTAGTGCTGGTAGTGGGCATCTTTCAAATAGGCTTTTAAAAAAGTACCTGTGACTGACCTGCCTTACTACAGTCTCCCAGCAGCAGCATTTGAACACGATACTCTAATCCACCACTGTTCCTGAGCAGCTATGCAGTGCTACAACCTCCTCCTTTACTTCAGGAAACTGAGTGGACCCAGCTCATTGCTGGCACAAACCCTTTGACAGCTGCTCTGCTTCACCCCAAAATAGGCTGCATTTCAGTGATGAGTGGCAAGCATCTGAGAGAGGCCATGTTGATTAAGCATATTTGAATCATTTGAGATGACAGGACATCCTTACACCAAACCAAGTCCCCAGACACTTCCCACGTGACTGATGCAAAGTAATATGCATCTCTCAGATAGGTGGGAAAGATACAAGCAGCAAAGGTGATGCAGTTGCTTCAAGCACCTGCCTGGTCAGCTGTACATTTCCAAGTTCATGGCAGGATTGAAAGCAGGGCCGTAACTAGGGGTTCCAGCGCCCAGGTCAAGCAACCCCAAAAGCACCCCACCAGCCCCAATCTGGGGCCCATCTATACAGTGGCAGGGAGGAGGGCTGTGAATCTCCCCCCCCCCCCACCAGCCAGAGCCAGTATGGGGGCTCCTACCCCACCGCCACGGGTAGAAGGGATCCCTACCCCCACCACCTCTGGCCACAGCAGGGAAGTGATCCCCCCTTCTGCCTCTGGCCGCAGCGGGGGAAGTGATCCCCTGCCATAGCCAGAACAAGCAGGGGGGGATTGTCTCCCTGCCGCAGCCAGAGCTGGTAATGGGGGTCCCTACCCTGCCACAACAGCTAGAAGGGACCCCCTGCTGCCAGCTCTGGCCATGGCAGGAAAGCAATACTCCCTGCTGGCTCCAACCACGGTGGGGGATCGCTTCCCTGCCATGGTCAGAGGCAGCAGAGGCAATAGCTTTCCCACAACAACCTTTTAAACTGGCACCTGAGGCAAAGCCCTTTTGGCCCGCCATAGTTACGTCCCTGATTGAAAGTATCAAGGGTATCCATCGTGGACAGAAAATATCTTTGCACAAGTGGGCTTTTGGCATGTCTGCATCTATCAACCATCAGCTTTGATTTACTGGCTTAAACGAGGCCTCTGTTCTTTGGCAGGATAACTGGCAGACGCCACAGCCTCCAGCATTGGCCCAGCCAAGGCAGTGAGCACCTGCAAACAGGCACTTGAATATAGTTCTCTTGGAAGCTGTGGGGGTTCTGGGTAACACAATTCCTCACACACTGGAATGGACTTCGAAATTTCTTTAAACCACCTATATCCCTTTTTTCCACCCAGTTTTGCTGCTGAGCCCGTCTCTTCTCTGTGGCACCCAAAATGAGTGAGTCGGCTACAACAGCCAGAGGGAATCGATCCCAGTTGTTACTTTCCAGTTTCCAAGACCTACATGTGCCTTTGGGACATCCTCTATATTAGGGAGCCCTGCCAATAGACTCTCCTTGCTCTGCCAGCCCTTTTAATGTCACTTGTGAGCTTGTGAATTAGACTTAGGTGGGCTTCCCTGGGTGTTGTGAAGTATCCTCAATTCTCGTTTGTGCCCTGCCCAGGCTCCTGGCAACCAGAAATGAATAGGGTGGAAGAAAAGGCCCTTTAAATTCGCTAAGGGTGTTTAAATGAGATTTCTCACCTTGAACCAACCTGCTCAATGCTACGGAGATTTCAGCTGAGTCTGCAAACTTGTGGGCTTACAAAGTTAAGGACCCAAATGGGCTTCATGCAATATTTGGTTCTGATATGAATGATCTTCCTGGCCATGCCAGGTACCAGTTGGCTGCTGGAGGGATTATTGAGAAATAGCTTCTTACAGTCCTAGGTGAAGCTTGGCTTTCTCAAAACCCAGCAACTCTGAATACACCTAGCCATGGCAGCATAACTATTGATCTTCTACACATGGACTTCAGGGGGCCTGTGCTGAGTGCCACCCACTGACCCTGTATGTTTGTGATCACTCAGGAGCCAATACAACATGGTTTGGGGGTTACTCTGTCATTCTCTTGGTCTTTTTCTTTAGCCAGCATCATAGAACCAGGAAGAGGAAGACCTCTGAACTGGGAGATATTGCAGGTGTCAGTGGCTGCATAGCCCTGTTAGACAAAGTCAATGCTGATTTTCTATGGATCCTCTTTCTCTGGCTGGCAATGGTTCTGGGGACTTGGCAGCAGTTTTTGGTCTTTCAGTCTGCACGTTCTACCCAAAAGGGAAGCAAACCCAGGGCTGTATTATTTTAAAACCGTTAAACCTCGCACCTAATCGAAATAGCCATTGTTTCAAAACAGTTGTTTCAAAACAACATGTCCGAATGGCCTTGTTTCGAAATAACCATTTCGAAACAAGGGCTATTTCGAAAGCAGGCTTTCCCTTAATTCGAATTAACAAACTGTTAATTCGAATTAACTTATTTTGAAATAAGGACTTTAGTTTGAAATAACTCATTTTGAAATGGGTTATTTTGAAATAATGATGTATGTGTGGACATAGCCATAGCGATAATGTAATATTAATGTAATATTCTTCTGTTTTTAGGGAGCCCTGGAATGCTTCCCCCTAAAAATAGGGTTTTTCAAGACATTCTAGCATACTTTAATCCCTGTAAGTAAAAAGCCAGACAAAATCATGTATTTTTAAAATGCCTGCCGGATGGAGGACATAAAGGTAAAAAGGAGGACATGTCCTCCTTTTGCCTGACATTTGATAACTCTAACCTAGACCAGCTCTGACAGGGGTTCATCCAATCTCATCTTTAAAACATCCAGGGATGGGAATCCCACAGCTTCCCTGGAAGACTCTTGCAGAGCTTCACTGCCTTTAGAGATTGAAAGTTTTTCCTAATATCTAACCTAAATACCCCTTGGTGCACATTGTGCCCCTTACTTCTTGTACTACCTTCAGTAGACATGGAGAACAATTGATCAGTGTTCTCTTTAAAACAGTCCTTAATGCATTTGAAGATTATTGTCTGGGCTGCCCTCAGTCTTCTTTTCTCAAGCCTAAACATGCCCAGTTTTTACCCTTTATCCTTCCACATAGGGCAGGTTTTATAACCTTTTATCATTTTTGTTGCTCTCCTCTGGATTTTTCCAGTGTACCCACATCTTTCCAAAAGGGCAGTGCTCGGAATTGGCCTCACTGGTGCTAGGCAAAGTGAGACAATTAGCTCCTGCGTCTCATGTACAACTCTCCTGTTAATACATCCCAGCATGGTATTAGCCTTTTTTGTATCCCCATCATACTGTGAATTCAGAGTCAATGGGTGATCAGTTATAATCCCCAGATCCTTTTCAATAATACTACTGCCAAGCCAGTTATTCCCCATTTGGTATGCAATTTTTCTTTCCTCAGGAAAGCACTCTACACTTGTTTTTCTAAATTTCATCATGTTGATTTCAGCTCAAGCCTGTAATTTGTCAAAGTTGGTTTGAATTTTCATCTTGTCCTACCATATGCTTGCAAACCTTCTCCCCAAGCCCTGAGCTTGGTGTCATCTGAAGATGTTATCAACATACTCTCCACTCCATTATTCAAGTCATTAATGAAAATGGTGACTAGTACTAAACCTAGGACTGACCCCAATGGTACCCCACTTGAATTTACCCTCCTGGTTTGACAGCAAAGCACTGATAACTACTCCTTGAGTATGGTCTCTTAACCAGTTGTTCACCCACCGTATAGTAACTTCATCTCTAGACAACAGTTCCTTAGTTTGCTTTTGAGTCTGTTGTGTGGAACTGTGTCAAAAGCCTTACTAAATTCAAGATATATCATGGTGACAGCTGCCCGCCCCCATCCACTAAGCCAGAAACAGTGTCACAGAAGGATTGATATGGCATGATTTGTGCCTGACAAATCTGTGTCTGCTATTTACAACCATATTCTATTCTAAGTGATCAAAAAGTGACTGTTTATCTTCCCAGATACAGAAGTGGGATTTTCTCCCATGAAAGGTCATGCGATAAATAAATGTGTTAGTCTTTAAGTGCCACAAGACTCCTTGCTTTTTCTTTTTTTTCCAAGGTATAGAAGTTGTAGTGCTTGTCCTATAATTCGTCTTTGTTCCCATTTTTCAAGGTAGGTACTCTTGAAGGTAATTGCTAATGGTTCCAAGATTGCTTTAGCTAGTTCCTTACCTCTGTTGAATTGCCTCAGGCCCTGTTGACTTGAATACACCTAAACATTCCTTAATCTGTTCTTTCCCAGTTCCAGCTTGTGTCCCTTCCCTTTTATTCTTGATATTTGCTTCTTCCCTGGCACATCACATTACATCCAACTTGTGCCCAGCCCTGGTAATAACTTGGTGCTACAGATCCTTGTCTAACAGCTGGTGCAGCACCACAGGAGAGCTCAAAGCACAGATCCTGCCTGATCACACTGCTATATTCTGGTTTCCAAATGGCCCTGCTGCAGGAAGCAGCACACTATACTCAGAAGCAGAAAACCATGCACAAAGCAAGTGAGTCCCAGGGAGAAGAGACTGTGCTGTTGCTTCCACCAGGATCAGGAGAAACAAGCCTCCACTGGTGCCACAATGTCCAGGTAGCTATTTTACCAACTGCACAGTAGACCTAGCCCTTGCCTGCACTTACGCAAAGAGTCAGGAACTGAAGCTACGTTTCTGCTCCAAACATTGCACTGGGACTATGAAACCACATAACCAACCACAACAAAGGCCAATTGTTGAACCATCCTCACTCCCACTTCTATCTAAGCTGCCTCCTCATACCAGGACAGGGCAGGGTGCATCCAAAAACCACCACACATTTTGTCATATCCCACCTGAAGCTGTTGATGCCACTAGGGACTCACATCCAAATGGCCAACAGGATTTAGGCACCTACCTATTGATTTCAAAGGTGCTGGCTAAACACCTTGGAGGGTCTGGGCCTGAGGACCTCACAACAAAATGTCTTTGTAGCACACTGCCTTAAGCTTTGGGGCTGGAGCGCCTCACAGTGCTGTCTCAGGAAACACTCTATTCTCCTGTGTGCATCTGAGCTGGGCTCACAAAAGTTGGCAGAGCGAATCACAACCACAGTCCAGGTAGCCTGGCACCAAGACCAGTTGTTTCAGAGGAAGAATCATGACTCCCCCTGGTGGCCACTGCTGAGATAACCCATCCCCGAGAAAGGTTCCACCAAACCCCTCTAAGATTAAATCAAGTCCTGTAGCGCAATGGGTTTCAAACTTTTTTCCTTAGGACCCAGCTGAAAAAAATAGTTTATGCCTGTGATCCAACAATTACATATTTGAGAAATGCACTCCAGTCTTTTGGTGGCAGCAGCAGTGGGTGCTGCAACCCAATGCCTGAGGGTCTGCAACCCAGTACTGGGTCCTGACACTAAGTTTGAAAACCACTGCTCTAGCAGGTGGATTCACAATATGAGAGGTCTGGATGTCCTCAATAACTCCCAGTCCTTGTTTTATAATGTGCTGTGCTCTTGGTCTCAGTATCTTGTGGCAATGAGTGCTACAGGCCAGTTGAGAAAATCATCATTGCTGTTCAAATGGCAGGTATGACGGAGAAGTCTGAACCATAGCAGGGATAGCGCCCTCTCACTCCAGTAGTTACTGGAATAGTACTGAAGAACTAGCTCTGCAAGAAGGAAGTCCTGAGTGAGTACAGCAACTGAAATACCTCCCCCCACCTCCTTTGGGGTGCAGGGGGCAGGCTGGGCCAGGGAAGTGTAGTTTGGCCCAATGATGTTTAACTCTTTAGTTTTTAAACAGATTTCAGTTCAGCAGAGTAGGAGCAACTGGGCTAGGGGAGTTGCCGCTGGTGCTGTCAGTCATCCAAGTCGGAACTAAAACCAAATTCCCATTCTCCGAAGGCAGTAATTGTTGCCAGCATGAATGGCAACCTGCAAAAGAGACTGCAGTTGGTCTGAACCAAATCTAGAACCCAGCCACCAGGCTGGACTGTCTGTCAGGGCCAGTGCTATGGGGAATTTTTTTAGCTCTCATTCACTGCTGTAGTGCAGCCTGTTAACTTCTTTTGCGCTGGACTCTCTGTGGATGAGAAAAATAGTCCAGTCAGATTCAATTTTATTTCTGGTCAGTTTCATGTTCAAGTTCTCACACAGTTGTCTAGTACCAGTAGATGTTGCAGGGACCAGAGCAAATCCAAAATCAAAACTGGAATTAACAATAAAAAAAATTGCAGACCCTAAAAATGACCCACCAATGTCCTCAGGACCCATTTTCCCAAGAGCTAGTGCTTATATTGTTCTCACTTAGGCAGCTAAACAGGGTATATTATGTTTCAAGAGGGAGGTGGGGGGAGTATATTGCAACTTTGGAGTCCCCTGGGGATTGTCAGTCCTGTGTCTAATCCCTAAAGGATGAAGTGGGCTGCACAATAGCTGGCAAAGCCGGCTGGCTGCACTTGTACCAACTCCATAAACACCCCACAAAAGGCGCCACCTTCAGGGGTCGTCTTGCTGAAAGGCTGAGGTTGTGGTGAAGAATTTCTTTTTTCATGTAGATTCACAGCTCGCTCTCACACACTCTGTGCTGGCTGTGGCTGTCATCTCCAGCCTAGACGGTATCTCAGCACCCTCCAGCCCCTCCCCAGCCTGGCCAAAAACTGAAGGGAGAGTCCTCCCCAGCCCATTCCCCCAGCCCACCACACTCCAGACACAAACAAGAGGATTATTCATGTGGGCAGGCTGCAGAGCTTGTAATGGTTTCAAGATAAACACGTCTCCCTCCGCCCGAGCCAGCTCCGGGCCGCACCACTGGGCCACCTTCAGGGAGGCGTACACAATGCATGCCACAATGAAGAGTCATTTATTTATTGATGAGATGTGCATTGCGAAATGGGGCAGACAGAGCCACAACTGCTTTAAGGGGATAGTGGGGAATCCCTTGGGTCAGGGTAAGCGGCAGGGGCTAGAAGTGAAACCTGGCTGGGTCACTCTGCCCTGCACAGGGAAGTTGCCACACGCAGTTAGTTCCTGGCTTTTGTGCAGTTTCATAAGGGAGACAAAGAGCACAGGGAGTCTTCCTCTTCTCTTCCACTGCACAGAACAGACCCCAGAAGCACCCCCACCTGCCCACCAGGGACAGGGTGAAAGCAGAGTCAGAGCAGCTTAGTGAAGGCCTGTGCCTTAGTGGCACAGATGGGCCCTCCAAGAACAGACAACCTGAACAGCAAACTGCCCCTGTCCTGCCTTGGAGAAAGTGCACATCCAGCTCTGCTCAATAACTGAAGCCATTCTGCCTCCTGCAGAGCAGGCAGTGCTCCCAACTTAAACAAAGTTGTGACTTATTCTTCAGTTCAGGATCACTTGTGCTTTTCCTTTCATGCTCTCTTGTTTGTTCTTGTGACTTAATGTATATGATAAGTGTCCTTCAAGTCAGTCATACTTACCCTGCAATATTTGAATTGTACAGCGTAATTATCTCAGGGGATAAGTTACCACTTGGGGTTTTTCTAAGCAAGCATATTTTATTCTGAAGGTAAAAGCAATGCAGAGAAAACATTACAATGAAAGAACTGCCATGCATGTAAATAAGCTTATCAAAGATCATCTTCGCCCAGTCTCCATAAAGGTCAGGCCTTCCAACACCTGCCTAAGGATCGAGGTGCTACAGGGACAGGGGTCCTGCCTGTTTGCTGGATCAGGCTGTGTTCAAAAGACCTTTCTCTGTTGGTTTCTAGCGACTCCAGTCTGAACTTTCGACAAGACCACAGTTTGGATTGCTAAACAAAGGGATTGCATTAGGATATTAGAACATTCAAGGGTGGCTGTATACATGCTCACCATAGCAAATAAACAATTGCATCTTTAATACAATAGGCCCCAAAGTATACTGAATTTTATTCAGTAAGGTTTGTCCAAGCTATTGTGGGAAACGGTCATCTCTCAGTGACACATTATGATCTGTCAGGCAGTGGTGGGCTTAATGATATAGGGGCAGCCAAAGTTAGGACAGCTATGAAAAAAGTTACTTAGTCAATGACAGCAGCTCTCAGAAAAATAACCCAGGCACATCCTGCCCCTGGCTAGCCAATGGGAGCTTATGCTGAGACTGTAACTTGTTATCCAGTTCAGACACACAATATGAACCGCATGGTCTATTCTTTTGGTACAAGAGCTCCTTCTAATGGTAGCTGTGTTGTTACATAACTGCTGCTGTACAAAAGAATGTCCGATCCTGTCTGCCTGCCCCACGAATGCAAAAGATATCAGGCTATGATTAAAACTCAGACAAAATATGAAAAATTGGCATTCCCGCAGAACTAAACACCAGAGGAAAAACTGTGGGGCCATTGGTAAAATATGGGTGTGGCTTTCAAATATAGCTGGGGACAACAGAGTCAGAGGAAAAGTCACAGAATCTGAGATTTCTTTACTTCTTCACATGTTGGGGAAGTACCATGAGGCATAACAGCTAGCAAGTCATCATCAAGATGGGGTTTTAAAGAGACTACAGTTTTTCTATGTGGGCTGAAAGGACCACAAAATCATTGTTCCGCTCCGGTCATTCGTATCATACCAGTTCCTCCACTGGGGACCAAGTGTTTATAAACACGTGCAGTAAATTTTGAGCACACTGATTCTACACCAATTGGAAGTTCCTTTTCTAGGATTTATGTTAGTTGTCTGTGTGATTTACAGCAGAAGATGTAGGACATGGAGGACATGCCTGCATTACATAAAACTCAAACATTTTATTAACAGAGGTAATGGAGGCCCTATCCAGAACCAGATCTCCATACATGCTACTTTGGACTAGTACAAGTACATAATTTATTATTTCTAACCTATGTTATTATAGGGTACCCTACAGTCTATAACCATTGTGCAAGATGCTGTACAGACAGTTCCTGCTACAAATTGTTTGCACACTAAGCAGACCAGGGGGAGGGGGACCAAAGATGAAATGGCTTAGCTAGGGTCACACAGTCAGCAGTTACAAAATCAGAACTAGAGCCCAGAGGCCTAGCTCAGGACCCAGTTCTTTTGGCCACCCTGCCTTTCAATACATATTACTCCTCATCATTCAGCCCTAGGACTTGGAGGAAGAAGCAGATTTTCACAAGGGAACCAAAGGCTGTGATGCTGCCCTTTTAAACAGCACCTGTGGTCAGCTCACTGGCCTGGGACCTGGGCTGCTGTCTGACCCTGGCTGTGAGCCCAATCCTATCTGCTTGAATGCAAGTCAGACTGACCCATCCCAATATTTAGCACTACCATGAAATCAACCTGTTTTTTTCTCCCTCCCTGGAATTGCACCAGGCAGCATTAAGGGGAGCTGCTGGACATCAGAATTAATGGAAAGCAATTGGATTCCTTCATGCCACAGCCTGAGTGGGACTCCGCCTTGCAAGGGGAAATAATGAGGCAATTAGAGCAGCAGAAGAACTGTTCCAGATGTACAATTTTCCTGCTGAGATAATGCCCATATAATTCCAATAAACAAGCCCTTCAGTGGGAAAGCAGGAAGCTGGCTCCTGCAGCTGTCAGGGGCTTTCACTGGAACCTTGTCAGGCTTCTGCTGTTACACACTGTCATTGTTTGCACTTGGAAACAAGCAGCCGGAACAGTTCTCAGGTGAATCAGGAGAGGGTTTCAAGGGGGCCTCAGAAATGGAGGCTCATGTGAATCTTGATTTGGTCCTAATGTGGGCCCTATTGCTGATGGGTAACTTTTGATATGAACACCTCTGGGCTGATGAGTTTGGGTAGGGGGGAAGTAGAGACCTGCCCTGTTGTGAGCTGAGAGCCAAGGTCACCCCAAGGCTGAGTGGAGGAGGAGATCCCCTGTGGCTGTGAGGACTGGCAGTTTGATTAAGTAGCTTTAGAGACAGACAGATCCTATTGTTATTATTTGTCTTAGAGTCTAGAGGCCCTAGCCATGGAGCAGAGCTTCATCATGCTAGGTACTGTATGAACAGAACAAAGAGTCCCAAAGGGCTTGAAAAATTCTCCTTACCCAGAGCAAGTAATTTTTTTCTTTGTAAGTAGATTTTTCCCTTCAACCAGTTACCAGAGCAGAGACCAGCAAGAGGCCTTTGTGCAGGAGCCACATCATTCATGTGGCAATTTTGCAAGTATTAGATAATTATTTGGTCACATTTTCTTCTTCAGGACAGACACTGTCTCTCAGGAAACACAGCCCACAAGGGGCTCTGATGCAGCTGTTCTGGGCTCAGTGCAGGATCCAAGACACATGAGTAGCTTCTCTTTTTATTCCTGAAAAGCAGTTTAGCTAGGTAAGGCTTGCCCCTTTCATTCTCAGTGCAGCTTGCAATCTATCCAGCACTTCCCCACTATCCCAGTGCTCCTCATCTCTGGGAAGTAGGCAACTGGGAAGGGCTGACTGGGTAGATGGCTCTGTGTCTCTGTAGCACAGGCTGGCCAGTGGGTAAGTAGTAAATTGGGTGCTAAATCACACAATTAGCCCTTCAGACACTTGTGATGTAATCTCTGCTTTTCATCACTTAACAAATTCACAGCTTGTGCTATTTAGTATTATCCCAAATGACTGGGCCTCTAAGACTTTAGCAGAACAAGAAACCCCATTAGTTGTTAGCAATATAGTGCTTATGATACCTTAAGCAATACTGACTCCCTTATGTAAAGAATGCAGCTGCTATCACTGTGCACTTCCCTAGCACCATACTACAACAGAGAGAGAGCAATTAATCCAAATTTACAATCCCCCATTTGAGATCTGAGATCACTATTATTGTCTGCAGGTGAGAACACTGAAACCCAGCAATACTAAGGCCCTGGTCTAAGCTAACAGTGCAAATCAACAATAGAAACCAGGAGTCCTTTTTCAGTGTGCCCTGTTCTAACCTGTGCTCCTATTGAGGATCTGATGGTATCTCTAAGATACTTGTCTCCTTGGTATCTGACTGGTATGATTAGTTGTATTATAGGAACACTTCTAGCCCCAGTCCAGATGTGGTTCCATTGTGCTAGGGAATGTACAAATACTTCATGAGAGCCAGTCCCTGCCCCGTAGATCATAAAGTCTAAATACAAATGAAACATTATCATGTCCACATTATACATTATCAAGGCAGAGAGATTAAGCAACTTGCTATGGTCTCTCAGGAAGTCGGTGGCAGAGCAAAGAATCAAAACTAAAGCTTCTGTAATCCGCTTTTTACTTTCCTATAGGCCATCCTTCCTTTAGAGCTGGTTGGTTGGCCTATGGCTGCACCCCTAACCTAAATGGCGTCTGTTATATTTCACAGCATACAAACTGAGACATTAGATGAAAAACATAAAATTTGCTTGCTGAAAGGCAGAAGCGTAACACAACTTTATTGTTTAGCGTTCAGAATGCTGATGCCCAAAAACACACAGAGAAAACAGTCTGCTTCCTAAAGAGAGGCACAAGCCATCTTACTCTAGGCTCACTGTCTGCAAATGGACTCTGCTAGGCCAAGATCACACACTCTTTCTACAGAGTCCTCTAGGTTTGCAGGACTAGGAAACCCAACCAGAGGATTTAATAGGATAGGTCACAATTTTAATACAGTTTTAAATATGCTACAATGTCCCTTTGCTTGCCTGCTAGGCAGGGGCGGATTACAGCATGGGCCTATGAGGCCTGTGCCCAGGGGCCCACCATGATTTTGGTGCCCTCTGCCTTGCCTGTTGGTCCAAGAGGCCAGATTCTGCACTCCTGCCTCACCCCTGGGCAGCTGGTCTGCCCCCAGGGGCAGGGCAGGCCAGTGTGACTGGGGTAGGGCTGGCTGGCATGCAGTATAGCCTCAGGCACAAACTTCGGGTCACACCAGAAGCCACACTGTGTGTGCATCAGTCAGCTCTGCTACCCTTGGGGCTGACCAGCCTGGCCTCTGGCCCCAGGGCCCCTCCAGCAATGACCTGCCTGCAGAAGACCAGGGCCCTCAGCTGGTGGGAGACTGGCAGGTCCCAGGAAGGGAGGGATGCAGGGATGGGGGAGGCCCAGGGGCCCTGCAGCCCCTAATTTGCCCCTGCTGCTAGGTGCTGCAAGTCCATGTGCTTAACTCCCCTTGGCAAAGCACTGCCTAATAAGGAAATGTGCAGGTGTCACACCCAGTTATGTGCCTGAAAAACAACTGCCTTCCAAAACCCATCAGGAGGGAGCAAGGCCTGCAACATTTCACTTTAAATAATGATGCTATTTGCATCCAATCTGTAATACAAGCCCATGCTAATAGCTCCAAAGACAGTGTGTTGGTTTCTATCATTGTCTCTCCACCCCACTGCACCCCCTACTGGCACTTGCACAGAGAAAGGCAGCCAGAGCAATGTTCTGAGCTATTAAGGATTTAAGAAAAAGAAAGAAGCCTTTTTGAGTGGGACATCTGACACCCTGAATCTAGGTGTTTACATCCTGCCCACACCGGCCCTGCATTGGAGCAAACAGGCATCTGTCCCCCTCACAGGGCTGCAGAAATACAAGGCAGCCCCTATCCTCTGCTCATCTAGGATTGAACCCAACCCATGAATTCTCCTCGGGGCACAGACCTCCCCGCTTACGCTGCAGGTAGTGCCATGCTGGGGCCAGGAAGCCCAGACAAAAGGAGCCTAAGGGCATTGCTGATGCCATGGTTGGGAGGCAGAGCCCAGTCGAGGCCTGTTCCCAGACCCCAGACTTCTCTGTCTCCAAGCCCAGGTGTCTCTGACCAGGGAAGCCACATCGAGAGGCCAGCTTGGCTTCAAACGCCTCAGTCTCATCTCTGTGATGCCGCTGATAAGACTGTGCTGACAGCTCTTGTCATGGCAGAGGGTTCCCAGCAGTCTTATTAGCTTCCCTTTGATGGGAGGGAGGTGGGGACTAGTTAACTCGCTGGCCAAAAGAGTTCATTGGGGTGAGGGGGCTGTCGTGACTTGTTTACTCAGCTGGAGACGATGCCAATGTACCAGGGCTATGCGTGACAAAGATCCAGGGCTACAGGCTAAAGAGAGACCCTGGGCACTTGGGGTGACAGCCAAGAGAGGGTTGTGATCTCCCTGCTGAGGCCAAGGATGGAGCCAGGAACAAAGCCGCCTGTGTGTTGTCCCGATCTGCGTCAAACCCTGACCTCTTCTTTGACCGACTTGCAGGACATGATGGCAGCTAAATTGTTCTGGGATGAGTGATGCAAAGCTGGGAAGAGCCTTCTCCACTGAAAGCGATGACATATGATCACCAGGCCCCACTCTGGCATGGCTGCCAGGTGGATCAGTAGTCAGCTACTGGACTTGGCTTTCACAGCCACATGGAGTGGAAGCCATGCAAGAGACTTTGGGCTGGATTCTGTTGTCAGCTCTACCTGTAAATCCAGAGGAATGCACCACAGGTGGCAGTGGTCCGCTCCCCATGAATTGCTGTGCACGCTTGGTTGTTGTTTTCACAAAAGAACAGTTTAGGAGGGAAGAAAGAATGGGGATAAAACCTTCCTGCATCTGGCCTTGTTATTTAGACTGTAAGATCTTTGTGGCAGGAGCCAGCCCTTGCTATGTCTATGCACAGCGCCTAGCACCATGAAGCCTTGCTGTCAGGTGTGTGTTAACTGTCACACAAATCATAAAGCCAACAAGTTTCCATTACAGTGATGAGAATCTGCCTGGGGCCAAGGAATGAATAAAAGCAGGGTGGAGCTAGGGTTTTAGACTATATTTAGGCTAGAGAAGCCACAGTGACTTCAGTGATTCTGCTGCCTTTGGAAGGCCTGATCCTGAAAACACTGTGAGGGGCCTAGCAACAGGCAGGATTTGTCCTATCATTGCTAACTGCCTGCTACTCTCTGGCTTTGCTAGGACCCTCAGCAATGTGTCCTGCCCCAGTGGTCTGCTGTGTGGGGCTGAGCTGACAGCAAATCTCCCAGGGACTTAAAAGTGGGAACAGGTTGAGCCTTTAAAGGCCAGCTGGGGAGTAACCATGGTGACACCACAGGAAACAGGATCATCTCTGCCCTTTCCACCCTAAAAGCCTACATGCATTTCAGGACTAGCCTCAAAAATGAAGCTCAAAACCAGCTGGGTGCTGTATCCTTTGGCTTTAGGAGCCTATTGCCACATGATGCTGGCCCATCATTGGCACCTAGTTAGAACCACCAACTCCATGAACTCGTGGGCCAAACATTTCCAACAATAGAGGCAAAATAAAGGGTCAGGAGCAGGCAAGATGAGCCAAGAGAGGGGAACTGGATGGCTTTGAAAACAGTCACAGTGGGGCACAGAACCAAAAGAGCAAGGCCGCAAACAGCCATCAGAGGCTCTTGGGGACTCAATGGTGAGCACTGGGCCAGCATCCACCGCAGCCCACTTGTCTGGCCTCTTGTCAGCAGCGAACTGAATAATGAAACAAAGGGCCCTTCCCAACTGTGTGGCTCTCCTGCCACCAGCTGCAGTGCTTCCAGCCTTCTCTGGCCAAGAGAGCTTTCAGAAGCTGTGTTGTTTTTTCTGGCTGCCAGCAGGCTCCCTTGTCCTTAATGAATCCCTTATACTTAGGGCCCTTTCAGACCCAAAGCACAGGCACGCTCTAATTAGATGAGGATGCCTTGACCTCTGGAAGGGAAACCAGGTCCCGCCTCAAGAGACATTTTTGGGATCATCTCAGGCATTTGACTCCCCAAGCATGCCACTGGAAACCACTGGGAAGCGCCAGTCCTTGGCAGCATCACTCACATGTCAGGTTCACTCTCTCATAGACACTAAGGTCAGAAGGGACCAATATCATCATCTAATCTGACTTCCTGCAAAAACAGGCCACAGAACTTCACCCACCCACTCCTGTAATAAATCTCTAGAGTCTAGTGCTCCCTTTAGTCCCTTAAGAAGTAAGAAAGGGGCCCAGCAAGCAGTGCCAATCAGATGCTAGATCACAATTTGCCTGTGCTTCTTGGCACAAAGCAGTGTTAGATGTGACCGGATGCCCAGTGTAGTAGTTAGAAGCTATGGGATAATACTCCTAGCTTGGGGTCACTGTGCAAGTCACATCACTGCTCCTGCTTCAGATTCCCTCTTCTACAATGGGTTTGAATGGGGCAATCACTCTGTCAGATAGTGACTAGTTCCCATTGCAACGTCAGGCGTAGGGTGAGACAGCTCCAGCTGAATGAGCTAAACAAAGCCATCCAACGTACACAAGGTGCCCATGTCCAGGAGTCCTTGTGGGGGGGTCCCATTCTCTCACTTACCAGGCCATGTGCTCTGCCTCCAGTGACAGTGGGCACAGGGGCTTTGCCCCCTCACATGTGTCCTGACTTTTTATCTCCACAGACTCTACATGCACTGCATGCAACTTGGGCAGCCAGTTAGCGGCAAGGAGACCTCAGCCATCCCATGGACCTAGGCTCCAGGCCCATCTTTGCATAGCCTTCCACCAGGAGATCTAGCAGCACCAAGCTGGCCCATGAGATCCTTAGCACTTGCTGGCTTGGTCTGGGTGGCAAAAGCCATTGGCAATGACTTTCTCTCTATGATCCTGCTTGTGGCCCCATCTGCAGCCAGGCGATGAAGAGATACCAGCCGAGGGGTGGATAATGGGGATTAATGGATCTGGCTTTCCTATAGGTCTGTGGTGAAGCTTTGGGCCAGGTATCATTCTCTCTTCCGTGCCTTTATATCATTTGGGGTCTGCCCCAAGCTGGAGTCAATGAAAAGCTGCAGGTAACCGTCTAAAACTCAACAGGAACTCACCTGTGATAGCTAATACCAGCTGCCCACCTGCCACTCTCAGCCATGGCTCTGGCATGCAACCCAGCAGTTTCCTCTTGGAAAAGATCGGGCTTCACTCTGCACCTCATAGGCCAGGCTATGAGGCGAGGGGGGGAGCTGATCTCACAACAGCTCATCGCACCCCCCTCCCTGCAGCTAGGTCGGCCCTTCAGGAATGAGAACCATTAACAACTGCAGACAGACACCTGTTTGTTCCTGATAACCCCTCCTGTGACCTCAGTCATGCCTCCGAACAAACCTCCTCTGTCCTTTCTCTGTCAAATGCAGCTACCAGGGTCCTGGATTTCTGCCTGTCACAGAGAGATGCAGGCTGCAGATCTGTAAAGAGATTGTGAGCTGACAGATAAGAGTTCATATGTGAAAAAGAACAGAGAATGAGCTGGAGATGATGGACAATTGATGTTCAGGGCATCGCACTGATTTACATCAGCTGAGGACCTCATCTTATGGTTTCCTTTAACTTGCAGCAAACAAACTGGGAGAAAGCTGGTCTTATGGCTAATGGGAAACACCAAAGGTTGACCTCTGGAGCATTCTGAAGTCAATAGAAAGGGGCCTGTTGGAATCGCATTGGGCATCAGATCAGCCCTGGTTATCTGGGGTGTTTCTCTAGCCATGTGCCAGAATTCCTTAATAAACTTGGGCAAGTCACATGATCTCTCTCTGACTCTGTTTCCAAATCTGTACAAGGGGGGTATACTGACTTACCACGCTGCCTGGGGTGTTGGGAGGCTAAATTAATTGGCTCATTAAAAGGACTCCTATCAGTTATTATTATGCTTACCATAGTACCTAGGATTCTCAGTCATGGTGATATGTGCTGTACAAAGAGTCCCTGATGAACTGCTGAATCAGGGCGTTCTATGTCAGGGATGCCACTCACCCACCAACCTTGTTGGTGCCCATCAGCTCTAAATGAGCCATTTGATGGGTTCATGGAATAAAGGAGCAAAGAGCCCTGGCACTTCACCCTCCAATTTTCTGCCATGGAGTCTGGGGCATGGCTGACACAGCACATGACATACTGGAGACTGAGGTGATGCCCAGAGCCCATCCTCTCTCAGGCCAAGAGAATTTCTGTCTTCTTCAGAGCAGACCCTCAGTGCACAGCCATTTTCATTTTCTTCACTGTTATTTTGCAGTGACCACATCCCACGAAAGAAGCCCTGAGAAATCCTCGAGGCCCAATTTCAGCAGCAGACCTTCCCCCCACCCATCTCCATTTCCTGCCCTTTGCAACCAGTTATTCGGGATTAACAGTCACCCCTGGCTACATGATA
Source organism: Podocnemis expansa (assembly GCA_007922195.1). NCBI lineage: Eukaryota > Metazoa > Chordata > Testudines > Podocnemididae > Podocnemis > Podocnemis expansa. The sequence continues at coordinate 11,207,836 of ML682025.1, forward strand.
AAATGGTGTGTTGTGTGTTCCCTCTTTCACGCACACGCACACGCACACGCACACGCACACACACAGATGCTTCTTTGCTAGACAGCAAATCTGCTGAGATAAAATGGGGGGCTACCACAGGGGAAAATGTTCATTGTCCGGGAAAGGAAATTCTGCCCCCCCACCCCTATCCCCCCGCCCCTGGTGCAGGCAGCAGAGAAGCTTGTTCTGCTTTTTCATTACTCAGAGGGGGATCTGGATTATGCGGGGGGGGGGGACCTTCGGGAAAATTCCATAATTTTAGACAGGAAAAAGACCAGACTCTTCTGAGCTGCACTGACTTGGCATCGGTTCAGCAATGAGTTCAACAGGGCCTCGCTGCTTAAGTAGGAAGAATGCAGCTCTCTGGTCCATGCCAGGGAGCAGGAAAAGGGGGAATCTCACCTATTCTCCCACCACAGGGCTCTTTTCTCATTGGCTTGTCAGAACTGGTTCCACCTGGGGCAGTTACAGTGACATAACCTCCAGCTGCTGCTAAAATCAGCTGCAGCTGGAAAGGTGTGACAGTGCCCGCCTTCCCCAGTCTGCACTAGAGCTGCATTTCTTGGCCCAGCTCATGCAGATGTTGGTGCTTGATGACTTGCTAGGCTGAGCTCCCAGCAAATGCTCGCTTGTCTCAGACGACCACATTACCTGTTATCAGACGCAGGGGTTGTTATTTTGTGAATGGGGCTGCAAGGCTCCTTCCATTAAAACTTCAAACACTACTCCAGGGAGAACAGAGACAGGCGGGCAGCGCTGGATTAGCTCCTTGAGGCCTGCAGCAGATTCCAAGGTCCTCACTGCACTGTGAAGAGGATCCACTGAGGGCCAGTGTGCTCTCCCCAAGCCACGTTTCATTGGCGGTGTTCCCAGGTGGAGAAATCTGCTGTTCCCATGGCCCCGTAACCCCTTAAAGCTTGTATTTGGGAGCCACAGCAGAAGGCTGGCCTGGTGCCATGATCTGTGAAATGGAGAGAACCCTGCACAGCCCCCGTTGAAGCACTTTGATCTCTACAGATGAATTCTGATTCCCACTACATCGCTCTGGATCTATCAACAGGGCGACAGCAGCACCAAACTGGGGTCACACACGGCTGCAATGGCCCAAGGGCGCTGGGTCAGGTTTAGTTGAACCAGCATGCACACATGCTCACTTGAGTAAAAGCTGGCATCGGTTTCTGCCCCTAGCCTTCCCCATTCACGTTGCATACACTTTCTGTGCATTAGAGAATATTCCCAGAAAATGCATTCTGAATGGGAGGGCTGTTTGCAGATGGACCCAGGATGATTTCCTTTTGGCTTTAGCTTTGTTCTGTCTCTTTATATCCATCCACCCTAGAATGGGTGAGGCTTCCTGCGAGTCACACACTTGGTTGCATTAAAAAAGAATTAACAATGAAAACAAACCTGACTCACTTCAGATACTCTTCCTTTGCAGTCATCTCCACCCTGCTGAGCCCTGCTCACAGAACAGCTCCATGCTGCTCCTGCTTCCCAGGGAGGCAAACTCCCCTCTGCCCCGCCCCGTGTTCTATGGATGCAGTCAATGGAGTTGCTCCCATTTACCCCCACAGAAGACCTGGACCTATGACTGTAAATTGTTGGCCTCAGAAATGTTAAATGAGGAGCGTGAGGTTATGGAAAACTTGAACCATGTGAGAAAAACAAGCTCCACCTCAACTCCAGTTCTCCCCAGCTGTGCTCAGTCTTTGGACAAGGCTCCTGTCCCGCAGCCAGGGGTAAGAGTAGGAAGGACAAGCACAGCTTGGGTGTCACCAGATCCAATGGGGTGGAAGGCATTCTGGCAGCCATTGAGCTGGGTTCCTCACAGTGGAGCATGTTTCCAAGATTATGGTGCTTTCCCCTTGGATACAATGGCTCTGGTTTTCATGGATGTCACACCCAGCCCCTGGCAGTCCCTAAAAGGGCCTGGGAACAATGGTCAGCGCATCCCACTCTTCATGACCATGGGAAGATAGCAAAGAGCCCATGGCAGTGACACTGATGCCCTGACTGGCATTGAAATCAGGGGCATTGCTGGCTGGGGGAGGGACCTGGGACACGGGACCAGGCCCCGCCCCTAGCCCACAGGCCCCGCCCCTAGCCTGCAAGCCCGACCCCCTGGCCAGGGACAGGGACAGGCGCCGCCCCACTGCTGTGGACAGCTACGTCCCGCATCCCTGGCCGGGGATGGGGCCAGAAGCAGCCACAGGAGGCCAGGCCCTGCATCCCCAGCTGGGGACGGGGCCACCACGGCCACCAACAGCTGGGCCCCAGATCGCCAGCCCAATTGGGCTGGCGATCTGGGGCACTGGTGCTGGGGTTCGGGGCACATGCTGAGTGCCCAGTGCCAGTGAAGCCACTGATTGAAATCCAACCAAGAGCATGCTGACTGTGGCAATATTTTTCTGCTACAATGAGCTTGAGCCCATTGCCTTGGATTTTAATCTGTGTAATGCAATGTAAACAGACGGGGGAATTCAAGTGAACAGCTAACCATTGTAGTGCCCTGCTTCACTTGCTGATGCTGTAATACCAAATTCTGGGCATCCACCATCTATAAGAGACAATCTGACCATGGGAGCCAAGCATTCATGAACTTCCTCTTCATTATCCTGTCATCAGCAGTGCATTGCAGAGGAAAATGGGGTTTTAATTTTTCCCTTTCAGATCTGCAATAAGCCATGCACAGTAATCACCAATTTCTCTCTGTCAGACATGTCTGTTTCTCAAGCCATGAGTCATTCTTTTTAGCTCTAGTCCCTTTGGCCAGCAGGGAGGCACACTTAAGCCAAAAAGAGGATATAGTACAACCAAATGGATGCCAGAGAACACAGTTAAGGCAAAAGGGGGTGCAGGACACCCTGATGTACCCCAGAGGACAAAATTAAGTCAAGTGGCTGTGTAGTAAATGCTTACAGAACCCATACAGCACACTTAAGGCAACTGGGTCTGCAGTAGAGCTCAATGGGCACCAGCGGGCACAATTAAGCCAAAAATGGGTTATAGTAAACCCAAATGGATGCCAGAGAACACAGTGAAGGCAAAAGAGGGTGCAGGACACCCTGATGTACCCCAGAGGGCACACGTAAGTAAAGTAGCTGTGCAGTAAACGCTTACAGAATCCTTACAACACACTTAAGACAACTGGGTCTGCAGTATAGCTTAACGGCCACCAGGAAGGCACAATTAAGCCAAAAATGGGTTATAGTAAGCCCAAATGGATGCCAGAGAACACAGATAAGGCAAAAGGGGGTGCGGGACACCCTGATGTACCCCAGATGGCACAATAAAGTCAAGTGGCTGTGCAGTAACGGGAAAGAGAACCCATAAAGCACACTTAGGGCAACTGGGTCTGCAGTAGAGCTTAATGGCTACTAGGGAGGCACAATTAAACCAAAAATGGGTTATACTAAACCCAAATGGATGCCGTAAAACACAGATAAGGCAAAAGGGGGTGCAGGACACACTGATGTACCCCAGAGGGCACAATTAAGTCAAGTGGCTGTGCAGTAAGTGCTTACAGAACACACACAGCACACTTAAGGCAACTGGGTCTGCAGGGCTATGTTCACACACAGGGGGTTATTTTGATACAAGTTGTTTCGATACAAGTTGTATCAAAATAACGCCTTATTTTGAAATAAGTTAATTCGAATTAACAGTTTGTTAATTCAAATTAAGGGAAAAAGCAGAATCGAAATAGCATGTTCAGACAACAGTTATTTCTAAACGAGTCACCGTTGTTTCGAAACAACATGTTCAGACAGCATTGTTTCAAAACAATCGTTTTGAAACAACGTTGTTTCATCCCCACTTGGGATTTAAGTTGTTTCGAAACAATGCTGTTGTTTCGAAACAACGGAGCCCGTTGTTTCGAAGCAACGGTGCATCGTGTGAACATGGCCTTTCTTATTTCAAAACAACCTCTGTTGTTTCAAAATAAGACTGCTGTGTGAACACACCCCAGTAGAGATTAATGGCCACCAGGGAGGCACAATTAAACCAAATGGGGTTTTAGTAAACCCAAATGGACTCTGGAGAACATAGTTAAGGCAAAAGGCGGTGCAGAACATGCTGATGTACACCAGAGGGCACAATTAAGTCAAGTGGCTGTTCAGTCACTGCAAAGAGAACCCCTAGGCTACGTCTACACATGCATCGTTATTTTGAAATAAGGATTTTGAAATGAGTTATTTCAAAATAAAGTCCTTATTTTGAAATAAATTAATTCGAATTAACAAAATGTTAATTCAAATTAAGGGAAAGCCTGCAATCCAAACGGCTGTTATTTCAAAATGGTTATTTTGAAATAAAGCCATTTGGACCTGTTGTTTCGAAACGAAACAACGGTGTTGTTTCAAAACAACAGGTCTAATCGGCATTATTTCGAAATACCCATTTCGAAATAATGGCTGTTTCAAAAACATCGGGGTTTAACTTTTTTGAAACAACGATTCTTATTTCGAAAGGATGGGATCCATCCTTTCAAAATAAGAAAACGTTGTGTAGACTAAATTTCTTTTATTTCGAAATAACGAGTGTTATTTCGAAAGAAAAGTGCCATGTAGACATACCCATAAAGCACACTTAAGCCAACTGGGTCTGCAGTAGAGCTCAACGGCCACCAGCAGGCACAATTAAGCCAAAATTGGGTTATAGTAAACCCAAATGGACTCCAGAGAACACAGTTAAGGCAAAAGGGGGTGCAGAACATCCGGATGTGCCCCAGAGGGCACAATTAAGTCAAGTGGCTGTGCAATAACAGGAAAGAGAGCCGATAAAGCACACTTAAGGCCACTGGGTCTGCAGTAGAGCCCAGGGGCCACCAGCAGGCAAAATTAAGCCAAATGGGGTTATAGTAAACCTAAATGGACTCCAGAGAACACACTTCAGGCAAAAGGGGGTGCAGAACACCCTGATGTACCCCAGAGGGCACAATTAAGTGAAGTGGCTGCGCAGCAACAGCAAAGAGAACCCATAAGGCACACTTAAGGCAACTGGGTCTGCAGTAGAGCTCAATGGCCACCAGCAGGCACAATTAAACCAAATGGGGTTTCAGGAAACCCCTAATGGACCCCAGAGAAGACCGTTAAGGCAAATCGCGGTGCAGGACACCCTGATGACCTTTTGAGATCTCATCTCAGAATGCTTCCTTCCCTCTTGTTCTTTGCTCTTAGTTTCCTTCTCTGATTGCTCTGTATTAATTAACTCTTTGAAGCTCCAAGAGACCCAGCGCCTATGCCAGACTGCACAGCACACGAAGCTGTAGCTGATATTACTCAGGAAGGAATGGATCACTTTCTGGCCAGAGAACACACCTAGATTCTGTTCCTTACTCAGCATAAACCACTGACTCAGCCAGGGTTTAAAATATGCCAGAACACAGAAGAATGCTGTTCAAGGGCCCACTATTTTTAGGGGACCAGTGTTCTGGGGCCCCTGAAAATAAAAAATGGAGCCAGAATGCTGCATTTCCAGGACCACCTTTTAAAAACAGTGTGCCCTGGAATTCAGCATTCTGGTTCTATTTTCTATTTTTAGGGGCCTGAACACTGAGCCCCTAAACATAGCAGGCCCCGGAACACTGTTCTGCCACGTTCCAGAAGGCAGGGGAGAGCCTGCAGGAGGGATTGTCTCCCAGCCTAGTGTACAGCTGCTGGTAAGTGCTGGGGGGACCCAGCTTGTTTTGGGCATGGGTATTGGAGCCAGGGCATTGGTTATGGGGGTGGGTATTGGGAGATGAGTATATTGGGGACAGTGGTGGGTATTGGGATCTGGGGAATATTGGACGGGAATGGATCTAGGAGGCTGGGGCTGGGTATTGGGGCCTGGGGGTGGATTTTGGGGGTGGGTATTGGGGACTTGGTGGATATTGGGGACAGGGGTGTGTACTGGGGGCTGAGGTGGATTTTGGGGACAGGGGAATAGATATTGGGGTCTGTAGCTGGGTATGTGTGGGTGGCCCGGACCCATGTGAAGGGGGCCCAGACCCACCTGAGGGGAGCCCCCTGACCTGCTGAGGGGGGGCCCGGAAATTTAACAGGATTCCAGGGCCCCCCGAATTACACTTTAACCCCTGGACTCAACCCTGAGTAAATCACTTCACCTCTCCGTACCTTCCTTTTAAGCACAAGACTGGAGACTCCAAGGGTGTGTTCACACAGCAGTCTATTTTGAAACAACAGAGGTTGTTTCGAATAAGAAAGGCCATGTTCACACGATGCACCGTTGTTTCGAAACAACTTAAACCCCATGTGGGGATGAAACAATGTTGTTTCAAAATGATTGTTTCGAAACAATGCCATCTGAACATGTTGTTTTGAAACAACGGTGACTCGTTTTGAAATAACTTGTCTGAACATGCTATTTCGATTCCTGCTTTTTTCCTTAATTCAAATTAACAAACTGCTAATTCGAATTAATTTATTTTGAAATAAGGTGTTATTTCGATACAACTTGTATCAAAACAACTTGTATCGAAATAACCCCCTGTGTGTGAACATAGCCCAAGTCTGTAAACCCAGGGCTGAGACTCTCTGGTATGAAGATGCAGTGCAGAAATACCCTGTACCAGTTCCCCCTGCTCCAACGTCTTTGAGCCCTGCCAGTGCAGGACAAAAAGTCCATATCAGTATGGACATGGGTCTGAATTCAGACATTTACATTCCAGCAGAAATTGCATGTGCGTGAGCCAGGTTTGGCTCTCAGCTCCAGCAGTGTAAATCCAGAATAGTTCTGGTGAAGTTACTCGAGTTTTAAATCAGGGTAAACAAGAATAAAATGGCAGCATAAACAATGGCTGGGTCAAGGCTTGCTTGGTAGACTTGATCAAACTTTGGTTTGGAAAAGTACATCCCTGCTCACTCCAGTCTGTTGCACCAGGTTTAACCCCATTGATTCCCAGTGAGAGACTGATTTAGAACCGGTGTAATCCAGCCAAGAATCAGCCCCATGGTTGGAAATCTCCTCAGAATACTTTTCTGGTGAGAATGTTGCTATTTCCTTCTTCGGCTGTGCCTGAGAACAGACTCTTGCATAGCATTTCAGCACTTTGACTCTGGTCCTTGCTGGGTCCTGAATGTTTGAAGGAAAAGGAAAACTGAATCAAGTGATCACCATGTTCCCTAATCTGCTCCGAGGTTTGGGCTTTGGTTCTGGATTTGAGCAGCCATTCCAGTCAGTTCTTGATTAGAACCTGAGTGCTGAGCTGCGTATGGTGACAATATTAACTCTAGATCTGAACTGACTCTTCCCAGCCTGGACCCATTGGCGCCCACATCTGTTTCATCCACCTCTGACTGGCACTCCAGTGACAGTTGAGCAAGCATCCCTTTTGCCCTGGGAACATAATTCCACAAGGAGCATGCTCGACTGCAAGGGAAAACCCAAGGAACAAGTGGGCTGTGTTCACACAGCACTCTTATTTCGAAACAACAGAGGTTGTTTTGAAATAAGAAATACCCTGTTCACACGACGCACGGTTGTTTCGAAACAAGTTAAACCCCATGCAGGGACGAAACAACGTTGTTTCGAAACGATTGTTTCAAAACAATGCCATGCGAACATGTTGTTTCGAAACAACGGTGACTTGTTTCGAAATAACTGTTGCCTGAACCTGCTATTTCGCTTTGAGTTTTTTTCTTTAATTCGAATTAACAAACTGTTAATTCGAATTAAGTTATTTCAAAATAAGGTGTTATTTTGATACAAGTTGTTTCAAAACAACCGTATCGAAATAACCCCCTGTGTGTGAACACAGCAGTGGTCTGCACCAATCTGCCCTGGGAGACAGCCGAGAATCTTGCCTTCACTAGCTCTAAACCTGGCACTCTCAACATTGGTGAAGAAAATCTGCAATTCCCACTTCCAGCTGAGATCCTGCCCCTAGCAAGGGGGTCTTATGGTGAGCTGGGGATGTGATTGGGAGAAGGCAGCCCTGGCCTGTTTCAGGGATAGGGCACTACCCAGCCCACTGAGGCTAACACAGTGACCTTGGTTTATAATCATGCTATGAGAGCAGCTGACTGCAGTAGGAGCATGAGCTCCAGGCTTCTGCCTATGCCAGAGAAGGGCAAAGTGCTGGTCTCATCATACAGAGGTACAAGGTACAGCAGTACTAAGGACTAGTGTACAGCCCTCCCACAAGCCCGTAATCCCAGCTCACAGCAGACGGCGCAGTAAAGGCATCAGTAGCTTTTCTGCACATGAGGCTTGCTTGCCAAGGGCCCACTTCTGCACTTTGCCTCACAGCAACTAATCGCACTAAGAACAAGAGAACTTCTGGCACAAGTCACTGTACCTCCACCAGTGTAAGACGTGCAGCATTGAGCACTAGAGTGAGCAGGCCCAGATCACGTTGTGAATCATGTACAAGCCTGACTTAGACATTGGGAATCCCTGGTTCTCAATTCCCCTCCTCAGACAGCTGAGCTATTCTGCCTCTGCAAAGCGCAAGACTCAGTACCACCCAGGTGCTCCCATACCATGTGGCCCAACAAAGTGGACACTATTTAAGCAATCAGAAGTCAGAGTCATGGCGATTGCCCTTGATACATAGTTGATTGTCTCTAAATTTGAGGATTGCTTTCTGGCCCAGCTGAGAAGAGACTCTATGCATGATGGCCTGACCCTGTCAGGTGCTGCCAGGCTGGGCAGGTGTTGGAACAGCCCTAATGTCTTTCAAAAGCCAGTGAGTGCTTGTGTTGGGGCAGGGAGGCAAAATGGGGGAGCAGGAACAGGGTGGCAGTATCACAAGGCTCTTGTTGCTGTATGGCCACATAGTTGCACACCAGGCAGCGTCAGCTGGGGAAGGCCAGTGGCATGAGAGACGTGGAGCATGGAGACAGCATGGCCGGTGCCTGGACCCTTGCAACCCTCTTGGCCTTACAAAGCCCTGTGGGAAGGGGGCCAACTTTGGCTGGACTAAAGTGGGAGGGGAAGATGATAGAGGGGCCCAGGATGAACACACACCCCCTTCATTTACAGCAAGTGATAGAGCAGAGATTAGCCTGCCATCACTCCCCACCCCACCTGACCTTAGTGATTTAGATCAAAGCAGGGGACCTATCTCCTCTCCAGAGCTGTCTCAGGGCTCTTACTCACAGTGTTTGGGGTCCCATCCCGCTGACTGACAAATGAGGCTAAATCCCAGAGTGATGAAATGTGACCGAGGCATTTGGGCTGGGAGAGGCAGTCCCCTCCAGGTGAGGGGTGGGAGAGAGCCCTCTTAGCTCACACCCCCCTCAAAGGAGATAGCTAGCTCCTTAGCTGCTGGGGGGGGGGACTATTTACTCCCTTCCCCTGGCTTCCACCATTCCCAGGCCTCCTTCCCCTTGGCCCCAGAGCCCCCAGAATGGCAGAGAAATTTCTCTCAAGCTGGACTAAGACATTTCCTAAGTTCCCCACAGCCCTAGGGCCTGTTATCTTTAAGGGCTGAGGAGGGTCCCAGGAGCTTCCCCCAGCATAAGGGGGCCAGCATCTCTGCACGGTCCCAAGCCAAGGAGCTAACCACTTCACATGGGTAGGGAGTGGAGAGGAAGCACCCTGAAGGGCAGGTGTGTGGTGCAGGGCCCACGCTGCTCCTGTCACCAGAGGATGTGAGGGAAGTGCTATCCCACCCAGGACACTGCAGGACCAGATGCATATAGTTGTGGAGGGCTGCAGTCCAATCCCCAGTACAGCAACCAGCCCAGCATGGGCCTGTGCTTGTCACACAGCCCCACTGGGTCTAAAATATGATGCACTGCAGAGAGCAGGGACTTTCCATTCTCCTTACTGCTCCAGATGACTGTGAACACCAGTGCTAGATTTCCCATTAGGCACTGTAGGCACAGTGCCAAGGGCTTATGAAATTTTTAGGGCCTATGAAGAAGGGAAAAAATTAAAAAAGCAGAAAAAACAAGGAAAATCACATGGTTTAGCATTAGAATAGTTTAAAGTGCGTCATGTCAATCGATGTAATTCAATTGGTGTTTAGCCCTCTTTTTGCATGTTTCAGAGTGCAAGCGCCTAGGGCCTAAGAACACCAAAATCCGGCCCTGGTGAACACTCAAGTTTTGAGCTGACATGCTGGTTCAGCCCTGTCTCTGCTGGTTATGGGCCACCTCTTGAACCATCGGCAAGCACCCTGCTGGGGTTCAAGCATGCATTTAGCAGACGCAGAGGTGCTCCCTAGCACTGGAAATCACACCAAGCTGTTGGTCAGGACATGCCCAGTGAGATTAACTGCTTCTGTCCATGCAGGTCATTGATACTTGTGCCGTACTGAGAGAGCGTGGCTTCCCACAAAGAGAACGTCTTAGCTCCCATGCTCAGTTCTCCACCTTCCCAAAGCCCCCCCAGCTGAAATATTAGTGAATGTGGGGAATCAGGGGCGATAATTTCTGAGCTGTCCAGGTCACAGGTAACCTAACCAAAAATAAGTGGAACAAGACAACTTTCCCTTTGGATCCACGCACCTTCCTCAAGGAAAAACCCCCAGCTGCAAGGTGGGGAATAGAATTAGCCCCATTTTACAGACTGAGAAGCAGAGGCACAGGACGAGGTCACACAGCCAGGCCCAGGCAGGACTGGTGTCCAGAGCTACTAGGCTCACATTCATCCTACTCCCACAGGCCTTTGTGGTATGATCACTTCCACTTGCACAGGAGATGAAGCAAAGATTCTGCTGCCTCCCCAGGGATCTTCAGCAACAGTGTTCTCTTATTTACAAGGTAGCTTTCATCCCCTTAGCATGGCAGATGAGGGAGAGAAGTCTAATACGGAAATTATGCTGGGGCAAAGAGCACAGAAGGCAAAACACCCTAGGGAAAGATAGCCCACTCCTGCAGATCCCAGGCTATGCCATGGCTGCACCTCATTGCAGAGCCCAGGTTCTTTCCACCCCACCTCATGCCTGGTGGACACTACTCGTCTCCCAGCAGATGGGAAATGGTCTGTATGTAGAACCACCGAGCCCAGACCTCTCCATCATCGGGTCATAGCTGGCTGCATGGTTGCAGCCACATATCTCATCTGTCAGGTCTTTTAAAGTCTATTTCCCTAGGAGGGGAATAGGAGGGGCTTGCCTCATTGTCTAGCTTTACTATCTTTCTGCCAGCTTTTCTGAAGGAACCATTTCTGCCCCTGCATGAGGGCATCTCTGGCTGGCGAGTGGGGCTTACTCTTCACGCCTGTGGCCATTCACGTTGCCCATCGTGGGAAGTCAAATACTGTAACACAGCAACAGAAAACAAAAAGGAAATAAATGTCCAGCCACAGCTGCAAGGGGAGTTCAGGGAGGGAGGACAGAGGACCCAAGGAACCCATTCCTCTGAACTCAATCATACCACTGGATCTGCCATATGCATCAATGGAGCAGCCCTCTCTCATGTCCATTGCATCCTGGCCTTGTTAGACATGGCTCTGTGGCACACCCAGTCGCAACAGAGAATTTTGCAAGGTGCTGAGCACGTTGACTCAGGTCTTTTGCTGCACCCACAGGATCAGGTCCTGCCCAAAGGTTGTGTTCACGCTGCCTGGGAGTTGCTTGGGTTAGGAGGCTGCCACAGCAGAGAGATGCATCTGACAAAGTGGGTTGCTGCGCATGAAAGCTTATGCCCAAAGAAATTGATTAGTCTTTAAGGTGCCACAGGACTTTCATTGTTTTTGCTGTACACAGACTGACACAGCTACCCCTCTGGAACTTGTCAACCAGGGGTAAATTGTTCCAATGATTAATTACCCTCATCATTAAACAAGTGCACCTCATGTCCTGTTTGAATTTGTTTAACTTTAGCTTCCACCCACTGACCATGTTATGCCTTTTTTGCAAGACTGAAGAGCCCATTCTTAAGTGTTTGTTCCCCATAGGTACTTACAGACTGCAAACAATTCATTCCTTAACATTCTCTTCGTTAAGCTAAATAAACTGAATTCTTTGAGTTTGTCACTATACGGCTAGTTTTCTAATCTCTTAGTCATTCTCATGGCTCTTTTCTGCACCCTCTCCAATTCCTCCCCATCCTTCTCGAACTGTGGGTACCAGAAAAGGGGAAGGATTCCAGCAGGGGTTACACCAGTGCTTTGGGCATGTGATGTGCCCTGCCTATCTTTTCTCTCTAGAGCCTGCTCCTTCAAACATCTTATCTTTCCAGAACACAAAGCAAGGTGGATTTATACGCTCCAGCCAGACTGGTATGGCAGGGAAGGCATTTCCCTCTCTGAGGGCAAGTCCTCCATAGCATAATTTTCAAAGATATTTTTAAAGTTTGAAAGGTAATATTCTTATACTTGAAGAAGCATCCAAGAAAGAAATAGTAGGGTTCAGGCCATGGTCCCTTCCCCATGATTTATCCTGCTTGTGCACTTTGCCTAAAAATGACCTTAGCCCTGAGAAGGCTGGGGTGAAGCTAGGCCACATCTCTTCATTAGTGAGACATCCTTCTCTCGGTGTCTCAATGAGCGGTGTGATGAGAAAACATTGGACTCAGCGCTAGATGACTGGATGAGTCTGAGGTCAGATTCTTGGATCAAGTGCCCCATCTGCTGGTGAGAAAGAGCCAGCTGCTCACTGGAATGGCTCCTGACTAACAGACTACTGTATTGTTCCTTGAGGTCTGAAACTAGCTAATGACTGAAACCCACATAAAAGCTCTAAAAGTAATATTTAGGATTGTGACCACAGCCCTACCCCTGAGCCATAATATTAAGTTTAGCTAGGTTCCCCTTTCACAGGAGATAATGAGAAAACCTCACTGCTGTTGTCTCCAGGAAGAAGTCTTCCACAAAGTTTGCAGCTGGAAATCTGGGCATTAATTATCCCAGATTTTGGAAGTCTAGAGAAGCAGATAGAAGAAATAAACTTCATTATAGAATATTAAGGGACTTTGGTGATCTGGAAGGAGAACAGCTTGAATCAGGATGGCTGAGCATTATGATCCACTCCTACTTGTCTCAGGGGTCTGGCCATGATTCCACTCATCAAGGAAGGACTGTCACTTGGAAAGAATTCGCCTTCTGATTTGATCTCACTCCTGATCTCATCTTATTGGGGCTCCCATTTCTCTGGGAAGTGCTCTTGAGAACATGCAGAGTGGGATATGTGACCCTAACTGCAGATCACTTAACACTGGAGCTTTCAAATGGATTTTTGAAAACACATATGTTTTAAAACTCAAGTATCTCTTTATGCTCCCACTGGGGATTCTGGACAGAAATCCCTCACCCTCCTTCACACAGCAAATTTCACTTCATTTGTGCACTTTCCTGTGAACCCAAAGTCTCTGAACAAAGTCATCTCAGACCATCTCCCAGTGCAAGATCATCCACTACATCCACTACAAAGCCATAGTGTGCTTTATCTGGGCTAGTCTTAAATGTTCCACATAGCAGAAAGACAGAATTTTCAGGGATTTCAACGAAATCAGGTATGTGGAATGATTCTTAAATGCCACACACTATTGGCCCTCGGGTTTGGGTTTGCAAAAGCCAAGGCAGGAAGAGACTTCCACAAGATATATTCCCTGTGGTCAATACACAGCCCGTTGCTTTCAGGACTCCCTTTGCTCCAGAGTGGAGCTAATCACAGCTAGGGTGCCTGACGCCTCCCTGGTGTTGCAGTAGCATGCTGGGTGCATGCATTTGAAGGCACTGCAGCCACAAGCCTTCAATAATACTAACACACACTGCTGAGGGGAAGGGACTCACTAGGACTGGCAGGGAAGATGGGCGGCAGATCTGTGGGGTACAGAGGCAGAAATGGTTACAGTTCGACATGAGCAACAGCCCCTGGGGCAGCTCCATCAAGAGTGGTGGTGGGTCCACAGGTCCAGTGCTTGAGTGTACTCACCAGTTCAGACTCTAGTCAAGCAAATAGGGGCTTGCGGATTCCCTGGCTGGGCTCAGTGAGTATCTCTCACTGAGGCCTCCCTGACCTGGCTCCCTGCCCAGCTGCTGCTTTTCCCTATAAGCCCACTGTTTGAGGATCCCGCGTGATAAGCAACACCTGAGTCAGGAGTGAAGCAAACTACAACTTTATTAAAGATACAGCCAAATTAAAGCCTATCACTGACCATCACGTAGCCCAGGGGGGAGCCCTGTCCTGGCGTGAGTGGCTACATCACCACCTTGGGGTGAGTGGCCCCCTTAGAGTGGACCAAGGCCCCTTACCCATGGCATCCCTTGACCCATGAGAGATTCCCATCTGTGCTTCCTAGGGAATTTCCTTTTATACCCAGACACAAACAGCTTGACAGTGCTTATCAGCCAAAAGCAGGAGTAAGGAGACAAGGGAAAAAAAAAAAGAAGACAGGCCGGCCGTTTAGAATCCTCCCCTCGTGGGGGGAATGGAGGGGAAAGCGGCTTGTATGTGTGATGACTTCCCCTTTTCCAGAGGAGGCTGAAAAGACTGCAGTTTCAAGCTAGTAGCCCAATATAACTATGAGGTGGTCAATCTATCGGGATCTACCATCCCCTGGCCAGCCTGACCTAACGCGTGACAATGTCTTCCAGTAGGTGACCACTATAACACAGCTCGGAGCTTGGGTGCTGAGTGATGGGGCTGTTGAAGTCAAGCAGATGTGCGCTGTGGGAGCACAGCTTTGAGAAAACATTTGTTAGCTTCATGGAATTACGCACATGGAACCAAAGAGACCAACAGAGGGTTCCGCAGGGACTTGGGGACAGGTCTTGCCCTTTTACCATCAGCCATGACATTTTGCCACTTTCATCCTGCTTGTGCCTTGGCAAAATGCCCCCGTGAGGGAGGCAGGGCTGGGGAGTGGCCTGCCACGGTCACACACTGGAGCAGAGAATATTCTGCTCTGGGCTGCATGGTGATGATCCATGTCTATTAGTAACTACTTCTGATTGTGGGGTATAAATCCAGCTCTGCTCTCCCCAAGGAGCCAGTCCACAAGGTTTGCAGCCCTTGCTCTGCTCCACACCCACCTGACACAACTTCACAGTCTCCACACCTCAGCTTGGTGGGGAGAAAATCAAAGATGAACAAGATCCTGACTCTGGGTTTCCAGCTCTGCTCTGCTTAATAACAGGCAAGTCCTGAAACAAAACCAGACAACAGGAGATTCCACCCACACTGAGATCTGGCCTGTGTTCTTCAGTGTTGGCAATTCAAATCACAGCAAATGTTCTTACTCCAGGCCAGCCTGGGCTCTGGCTGAAGGACTGACCTGGCCCTGAAGTGACTTGACCACAGAGGCAAGAAATGATCAAAGCATGACCTTCAGAGGATGGGGTGGTGCCAGGAGACTGGGAAGGCCCTGTGTGAGTGTAGCTGTGTTTGTGTCCAGTCACCAGCCTGGTTGCTCATTGCCTGCTCCCTGCTTTCTCATCTCTTCACAGCTGATCTTCTCCAGTGCCATGGCTGTTTTGAGGTGTTACAGGATGGCAGCTGAAAGCTGGGGCCACATACCTGCACGGCAGCTCCCGCAGAATCCTGCTTCACCTGCAAAATCACTGTTGGTGAGTAAACGCCATTGAGGGCTCCTAGAGAGCCCACTGAGGGTACATCTATGCTGGAGCTGGTGCTGAAATTTCCAGCTCAGCAAGACATACCCCAGCTAGTCCTGCTCCAGCCAGCACTCTGAAAGCGTAAGCATAGCCGTGATGACACCTGCCCCAGATATGGTCCCATCCATGGCATCGGATGCGGGTGTCTGCTGTTTTCACTGAGCAAAAGATGCCTCCTCTCTGGGGTGGGGGACACATGATCCTCCCTAGAGTGGTGTGACCTCATATGGTCACACTGCCACTGGAGACCCACTGGAGGGCCATGATCATCCTTTAGGCTACAGCTGCCACTGGTGCTGGGCGGGGTACATCCCAGCTTGGGAAGATGTCCCCATGCTACCTTGGCCTGAGCACACCCAGTGTAGCTAGCTGCCCCGAGTACCATGCTAGTGTCTTACATGCTAAGATAGTACACATGCTAGTGTCTTTGCTGGACACCTAGGTTGCTTCGTCTCTCCTGTGGATCACTCTGGACAGAGAGGGTGCTGAGCTTTGGGAAGAGAATGGCCAGGAGTGACAGAGAGGAATCCTGGCTCTTGGGTGTTGACATTGGGGAGGGCAGCTCATTTAGTGCACTTCCCTGGCCCAGTCACCAGCAGAGGGGGTCCATCCCACTCTCCCAGCCCTAGGGGCTCAGGTCTCTTTTCCTCTACTGGGAACCAGATCCTGCATGTAGAGCGGGGCTGCACTTACATCTGTAGTGACCAATTGCTCAACTACCTTGACTGCAAGGAGACCATCCAGTGTTGCACAGACAGACACTTCTGCAACATGCACAACCCTTGGTCCCAAATCCCCAATACAGGCTAAAGGGAGGCTGGGGTCCTGGGATGGGAGGAACTCCACATTCTCCCTTTCCCCAAATCTAACCCTGGGTTATTCCCCTGAGTCGCCTCTCCTCATTTAAAACCTGGCAGGATCCACACCAGTCAGCTTCAATCACACATTCCTGTCATCCATAAACTATAATTAAATTAGGAAATGAGCTCACCCTGTTCCCCTTGTCCCTTCCCTGTTTGGCTGCCCTCCTCACATTGCAGTCCCAGATCCAGCCTCTCTTCCGCTGGCCAGGTAGGAGGAATGGTTCTGACCCAGGTGTGACCTTAAGAGACCTTCAGTGACAACTGGCAAAAGGTTCACTGTTGTATATCATCAATGCCTATCAGACCTGACAGCCTTACTATAGCTAGCAGTCTATAATATTTACCCGAAGAGGCTTACATGAGATCTCTCACAAACATATATTGATCTTCATAATAATCATTGTGAGAGCTATGTACAGGTGATGTTAAAGGATCTGCCTGTAAGAACTGAAAATATGGTCTAGAGCAGTGATACCCATAGCTCAGTGACCCAGGAGCCATATAAAATTACCCAAAAGAGCCACAGTAGTGTGAATTTATTGTTTGATTGACTGTAGTACCATATATTCAGATTTAAACAGTACAACAGGGCAAATACTTAGTTTGAGATAGATAGATATAGATATAGGTATAATTAATTCACACAACAAAATTGACTGGGCTAGTATTATTTTATGAGCTACAATTGGTCAATAACAAAGTAAAAACATTGTGATTAATTAATAATGAAATCAGACACAGTGTTTTAGTATTATGTGCAGCAAAGAGTTGCAGGAGATATATTAACGTCACTTGCAGCCCACGAGCCTCAGTCTGAGTATCACTGGGCTAGAGCCTGTGTCCCAGGCAGAGACGTCCCTAGAGGGACGCCTAGGGGTGCAGGGCCCAGGGCAAATCACCTCTGTGGGGGCCACCTCCATCCCCCCACACTGGGGGCGGGGCCAGCTGGCCCAGGGGAGGGGCAGCCCCCTGCGCTGCCCCCCCAAGCGGGGACCAGGCAAACGGGTAAAAGGGCGGTCCGCCACAGCAACGCTGCCAGTCTGCTCCCCGCCCCCGCCACGCGCGCTACTCTGGGCTCCCTGCCAGAGCAGCAGGGAGGAGGGGGGCAGTGATACTGGCTCCGCGTTGCCTTCCGCCCCCTCCCCGCTGCTCCGGCACGGAGCCCAGAGTAGTGCGCATGGAGGGGTGGGGTGAAGTACTGGCAGCAGCACTGCAGCAGTGGACTGGCCTTTTGCCCGCTCACCCGGTCCCCAGCATGGGGGGGGCCACGCAGGGCCCCCAAAAGCGCGGAGCCTAGGGCGGCTGCCCCTTCTGCCACCCCGTAAGGATGGCTCTGATCCCAGGTCAAGTGGACAAAGCATAGCTTCCCCTGTCTGGCTTGGGTTTCATGTAAAATAAGAGTTGTAAGGCAACACAGCAGAAGTCCATTTGAACACAGCATCGGCATGAGGATGGGAAGACAGTATGTGGCCAGAACACTAGGAATTAAAACCAGTCTGACTCTGGGACAAATCAGTGGATTTTTGGGTGTATGGAGATAGCCTTCTGTCATCCTTCACTGATGAAGCAAAAAGGACAGCACCTTTTACAGTCATGAAAAGAGGGCTCAGCCACATTGATTGGGGTCACTGGGAGATTCACAATTTACCATAGGTGAGATAAATTATTTTAGGCCAAGATTTTATCTGGTTAAATTTAATCTCTAGGCAGCCTGCTGCAGTTTGGTTTTATAGTTGTCATGTCTGTTTACACTTGTTACCCTGACTATCTCTTAAATCTTAGCCTTTTATAATAAACTCATGATCATTTTAAAAAATTGTTAGTCTTTAAGCAGCACAGGACTCCTTGTTGTCTGTTTCATGATGACTATATCTCTGCATGGTTGACATTACAAGAGGACTCCATGTCATTGCCAGCCTTGTGTGAACTTCAGCATCCCCCGCCTCACAGCAGCTAAGTGTTCCTTGGAGCATCCAACCCCATCCTCCCCGGTACCTGAGAGCTAACACCGCCTTAGAGCAAGGGGTCCAGCTATAGGCAAGATGCCACTCAGCTGTATCAATCACAAAGTACAGCAGTAGCTCTCCTTGACAGAAGTCAATTCCAACTAACACCCTAAAACTTGCCTTGGGGTACATACCCCTTTTCCTGCACCCTGAAGCACCCCAACACTGATATCTGTATGAACAGGCCCCTTTGTCAAGTGACAGAGACAGAGTCCACACCCAGCCCTATTTTCTGTACAGTACAAGCCCAGACTTCTTGTGCTGGGTCAGAGCTATCTCTCACATTCCCTGCTATGGTCTGTGAGTCAGCCAGACTTCTCTACTGCGTCTATTCAGTGTGTTCTACTACCTGCTGTACCTATCAGCCACCCTGTTACCCCAGAAAGCCTAAAAATCATCCAATCTAGTGTTCACAATAATACATATGAATAAGACATTAAAGGTATATAGTTTATAGAAGTGGTTCCCAACTTTTTCTAGGCTGGGGACCCCCTTTTAATGTGAAAAATCTGTGCAGCCCCCTGGCTGCATGTGGGATGATGCAGTGCTACCATGTAACATCAGTGCCGCTGCAAGCAAAATCTGGCCTGCATCTGACCCGTGCAGGCAGAATCCAGATGGGGAGCAGGAGCCACTCCTGCCATGGCGCCCTCCCCACCCCTGTGCTGGTGAGTGGGGCTGCCAAGGCCATGGCCCCCAGCCAGCCCCTGCAGAGGAGCATGGGCAGGCAGCTCCTGCAGGGGAGCAGTTGTGGCACCGCCTCCAGGGACCCCAGCAAGCCACTGCAGGGAAGCAGGGGCAGGTAAACCCTGAAGGGAAGCAGAGCTGAGCCACCACTGGCATCAGCAACTGTCAGGCCAGTGAGCAGTGGCACCAGGCAGCCCTCTGCACCCCAGCCCTAGCAGGGAGGATCAGGGCTGCAGCTGGGTTCTGGTCCCAGCAAGGAGCAGCACTGCAGCCCCCCTGCAACAGCAAGGGCCTATGGACCCCAGTTTGGGAACCACTGGTTACAGAAAATAACACTTATTGCTCTATAATGTAAATAATTATACAGTTACATAACACTCTATTATTCAAAACACTATAAACCTTAACTATCTAGCATTAAGCAAGTGTGGATCAGACAGTTGCTAGATGAGTAGAGACTGTGAGTTCTCATTTAAACCACAAGCACCTAGCTTTATTTAAGGTGGACTCAAGCATCAAACTTACTCGCCATAAGCGTTAAATAAAAATCCCTGAGTCACCCGAAGAAAGTCCTTCTTCTCTGTCTAAGCATAAGAATTACCCTTTTGTTATGAGCACTGAGTGCGGACTTTGTTAGCCTGGTTGCTCAAACCTAAGGTAAATTCCTTGCTTTTGATGATACTTACCACTGCTTGCATAGAGCTTCTACTTGGAATTCTCTCCTTTCTTCTTCTTCTGTTTTCCTTTTTCTTCTCTATCCAAGATGGCCTTCTTGCTTTCAGTGCCTGGGTGGAGGTCTCCTGCTGTTTTCTCTCTTGGTTATGCTTAACCTGCAAATTCAGAGGTCAGAGGGATGACATTTTGGAGAGATGGGGGAGTCACAATTTGGAGTGATCAGAGAAGGATCTATTTTCCAAATATCATTTATGTTCACACACAGGGGGTTATTTCAATACAAGTTGTTTCAATACAAGTTGTATCGAAATAACGCCTTATTTCGAAATAAGTTAATTCTAATTAATAGTTTGTTAATTCGAATTAAGGAAAAAAGCAGGAATCGAAATAGCATGTTCAGACAACAGTTATTTCGAAACGAGTCACCGTTGTTTCGAAACAACATGTTCAGACGGCATTGTTTCGAAACAATCGTTTCAAAACAACGTTGTTTCATCCCCACATGGAGTTTAAGTTGTTTTGAAACAACGCCGTTGTTTCAAAACAACGGAACCCATTGTTTCGAAACAATGGTGCGTCGTGTGAACATGGCCTTTCTTATTCTGAAACAACCTCTGTTGTTTCGAAATAAAACTGCTGTGTGAACACACATATTAACTGGCTCACTTACTGAATCCCTATCCCAGTAACATTTTACTTAAGAATTACCAGTTAAAAATATCACAGAATGTCTTATTGCTCTGCCACTTCTTAATTTTATTAAACTAATTATTTCTGTCAGAATTTTAAACTCTTTTAAAGATTTTTCTTCCAGTTTCTTGGTTTACATTCTGGCAGACTTTCAGAGCAAAAATCTTCATTTATAACCCTGGTGAGATGTTCAACCCATTCAGTCCCTCACTCGTCACCCTCCATCTCACTCTGGTCATTAACAATTGAGGGGCTGTTTCCCAGACCTGAGCTGGCTCTCAATCATCTGCACCACCACTGCTCCAGCCATTTCTTCTTCTCCCTGGACAACTGTCCACAAGCAACTGGGGCAGGAGTTCATAGAGTCCCAGGCCAAAAGGGGCTAATGTGATCCTCTACTCTAACCTCCTGCCACAGGATCCCATTAGCTCTGTTGGCCACAGAATCACACTGGGAGCTGACATTTGGCTGATTATCCACCATGGCCCCCAGATCTACCTGCCAGCTCTCTGCCCACTCACGACTCTGTGGGGTGGGGAGGCCACTTCCTCCATTTGCTCATCCCCCAGCCAGGGCACCATTGGTCAGTTGCCTGGGCCATGTATCATGCACCCTGAATCATACCTGCCTCCAGGTATGGCTTTCTTCAGCACCCGTTACCACACCTGTCACAACACTGCTTCTCCATCACACAGCGCATTTTCCCTGATGATGGCCTCTCACGATCGAGGTCACCCTCAGTACTGCTGAGTCAGTCAGTTCCAGGGACATTCTCTATTCTGTTTCCATCAGCCCTGGGGTACCTCTAGACACTTATACTGGTCCCCCTTTGGCTTGCAGTCATGCCCTCCTTCTTGGGGAGGCACTCCCCCAATACAGTCTCTTGGTGGTTCAGGGATGCTTCTCTGCCTTCCTTCTAGATTACTGAAATTAAGGCTCACACCCTCCCCTCCAGCCCATCCTTTGTCTTGGAGCCCATAGGCAATGCTGCTGCACAAAGCTCCCCAGTGCCCAGGGGTTACAGACTACATTCAGGCATCACCTGCCATTTCTCTCCCATTCCCTCATACTTTGCCAGGTACCAATTGGAGCCTCCAATGGCCAGGACCTTGTTCTCCATCTCCAGCTGAACATCGCACTCCTTTTGCCCATCCTTTGGCCAGCTCATCTCTCCAGTCGGCAGCCAGTGAGTGCTATGCTGAGCAGGGATATCCTGGCACCTTTCTTTGATGAGATCTTTGGGGCATGGAGTTAGGATTCCCTTCTTTGGCTCTTTTCTGCTCCCATCTGTACTGTTTCTGTGCTGCAATTTCTTCCCTCCAATCCCCCATAAAGGTCTTGTTTCTAATGGGAATGGCTGGCTAGCTGGAGAAAGGCATGGCACTTTTCAGAACATATTTATGTTCTTTGCAAAATTACATCTGTTGCCCATTGACCTTGACATGATTTAGATTTTGCATAGAATGTAATAGGTTTGCTAAGCATGTGTCATGAAACAATAAAGAAGGTCATTATTGCAACTGTAACAGCAAGTGAAGGAACCAAAATACATGGATTCCGAATAGGCTTAGCTCTAGGTTTTATGTGTTAAGTGCTAGAAAAGTGAGGTCTAACAACTGAGTATTATAGCTATATCTCTTGAGATTGTTCAGCAATGCATTTTTTGATACACAGACAAGCCACAAATGAACACACAGGTAGTTTGGGAATAAGTAGACAATGGAGCTACCTGCAGTGATGTAGCAGGGACATTAATTGAACAGAACAGAATCATAGGGTTGGAAGGGACCTCATGAGATCATCAAGTCCAACCCCCTAGGGCTTGAACCCAGGACCATTGCTGCAAGTGCTTGGAAGCTTAACTACAGTTAGCTGGAACACACTGCATGGGTATGGTGGAAACTTTAATCTATATGAACATGTGTGGCTAGAACAGGGAATGTGGTTAGTCAGCCTGTTGCCAGGACACCAGGGGATGATATGGGACAGCGTGTCAGGATCACAGCTAGGGCAGTCATGGCCAAGGGTCAAAGCAGGGGCAAACCTGAGGTTGGGCATAGTGGAGGAGTTCATAGTCAGGTTCCACGCCAGACTCAAAGCTCAAACAAACTGAGGTCACAGCCTGACACTCACAAGCAAGGAGCAGGGACAGTCACAGAAGTTACAAGAATGTCTCTTGGGTTTATATGGAGCAGGGAGCCAATCAGGAGCCATGAGACTGCTGTCTGTCAAACATCTGTGGTGCAGCTTCCCAGGGGGGGTGGTGTCCATGGGGCTTGTGGAACAGTAGCTGGGTAGAGCTACATCTGGATAGCAGCCTGGTGGGGTCAAGGACCCAGGCAATTTGGGTTCTAGTCCTGTGGATAGCTACAAATACAAATTCTGTATCCATTAAGTATTCTACCTTAACTAGATAGGCAGTCTGGCCCTGTGCCCTTTCCTGAAGGTGAGTCCCTTTTCCATCTTTCTTTCAAATGGTCCCTGAGGTTGTAAGCAGGAACAGTGTAATATTGTTAAGTACAAACAATGCAGGAAACCACTTCATGCTACATATCTTGTTCTTATACTTCTGTAGATAGATTTTTCTGCTACATCAAGTCCATTTGGCTGCACTAACTAAAGCATGTAAGCTTTTGCAACTTTCATCCCTTCCATCTGTTCAATTAACCACTAAGTAGCTGCCTGAAAAAGAACTGACTTGTGACCAGTGTTTGCTTCACCCTGAAAAATAATTTTATAATTTCATTAACTGATCCACCTCTTTTCTCCTTAATAAAAAAGAACCAAACAAGTCAACAGAGGGTTCGACAATGACTCAGGAACAGGTCTCACCCCCATTCCCATCAGCCATGGCATTATGCCACGTTTCTCCCACTTGTGATTTGGCAAAATGGCCCTGTGGGGGAGGCAGGGCTGGGCAGAGCCACTCACCTGGGCAGAGAACGTTCTGCTCTGGGCTGCACAGTGATGATCCAAGTGTAATTAGTAACTATCCCAGCCTGCGGGGTATAAATCCAGCACTGTTCTCCCCCAGGAGCTGCTGCTCTTCTCCACAGTTGCCTAACACAAACGTGCAGCCTTCCCAACCTCAGCTCAGCACAGAGAAAACCAAAGATGAACAAGATCCTGGCTCTGGGTTTCCCAGCCCTGCTCTGCTTAGCAATGGGTAAGTCTCAAAACAGGGACAAGGGGAGACTCCACTCACATTTGGGCCAATTTGCCCAGCAGGGCAAGTCCAGGTAGCTGAAGTCTGGCCTGTGTTCTTCAGACTCATAGACTCTAAAGTCAGAAGGGACTGGTTTGATCACCTAGGCTGACCTCCTGCACAATGAGGACCACAAAACCTCATCCACCCACTTGTGTGATAAGCTTCTAACCTATGCCTGAGTTATTAGAGTCCTCAAATCGTGATTTAAAGACATGAAAGTATGAAGAGCAATTCAAGTCCCAGCAAATTTTCTAGCTCTAGGCCAGCCTGGGCTCTGGCTCAGGCAGTGACCAGCCCCCAAAAAGCCGGACTGACTCCTCTGTGGCCTGGCCATGGAGAAATGAAATGATCTGTGTACAGCACCCAAAGCGTGGAGTGGAATGACTGGTTCCACAAACTGGGCAGCTGTTTCTGTGTCTGTGTCCAGTCTCCAGTCTGGGTCTGACAGTATGTTTCCTGCTACCCCTTCTCTTGCCTCTCATCCAGCTGGAGCCCTTCAGTGCTATGGCTGTTTCAAGCTGTTACAGGATGGCCGCTGCATGTCTGGCAAGCACACCTGCCTGGCAGCTCCAGGGGAGTCCTGCTTCACTCGCAAAATCACTTTTGGTGAGTCTGGGCGCTCAGGACCTGTAGAAATGCAACTGAGGAGTTGTCAGTAGTGCAAGAGGAGAACATGAGACTCCAGAGTGACCCCTTGTGACAAAGCTGGCAGCAGTCCTGGGGAAGGAAGCCAGGGGAGGGGATGGGTCTCACAGCCCCATCCAGAGTGTCAACACAGTGCAAGCCCTGTGAACTCGAGTCTGTTGACCGGAGCTGAGATTTGCTGTGACTCACTAGGTGAGCCCAATCAGATTGGTCCCTTAGCAAAGGACAGTGCCTATGGGAATGGTGACAGAGCAATCAGAGGTGTGGTCGCAGCATGTGTATTTAGACCCATGCCAGCCTGGATCCTGCTAACTTGCCTAACAACAGCAGGGAAGCTGTGGCATCAGGGTGACTTCATGGCTTGCAGCACAGCCAGCCCTGGGGCAGTTCTGGGTGGGGGAAGGGGCCCGGGAGCCATGAGGCTGGTTGGCAGCACCCAGCTACTTCCTGACCTGGACAGCCACCAGTCCTGCTCTCATCCCACACCCCTGACCCCAGCACCCCTGTCCTTCCCATGACCTTAGTAACAAAAGCTCTTCTGTAGAGATTGCTACCAGTCAATGTTTCTGGTACAGTGATGCTCAATGCCTAAACCCGTGACCACTCTAGAATTGCCAGGGTTTCTGTTCTGTCTCTGTCTGACTCTGTTCTCCTCCCCCTCCCCAGCACTGCTCTCCTTTCCCTGAGCACTGCTTGGCAGGGAGTGAGGAGAGCAGAGATGGGGGGGGGTCTCTGTCTGGAAGTAGCTGAATCCTGCCACCCAGTTGCTTTGCTCCCCCCACCTCACCCTTCTCTCCCTCCCCTCCTCTGGCATGCTCCCCTCTGCTGCCTTGCCCCATCTCATAGGCACCCCGCCTGCTTGTCCTTTGTACACAGTGCAAGCAAAAGCAAAGCCAAATATCACACTAATTATTTTATTAACATTTATTAATAAGATCAATTTGTATGTCTTATAAAAAAATTCTCTCACTGGCCACCCGACTGAGAAAAGAATTTCAGTGTGGCCCCTCATCCAAAAAAGGTTAACACCCCTGGTGTAGAGAGACCCATGACAGTGGGCCACAGGTAATGCCAGGAAGACTTGCAGCAGGGAAGGAGTCTGGGGACAGAGAGGGATCAGCAGGCGTCTTCCCCAGGAACAGTGAGAAAGGGATGGCTGGTGGTGACAGAGGAGTCCTGGCATGGACACAGATGAGGGCAGCCCAGCCCTGGGACAGTTGCTGCAATGAGGGGTCTGTCCCTGTCACCCAGCTGCGGAGGTTCAGGTCTCTATTTCTCTCCTCAGTGGGCTTTATCCATCGTGTGGAGAGAGGCTGCACATCACTCTGTGAGGATACAGAGGTCACTGACTACCACTACAAGGACACTACCCACTGCTGCATGGACAGGGACTTCTGCAACACCCACAACCTCTTCCCCAACTTCTCCCATTATGCATAGGGGGTGGATTATGCTGGGGGGCAGGAGGGAGGAATGATTCAGTGTCTATCTCTTTTATTTGTCAGCAAGGTCAAGTGCATTTTGTTGCCCTCATACCCGCACTATAACCATGCTTTAACCAAACCAGCCAAAACTGACATGTAAAAGAGGGCTTCCCCGAGTGTCTGGTGGCAGACCTCACCCACATGCTCAGAGTAACTGACCACCAGGTCTGAGGTCAGGACAGGAGGAATTTTTCCACAGAATTTCTCTACAAACCAGATCGGCAGAGACCTTGGAGGATTCTGCCTTCATCAGGGGTCACTTACAGGTTTGAATTAGTGTAAATGCACGGACAGTGTGTATGAGGGTAGCCTCTCCACATTGCTACTGGGAAATTCCTCTCCGTCTTCCCTATCCTTCACCTTTTCTAGGCCACCTTGCCCAAAACCTCTACCTGTCTCTACCAACCACTAGCTGCCAGTGCAACTTGCTTTGGATTGCAGAACAGGTGTCTGGAGGTGCCTTATGCAATCATGCCAGGTGCATGGCTGTGAGCCAGCCTGTGCACCCCTCTGGCAGGGCTGGATTACTATAGAGGCTGACAACCAGGCCTGGACCTAAAGGGGGGGGAGTCCTGGGCTCCATTCCCTAAGGCTCCTGCCAGATCCCGCCTCCCCTCCCCCCGCCACCCAACTCAGTGCCAGCAGGGGTTGGGGGTGCACTGGGAGGGCCCCTGACCTGCTGGCACTTGGGGTGGGAGCCCTTTAGCCAGAGGCTGGGGTCCACACTCCTGCCCCACCCCAGGCCATCTAGTCTACCCCCAGGGATGGGGCAGGCCAGTGCCTGTCTGCTCAGCCTTCCAGGACCCATGTCCCTGGCGGGGCTGAACCAGAAACTGTTCTGTGTGCCAGGCAGCCGTGTCCACTGGAACAGACCAGCCAGAGTAGGGCCAGGGCACGAGGGCCTCTGGCCCCAGGTCCCCCCCCCCAACAGTAACGTCCCACACACATGCCGCCATGGTGGGGAGGTTGATGCCCCATGGTAGGAGGTGGAGCCCCAGGCCAGAGACAACTGAAATGGGGTAGTCTGGGGCCCTGAGGCCAGTTAATCCAGCCCTGCCTGCTGGCTCTCAGGAGCTACTACTGGCAGCAGCTGGAGTGGGGATGCCTGGCACTGCCAGAGTGGTGGGCACAGTGGAAACACATGACAGGCATGGGGTACCCATAAAGCTTCCCTTGGCCATGTGGGTGAACTTGCCTCACTTCTCCAGCCCCTTTAGGGGCAAGGAACAAACCTCCTCTCCTCCCCAGCATCTTGTCCTTACTGTAACTTCAATGGCAGCAGGTGAGAAACAAGCACACTGCCAGCCCCCACTGTGTGAGTCCAAGCTATGTCCACTGCCAAGCCAGGGTGCTGAGAATTTAACTCGCCTCCTTCTTCTGGCCATGGGTTCCCACTACTGCACTGCTGCCTGGGGCCACTGCTGTGGAGCTCTCCCCCACCTCCCACTTGCACTGCTTTGCTCTCTTCCTGACAGGCATGACCAGTTGGTGGAGAGGCTGAGCAGGAGCCGGGGCCTAGGGAGCAGCAGGGGTGGGGTGTGAGTGGTGCTTAAGGGAGAGGGCAGAGTGAGGGTGTGATGAAGTAAGAAAACCTCTTGGGTTACTGTGGTTCTTCTTTTCTGTTCCTGTTCTTTGGTGATGGTATTCTGGTGATGGGACACAGGGGTGTGATAACTATAGGTACCACTAGGGAGGAAGAGGCTTTAGTGCGACCTTACCTGGACCCCTGGGGGTGACAAGTTGTGGCCGGTTTAGACCAGGGGCAGGGCAGCTGGATAGGGAGGAGAACAAAGGGGAGAGGGAGGAAGAAGGAAGATGGAGGTTGGAGGGGCAGGACCTCCGGGGCTTGTCCTGGAGGTTTACTATCTGCCCTCCTGGTTGATCTGAGCGCCAACTGTCCTAGCTGCTGTGCAAAGTGGATTGCTAATAAACTCTCTGACTGCTACACTGGCTGAGTGTCACTGCTGATTGGGACGGCTGGGACCCTCGTAGGGGGAGGAACCACCCCCCCAAGGGAGACCAGACAGAGCAAGGATCGGACTCTCTGGGCCTGGATTTGGGAAGCTGGCTACAGGTAGCGTGGAGACCCTGGTGAATGGGAGAAAGCTCCACCGTAGCAGAGTCCCTGGTGGCTGTGAACAGAGGAGATCCAAGAGGCTTTTCTGGCTTCTCCGTGACAGAGGGATGTGGCCACAGTCTGAGCACTGCTGGGCAACCCCCCCATCCTTCCCAAAGACAGGAGTCACATGGTGACCATGTGTAAATTATGACTTCTCTGTCACTTGTCATCTTTAAATCATGACTTGAGGCCTTCAGCAGAGGTCAGCAACCTTTGACAGCCCCCGTACCAGCCCTGCGCACCACACTCTCAGTGGGTGCCAGGGGTAGGGCCAAAAGGGGGCAGGGCCAGGCCTCCAGTTCCTGGCAAGGGCCAGAAAATGCCCCCACCAGTGGGTGGCCTCCAGGGGTCAGGGTTGGAGCCATTTCCCTCCAGCAGCAGCAGCTCTGGGCTGGCCGACCTGCCCCACTCCCCTCTAGCCCTGCTCAGTGGAGACTGGCGCCAGTAGGGGCCAGGAGCCCCGCACTGCAGCTTCTTTGTCCTTTCTGGCCATGCCCACCCCCAGGGAGTGGGTCCAGCGGTGGGGGGGGATGCTGAGCTGTGCTGTGTGCTACTCAGACTCAGCCTGCATGCCATGTTTTTGCACTCATGCCAGGGGTAGCAGACCCCTGGGTTAGTAATTTCTTAGAGAAGTGGGTGAGTGAGATTCTATGGCCTGCACTCTGAAGCCAGTCAGACTAGATAATCACAATGGTCCTTCCTAATCTTAAAGACTGTGAGGCCTGGCTCATTCAGTCAATTCTCTTTGCGTCCCTGATGCAGACCAAGAACTCCCTCCCCAGTGGAGCCCCTTCCCACCTGGAGCTCACAAGTGACTTGGAGCTGTCCTTCTCCCATATCAGCAACAGACGACAGTAGTGAGCACTCAGCTCTAATGCTTCAGGCCACAGAGAATACATAAGGAAGGCCCATGATGCACTTGGATGTCTCCAGATTAAGCCAGTGACACCATCTGGCTGCGGCCAAGAGATCCACATTCTCCTTTCACCCAGGTTCTACTATGGATTAGTCTGCCTCTCTGCTACAAGACATCCCCTGGTGTCACCCTTAATTACATGTGGACAAAGCTCCCTATTCAGATGTCTCTAGGGTAAGCCAAGTGACACGATGACTCTGTATAACTTCTCCTTCCTATAGTGATGCCCTGAGGTCCCATATGAGTATGGTCTACCAGAGTCCAGTGTGGGATCAAGCACCCATCTTGTTTCTATAAAAACTGGAGTCTCCCAGCCAGTCACGCTTTCTATTCTGCCTCCACCCAATGACCCTTCAGCACTGGATCAATCTGACCTGGGGTATTTGTTGGATCGCTAAGCAAGGTCTTAGTGACTGGGCATTTCCCTAGCTCAGTCAGCTGAAAGTGGGAAGGGCATGTTACATGCATTGGTTTTGTACTTGCATGAGTACAGTTAAGTATTAGCATAATTTCACTGTATATGGATGAACCACCCTGGTGCTGAGCATGAGGGGAAATGGTATGTATGTCTGGTTTGGGTTACAAATCCCTGTGTTTTAACTGAAGGGGGAAATGAGAAGTTGTCTTTTGCTTGCATGCTGTCCTTTGACTGACTGTATGAACTGTATTTAGCCTGTTCTTTACTATTACCAAAACAGAGCTCAAAAGAGTTGCACACCCTGTTTTCAGTATTGTAAAGCAGGAGGAAGGGGTAAGGGGCTTGGTTCTGGGGCTGCATGGGCTCTGGGAAAGAGCTAGTCCTCAGGCAATTCTTAATCCCTTGCCCATTGTTAATAGCTGGAGTTAATGATTCCTTGTGTATTCCTTTTGGCAAGTGTACACCTAAAATTTTAGTTTGGGTTTGGTTAGTCCAAACTAAGTAGTTTGAAGGTTAGTTTGAACTACATGTGTTCTTTTAGTTTGAACTAACTGTTTAGTTTGAACTAAAAAAGCGTGGTTCGTTTGAACTAAAAAAACATGCTTAGTTTGAACTAATTGCTAGTTTGAACTCATTTAGTTTGAACTAGCATGCCTACATTGTGCTACTTTGATCTAAATATGAAAATTAGGTTGAACTAAGCAGTTAATTTGAACTAACCAGCTGAACTAACTAGTTTGAACTAAGCTTTGCTTTTTTAGTTTGAACTAGGCAAAGCCTAGTGTAAATAGGGTTCAAATTAGTTTGAATTAAGGCTCCTTAATTTGAACTACTTTGCTAGGGTGGACATAGCCATTCACTGGTGCTCCCACTGCTGGCCACTCCCACTCACTGGCTGCTCCAACCAGCCTCAGGCTCCAACCATTGCTAGTCCCTCTTGACTGTCAGTCAGCTTTCCCAATTTCTCAAAGCGTTTCAGCTCTTAGAGGATTTCAGCTGACACAGGAACAATGTCCCTGCTCAAAAAATAACAACGATGTAAGTTTTCATTTGTATTAATATGGTTAAAGCTAGTGTGAGATGTAGCATAATCAACCCAGTGATGGATTTTTCAATGCTTCACATGGATTATTAGTTTAGTTTTTTTACAATATTAGGATCACCTTTTACTATCTTTTTAAAATACAGTAATAACTAAACAGATCTATACCCCTTCTGCCAGGCAAAGATGACATCAGCAAAGTGCCAGGGTCTATACCTGGGGTTCCTAACAAAGTTACAACACCAACTGGCTCAAGCCCCTACCCAATCCCCTAGGTAATAATGCATTATACTCTGGGCCAGAGGCATCGCTGGCCAGGAGAGAGACCCAGGGCACGGGCCTAGACCCGGCCCCCAGCCTGCAGGCCTCACCCCCTGGCCAGGGACAGGTGCCACCGCAGGTGGCTAGGCCCCACATCCCCGGCTGGGGACGGGGCCGGAAGCAGCTGCAAGAGGCTGGGCCCTGCATCCCCAGCTGGGGACGGGGCTGCTGCCACCACTGATGGCCAGGCTCTGCATCCCTGGCCGGGGACAGGACCGCCATGGCCACCTGCAGCTGGGCACCGGATCTCCGGCCTGATTGGGCCAGAGATCCGGGGCACCAGAGCTGGGGTTTGGGGCACGTGCCCCGGGGTGCCCAGCGCCAGCAACGCCTCTGCTGTGGGCACCTTAAAAGGTAATACTTCCCCTCTCATAAGCACAAACGCTGAGTGTAGAAAAGTTAACCTTTTAATAAAAGGAAGGAAATATCCAAACAGCACTGGTTTGAGAAAACAGGTCAACACAGAACTCACAAACTCAACAAGCAGAACCCACTCCTCCCCACAGTACGCTGGGTGTGTCCTTGATGTCTGTCTTCTCGCTGTCCCTAGTGCTGATCATTGTAGTTGTCAAGCCCACCTCTGAAGGGGAGGGGGCCTCAGCCAGTCCCCTCCACTTGTCTTCTATCACTTCTGGGCCTTGCTGAGTGCTGTCCGCCAGCTGTCACGGTGTGCTAGCACCACCATCCCAGGCACTTCTCCTACCAGCTGTTCCTGCCCGTCACTCATTGGCTGTTCATGCCAGTCAATTGCTGGTCACTTCTGCCAGTGGCTCACTCCCACCAACCACTCCCTACCACCTGAGAGTATATCAGCTCCACCTTTCCACCTGAAACCATAAAATCCTGGAAAGAAAGGAAAAGTCTCCAGTCTCTGTGGTGCTCGAGATTTCTTCTAGGCAGTCTTGTAGTTGTGTCGGTTGCAGGAAATTAGTAAGACAAGATGGGACAGGTCATAGCTTTGATTAAACTAACATCTGTTGGTGAGAGCGATGCTTTTGAGCTACCCAGAGCTCTTCTTCATGACTGAAGAGACCTCAAAAGCTTTCAGCCGCAGCTGTGCTCTTGGAGATCCAGCAACTGACATTGGTGTAAGCAAGAGCCGCCGTACTGCATCACAGGCACTTCTGAGACACCCATGCACAGGCTGGCACACTGGACACTTCCTAGTCAGGCTGTTTGCTGATACCTGAAAGGAGGGATTGTATAGAGCCAGAATTGGGTATTGACTCCTGGGCAGGACAAAGATTTGGGGCCTTGTGCTTGTGGAAAACTTTGAAAATTCTGCCTGTGACTGCTTCGCTTTCTGTGAAGAAACAGACAGCCTGGAGGACCCTTGATGCCACTGACCAGTCAGTAGGTTTATTAGACAAGGAAACAGAACAACAAGCAAAGACATACAAGCAGCAGAAACAGTGAGGTGCTGTGTGAACATGTCATCCCCTCAGCAAAATGTCAGCTGGTAAATGGCAGAGGGACAAAAACCAGCAGTGCGGTGGTGAGTCAATGTTTCTGATACAGCCATGCTGGCACTGCGTGTGCAGGCTGAATCAGGATGGCGATGTGGTCCACACAGTGAGATCGGTTGGACAGCAACCAGTGCCAGGTGCCCGAGCAGAGACAGAGGGGGAGGGGGGTCAGATCACCACAAAGAGATGGGCAGAAATCACTTCAGAGGGCAGCAGGAGCTATGGGGCTCAGTGGGCCAGGGCTCTGAGTGCAACACAGCTAAACAGGGACTTTTGCTGCCATGTGATTGTGGGTGGCATCAAAGATGGTCTTGGGTTCCTCTGAGAGGAGCAGGGGGCAGAGTAACCCAGACCAGAAGCTGGGAGAAAGGGAGAACACAGAGATCCTGACCCCAGAACCTACCCCTCCCACAGGTCAGACTGAGGATTTTGGACCAGGGACACTGGATGTTGCAGAAGTGCATGTCCCTGCAGCAATGACTGATTTCCTGGTGCTGGTGGACAGAGCACCCGAAGTGCTGGAGATAGCTCCCTGCAGAGGGGGCTGAGACACCTGTGCCCACAGGTCCAGAAGATGGACACAGAGCGCTCTCCCCTGTGACTGGCAGGACTCACTTCAGAGGGCAGGGGGGAGATGCCGGGGATCAGTCAGGCAGGGATCGGGCAATGCTGCAACTGAACGAGAGCCTTTGCTCCCACCAGAGGGAGTCTCTGAGCTCCCCAACACCAGGGCTCCTGTCCCTCCAGCAAATCCCATGGGGAAAAGCTGTTAATGGCCCCTTTACAGCCTGCCTCAAGCAGAGAGGTTTTTCTCTTCAGTCAGCGTGGCTTGGGCTAGTTCACAGAAAATCAGTGAGGTCTGCCTGGGGTTCACTACATCTCAGGCTAAAGCAGGGGCAACGTACTACACCATGGGAATCGAACCTGGGATTGCTGTACCCTAAAACAAGAGCCAGATAGCTTCAGGAGCCGAGCAACTCAGCTTGGCTAGCCAAGGCTCCTGAGTGTCTGTATGAAGCCTAGCCACTGCCAGGGGGACCAGGGCACTGCCCTGAGAGGATGGGAGTTACACAGACCCAGGGCTGGCCCCAGGATTTGGGGTAGCCTGGTGGGTGGAGGAGGGACTGATCAGGGCTGTCTGGTTAGCAGACATGGTGCCCCGTCCTTAAGACACCACAGGAGGACACAGTAGTTTTCCCAGCTGGCAAACTGGCAATGCCAGACGAGAGGAGCCCCTGAATGTTCCCACAAGAGACTGAAATGATAGCTGAGGGGAGCATGTTCCATCATAACCCACACTGTCCCCAGCAAACCCACTAGCAAACCCACCAGCCAAAGGAGGCATGGTATTGGGCCTGGGGCCAGTGAGACACAGGGAGAAGGCAGCCAGGCAGGACTTAAAAGGAAAAGGTCCTTCTGCTTTCCTAACCTCCAAAAAGATTCCAGAAGGCAGGTGAGGACAGGCCAGTGTCAGAGCAGCTCTTGGAGCTTGCTGGGTTTTTAATCAGACTGGGGAAAAGAGAAAACCAGGAGAAGGAACGGTGGAGGGGAGCAGTGGTGTTCCCTCTAATTTTTCATAGGCTGTGTGCACAAAAAATTTCTTTTGTGCAAATTTTCAGAGCCAGTGTCCAAATTCGTGTGCACTCCAGTGAGTGTGATCAAAATTGTGAGCACAATGAAGCAAGTATGCATGATGCAAATAAAATCTAAATTTTATTTTGATATGGTGCTGGAAATGATTTTATAAAATACAAAAAAAAAACCTATTTGAAACATGCTACTTGAAACCACTTTCTTAAAGTAGCATAAAAATATCAGCACTGTTGAATTTTTTTGGTGTGTGCTTTATTTTGTCATGGGTGCAGGTTTCACAACTTGTGTGCATGTGCACATGCGCACAGCTTAGAGGGAACTTAAGCAGTGGGGTTTCTTGCAGTCTCTGGCTGTCCATCTTCCCTTTAAGTGCATGGAAGGGAGGGGATTGTCAGGACCTAGACATTGCAGAAATCTTTGGTGCAGCAGTGGAAGACATGGCGGATGAATGTGCCTCCCTCTTGGTCTTGGCAATCCCTGAAGCAACCCAACTGTGCGTAGAGGGGTGTGTTCCCTGGAGAGAGAGCAATGAGTGACCAGGGCCAAGTGGATTGACGCCTCCTCCAGGGGAATGTGCCAGAGGAACCCAGCATCTTGTCTGCCTCACCGCCACATCTGGCCTCCCTCTTTGTCGACACTCGGGAACCAGCATTCCTCTGTGCCCCCTGCCATTCTCTTTATCCTCAGGGCGCCCCTCAACCCTGTACTTTCTACTCCTGCCACCCCTGCAGCCCATATGTGACTGCTAACCTTAACCTAGCTCCTCAGAACAGGGCCCTAACTACGGCAGTGCAAACAGGGCTTTGCCCTGAGTGCCCCGGAGTGGCTCCATTGAGCCGCTCTATCAAAGGGTGCATTCCACACTGCTCGCCCCAGGTGCCACCCATTGTAAGGGGTGTGCGCCAAGTGGAATATGCCCCAGGTGCCAAAATTCCTAGTTATAGCACAGGCCCACAGCTCCTGTCAGCTTGGCAAACAGGGATTGCTCTAGGCCCAACAGAGATGCTCCTAGACCCCACCCACCCAAGGGTAGCACCTAGAGTCTGTTCACTGACAACAGCAGGAATGTGAGTGGGGATCCTGCACCTACCGAGAAGGAGCTTCTGGGTGTAGCAGGATTCCCCTGGAGCCGCCTTGCATATCCTTTCCCCAGCAATACACGTTTTGTTCGGTTGCTGTCTGACACACACGTGGCAGAGGAGGGCTCCCGCTGCATGACAGAAGAGAGAGGACAGAATGGCCATAGGAGGCAGGCAGGGACATGATAGTCACCTGTCTGATCACGAGTGTGGTTGGATGACTGGGATCTCTCAGTTCCCTATGTTATAGAAAGGCTGAGTGCCAACTGATCTGGCAAGCCAGTCCCACCAAACCCATGAAAGAGAAACTCATTGGGATGCATACAGTAGCATCACCTCTGACTCTAAACATTTAACTTAAGGACTGAAAACAATTATTCTAGGTACTGTTCAGATTTATAAAGGTACAGCATTGTGTTTGTAAAGATTTTTCTTTCCCCTTTTGCTGCCCCAGAGGACTCAAACAGGTGTGAAAACTGACTAATTGGGATTTCACCAAGAAATGCTGAAACTGACCCGGAAGTTAGGTGGGCAATGGAGTAGGAAAAATGGGAAGTATTGGGGCACAGGAAAAATATCTTGCTTTAATTCTTTCAGTTACAGTGAGTTTTTAATCTATTAATCTAGTAGTTAAAAGTATTTCAGACAGAGTAGAGATCAATCAATTCATGACAATCAAATCAGACAGCTCAAATCAATCAATCAATCCATGAGGACCCAGTCCATTTTTTTCTACCCTGCTTATGAAACAGTCAGTGGCTATTTGTAAGTGGATTGGGAAAAAACACCATACACCAGGGGTCAGCAACCTTTGCTGACCCCTGTGCCAGTCCTTCTTCCCCAACTCTCAGCTGATGCCAGCAGCCCCCTCTGCTGAAAAAATGTGGCAGCTGCCTGAAACTTCAGCAGTGGTCACTGCTGGATTGAGGGCGCTGTCCAGGCATGCCACAGAAAGAAGGTGCCCAGAGTGGCTCATTTTGACAGTGCACCTGGGGACAGGGGTCCCCAGGCATGCCATGAAAAGAAGTGGCTCCTTTCAGGGATTCCCAGATGTGCTGCAGAAAGAAGCTGCCTGAAGTGGCTCCTTTGGGGAGCATTACATTACAGAGAGGAGCCATTCCAGGTAGCTTTTTTCTGTGTCATATGGAGGCATAGGCATAGGCATAGGCATAGGCATAGGCATAGGCATGCCCCCCCCCCCGTGTCCCAGCTGCACCAGAAGGAAGACACCCAGAGTGGCTTTCAGTGGCAGGAGTGGCAATTTCTGTGGTATTGCAGAAAGTGCCATGTGCCTCTCTGAATGGGCTCAGGTGCCATTGTTGGCATACATGCTGGGGGGTTGCCTACCCTTGCCATACACCATGAATCTCCTAAAGGCTATCAGCAGCCAGTCAGGGCTTTCTGTTCTAGTGGTTTTCAAACTTAGGGTTGGGACCCAGTACTGGGTTGCAGACCCTCAGGCACTGCATCATGGCGGCCCCTGCTGCCACTGCCAAATGACTGCAACGCATTGCTCAAAGATGTAATTGTTGGATCGCGCATAAATGATTCTTTTCAACTGGATCCCAAGAAAAAAAGTTTGAAAACCACTGCTGTATTCTTTCTGTGTCAGGATATAACTTTTCCTGCCCCTTTAATCTTCTTAAGAATTTAAAATAGTGGGATAGCAATAGACCCACCACCCACCATTTTGCAACATACATAGCACAGTTCTTTGTCTTGGAGGAAAATACTGTCACTATCACTCCACAGTCTCACTCAAACCCCTCCTCTCCCATTACGCAAAAAAGGCTAGGTCTTTTCTTTCCAAATTCAGCATGAGTGGGTTTTGTGACTACCATGGAAGCGTCTTATGGGTTCATGGCCCATCTATATTTGGCGAAGTTTGGAAGCATGTTTGCATCCCCTTTCCCCTGTATTGACTTCATAAGGCTGTTGATGTTACCTGTCCATATGTAGATCAATCTCTAGGCCAGCCTGGCTTTTCCCATGCGGCTCTAGTGAAGGCAGAGCGCAAGATAGTGTATGAATCTCTCTTCCGCATGGACAAAGGCCAGCTGCCCTGCTGGTGTACACAGTCCAAATTCCACGGATATTGATTTCCCTAACACTTGCCCTACACCTCTCCTGAATTTCTCAGCACTACCTCCCCCAGTTGTCAACTAGTAACATAGTGTTATACCAATTTAGTGAGCACCCTAACACTTCCCATGCAGGTCTGGCAGAACATGGTAAGTGTTGCGGGGGGGGGCGTCAATGTATGAGGGGCACCAAAATGCCCTTGGGGGGACGTATCCCTGGCCCAGCCATCCCATGCCAGTGGGGATCAAGCGAGCCAGCCAGAGGAGCGTCTGGGTTCAGTGCTGCTGGCGTCCCCCCGCCACATGTGCCACTCTCAGCTCTGTGCCAGAGCAGCATGGAGGGGGCAGGAGGCAGCATGGGGCTGGTATCGCTCCTCCCCACCTGGCTGCACTGCCTCCCCGCCTGTCCCTGCTGCTCCAGCACAAAGCAGAGAACAGTGCCTGTGGCTGGAGGGAAGGAGGGGACGGGTAGACCAGTGGCACTGCACAGCTGCCCCCCCCCAGTGCCAGACCCTGCTCAGCTGCACCACTGCCCCCCGCATGCTGGGGTCTGGGTGAGTGGCCAAAAGGGTGTCCCAGTAGAGCACTGCAGGTCCACCCCCCCCCCACGCGCTGCTCTGGGATCCATGCAGGAGCAACAGGGAGGGGATGGGAGGCAGCTCTGAGCTGGTATCGCTACCACCCCTCCCTGGCTGCGCTGCCTCCCACCCCCTTCCCGCTGCCCCAGCACGGAGCCCAAAGCAGTGTGTGTGGTGGTGGTGGGGGCAGCGGCCTGGCAGCGCTGCATTGGGCTGCCCTTTTGGCTACTCTCCCCCATCCCTGGCATGGAGTCTGCCCCTCCCCTGAGCCAGCCGGCCCTGCTCCCAAATGCCGGGTGGGGGGCCTACAGAGGGCAATTTGCCCAGAGCCATGCACCCCCCCCCAGGGATGGACCTGCCCAGGGGAGGGGGAGGGAGAAGGGCACTGATTTATAGGTTGCAGGGGTGCACCAGAAACCCTAGTGCCAGCCCTGCCCCCCATGCGCCCGCTCAATTTCAGTACCTGGCGAAAACACTGCCAGCTCCCCCTTTGGGGGAGAATTGTTCGGTTTCATTTGGGGACTTACCCATTGCAAAGTAAAGTAGGGTTAGGAAAACAGGCACCAAGATCTTGTTCATCCTTCTTTCTCTCGCCTTCAAGCAGAGGGGGACGCAGCAAGGTGTGCTGGGTAGAGAGAAAGTGCCAGGAGTGGATGTGTGGAGTATGGCACCGCTCACACATCAGCCAGATTTACATTACCCTCCGGGGAGTCACGACAGCAGCCAATCAGTGCCCTGGCACTGGGAAACAACCAGATATTTTAGCTGATTATTAATAGCCAGATCCCTGGGTTGGATGGCATGGAAGTGAGGTCAGGCTTGTAACAGAACAATTTCTACTCAGGAGCCTAGCTTTGTGAATCTAGCTCCTTGTCCTCCCCAAAGACAGGGTTTGGACGGGACTGGTGCGGTACCAATCGTGCCAGGGCTCCCATTCAGTGCCTGCAGAACATAAATGTTCCTTGTTAAACATAAAGCTTCTTGCCCCATGACTGTGAATATATCTTCTGACTGGCCCTACACACAGCTGAGCTGACCACTGAGCAATGACTGAGACCCCCATTGGGAGAGGGAAGCCAGCTGCAGGTAGAGGAGAACACCTCAGACTTGACACCTCCTTGAAAGTCCAGCTGCTGGAGGGACTGCAGGTCAATCAGAGTCTCTCCCGCTGTTTGGGAAAGAGACAGCATGTGGAGTCACCCTGACTATCAGCAGTGCAATTGGGAGCTAGGGTGAGGGGATTGGGGGTACAGTGCACAGTAGCTAAAACACGGGCCTGGGCTTGGAAACAAACCTAGAGACGTAACTGCCTGTGCCCTGGGTTTATCTCTTCATTCCCCCCCAGTCTGTGGCTCCATAAACCTGGCATCAGTGAACAGAACCCTGTGCCCTCGGATTCACCCTGCTGAGACCGACCACTGCAAACAGCAGACAGGGGATGTGCTAGTAACGTGGGCAACAGATTTCCAGGAGTATTTTTAGCTCAGTAGCAGGGCAGCAGAGTATCAGACGGCGTTGAATCATTTGGGAACAGACCCTATGGCTCTGCATGTCCCAGGGTCACTGTGAGTGTGAACCCAGAATGGTGAGAAGTCCTCTCTGTCACAGTGGTTCCCTACATTTTCTCTTCCATGGCATACTTTGCTACCCTGGTTGCTAGCAGCCCGAAAGAGATCTCACTGGTTTTAGCCAAGACATTCAACTCTAGAAGACAGTCCACCTCCTGAAATCCCACTTTCCACTTTCAACTTTCCCATGCTAAATTTGGCTGTGTTGCTGTGCCCAGTTATAGAACTGCCCTGTTCTGCCCCAGAGGTGGTTGCAGTCCAAATTTAGGTAAAGGAGCTGGTAGCACCACCTATTATTACAGTTGCCAAAGATATCCCATTATAAAGCCCTATCTTCAGTTACTGATACCTTTGCCAAACCCCAGCTAGTTAGACGGAAATGTTCCATGCTGGACATCTCTCTCTGGCTGAATTTTCTTGGAAAATTTTAGTCAAAACAGTTCAGCGGTGTCTGAGGACAAGAATAGGGAAAGTTATGCATAAGGGTAGCTCTTGAACAGGTTTCCAAGGCACCCTGTGGAATCTGCATCACTGGAGGTTTTGAAGACTTTGTTGGACAAACAGGTGTCAGGGGTGGTCTAGGCTGACTTGACCCTCAATTGGCACAGGGCAGGGCTGGACTTTGTGACCTCTCATTGCCCCCCCATCTTGCAGACTCCACTGATGCTATACCGCAGGCATGGCCAAACTGTGGTTCGGGCGCCACATGTGGCTCTTCAATGAAAAAGTGTGGCTCGCAGAAGAGCGTCAGCAAATCAATTTAGTAGGTAAAAGTATATGGCTATATGCCTCAGTGTGGCTCTTGAAGGTTTAATAATCACCTTGTGTGCCTCTTGAGTGCCGTAAGTTTGGCCACCCCTGTTATATAGGGCTATAGGGTTTTCCTGAAACTGACTGTAAAGCATAGGGGCCAGGCAGGGGTTAAAGTATAATTTGGTGAGCCCCGGAATACTCCTGAATTTCCAGGCCCCCTTCACGCACGTCCAGCCCCCTTCATGCATGTCTGGGCTCTCCTTCACCCACCCCAAATGCCTGCCCCTCCCAAATACCCCTCCACCCCAGCTACTGCTCCCAAAATGCCTACAGCCCATCAGACCTCTCTTTCCCAATGTCCCCATGCCAGCCCTCCTAAACCCCTAACCTCCAGCTCCCCTGTTTTCACTTCCCCATCTTCAGCCCCACCCCACCCCCAAACCCTTCACACCTCCCCAGCCCAGCTGTCCCCAAACCCCTTTCCAGGCCTCCTTACTGGTGGGGCATAGAAAGGGCCTGTGGAGACTCATAGCCACGCCACTAATGTGCAAGCTGCAGGGCGGTGGCTGCAACTATGGTGCCAGCCAGCCAGCCAGCTGGCAAGAGGAGGCATGCATTGCCTGGGCCCGTTTGCAATGGGTCGGGAAAGGGGGGGATGGCCGGGCTTGCAGCAGTCCACAACTGCTTGAGCCAGCCCTGGGGGGAGTGCACCGGAAATCTGTGTTGTGGTGCATTCCTCTATTTTTAGGGGACTCCAGAATGCTGCCCCCTAAAAATAGGAGGCCCTGGAATGCCATTCTGGGGTGTTCCGCCTTACTTTAATCCCTGGGGCCAGGGAACTGATCTTCCAAGGGAAACAGCCCAGCAAGGCCCCAAATACTGGCTGACCAATTGATCCCAAAGAAGGAACAGCTTTGCCCTGCTGGGGCTGAAGCATGCAGTGAGCTCCTGTCTGTGCTTGCAGTAGGAGGGGCTCTGCTGAGGGACCAGGGTCTGTTAGGCCAGCTGGTGATGTGCTGCGTGCACACTGGGAGATTTTAAAGACACTTCCTTAGTCGGACATTTCCTTTGCACAAGACATGGAAGTGTTTAGCAACGTAGTGACTCAGACAGCACAGATCAGATTAATTTTCCTCTGTTGGCCCCACTCACACCATTAGTGAGTTGATGCTTCAGCTTCATTTGTACACATAGCACCTGATGCCAGGGGTTAAAGCCAGAATGCCCCAGAACAGGGGCTCACCATTTTTAGGGGTCAGTGTTCCAGGGCCCCTAAAAACAGAGTACTGGGGCAAAACGCTGCGTTCTGGTGCGCTCCCCCCAGGGCCGGCTCAAGGGGCTGCAGGTTGGAGCATGCCCAAACACTCCTCCTCCCTTTCCCAGCACCTGCTGTGGCCCTACCCCTACCTGCTGGGGCACGCATGCCCCCGACCAAGTCTTGTGCCAACCTGGCTTGGTGTCCCCTCTCGACAGCTGGCCAGTGTCCCAGCTGCAACCTCCCTCCCCCACACCGGGCCTGGCTCCTCAGCCACATCAGCAGTGGCCATGAGTCCCCGCACACCTCTTCCCCGCCCCACCAGAGCCGGACTCGCACAGCCTGCCCCACAGCAGGCAGGCCTGGCAGGAACTCCAGGCAGCTCACAGACATTGCCCTTCTTTCATGCCCTGTGGAAATCTGGGGCTGCCGGCTTGGGAGGAGGTGGCGGGTCCTTCCAGCCAGGCTGAAACCGTGCCAGGCCCCTGTGCTCTCTGGAGGAATCGGGGCCTCAGAGAGAAAAAAAACAGCCAGTCCCCAAAGGCCCTAGCCAGAGGTTGGGAGAGAGCAGCCTGGCAGCCCGATAAGGGGGTCTGGGGTGGGGGGGGGGTTGGGGACAATCAGGCAGCCAGTGGGGAAAGGTTGTAGGGGGTGGTGGTGGGACGAAGAGGTAGGGAAGGGGGTCCAGGATGGTGTGGAGGGGGGTGGGGGGACTGAAGACAGGGAGCCAGGGATGGGGGGGTTAGGAAGGCTGGCATGGGGACTTGCAGGCAAGAAGCTTAGGGGATGGGGATGGGGATGGGGATGGAGGTTGAGTAGGACATGAGGGAAAGAGGGGTCTGATGTGGGCCCTGGTGGACAAGGTTGGGTTAATGTTGTGGATTAAAGGCTGTGCTTCATCTATGAAGAAAGAGTTGGTGGGGCTCAAAAATGCTTACCTGGGCTGGGGCCTGCACATGCATGAAGGGGGCCAGGACAATACTGGAAGGGGGCTTGGCGATTCAGAGAGGTCCAGGGCCTGCCCAATTATACTTTAACCACTGCCTGATGCAACACAGCCGCTCACCATGCTGAACTCAGAGTGACCCTGGGATATGGCAAGCCGCTGACTCTGTCCCCCGACCAACCGGCTCTGATCCGGCAGCGTCCCTGCTCCAGGGCTAAAATACTCCCACCAGCTGCTACTTATGTTCCCAGTACATTACCCTCTGCCCTGTCGCTTTCAACCAAGCACAAATGGCTCAAGTGGGTGGATACCTGAGCATGGTTTCCTGTTCCCTGGGGCTATGTGGAGCACAACCAAGCTGGCCAGGGGACATGGAGGATGGTAATGTGCCTCTTCACTTTGTGTGTGGGGACCTCAGTTCCATTAACAGGTTTCAGGGTATTTTAATCATCCCATCTCATGAGGGGAGAGTCCAGGATCTAGTCAATGCCTTCTTCAGACACACATAGCTACCAAACCCTTTAAAACTTGCGAGGGCTTGCCCAGTTTTCAGCAAGCCAACTCACAATCCATAGATGTCTCCAACTTCCTATAATAACTGAGCAAGTAGTAACCAGACTGTTCTAACAACACATGCCTGCCATCCAGCCAGCATTCAGATAGAGCACAGTGCAGAGATGGCTCAGGTGGCACTAAAAGACAATATGTCATGCTGCTGGGGAAACAGCGTGACAAGCCCTGGGCTTAGCTGCCCATGGGGCACCCCCAATGCTCAACCCTGTCATTCCCAATCAATGCGCCTACAGCTATGGCTAACGTATCAGAATGCCTACAGGGATGCAGCCTCAGGTAAAGAGCAGCTGGGTCAAACTGAACCCAGTTTCAGCCTTGCTCTCTCTCTCTCTTTTCCCTCTGAACAGCTCTAGTTCTGCAAACATCTGCTCCAAGGTTGACCCTGCAGCCCTATGCCGTCCCACTGAAGACAAGGGGTAAAGGAACTGCATGAGCGGGTCCCAAAGTGCCCCATCCTGTGAGCTGGTCTCCTCCAGGCAGATCCCTGTGCCCCTAGACTGAAGTGGGCGATGGCACAAAGCTCTTTGCAGGATGTGGGCAGTGAGTGGTCAGGAAAGCAGCCAGCATGCTCGTTTGTGAGTCAATCAGCACTACCAATTGTACTCCTGGACAAGGCTGGCATTGAAAGTCCTTTTGGAGTTGGCCTGGGGTGTCCTGTTCTTTGCTGCAACACCCTTGCCTCCCTACCAAGGAGCCTCCAGAAAGGGACACCACGCACCCCTGTCATACAGACACATGACCATTAACGGGAAAGTGCAGTACACAGTGTGTGCTCAGATATGCGTAATAAACAACCTTAAAATAAACCAACGTCACCACAAGGAACCAGAGGCTGAGCCCAAGACACCAGGGTCAATGGGAAGGGATTCCAGCCTCACTTGGGTAGGCTCGAGCTCAGGCTAGGGTCCCACATTACCATATCACCCCCATTTACACACACCCATCCTGACAGGGCTCAGCACCATGATAGTACCACTTCCCTGGCAAGCACGGCCCTTCAACCCATTTGCCCCTCCATGCCTCTGCCTTTCAGCTGTATTTAGTCTCTGATTAACTCATTTACAAAACAGGAGTGGCTCCTCTAGGCAGAGAACGTCTTGCCCCCAGCCTACAATATAAAGATAAGAGCTTAATTAGTAAGATCCCAGCATCTTATGCTGCTTCCTCCCAGGACTGGCCCTTGGCCCAGGCATATAAATACAGCCCTGCCCTGCCCAGTAGCCAGGGCACATGGTTTGGAGTCCCAGGTTTCCCAATCCACCCACCACAATCTTGGCTTGATGGAGGAAAAGCTAAAGATGAACAAGCTCTTGGCTCTGGGCGTCTCTGTCTTGCTCTGCTGTGCCCTGGGTGAGTTCCTGAAACAAAATGGGGTCAGGGAGACAAGTCACAACAGGGAGAAGTCAGAGAGCATGGTGCGATTTTGCCCCCTCTGAGCTGAATCCAGCCATGCTGCCAACAACCCTGCCAGGAGAACTGGTCCTTTTATACATTCCAAAGTGGTTCTGCTGCTTGGGGATCATCAAATCTCCCTGATTCACATTTTTACACCAAACTCCACCAGGGCTTGATTTCTTTGAAAAATTAACGCAGAAATCAGAGACTCAAAAAACCTCCTTCCCTCACCCCCCAGGAGCAGCCTTCCAGCCTCTTCCTGAACAACAGAAAGCATCTGGCTGCAGCAGCAGGATTCTTGGAATAACTTGGTAATCTTGGGTGAAATTCTGTGGCCTATGCTATCTAGGAGGTCAGACTAGCTGATCGAATGGTCTCTTTTAAATCTAGACTCCACAAACCCCATCCTTCTAAGATATGCAAGCAGCAGATCACACAACCCCTGCATATTGGGTTAATGAATTTCCATGCAGCATGAAAAAGCTGCCTGTTGAGGGAACAGGGGAGTGACTGGAGGCAGAGCACAGAACGGTCCAGGGTTGACTGTCCTTATGCTGGATGTACAGGGCATTGCAGAGCCAG
Source organism: Podocnemis expansa (assembly GCA_007922195.1). Classification (NCBI taxonomy): domain Eukaryota; kingdom Metazoa; phylum Chordata; order Testudines; family Podocnemididae; genus Podocnemis; species Podocnemis expansa. The sequence continues at coordinate 11,252,313 of ML682025.1, forward strand.
TTGTTGCATTTCACTATTGAATGGTAACTAACCATGTCTCCCATGCGACCAAATCCCTGGAAGAAGAGAATATCTGGTTTCCTGCCAGCTCTGGAATCTCTCCTTAACAGGGAAAGGGAAGGGTGAGGAGGAGACGGTTGCCAAACACGCTCCTCTCTGGTCTGTGTGTTCCATGCTTCTGCCCTTAGGGACTGGGAAGCAAATATTGCCCATGGAAGGATTTACTTTTAGCCCAAGCAAATTCTTTTGCCTGGTTTGTTTTCCACAGGTCACTGGTTTGGCTCCTTGGGCATCCACCATGCTCTGTGCTGCTCTCTGCGTCATCTCATGGCACATTGTCCATGTCACAAATTCTGTGATCTCCTCACCTATTTCATGCCTAGCTCTGTGTGGGATTTTCCTTCTTTTTTCCTGCAGCTGATGCCCTTCAATGCATCGTCTGCCAAAAGAAGGTACCTGTCTTTGGCTGCGTCAAAGGACGGGGCATCTGCCACCCAGCACGAGGGCTGCCCTGCAAACGCATCAGAGTTTATACCAGTATGTACATCCTGAAAAGGGCACTTACAAGGGGTTGGTTTATAGCAGCTCAGTCTGTCTGTCTCTCACTTGGATCCCAGATGAAACAGACAATGAGAAACGATGCTGTACTCTTTAGTAAGCCCTTGTGGTCAAGGAATGAGACAAGTGGCCAGGGCTGTCAGAGCTACTTGTGCAACATTGTAAAGCCCCTGCTTACAGAGCTGTAGATTGAGCATGGAGCAACAGGAAAGGGCGAGGAAGAGCTGCTTCCCTTTCTCCAAGAAGGATCCATCCTAGGGACAAGACGGGAAAGAGGGCTGGCTTTTGAAAGGTGGCTAAATTGCATATGTGCATGGCAAGCAGGACCCATGCGGCTCAATGGAGACACTAAGGCCCAAAGGTGGTTTACCAAGGGATGCCTATTCAAACTGTTCCCACCACCATGGCATAGGGCACCAGTAGCACCTCTCTAGCACAGGAACACAAGCAGAAGGGAGCTGCCTGGACAGAGGACACAGACTAGCACTGGGCATTTCTAGAGCCCCTCATTCAAGAACCTATACACTGAAACTAACTGAAATCACCACAGGCCTGTGAGATAGGTGAGAATACAGCATGGGGCACCTCACCCTCTCCTGAAATGCAATCACTTTGGGGAACACAGCGTTTAACCACAGACCAGTCTAGGGCAGGACATGAAGATGAATCCTGTAGCCAAATGAAACCGCTTGAGGAAAAGTCTACCCTAAATGTGTGTGTGGTCGGGACATCAGCACTCACACCCCTCTCCCTCTGGGAGCTTCTGGGAGCATGAGGGGTAAGGATTTTGGCTTCCATTTGACCAAAACCACAACACATCCTTTCACCATGCAGGTATTTTCAGTGCTCACTGAGGGAAGAGTGACACTAATTGGGTGTGTCCTGCCTTACAGATCCTGGGAGTTCTTTAGATCCAAGTCATGACTTGGCTACTTTGTGGCTTCAGCAACAGTCACAACACTAAGTTCCTGGCTTAGCTTTTTGTCCCCATCTCTGGTAGGTAGCTAAACACTGAGCTCACGGTGAAAGACTGAAGAATGCTGGTTGTTGGTGTGTGATTGTTGGCAGCAGTCTCCTTTGGAGATGACTAAACCAAGCCCTATTCTGCCCAAGCAGAAATCAGGCGTTTCCCCCACCACAGAATTATGTCGAACAATCCATGGGTCCTGTTCTTTAATGACCTAACCAGAAAGTGGGGCTGCAAGAGCAGTTCCTAGCTCCATGTTCTCTAGAGTCAGCAGTCAGTCATCTCTGTCTTAGGCCATGGATCCTGTTAGCCTAAATGTTAGCTCTGGCCCTCAGATCACAGCGAGGGGAAATGAGTGCATGAATTATTTGTTAGACATGCCCCTTTTTCCACCAAGTTGGAGTGAGCAGGCACTTGTGAGAATCCTGGAAAGAGCTCTTGTCTGAGGTGCACTGTTCTTAAATATTTTCCCTCTCTACACAGAAGACTCCACATTTTTTTCACAAGCAGCATGTGCTGTGCAAGGCGACAGATGCAACATCATAGAGCCAACAAAGACTGGACACCGCCAAATTTCCTGCTGCAACACTAACTTTTGCAACAATTAGCTCTCCCCCTCTTGGACTCGAAGGGTCTGTCTCCTGTGTGCTATAAGGACTCCAAGCCCTTCTCTCATCCCCCTTCCTGGGCTTCAAGATGTGCCACAATTCAAGACCACCACCAAGGATTTCACTGGTTTTGTGATGATGATTTAACACATCCAACACGATCCTAACTTTGAAAACCTTTGTCCCACATGGCACTAACAAACTCCCTGCAAGACTGACTCAGAGCTGCAAAAGGGGCCCTGACAGTTGGGAACTTACAGACCTCTGCACCTCAGAGATCCCCATTTTGCTGCATTTGCACCCACTTCCCTGCCTTGCTGATTACCCCATCTCAGGGTTCCCTCAGAAATGATTTCATTCCCAAGTCTGCTGAAGTTTCTGCCTACCCATCTCCCAGCTGCAAATCAACCCCTGGCTCTCCATGTCCAGCTGGTTTTGACACAGGTTTTTATGGAAGGGCAGCAAAAAATAATTTGAGCTGGTGGAGAGAGCCTATGCTAGGAACTCCAGTGTTCAACTTCCAGCTCAACTAGTAACCTGTGATCCATAACCTAGGGAAACCCTTCACCTTTGTACACCTCTACTAGGAGAATTGCACTACTTTAATTGGATCCATTTAAAATCTATTTAAACTAATGCAACTCTTAATGTAGGTACATTTAAACCAGTGAAACTCTTGCTTAAATCACTAATTTGCATCAGTAATTACTGAGATAAGCCAAAAAGATACAACTTACAATGATTTAAGTGCAACTACATTGGGGGCTTGCCCAAACTTAACTATACCAATTTAAAAAACAATGCAGATCTTGATTTTCTTTAGCTAAAAAATCCTTTTCAGCTGGGTGATAAAAGCACTCAAACTGGAACAAGAGTGCCTATGCACTGAAGACCAACATCCAAGCAACCTCCTTGTATTCAGAGCCACTAGCTGAAGCAACATTTCAGCTGTCTGTGATACTGCTGGTATACTGAGCACACAGCCATTAGTCCAAGGCATGTTGCTGAACTCAGAGCTTTGTTTTGGTTGGGTTTCTCCTCTTTGTTTCCTGCTCTTTGAAGCCCATTGATGCTAAATAGGCATCCTAAGAGTTCTGATTTGTTTCAGAGGGGTTCCTTTAGGCATCTTCTGATCTTTCCTAAGCATTCTCATGCCAAAAAGTCCCACAACACTCTTGACTAGATACACTCTGTTCACGTAAATGACTGTCCCAGTTTGACAAGTGTTCTGGGAGGTCAAATCAGATGGTCCCTGTAAATCTTTCCTTTAAGTCTTATGGATAAAGTTAGGAACAAAGAGTTTATATAACAAAATGTGTTGCTAAACCACTGCTTAAAAGCTGCAAGGATCAGAGCTGACTTCAGTCATTATGGGAGTAAGCTCTGAGTTCCTGCTGGAGAGGACTGAGAGGCAGAGCAGAAAGCTGAATCCTGGGCCAAAATGGGACTGCCCCTCCCCTTATAGAAACCATGAAAGACTCCCTACCTTCCTACTGAAACAGAGCCAGAAAAGGGACTGTCCCAGATACTGGGAGACAGAGCTGATGGTGTATCATTACACATTGACTCCATCTGGATCCTCTGCTTCATGAATACAGTGGGATCCCTAGAAGGGGAAGATGCTTCTGAAATAGAATTCTGCCCAGAATACATGAGGGCAGCCATTTGCTTTATTTCAAATTGAGACTATACTTTATTTTGTAAAAATTTACAAAAGTGTATACAAATTGTGTTTATCTTCACATCATTGTGTACTTGACCATGATTGGTGAGAAGCAAGTGATCCTTGTTAATACAAATAAACTATCGTATGTACCATTGAAAGAAATAACTGCCCAACTAAGTCTGAATTTCAAGTCCCAAGAAAAGAGCATTTCTTATTTTCATGAGGCCCTGCTCCCCTCCTGCAAATTCCCAACTCAAACTGTTGTATACAACAGGTTTCACTTTAACTTCCAATATAGGAAAAAATAGAACACACTGAACAAGGGGAAAAGATAGCTAAAAACAAGATAAATGGGACATAAAATGATAGTATAGTATCTGCTCTGCTCCAGACTTCTTAGCCTGAGATGAGTAACACTATGGGTGAACACCACACTAGAACTAGTGCCCTGGGGTCAACTGCTTTACTTTACAAAATGGAAAGGGCAAAACGATATTATAAATTTAACAAAATGACACAGCTCATTAAACATCTGCACCCCATCCTCTGATTTTATATGATAAGGCACCAGACAAGTTATTGCTCAAACAGATTTAAGACCTGAAGATGCAGCAATGCTGTAAGGGAGTTGAAACTATTCTTTTTTAGGCAGAGGCTCTCCCTCCCCAACCCCCCCACCACCACCCCCATAAAAATAACAAACCAACCAATCCACAATGCAACCCAAAACCCTAAGCCTGCATCAGTCAGTGGCTGCAGCAGCTTTGGGACAGGAGGTGTATGGACATGTAACAGTCACGCTGGCTCCCACAGAAGCACCAAACATCCCAATGAATCAGGGTGTGCTGACTGAGAATTAAAAACTGATGGCAGTAGCTAGCAATAGGAAGGCACGTCACCCATTAACTTGCTACTATCAGACTTTCATGATCACTATCCCAAATTCATGTGGGAGACTCTAGAAATGTACTTTTCAAGCCTGTCCTCTGAGGAAAAGTCCTGTATTATTCACACACATCCCCTGAACAAACAAGGTTTGGTTCCCACTGCAAGTGACTCTCAGATACCAGCAGCCACAAGTGTTTCTTGATGCAGTATGAAAATCAGATCAGTGTGGCAGCATCCAATGCACTGCACCTCCCAATGGCAGCTGGATCACGTCGCAGGAAGCCACACCTTCTGGGTGCTGACGATATCATTCAGTTTCCCTTTAATCTTCAGGAAGTGCCTCTTGAATTCCAACCCATCACCCTAGGTAATAAAAACAAAGCTATTTTGGGAACCACATTTGTGCATGAACCAATGTGCAAACAGCTACACAAGAACAGAACAGGAATGCTGTAATGCCTGCCCTTCTGAGGGACACTGGGAGACAGGACCCCAAAGAGGAAATGCCTTCTGCACCAGAGAAGGGAATAACAAAAACCCTCTTCACTATTAATTACTATGCAAGTTTAACAGCAAGGAAGAGCCAGTGGTGTCCAGAGGACATCCTGCCCATGGCAAATTTAACACCCACTCTAGAGATTTTTTTTTTTTCCTTTACAATTTTTTAGTTCATTGTTTATAATTAGTCACCAAATAAACTTCTCCTCTTCCATTGTAATACACCCAGTATTGCTTTCATAAACTTTTACAAAAGGTGTCTAGTTTCCTTGCCACTCTGAAATAGCTGTTCTGGATTTTCTTCATTTACAGTGCACCAGAAATTTCCCTGTTTAAGTCTTAAAAATATTTAATTTATTTGTCTTTCTAGAAGTGAACCACATGACATGGCAAGAAGAGTTCCCAGCTCTATTACGCTCTTAACAGCTTGGTCCAATCACATTACCGGCTGACATAACCCATTTCACAGACATATGTGGGCATGTTTTCTTTAGAAATAAAGTTAAACAGGGATCTTTAAAACAGAAAATCCACTTATTACTGTTAAGTGTCATTGGCAGAGGCAGAAGATGGAGCTCTTTACATGCAACTTTTCTGCACCATCTGCCTAACTCTGAAGAGCTCCTTGGATATTAGGTTAGGTCCCTGTTTCATAGACTCATAGATCTGGAAGGGACCTCAACAATCAAGGCAGGAAGCTCAACCATTTTTCAGAAAGTTGTTATGATCCAATACACTCTGTCAGTCTGACACTATAGGCCTAGCTCAGGCCGTCCTCCATATACCATGCTGGGGACAAGACACAAGGAACCCCATGAACATCAATACCCATAATCTGATCCTGTGATTACACTTAGTTCACTGCATTTATCCCTCCTGCCTATGCTTTGTTGTCCATTTTCAAGCATCTGATGAAGAGGGCCTTTGCCTCAAAAGCTCATGTGATAAATTTGTTAGTCTTTAAAAGTGCCGCAGGACTCTCTGTTTGTTTTGCTGAACTAGACTGACTTTGTTACCCCTCTGGAACTTGTCAATGCCCATAATATAATGGCAGTCATGGCAGGCAGACCAGCCAGTGCTTCCTGAGCTTCCAGAAAGGCCATGTCTGAATGTGGACATGTCTGCTCTCCCTCCATGGCAAGGCTAACTGAGAGAGGGACAAAGGCCAGCTACATCTTTAAGGGCTTGACCCTGCTTCCAGTGGAGTTCAGAGCTCTATTTCCCCACTGATTTCCAGGAAAGCAGGATCAAGTCAGCCCAGCATGCTTTCCCAGTGCCCAGAAGTTTTTATTTTTTAGACAATTACAATGGCTTCTCTCATAGCACCTGGTCACTGCAGGGAACTGCTCTCCCACTTGCTCTCCAGACTCATAACTGGAAACAGGGATCTCCAGACAGTGAGTGAGAGTAGCTTTGCACTGCATAGTTTATTAAGTACCACAGCCTGGTTTCAAACACCAGTGACAAAGTAATGTTGCTAACTCCCATTTTGTGTTTTTCTCTTTGGTTAGACACAAACAGCCCATGAAATAACCCCTTCTTCCCAGACTTGTCATCATCTTATCCACTTATACAAGCAGCTCTAGCCCATGGGAGCTGGTCCAGCTTGCTTCTTGCCTCCCCTTCTCTCTCCCTAATGCTAAAGTTTGTTGGTTTATTTTGCATACCTTAGACAGGCGGAAATCCACCAAAATCTTGTCGTCCATTTCTACCAGGTTCACCTTGAAAATCAGTTTATTATTTCTTCTGTCAGTAGTTGATATGGTGACCTTGATGGCAAATGGGAGAGAACACTGTTATGAGAAGGACAGATTTCACTGCTACGCACATTATTTTCCTAATATACTAGTAGCTACATTTAAAGAGGTCTTTCTGCTGACTGATTTCATTCTGGTTCAGAAAATGCTGTGTCTCACTACAGGATTTTTTTTTTTTTTTTAACAGAATTTGCCAAATGGAATCGGAAATGTTGATTTGTTTAAATTCCACGGAGTGTACCTGGTTTGTGCAGCTTTTCTTCCAGACATAGCCCATCTTCTCACAAACCTCCTTCAAACTATTATAGGAACGGTCAGCATCCAGCTTCGTAAAGAAACGGGTCATTCTCTTCACCAAACGTTGCCAAGGGTTCTGCAGATTAATGATCAGAGATATGAATTCCCACAGACAACCTTTCTGGCTGAAAGTTTAGGATTACTCCCCTCCAATTTACTTGACTTTAAAATTAAGCCAATGTATCTGAACTGATGCAAACTGCATTTGTAACACTACAGTCTAGCAGTCAAAGACCAAATCACCATGCTGAAACAAAGATGAATGTACACAGCATTTCCAAACATTACCTGTGATGAGCCTGGGGTGCCAAGTAACTGACTGTTAACTAGCATGTGCTCAGGGCATGCTGGCTGGGAGAAGCTGATTCCTTGCACTAGTTTGTTGATATTGGTTGGACTGCTATCCCACAAGGAAATGCCAGTGCGAGGTTCTGGCTGAGAAGTGGAGTAACTTACATTCTCCTCACTGAAACACAAACACAAGTAGTTACATTAATAATAAAGTGCACCACAGTACCGCTGTACTTCTCTTGTGCTTTTTGATTTGGCTCTCTCTAAGTGAAGTGGTTGATAAAAATATTCTTTCCAGAACTGGAAAAATGACCTTAATTTTATTTGGTGTTTCTTGTACAAGGCTTCAAGTCTCATTTAAGTTTCTTTGGAGTCATGCTTTCCCTTAATAACACTGAGTGACACAGCAGACATTTGGCCTTTCTTCATTCTTGACCAAAAACTGGTGATGCCATAATCAAAGAAAGCTCTTCATATCTGGAAGCACATTTCTTGGACTTCATTCATAAGCACATGACTAGATTCACTGCTGGAGGCCAAAGCAAAATCTTCTGGAAAAACAGGCCCATTGTGCCTCTTTATCACAGAACAGAAAGAAAAAGTTACTGTCAAGCTAATGAGGCAAGGGTGAAGGAAGGCCCTGTGTGGTGATTTTAGGGCAGCACAGAGATAGTGACTTACAGTGATTCTTTACTGAGTGCCAAAAGGGTACTGAGAGTGACATAAAAGAAGAGACAGACCCTGCCTTACTGAGCTCACAAGTTACTGCAGATTCTCCTCTCAGAAGAAACTAGCAAAGGCTCCCATAAGCTCGAGCAGAGAGAATGTTCTATTGATAAGGCTGCTGCCCACAGACAAGAATCTTTTAGATTCAAGTCCCCCCACAGCTGGATGGTGCAAATGGTCAAACTGATGTCAATACAGTTACTTTTGCACAGCCAAACACTGCACCAGGAAGTCTCCACTTAGATTTTTAAAATAGTGGCCTCCATGCAACATGCTCTTTCATTCACCATGCTTGCATGGCCTTCACAGAACACGTCTGGACACATTCAGGGACAGATGGTGTCATCTTGCAGGCCAAATCTGGCCCATTGAACCCACAATCTCATCTGTTCATGGCCTACAGTTCAGGAATCCCTCGACTACATACATATATGTGTGTGCATTTCAAACTACTGTTGTTTTAATTATAGAATTTCTATTAGAAAACCAACTTTACAAGGGCTAGTCACCTCCACACCGTGTTATGAGTGTGGACAGATGGATATTGATTATGTGCTTGCTATGACTGTGGAATGTTCAGCTAGTGGAAATATGAAGGAACCCCCTACCCTGTTATCAGGAAGGGTACAATTTTCAAGCCAATTTAACTAAGCTACAGGTTCTCAAGTAAAGGCGTTCTGGTAAAGAAATGTGGGGTTAGCTACTGGAAACATCAAAAACAGAAGCATACAGCATTCTGACCTGTGTGCACTTTTCACCGGCGAAAAGTCCATATCAGACCGAACGTGCTTAGAAAAGCCACCTGGAGACTCTGAAAGGCCCCCTGAAGACACACGAGCCCGCTTTACACCTAACAGAAGAAGATAAATCACACAAGCAGGTGTCAGAAGAGTTATCGTACGAGTCACCAGAAGCTTAAAGCATATGGAATTAGGCTGAGCTCCCCATTAAAAAAAAATATACATAGTTTGGTCTTTGAATTATCACACAGATCACTTTCTTTATTTTTTTCCATTTGCATTCTAGTACTTGCAACGTGTCTGAGACTGTGATTCAAACCTCACTGAACTGCAGTCTCAATAGCTGAAATATTAGCTTACCACAAGGGTAAAAATTCTTATTACATTACAGTTGTCAAAAATACCATCTAATGAGCAGAAGAATCCCACCCCAATAGCAATGCTCTGAGAAAAATATGTAAATTATAACAACTTTTATTCACCCAAAACAGTTCCATCTTACTAGAAGAACAAGAACTAGACTGCCTTAAACATATGCTGGCTGTGTTGATCCTGCTTTCTTTATGGTCATGGAGTCCACAGGGAAAAAGAAAAAGCTTTATAAATTCGATCCCTTCTATGTGATGCTGATAGCACTTAACACCTTCCCCCATCATTTTGTGTGCCAACCAGTAGTAAGAGCGTCATTAGACACAGAGCTAACACATCCACAAATACATTTTAAAGCCAATACTTTGCAGTGTACATATTTAATACTCCTCTCAAAGCAGCAAAGTTGGGAGGCAGACATATATACAGAGGATGAATTAAGATAGCCTGCACACTTCACCTCTGAATTTCCATGCTTTACAATGTCAGAGTTTCTTGTAAATTTAACCTCAGCTATATAGATAAAGTCAGTCCTGGAAGATATAAGAAAGTAGTGGAGGGCAGATATAAGAGGCTTAAAATCATGAACCTAGAAGGTTCCCTATGAGCTGAAAAAGGGGGATTCAAGTTAACCGAACACACCTGGCCAGTGATTTTTAAAAAACCCTCTTTTGGTGAGAGAGGGAAGGGAAGAGATGAGAGACAGGCTGCAACAGGGGTAGCAGCAGGAAGGAAAAGCTTCTCCTGGGTGGAAGGCTGTCTCCCCTCCCTATCAGAAAATAAAATAAAATACCAGCTGCTTGGGGAAACACTGGGGAACTGGAAGCCAGTGTGGGAGGGTAACACTTGGAGGAGGTGGCAAGGGAAAGTATTTATTTTTGCATTGTGAATTTGGGGTCTCTTTTTCTGCTCAAGAGAATTTTTTGGGCCTACCCTGAAGCCCGCCATGTAAATAAGAGAAAATAAAAGCCAACTGAAGACAAAATCCCTCAGGAGTGAGATTGGTTTACTCCAGGCCTCCTCCCATCCAAGGGAAAAATGAGGAATCCCTGCCGTACTCTCAATTTCTTGCCTTTAGGGTCTTTTCTGATAACTAATGTTCCAAGAATTTTTACTCCAATATATATCTCTCTAACTGCTTAAGCTGTTTTTCTATGTTGTACAAAGCACTTAAAAACATTTACCTTTTTTCATAGGTTTGGTGTACCATCTGTCCTTTTTAATGTCTGCTATAATAATCCTTGCCGTGGGGCTCTCAGTTAGTATTTTGTGGAGCAAAGCTAGAGAGAAACATTACATTCATAGGATGAAACAACAGTGAATTAGCTGCCATATATCCTGATTCCTAGATCAGTAAATCATGTTTTTTCAAAGAAATTCCACTTCATAATGATATTTCAATTCCATCAAAGTCTTTGAGCTTATCATCCAGTCTCTCCATAAATCTGATCACTCATAAATTAACACCAAAGTAAGGTAAACTCATAGCTGGGAGCCTAAGACCCAAGTTTTGCCAAGATTTGTGAGCAAGTACATACCAAAATCCCCTTTGTTCCACATGGGCTGCAGCCCGTGTATAGAGCCTTTGAAATAAGAAACTTGCCATAGCAGATATCAAACCCTCTTTCAAGGAAGTTTTCTAACAGATTCTTGTAAGACTGTTTACTTACAAGGATCATTTTGGGTAAGAAAAGGACAGCAGAGCGTAACACCAAACACAAATCTAGTACCTTTGATTTCAGGCCACGCAAAGAAACAGATAATAGCAAAACTTCAGCCCTCAGACATTCCAGGATCAGGAGGAAATTTAGTGACCAACAAGATGGGGATGGGAGTTAAATTCAATAGGCTCAGACCTACCAAGCGATCATTCATTACTCAAAAATAATAAAACATAGCTTAATTGTTCATGTCTTCATTGATAGGACTTTTGCCAATCCCCTTGGGAAATTATTGCAATCTAATAGGTACCAAGTCCCAATTCTTCACTAGCTTGTAAAGTCATTACAGCTGTGTAAAGTGGATGTGAAATAGAACCAGAACAGAATGACAGACCTTTGTACCAACTTTGCACAGGTAAGTGACTGCACAAGGCAGTGTGGAGGAAAGACATCTTTAGAAGTTTGTCCAGATAAACTTTTGCCAGTGCTATGTCAATCAGATGTCTCCTGTCTGTCTCACTTAAAAACAAGATAGCACTACTGTTCTGTCCCCCATTTTCAGGTAGTTCCCCAATAGTGTCTTACAAAAACTTCTTTGTACCTTAGAGTCAGATCCTATGAGATGGTGAGCCCATGGTAGAATCCAGCCTTCAGACAGAATGATTTTGGAACACAGGCTTGCACAATGCAAGTACTATACTCCCCAAGAAAAATCACTGTCCTTTTCAAATTCCTAAAAAGTCCATCAGATAACTGATAAATTACCTAATGGTGCTGAATCAATCTTCTTCCAAGGTGGAAGGTATATCTTCTTCTCCTTCCAATCACAGTATTCTTGGCAACTGTCACTAGGCTGGTCCCATGGCAGTTCTGTAAGAAAGTCATGTGCCAAATCATTTGAATGCCTTTGAACACAAATTTAAGTACAAATTTAGGAGGGCTAAGGAAAGAGCAAAGAGCACGTAAAGAACACTGCCATTGAACTAAGTGGATTTCAGTGCATGGAAGACACTGGTCAACCCTGATTGCTTTTACAAAAATGCCTCAGTATATCTGAAGTTATCACATTGCTCCAAACTAGTTACAAATGTAATGACATCACTGGTCCAGAAAATATCCTGACTTCAGATTGTTCAGTCAGTGGCACCATAACTAGCAAAGAACCCCTCAACAATGGTGAACCTTGGTAAGTTCCACTCAAACAGCAAAGTTAATAAGAAAGCAAATTTCGCTAACAGCACTAGCTGCTAGAGAACATGCATCAGCAAAGCATGCCATCTGGCAAAGGCCTTCAGAAGGACTGCTACTACACTGACTACACCCCTGCAGTGGTGAGAGGATGGTGAGACTGCAATGCTGGTTTAAGAGAAAGACTCACATGGGAAAGCTGGAGAGAAACAGAATCATCATATTTATTATCTCTGTATATTAATTAGGGCCCTGAATATTCTGCAGTCATTGAATTTGTCTCTGGCATAAGACACCATGGACAGCTGCTCCTTGTTCAACATCATGACTGAATATTTCTGCCTCCCCTGCCAGAAAAGCTGACTGAAACTCACAAGGCCTAGGAAGTGCAAGGACTGCTGAATAACAAAGCAAACAGTCTGTACAAAATATTGGGCCCTGATGAATCAGAAAGAACTCTCTCTCAAGCCCCCACAGAGGGAGGGGAAGGAGCAGAAGACCAGACGGAAAGGAAGACTAGAGCAGTGTTTCTGAACCCGTGTGCCATGGACTTTTTTGAAAAACTACTCAGAGTTCTGGATTGGCTCATGAACATTCGAGAGTTCCTTTGGAGACTACATGGTGGTGGTGCCTCAAAATAATTATCAATATCAAGATGTGCCACAGCAGAGAAAAGGGTGGAAACCACTGGAACAGAATAAGGTGCTCACTTCCCTTCCATGCCCGCATGACAAGAGTGCTATCAGCTAAACAATGAAGTTCTGTATTATAGCTTATGCACTAGTGTGAAACGCATGGTAAGACAGTCATGTTTGAGAGTAGAGATTTATTAATGAGTGACCCAGATCTTCATTTTAGTGAAGTTATAATGAAGATCTGTAAGGTCAGAATGTTTTCTTGTTTATTTCATACTCCTGCAGAAATTTATAGGGGTGCAAAATCAGAAACGAGCAGTCCTTTATTAAAATCAAAAGAATTCACTAAGGAGCAGGATTAAGCAAACATTTGAGAAGCAAAGGCCCAGGTTTCATTTAAGTGGCCCCTAGTAATAAAACCCCATAGAGGAAAAGTAGTTTGTAAAGTTTCATCAGGAAGTATTAATAATTTCCAGCAATGGTTCAAGCTGTTCATAGAGTAATTCCAGATAATCCATGAAATACTTTTACAATTGTGGTGAAGCCTATCAGTCTAGACCAGGATACTTCCTGCTAACCCAAACCCAGATTATAGCTTATAAAGAAAGCCTCTAGTGTGAAACAAACCACAAGGGCCTCCCATTTCACACCATGTGGATCCGATTCATGCCTTCCTTTGGTATAAATACAATTGCAATCAAATTAGCTGGCGACCCCAAAATTGTAGAGACCTCAAGAAAACAGGACAGACCAAACAGCAAAAGCTGAAAAGATTGTTACAGTAGCAGGAACCACAAGTAATGCAAGGCAATACTAATAAATAGACAACCCTATGCCTAAGTTCAGGATATGGATAGCAGGAAACAGTAAAAGGAAATAAAAGTGGAGGAAATAACCAAGAAGCCACAGAAGAACTACAAAAGCTATATTGTTTTTATCTTGTCTCCTTAATACTACTCTGATGTCACTTTTTCATGTGACTATCCACTCTAACAAGATGGCCCACAGCAGATCACTTATAAGAGAATCTACTAAGAAGTTAACCACAATATGAAAATATTTAAAATGCACCATTTAATTTTCACACCAAGACCACCTCCATGATTTGGAATCAACTCTTTAAATCTGTTCAGGTAATGAGCATTTGCACTGCAATCTTAAGTCACTGTAAAGTTGCAATAAATATGCATGTTATAAAATAGTTTGTGTCGTGAGAAGAAATTGACCAATTCCTACCTCCTGCCAACATAGCAGTAAGTACTATCCCACATGACCATACGTCAACTGGCTCTGCATGGAATTCTTTCCTCTTTAACAGTTCTGGGGCAACATATGGGAGAGTGCCACACATCTTATTTAACAGTCGCTCACGACCGTTGTGTTTAAACACAGTTGCTAAGCCAAAATCTGAGATTTTGAGATTATCTAAGCAAACAAAAGAAAAATGTTATTAAGTATATTGTCCGGTATTTTCATCTTCTCCGCTAGAAGACAACATTATTATTAAAGCTAGCTAAAACCAGAGATAAGCACATTAACACTCACTATAAGGTCCCTGTTACCTTGACAGTGGAGTATAAAGAGGCCTTAATAAAAGTAAAACAGGCCCTTATACCTTTTTCTTTGTTTCAGATAATAAGTTTGAACCTGAATTTGATTCAGGGAGCACAACTTTGATTAAGAGAGATCAATGGTAGAGGAAAAAACTCAGTTTGTGCAGTGAGGTACTTTCTCCTTAAAAGAACTGTCATGTTAGAAATCATTTTTTAAAAAGTTTTTATTACTAACAGTACCTTTGATTATTAAACTGAAAGTTTTAAAATTCTAGTTTACTTTTCACCATATACTGATTATGTACGTTCCCATTTTCCTCTCAGTTTTAATAAAACCACATCAATCCATTTCTTTAGTCTGTTTCAGATTTTCATGCACTATTATCTTGCTTTAACATTTCGATTCTAAACACAACACTGTTTTGTAAAAAGTTCCAATCAAAAGTTTGTTCAGTATTCATGGAAACGTTTCTACTGGTTTTTAGACTTTGTAAGAACCAGCTTAACAAAAATTCAGCTTCACGCAAGTGTAAAAACCACTAACATCTCTGCAGAGACCCAAAACAACTTTCTCTGGAATACACTGATGAGTCTATTTACACAGGATAAAAGAAGGAATACAAGGCCTGACAGCACGATTCTGCTTACTGCATTTGATTATTCTCAATGCAGCAGGACCCATAGAAACTCTGCAAGTGTTTTCAGACTCACTAAACGATAATTGTTTCTTTTCCCTCCTATACCCTCAATGACCAAAAATTTAAAAGAAGATGAAGTCAGTGTTTTTATACTTACCTCTTTCATCTAGTAGTAGATTCTCAGGCTTAATATCTCTGTGAGTTATTCCTATGCTGTGGAGATATACCTTAAAAATAAATAAAGGCTTTAATACCTTGTTCTGCCTAATTTAACTGGAAAAAAAAAAGCTTGAAATAAATGCATAAAATAGAACACTTACCACACCAGCCATAAGCTGATGGAAAAACCTCTGCGCATCTGGTTCAGGCATGCCTATATCAGGCTCTGTAAAAAGTCATTCAAAATCTACTTGTCAAAAAAAAACTTTTCCATCACCATAAATAAATTATGGAGAGTCTGCACTATACTTTTGTAACTATTTTACAAAGTTCTCTGGATACTTTGCTCACCACTTCTTTTTCACCTACCTCGAAACAGTTACTGCAGGCAATGCAAAAGCGTAATAGAAGGTTATTGAGTTACACCGCAGTGTCTGCATCTATTTAATCTAAACTGAAATGTCACTTTTTTTGCAACTTCCCAAAACACTCTGGGGGAAATGCTAATAGTTTTCTTTAAATCTTATACCACCAGAACACCAGTGCCAGATCCTACAAGCTACTCTAACCATCAGATACCCCCTGTGCCCATACAGAGCATCACTGTAGTCTGATTATTTTAATCTTTGTAGAGGCAAAACCATTGCCTCAGTCTCCAGTCTCCAAGAAAAGCCTGCAGCAGCACCAGGATCCTGAGATTCTGACAGCACCCACTGCCATAATAGGAGGAGTGAGTGGGAACAGTATTAAGAATAGTCCCACAAAGGGCTCTACTCCAGTCCTCTCCAATTATTCCAACAGATTGTCTACCTAAAAAGCTAATAAAATAAGGCTAGTTTAATCTTACTGTGCACACTGAACCTTCCCCCCTGCCCCCCATTTGTTATGTTCAAAGAAAGCTTCGCTACAGAAATACTGAAAATTCCTGTATGTTACTGTGGACTACTACTACTGCAGAACATGCAGTGGTAAAACTTTTATCAGACTGTTCCTTTAGTGCCTTGCTTCAGAAGCAGTTTTAACACTGCACTGGGAAAAAAAAACAGGTTAAAGAAAAATGGCAGATACATCTTATATACCAAACCGCTTTTGCGGTTGGTAAAACTGATTAAGACTGCTAAGAGACAGGTATCTACTCACAGCCCAGGCATTTAGTTTTAAGAAAAGCTCCAGAAGGATTTGTGTTGTGCCGATTATCTATTGGGTCAGCACAGTGTGCATCTCCAACATGCCTGCTTTTCTGCTCTGCAAGATAAGTATTCTCTAAATCACTTAAAACAGCCTATAAATCTCTGATACTAAGCAATTCTGAATGACAACAACTTCCCAATTACATTAAATCCAGAGACAGGGTTTGAAAGACTTGTTATCCTTTATCACAGAAACTGTCTTATGACTCATAAGCAAAAGACTTCTCCTAATCAAATACAGAGAAGAAATGCAAAGGCTTTTGTGCCCTTCACTGCTCCATGACCATCTATGAAGATGCCATTAAAATATCTTTAAAAAGTGTGATCTCTATTAGAAATGTACTGGCTTGACTTTCCTGATTTTGCTGGAGGACTGCAGTAAGCTCAAAGGATGACAGAAAGACCCTGACACCAGGCTACGGCTTGCAAAGTTTGCCCAATACTTGCTAGCCCAAGGACTAAGCCTACCAGCCAAGCTGAATAATACCTGTGCTGCCACATCCACTAGATCTAAAGAAATAAAACAGTTGTGTATTACTATATTTAGTAGCTTTTTAAAGTAAAGTAATTCCCCACATCTTTTGTATTTATTATACCTTCTTTCTTACTTCATGGCTTCACTCCATTTCCTCTACTGTCCTATAAGGCATCTCGTCTTGCACTGTACTCAGGGTTTGTTTCATCTAAATAACACAGAACTAAATCTTCTAGCCACAGACCTTACAAAGACTGGAGGACTCCAGTAACCAAGGGCGCATGACCAAGAAGCCAACCCTGACTAGTCCTAGTGGCATGCTTCTGCACTACCACCTTCCTGGTGGCCATTAAGAATTGACTCTAATATTTCACATATATCCCTAGCTTCTGCTTCTGTGTTCTCTTCAGCAGCTACCAATATTTGTTACCTACATACTGCTCTGAATTTTCCCAACCAGCAATGAAATAAAATTGAACTTTCTTTTCAGCTTCGCTGCTGCAAACTGAAACCGCTTGCTTTTTAGCTTCACATCTGCTGCTATAAAAATAGTCAGTTTACTTTCCTTCACCTTGATAAACTTATAAGCAGCAATGAAGGCAGTAGTGCTCTGTATGCAAACAATGAAAAATACTGCTGCCTCAGTCCACATTGTTCATGTTCAGAACATGATTTTTTTTTTTTTTTTAAATTAAAGCTTCGATTCTGCAGAAATGAAAGTACTGGTGTGGGAAAACCTCTTTCCTTGGCAATCTCTTCACACTAAGTTGTTTTATTTGTTTAAATAAAACAAATATATCCTGGTTTGTGAAAAGCAATGGCTGGCAATAGTCTTGTAACAGAATATCTAGTAGGATTATGATCAACAGTGAGTATAGCACAGCCATGCACACAGACTTCCGAAGATTTCAACAGCTACCTTCTCAGGATGCATGCATCTCCCATTAGCAGTAAATGAAACTGAAGGGGAATATACTACATATTGCATTTCAGTCTGGTAACTATTAGAAGGCAAGTCTACATACATTCAGTTTCCCAGCTCATTTACTATATTTGCTCTCAAACCAGTGTTCTTCCCCTAACTTGTATTTACCTGTACCATTAAATAAATAGAATTTATGAATTGTTAGGCTCATGCTAAGCACAGGTTTGAAAGGCAGGAACTCTACCTTCTAGCCATGGTTTAGTCACTGACTGTGTACAGAAACAGTCATCCGCTAAGCCAGCCTACCTCAGCCAAGGAGCACACCTGGCCCAGAAAATGACCTGGGGCTCGCGCGCTTGAAGTGCACTGCCGCAGCAGACCTGGGCTTCTGGTGCTGGGACTCCAGGCTCAAGGCCCGTAAGCCCAGCACCAGCGACGCCCCTGCCTCAGCCACTCTCTCTGAGATCAGTGCCATTAGAAAAGTACAGTAAGGAATCCCTCCGCTCTTGTAAGACGAGTGTTGTATTTAATTAGCTTCTTTGGCCACCACTGGAGTGGCCTCAGACCCTCCTTTGCTCCAAGATGGATGCTCAGGATTCTGTACCTATTCGGTCAAAGAGCTCTCCCCCGCTGCAGTACTCCAGGAAGAGGTACTGAATACTGCCTTCTCTACGATGTCCATAGAACTTCACTATATTCTCATGATTTAACATCTTATTAATGCAGATCTCCTTTTTAATATTCTCTGGACAATCCACGGCACGTTTCATGTCAACTATCTTCACTGCAACAGCTTCTTCTGTGCGTCTGTTCACAGCAAGCTGAACTCTGCAGAGAAGGAAGGAAAAAGCAAAGTTACAAGGGGTGAAGCAGGCAGCGCACCACTATGAGCCTTAGCATGCAACACTAGTTTAACGGTTTTACACCGTGATCCATATTCTCATTGGGAGTTAGGCATCTAAAATCTTTAAGGATTTGCACCTGAGACACTATGGTGACGGGTGCTAGAGCGAAATCCCCCATATACATATGTGGTCTAGACTGAAGTTTAAGGAATCCCATCCTCTATTTACATAAGAATTTCTCCTCGCTCTCTGCCAAATTCACAGGGAGCCACAGCACCTTGATCCTTCAGGTGCTACTGGGATGACTACCCCCAGTCTGAATTTGTGCACCCCACTTCAAAATATTATTTTAAAATAGTGTGATTGATGAAAAAGAACTAAAATTAAGCTCAACAGACCCATGTGTCCATGTTCCTAGATAATTAATGATGTGCCTGCGCCCGCTGAATACTTACAACTAAAGCGTACAAAGAACGTGTTATAAAAATCCTGATGAGCAGTTGAAGTCTGTGGTCTCCATAAACTGAATGGAGAAAATCCCAGCTTTGGTGTAAATGGATACAACTATACTGAGTTCAATAGAGTTGTACCTGCTTACAAGAGCTATGAGTTTCATGGAAATGTCATGTCTGAGCTTTAAAAACATTCACATAAAGCTAGTTTTGATATTCCCGATGACGATGACAAAAGTGACCCTATTTAAATTAATTCTGAAATTTCTTTAAGAAGTTGCAGTATACCTCTAACTGCAACTTAAATAAAAGAGGAGAAAAGAAGATTAGTCACGAGTGACACAATTTAACACAGGATGCTTCATACAGATATTGTGTGCCATAGTACAGAGAACATACAGTAAAAATGATGAGGTATCCTGTGGCACCTTAGAGACTAGTGAAAAAACGGAGGGTTGCAGGCAGAAGCTTTAGTAAGCTGGAACCCATTTCATCAGATGCATAAACATCTGGTGGGGGTTCCCAGCCATGAAAGCTCATGCCTTCCCGCCAAATTTTTTAAGGTGCTGCAGGACTCCTCACCATTTGTGCTGAAAACAGACTAACACAACTACCCATCTGAAAAAGTGTACACAGAATATACAGTAAGTACACAGCATGGGTCGCAAATCAGATTAACTCGACTTGCTCAGAGCCATAAAAAGGTTCCCAATCGCCTTCCTTAAACCACCTCTTTCTGCAGGAAAGCCCAAGCTGACCTGATGCGGAAAACAACCGCGAGTTACCATCGTTCAGAGCGAAACTGTTCGTCAAGGCCGTTAGGCCTCCAAGTCCTGGAACAGAGGTGGACGCTGGCCACGGCCCCTGAAGACGGGTCACGCTTTCCGCCAGAGACCCCAGCGGCCGCTTCGCTCTCCTAGTCACGCGTGAAATCTGAACGCCAGGCTGACTTTGGGCGCTGAGCCCGGCCACCCTCGGGCCAGCACCAGCAGCTGGCCCCCGTCACTGCCCAGAATCGGGGCACTAACCAGGCCCCATGCCAGGCTGCCTTGAGGGGCCGGACAAGTGGGGGAAGCGATCACCCCTGGGCTCACCCCACAGCTCTGGACACGGGGCGCCGCGGACCCCCCCCCCACTCACTCTCCGTAGGCGCCTTCGCCCAGGGTCTGCACCAGGTCCCAGTCCTCCACGAAGGGCACGGCCATGGCGGCGCGGCCCTGCAGCCCGCGGGAGCTCGGCGCTGCACAGCCGGGGAGCCGCCCGGCCCGGCCCCGCTTCCCGCCAAGCGCCGCCCCGCCCCCGCCGCTCGTCACTGCCGGACACGGGGGCGGGACCCGGCTGCCCCCCGCCCCCTCTGCTGGCGGGACAGCCTGCCTGGGCTCCTTCCGGGGGGGGGCAGGGCTCCTGGGTCCTTGCCTTGCTGGGGGAGGGTAGGACTGCTGGGGTCTTTCCCCCCTAGTGGGGTGGCAGGGGCAAGACTCCTGGCTTCTTTCCTTGCTGGGAGGAGCAGGACTCCTGGGTTCTTTGCTTGCTGCAGGAGAGGGGTGACAGGACTCCTGGGTCCTTTCCTTGCTGGGGGGAAGAGGGGAGAAGAGCAGGACTCCTGGGTGCTTTTCTTACTGGGGGAGGGTAGGACTCCTGGGGTCTTTCTCCCCTAGTGGGGTGGCAGGTGCAAGACTCCTGGCTTCTTTCCTTGCTGTGGGGGAGGGGAGGCAGGACTCCTGGGTTCTTTGCTTACTGGGAGGTAGGGTGTGGAGCAGCAGGGTTCCCGCCTTCTTTTGCTGGGGGGTAGGACTGCTGGGGTCTTGCCCTGTTAGTGGGGTGGCAGGGGCAAGACTCCTGGCTTCTTTCCTTGCTGGGGGAGGGCAGGACTCCTGGGTTCTTTTCTTGCTGGGGGAGGGTAGGACTGCTGGGGTCTTTCCTCCCTAGTGGGGTGGCAGGGGCAAGACTCCTGGCTTCTTTGCTTGCTGGGAGGTGAGGGGTGACAGGACTCCTGGGTCCTTTCCTTGCTGGGGGGAGGAGCAGGACTCCTGGGTTCTTTGCTTGCTGGGAGGTAGGGTGTGGAGCAGCAGGGCTCCTGCCGCCTTTTCTTGCTGGGGTATTGCCCTGTTAGTGGGGTGGCAGGGGCAAGACTCCTGGCTTCTTTCCTTGCTGGGGGGGGGGCAGGACTCCTGGGTTCTTTCCTTGCTGGGGGAGGAAGCCGCCTTAGTTCTTTCCTTGCTGGGGGAGGGGGCAGGACTCCTGGGTTCTTTCCTTGCCGGGGGAGGAAGCCGCCTTAGTTCTTTCCTTGCTGGGGGGGGGGGGCAGGACTCCTGGGTTCTTTTCCTGCAAGAGCTGTGAGATAGATGGGGGGAGGGGCAAGGACGCCTGGGTTCCTTCCTAGCTCCACCTTTAACTGTGAACTTGGGGTGAGTCTCTTTGCGCTCTTGACGTCCCTGTTTACCCACCTACACAAGGGGAGTGATGCGGAAACACACTGCCAAGAGCAGAGGCTGAACTCATCCGCGTCTCGAGGAGGAGGTGGGAGCTTGGATCTGCTGGCAGAAAGACGCAGGGCCATCTTAGAAAGTACTTAGGTGGGAAGTGCTCAGGTGAGCTGGCAAGAAGCAGCTGCCTGCAGCCTGCCGGACCACCAGCAGGCAAAGCGCAGCAGCTCTAAATCTGGACATGCTTAAATAGACACATTAATTTGTAGGAGGGAGAAATGTCTGGGTATTTGGCTTGATGCCACTAGGTAAAAACCAGTTCTCATGGGGGGTAAATATGGTTACCTCCGCCACACAGGAGCACACTGGTAACAGACCAAGCACGAGTGCACATTCCCATGTCTGGCAAAGGGCCCAGCTTTACTTCCTGGTTGATAGTGTACTCAAAAGGAGGGTATGGGCAGGATGGGGAAACAGTGGAACCAGAGAACTGCCTTCCTCATGGTTCTTCCTGTTCTGTTTTTCCCTTATCAAGGTTCCTGTTAAGCAGAAGCGCCCCAGACCCAACAAAGACCCAGGGCTCTGGCACTGAGACTCAGGGTTTGAGCCCTGTAAGCCTGGTGCCAGTGACACCCCTGCTGTTAAGGGAATACAGGGTGGGCTACAGCTATCCTCTGTAACAGATGCTGCAGCTACTTTAGGAAATTCCACTCATGGATGTGCATGCATGCACGCACAATGAGCCCACAGATCAAAACAGTAACCATGCTGAGCATCCCAGGATGTAACTTTAATCATGCAGAAGACAAAGCCTTTTGCACTGAGACCCCACACCTTAAGCTAATCTCTGGGCATTTACTGCACTCATCTCAGAAAGTCCCCCAGTACAGAACAGGATCAGTTTGTACACTTTCCCCTGGTGATTGATCTGGTTCATATTTGGCAGGTAAAGGGTATGGACAGTTTGTTCCCTGTGCAATGATCCCTTCTGACCTTGGGATCTGAAAAATGAAACTGAACTAATGTTACTACAGCAATCTTTGGAGCACCGTTTCTCAGTAGTGATCTGTGGGCTGGCACCAGGCAGTGACTGAGAAACACTAGTGTGTACTCTAGCCAAATGGGTCTGGCTAGTGGCTATGGGCAAACGGGTGTCGCTGGTGCCTGGCACACAGGGCCCATGCCTTGAATCCTGGCGCCAGTGCCCCGGGTCCTGGTGGGGCCCCTGCCTCTCCCACTCTCCAGCTGGAGATCCAGCGCCCAGCTGCCTACAGTGGTGGTAGCCGCTTCTGGCTCCTTGCTCAGCAGGGCAGCGGCTGCGGCTCCCTGCCCTGTCCCTGTCCAGGGGTGTGGCCTGTGATCAGGAGGCGGGGCCTGGCCCTGTGGTTTTCACTGAAAGTGGTGAAGAATTTTGCAGTTTCTTATACATTACACCATCTGAAACTTCAGCCCTATTGCATCAGATTCCAGTCTCACTTGTTTTGAATTTACAGTGATGTCAATTAGCAACTGCCTTGCTGTGCTTCCCTCTCCTTCAGTTTATTTCATTAAATTGACAGGTACAGAAACCAGGGCCTTAAATTCATTTTACTGTCTGCTTGAGTCTCTGGTGAAAGAATTCTCAAGTCACATTTTTCTTCATTAGCCTCTTATCTGCAACTTTTCCTCATTGAAAGGTACTGGACCAATGAAAATGCACACAGACCTTACATTCTTCCAGACCATCTTTTTAAAGAGTACTGTAAAATGAGTTCCTCACTTAAACTTATCTGTTGTTCCCTCTAAATATCCTTATAAATATACTAAAAGCCTGAACAGTAAGTCAAAGTGTTATAGCAGAGGTTGGGATTGTTACTGTACAATACCACCATAGGGTTGTTTTGGTTAATGTATATTATTAAGACTAGCAATCTCTTTTAGCAGCCAATAAATAAAGGAGTCTGAAGTGTATTTTGCATTTATAATATTGAAGAGATCAGGCATTTCCCAATCGTACCATTATCTGCTGTGTTTATAACAGATGCTATCTTCCTCTACCACCTACTGAACACCTGCCCCATTTGAGTAAAAATTAAACTAAACAGCTTAGAATCCATGGGGATGGGGTGTTAGCATTGTTATTTTGCATAACTGGTTTCTTTGACAAATCTTGTCAAATTGACCCCACATCTTCCGAGTCTCTCAGGTGCTTAAAAAGCTACAGCTTCCCTAAGATCAACCAGACTTCCACGTGCAGCAAATTGCTTATGTTTAGATAGAATTAGATAAATTGTAATAAATTACAGTGATTAGACATTTTACCATTCACTAGAAAGAAAGTCATTTCCTACCAGGATAAAAATATCCTCTAGAACTTCTTGGTTTTTACCTACTGCGGCTCCTGTCACTTTTAGATGTTAACTGAATTTTCTCAACTGGCCATCATTTGCCCACAGGAGCGTTGCTGCCCCAGGGAAGGACCCAGGGCATGGGCCCAGGCCCTGCCCCCTGATCGCAGGCCACACACCCCTGGCCAGGGACAGGGCAGGGAGTGGCAGCCACAGCCGCAGGGCTGCCCAGCTGAGCAAGGAGCCAGAAGCAGCCACCACTGCTGCAGGCGGCCAGGCCCTGGATCTCCAGCTGGAGACTGGGAGAGGCAGGGGCCCCACCAGGACCCGGGGCACTGGTGCTGGGATTCGGGGCATGGGCCCTGTGGGCCAGGCACCAGCGACACCCGTTTGCCCATAACCTCTAGCAGACCCATTTGGCTAGAGTACACACTAGTGTTTCTCAAACAGTCACTGCCTGGCACCAGCCCACAGATCACTACTGAGAAATGGTGCTCCAAAGATTGCTGTAGTAACATTAGTTCAGGTTCATTTTTCAGATCCCAAGCTCAGAAGGGATCATTGCAACTGACCTCCAGTAGACCATAGAACTTCTCCAAAACTTCAAGTGCTTTTTAAAAGCCATTCAATCTTGATTTAAAAATTTTCATTGAAGAAGAATCCACCACTACTCTGGGTAAATTGTTTCAATGATTAATTACTCTGACCCTACACTTACATTTCCAGTTTGAATTTGCCTGGCTTTGTGGTTGGATTGTAGTATATCTTTCTCTGCTAAATTGAAGACCCCATTATTAAATGTGTTCTACTTATAGACTAAGATCAAGCCACTTCTTCGCTTCAAGCTAAAAGAGCAGCCAAGAGTTCAGTTACTGTAACACATGCCCTCCAATCCTTTAACCAAGGCTGTGGCTGTTTTCAGAACCCTCTCTGATTTATCAACATCTTTCCTGAACTATGGACAATCGAACTGGTCACCAGTTGCAGACACCAGCAACAGTTGCCAAATGGAGAGTTAAAATACCTCTCCCCCACCATTCCTGTTTATGGAGACCAGGGTCACGGTCACATTAATGCTTTTGGCCCTAACATTACACTAGGAGCTCAGGATCAGCTGATGCTCCAACAGGACCCCCCCCCCCCCAACTCCTTTTCAGAATCACTGCTTCTCAGCATAAAGCCTCCTAGCCCATAAGTGTGGCCTGCATCCCTTATCCCTAACTGTATACATTTAGGTATACTAACACCCATTGATTGTGCCCAATTTCTCAAGTGGTCTAGATTACTCCAAAACAGTGACCTTCATTGTTCACCATCAATTTGTGTCATCTGCAAACATCATCAAGAATTGTCTGGTTTTGTCTATGTAATTGTTACAATTGCTAGGACCAAAGAATGGATCCCAGGAGGACCCCCATTAGAAATACCCACTCGCTGACTATTCCCTATTGACAGTTACATTTTGACATGCAGCAGTTATGTTTTTAACCCATTTAATGAGCGCCCCATTAATTCTCTTATTCTACTTTTTTAATCAAAATGTCATGTGGTGGTACATCTCAGTTATTTTCTGTCAGTGACTGGGTACCCCCAGTCAGATGCAGGGACTGCCCTTGCAAGGAGAAAGCAAACTGAGATTCAGTTAGAAGCTGAGAACACCGAACCACGCCACTGATGCACAAGAGGTAAGCCTGGAACAAGATGGCTCATGCAGCTAGAGACTTTACCTAAAATGATACAAGCTGCAGAAGATGGCAGGGACAGGCTTGGTTTTATACATCAGGGGAGCAGGTGTTGCTCCCCAGTTCAGTGCCCTCAAGCACAAAGTCACAGGGAAGTTTGCTGTTTGTTAGGGTAGGAGGGGGGGATTTCATAGATGTGATCTGAAATTCTAACTGACCAAGGACTGCTGTTTTACAAACAGAGACCAAGATGCTTCCCCATTTATCAGGGGAAAGGTGGACATCTCTAAAGCTGCATCTACCCAAGAGAAAAAAGAAATACTTTTTCATTCCCTCTTTAATCAACCCTCTGTAAAGCCAATATCTGTGATTTGGTAACAGATTCATATTTATAAAAATCATTCCATCGAATATGGACTGAACGCATGAGGACAGGACTTCACAGGCAGTTAAATCCAACTCCTTTCTGCACTTACAAACTGTATAAAAAAAAAAATTCTGCTTCACAGGCAAAGGCTCGGTCAGTGCAGTTTGCATTAAAGCTGAAGGCAAATCTATGTTCTTGACAATCCACGATTATCCAGGTCCTTTACCTGCAAGACACAAATCATCATTGTAACTTTTTATGGATCCATTTATTCAGGGGGCTGCCCTCAACATGAGGTGGGATCATCATAAGTTATTAATGTGGATCTGAATGCTTTGTATTGGCAATTGTTCAAAGTCATTCTTTTTACTGTATTCGTAAGTGCACTGCAAGCTCTAGGTTATGCACTTCTCAACACCAGAAGGGCACGTCATTTTACTTGCACCATTTCCTTTTCACATGCTACTAGCTGAGCAGTAGAAGGAAGAAAGAACTGCTTTTAGGATCATTTCACTTCTTTTAAGCTGTATTCCACAGACATGTTCTATTGGTTCCAATTCTTAGCTGAAGTAGCTGCCTGACCAATTTAAAATTTCAGCTTTTAAAGTTTAATAAATGTTCAGCCCAAAAGATCTTTAGACTGCTGGCTGCATATTACTATCCAGCTATAATCCAGTTCAAACAATGCCACTTTGTATTTCTATAGTACTTAGTAATGGGGGCCATATATAGACAGGTAGTACTTGGTAACCAAGATAAGAACCTAAGAATGACCATGCTAATCACACCAATGATCCATCTATCCCAATAACTAGTCTTCTGATAGCATCTGCTGCCAGATGCTTCAGAGAGAATGAACAGAACAGGGGAATCTACTGATCCCAGGCCCTGTTGTCCAGACCCAGTTTCTGGCAGTTGGAGGTTTAGGAACATCCAGAGCACAGTGTTGCAACCTTGATCATCTTGGCTAATAGCCACAGATGAACTTCATCTGTAAAAATGGGTTTGATGATGATAGGGAGAAATGGATGCACAAAGGTGAACAGACTTACAGGTCCCATAGCAAATCTATGGTAGAAACGGGAATAAAATCCATTTCCACTTACTCCTAGTCTTGTGCTCTGCTTACTCAAATCATGCTGCCTTTCAGTATTTTACTGGAAAGGGTAAAGATCACATATGCTGTTTCAGGGGAAGTCTGATGTGACTGCAAACAGCAGCAATCAGTAGAGGGGAACTGAAGACTGTGCACTGTCTGCATTCATTGTTTACTTCAGAATAGCAGAAATAAGACCTATGATCTAATCTACGTAGCGTCATCTTCATAGTCATCTGTTGGCCTACCCTTCCCACTTCCCCTGCAGCTTGTCTGACAACATACCTCCTCTCCGGAGCACATATGGGCATGCAAGGAATGTTCAAGAATCCTAATCAAAATGGAGCATTTCCTGTATCACCACACAGAAAGTGCCAGCTAGGGAAACAAAGAGCCCTGAAGGAAAGGCAGCACCATCCCTGAATTAAAGCTTGGCTCCTTTCTAAATTTAGCAGTTCAGTTACTAGGGCATTCTTGGCAGCTTTGCAGGACTTGTAGCTCAAATGAGTAGCCTAAACTTGCCATCTTTTGTATAAAGAGAAATAAACCCCTCAAGTCTCACTTCCAAAAAGGATCATATCCCACCTCTCAGCATAGGAAAACCCCAGCATACCCAGGCTGTTTCCAATCTTCCCCCTTCCACTATAGACAAACACCATCACCTGCTGTTTGCTTACTTTGTATATTCGAACTAGCCAATGCTCTGTGGTATATGCCTCCTCCAGCACATCAAGCTCAAAGTCTTTGTTTCCAATCTCAGCGTTTCTCACTCTGTCATAACCCGGGGGACGCTCTAGAAAGAATGGGAGGAAAAATTACCAAGGGTTTCAGAGTCCACATCTCTGGCAGAAGCAATACAGCTTCTTCTACCCCAAATGAGAGCCTTTTCCAAAGGCCTCTCAAAACCTAGAGGGCACAGAATGCATTTCAAACATGAGCTGGACGAGCTCTTCTTTTTCCAGATGATGCCATTCTGAATGGACAGTATACTATGAGTTTTAACAGTCTGTGCCCGTATTTAAAGTCAGATTTTCATCTATTTATGTTCTAAAGGGCTGCAGTATCAGCCTTCTAGGGGCAGGCTGGAACAGGGGAACAAGGTAAATGGAAGGTGTTTTTTTTTACATTCCTTCTGGACACAGTCCAATTGCATCCTTAACTACTTGATACCTGAGATAAAGATATGCTTGTTAAGGACAGTCATATGTCAACATCAGCACAGGGGGCTCAGAGCTGCCATTTCCTCAAAGGTGGCCCAGAGCTGGCAACACATTTTACATTCCAAAACAGAACTCTGTACTGGTGACAGTCCTGGAAAAAAATCCTTCCTCCTCACCCCCAGGAGGTTGGTCAACAGCCTCTCTTTGTTTTCCACAATGAGTAACAACAGAAAAAGGTGGGACCAGTTCAAATTCATACAGCAAGTCAGCATCTAAGCTGGGAACAGAACCTCAGTACCTGGGTACCATGTTCCCTGCTCTAACTCTCAGACAGTCTCCCTGATGATGTTCTGCAACACCAACATATGGACCATTACTACGTACTGGCTTCTGTGTAGACTTGCCCAAAGCGGTAGTAGCACATCTTATACATAAGGCAGTTGAGCAAAACAGGGGAGCCCTCCCTATCCACACGGAACTCTCCTGTCGGTGTGTAGTAATCATGCTCTTTTATGTGCTTCCCAGTGTCTGTGCTTCCGCCAATTCGCACCATCCACAGAAATTTGTTGATATCTGAAGGAGGCAGGAGAGAGAAGTCAGAGTGTTTAACACATCACACATGCTTCAAGCAAGTAGTCAAGTATGGGACTCAGCAAGGGCACATTCCAGAAGTCAGGCTTGCACCAGTGAGATGGCCCATATGAAGGGCCCACACAGGACACTGAGAGAACTGCCCATCTGGAGACACAAGGCTAAGAGACAGGTGCCCCCAAGTCCCTAGATTCAGAAATAGCAGCAGCAGCTGTCTCCTGAAGAACCTTGCTTCAGGCTGAAACTGTAAATGGATAAGAGTGAAAAGCAAAGACAGATGAAGCTCCCCTGAACTCTAAGCTCCCCTAGTCATACATGCTAGGACCTTACTGAGCAGATAGGTGAAGAGTGCCATCTAAGTGCTCAAGTGAAAACATACGCTCATTAAAACTCAATACCCTCAGTGAGAGGCAAGACATTACCTCCAGTTTACTGATAGGGGAGTGAAGGCTGAGTGCATAAGTGACTTTGCCCAAGAACAGAGGGAATTGGTGGCAAAGCCAGGATCAGAACTTGGTGTTTCCCGATTTCCAGTCTCATACTCCATCTGCTACTCAGCTCAACCCTCCTCTCAAAGAGGTGCACCACATTAGTTATCATGAGGCACTTAATGACCATTTCTGTAATAATTCTCACAGTCACTTAAATTCTTCGCAAAATTGCAGCATGACGCCCTACATTCCAGGAGCACTTCTAATTAAACTGCAGCATTGTTCTTGTTCCTGGCAGAGAAACACTAATCCAGTCCTTTAACAGTCAGAGCAAAAGCTACCATCCAATTCAATTAGCAATCTCCCTGGACACCCATTTTATTATCCAGCATTGTACAGACACATCCAGGTAGTCACCGGTAAGATGGAACAGCTGCATCTATCATTCTTGCCTTGCCATCCACTTGCTTATCTCTACACTGATTGATTAACTTACATTAAACAAACCAGTGGCAAACCTTCTCAATTTAAGAGTAACCAGGGGCCAGGTCTGTCCTCCCCCGCACATTGTGCAGTGTATACTCAGCAGTAAAGTAGCTCTAGCAGCTCCTTCCATGCTCTCACAGTGTAGCAGCAGAAGGCACAAACTACTATTGTGCATTGCACTGGCAAGAGAAATAAGGGCTGCTCCTTCAAGGGAGAGTGGGCAATGGGGCTAGAGGAATGAGTTAGCATGCACAAATTTTCATAGTACAACCATAAGAAAAGGGTTTTATAGAGTGATGTTACCATCTGAAGAATATCCAGTGAGGCCTCCAAATATTACCAGCACATAACTGACATCCAGCTCTCTCATAATCTCATAGGCTCTCTCTTCGGTGGATGCCATTGCCTTGAAGAAAAATGAAACAAGAGTCAAACAACAAGCATTAAATCAATAGTAACCCCACATGTGGGAATACAGGCTTGCACTGCAGAGCTGTCTCCATCATTAAATAAGTGCATGGTTCACACAAATGAGAGCTAGAGCCTCCATGTGGTGTAGGACCTATGAAGAATTAATCTTCATCCACAGGAGGTTTCTGTGAACACTAAGAAGAGAAACTCTGGGTTCCAGGAGTGACTGCACCTACCTGACCAACTCGGGAGATGTGCGTGTTGTTCCAGGTGTTGTTGTCCACAAGAATTGTCCGATTTGCCATAGCTGTTATCTGATACCCATAATCCCACCAGGACATGACTTTTGCATCCTGCATTCAAATTCAAAAGAACTAACTAGTACAGCTGCTTTCATCAACATTCAGAAAGGATACTGTCCTACTCCCTCCCCACCACAGTTCAGTCACAGGCCTGGGTGGTGTGGCCTGCCCATGATCAGATTAAACATTTGCATCAGTCCTTCAGCTCACAACTAAATACTATGACAGAACAACAACAACATTCACTGAAGTTGAATTGAGTTCCAAAGGCACAGCCGTGTTAGTCTAATAAAGCAAAAAAAAAACCTAAGGAGTCTTGTGGCACTTAAAGACTAACAGATTTATCACATGAGCTTTCATGGGAGAATATCCCACTTCGTCAGACGCTTTGAAGAAGAACTTAAACTGGATCAAAATAAATGCAGGGGAGCGTAAGACATAGGATCAGGCCATACTGCAACAGCAATGCTCTGATTTGCTGTTGCAGTATGACCTGATTCCACGTCTTACACTCCCCTGAATTTTCTGTAAATTTTCCCTCTTCAAAGCATCTGCTGAAGTGGGATATTCTCCCATCAAAGCTCATGCGATAAATAAATCTATTAGTCTTTAAGTGCCATAAGACTCCTTGCTTTTTTTGAAGTTGAATTGGTTTGTGATGGAAAAAAAAATGGATAGCTACAAAGCTCTCTCTGAACCTCTGAAGTAAGGCAGGAAGAGAGTAACAAGTTTGCTAAAACAGCTGAGCTCTGCAGCAAACCAAGCCCCTTCTGCAAACAAACACAGCAGACAGTTTTTTTTCCAGATATCTCATTTCCCAGCTACAAAGTACAAGAGGTTAAGTCTGCAACCAGGAGTTCATTGAAAGACACTCAAAAGGTTTAGCTACAATGGAGAGGTGGCTCAAAGATGCTGTGTCTGCTGCTATACCCTGCAACCACTTCTAAGTACAGATCACCTCCATCTCAGGCTATTTCCTGAGGAATGCTTACCAAGTCACTTCCCTGACATCATCTCTCCCAAAATCTGAGGCCAAGATCCATTCACACAACCAAACTGACCATGTCTGAGGATAGTATTCCAGCACCCAGACTGAACCATGTTAGACTGTGTTAAAGCCACAAAAAAACCCATATGCAACATCTCTATCATGTCAGACTATGCAATTTGTTCTAGTCTACATAAGCAGGATCAAGCTGCCTCACACTGCAACCATCTAACATGGTTGATTTGGATGTTTAGGAAGGACCAACAAAAGTCCTTCTCCCTATGTTAGTTGGGCAATGAGTTGTGAACATGTTACTTTCTGGAGCCTGATAGCCTTGTAACACAGCCAATCACCCCAGAGACTGAGGTCACTTCTGAGTTTGTGTTGTGTTTGACAGAACTACCCACTGCACTGGTCGCTTTTAAATTTAAAATAACATTGTTTTTCCATAGAGGCCAAGCCAAACAAGTTGATGTGCAACAGAATTTGACAAAGAATTTTCATTTCCCCAAGAAACTATGAGCGACAGTGAAAAGTTAGTCACTGTTCAGGTGACAAAGGGCATTCTTGTCGGGGACCTCCCTTTAATGACACACTCAGAGCAGCTAATTAGATTTCTACTGTTTTCAGTTAGTGTGTGGACCCTGCCAGGAAGTTTGCGACTTGGGGATGGGGTCAGATTGTAACCCCATCCTTATCCTCGGTATAATAATATTCACTCATGTAAGTGCCTTTCATATCAGGCTATCAAAACCCTTTAAAAATTAATTTGGCCTCTTCATGTTCCCAGAAGGGAGCTGTGCAGCTATTATCTCCATTTTATAGATGGAATAATCAAGGCACATATTGGACAAGTGACTTCCCAAGGTCACTTGGAATTAGAACCCACCAGTCTGGACTTCCAGCAATTTGCTTTAACCATGGTGTACAGCAATGTTCAAGTACAGCAGTAGGAAAATAAAAATAAAATCCTGCTCATCAGAAGTGCATTTAACTCTATATGCAGTTTTGATTTAGCACATTTAAATTAGAGACCATTTACTTGCTAAACTTGATGAGCTTCTGCCCTTTGGCTGTAGTAGGATTACATTTAAAATGTAGTCAAGGATTCTTGACTACATTCTAGATGTAATAGTAGGATAGAATGATAGCCTTCTATCCTACTATTACACCTAAAATGTAGTACAACAGTAGGATAGAAAGATAACTTTCAGCTACCTGAAGGAATGCTCCAAAGAGGAGGGAGACACGCTGTTCTCAGTAGTAACAGAGGACAGAACAAGGAACAATGGTTTCAAGCTGCAGCTGGGGCAGTCAAGGTTTGATATTAGGAAAAACTTTTTCACTAGGTGGATGGTGAAGCATTGGAATGGGTTACCTAGGGAGATGATGGAATCTCCATCTTTGGAAATACTTCAGGACTGGTTAGACAAAACCCTGGCTGGGATGATTTAGTGGGAGTGGTCCTGCTTTAAGCAGGGGAAGGATCAAATGACTTAACGAGGTCCCTTCCAACCCCCCGATTCTGGCATTTTTGCCCAAACTGGTGCCATTGTCTCTCCAACAACAGGAGGTGCAGTATCCCTATAAGATGTCAGGATGAAATCCCTGCTCCACCTGATCCCAAGCCTGAAGATCACTTTTGTTCATGCAGAGATTCAGTGGCAGTTTACCTCGGGCGTATTGTGACGCAGCCAGTAATATGCCTCTCTGAAGTCATCAAAGATGATCCTGCTGCCATCCCCCCCACGAGCAGACAGTACTATGGAGGGGGAGGAGTAGGCCTCACTAGTCACCCAAGTTGAATGGAAAGTGTAGGTGATCAAGAAGAAAGCCATGACCAGGATCATGCCACTGGCAACCTAGGGAAGCAAGAGACAGCATCAAAAGCATATCGGAAGTTTCCTTCATTTCCAAAGGGAATTCAGCCTCCTATTGTAGTGCTGTGCTCTAATCAAGTACAGGGATCACAAGCACTGGTTAGGTCTATACTTAGAAGAGAGAACTCCCACTGATCCACTCTCTGCTACTCAAGAAGAAAGCTAAAGAACATCTTCACATCACCTGCACACAGTCTCCTTCCCCTAACTCTTGTTGTTATATTCCCCCACAGAGCTCAGGGCATTTCTCCTAGACCAGCCTCCACATGACCTTTGAGGCTTGAATTATAATTGTGCCCAACAACTCACTTCATTTTTGATAGGGTAGGTAGAATCCTGTTGCTTTTTTGTCTTCTTGTCCGGTCGGCTGATATCCAGGTTCTTCATGTAAGTGGAGAGCACCTGAGAAACCCCAATGCCAGACAGAATGCACATAACTGGGGCCAGAACGAGCATGAGACGCACCTGTTGGAGGCAAGAAGACACTTAGTACCTGACTACAGAACAACATCCTCCTAGCAGACAGCACAGAAATACAGACTGTGGGTGCATACAACTCCTCCCATTCCCCACTGATCCAGGGATTGTACAGGCAAACAGCCATTCTGTGCCCAGCAATAACCTACCCTGCCTGGGACACGAGACTGTTTTTCAGCAGGACCACCACAGTGGTGGTGCCCATTGTCTGTTACCATGGCATTTCTGAACTTCACAGGGATAGCCACCAGCCATGTGCAGGAGGGATCTTAACCTCACTTCCAGAACCTTTAATAATGTCATACTGTAACCAACAACTAACTGAGGCTTCTATGCACAAATCAATTCTCACTTGGGGCATAGTGTGCTACAGCAAAATCCTAAGATACTAGTTTACAATCAGCCCCTCACCTTTAAAAAAAGCATTAGCAGTTGCCCAGAACCCACCACCTGGGGAAATCAATGGGATTTACAAATCAGCTGTGTAGAACTAGAATGAACAATCACTAACCCCTCCCAAAAGCTATAATGATGACAGAGAGACTAATGATA
Organism: Podocnemis expansa; assembly: GCA_007922195.1. Lineage (NCBI taxonomy): Eukaryota > Metazoa > Chordata > Testudines > Podocnemididae > Podocnemis > Podocnemis expansa. Next base: position 11,286,575 of record ML682025.1, read on the forward strand.
GTTAGCCACTACTTCAAAATCTTGCAAGGCTGAATTTCCAAATGAAGTCTCACAACCATGCGTGACTGAACAAACCAAAAGTTCTTGACTATTTCAACCAGCTCTAAGAGTAAGTGACATTATTCCCATTTGACAACAGAGAAAGTTCACACACCAGGAGGAGAAATGAGTCTAAGGTCACTAGGGAGTCAACAGCAGACTGACTAGGAGCTGTCCTAGTTCTCTGCTTTACCCGTTTCCTTTTTCTACCCATTTTTCCATCCTCATGTTGGCCAGTCCGGTGACTTTGTACATTCAATCCTCAGCATGTGGCAGTTCTCACCATGACAGCAGAGAAATACATGCTGGTCACGCCGTACATGATGATAAAAATGCGGGCATCCGATAGATTACTGAAACAGTAATACAGACCAACTGTAAGAGAGGGAGACACTGGTCAGCACCAACTTGGCAAATTCCTTCCAGGCCAAGCGTCACTCTAAATGCATGTTATAAATCATCTGCTTTGAGAATGCACCATGTGATACCAACAGTGAAGTCAGCTCCATGCAGCAGTAGGCTGTCCAAGGAGGATACAAGCCTACAAAGCACCGATAGCAAGGCAGGGGCACTGCTCATCAGGTATTGCAAGGCTGTCTTATGATGAATCACTCTGTCAGTATGGGGCTGAAGGTTAGGAAACTGTGAATTATGCATTACAAGGAGACCCATGAGCATGTGGTGTGTTACACCATTAAGACACAACGAGCAGGGCATTTTACTGGCAGAGTAATGAATGCTTTGGATGATTTAGTGGTTTTCTGCGTACACAGCATATTAGGCTGTAGCACTCTCACTAACCAAGGTCCTACAGACTGCATTGGCTTCTTATTCATATTTGGTTATAATTCAAAACATTAGCAAGAATTACCCCCAAATGCTCAAATCTAATGACCGATAGCAAAAGGCTGTGGGGACAACTTTAGCAGTGACAACAGCTCATGGTGGGGACTAACTATCTCTCGGAGGTAATAACGTCTGGTACCTGTTGTATCTACAGCTTTCCATCCATAGAACTCAAAGTATTTTACAAAGCAGCTAAGTATTATCATTGCATTTTACAGAACAGGGAATGTCTTGCTAAAGGTCACACACTTGCAGACATGGCGAGAGAACCCAGAAGTTTTAACTCTCATTCTGGTGTTCTGTCTGCTAGAAAATGCCCTGTCTTAGCAGATGGGACCTAAGCTGTACAGGTCGTAACGTCAACACTATAATGTATCCAGAAGTAAAAGTGCTGGTTTCAGAGCTGTGGCAGACAATGCTAAGTGAAGAGCAGCCACACTGGCGCTAGCTGAACCTTCTAAATGTCCTGGAAACACAGACCTAATCACATGTACACTGCACTGCAAATTCCTACTGATCTTCTGGAGGCTTTTAGTATAAAACTTCTCCGCTCTAGCACTATTGCCCAACTGGGATGAGCAGAGGCCGGCCATTAGGATTTCTGCAGCAATATTTAATTCATCTGAAGATGACTGGTTTGAGTACATTCCATAAATGCATGCACTGAGCTCACCTGGAAACATGAATACAAGAAGCTGCAGGTCAAAGTAATAGGAGGACCAAGTGGTAGGCTGATGCTCAGAGACTGAAGCAATGATGGGAATGTTATTCTTCGCATAGGAAGGATCCAGCAGAGAGTAGAAACGGCCCGTCCAAGGAGAGATTTTCCCTGGAGGAGAAAACAGAAATCCACATTTACGTATTGGAGTCACAGGTCACTTTACACCAGAAACATCTATAGAAAACCAACAGACATAGCTGTGATTTTATCTCACAAATATTGTTCACATGCAACACTATTAATATACTTAATTTGTTACTTAAAACCTAGGAATTCTAAGACAACTTTGAAGTGCAGCTCTTCTCTGAAACAAATGCTCAGCATGGAGCTCTACAGTGCTTCTTTAACAGTCTTTCCTTGCCTTTAGACCAAATCTGTCTGCATTCCAGGTCAAGAGGTCGCTGTGTAATTTCCAGCTCAGCAAAGTCAAGCTGGGAGCCCAGAGTCCATTCTGACCCTTCTATTACCAGGTATACAGGTTCAACTCCAGGATAATAGAGAACCGTCCTGTGGCTGATGTATGAACCCAAACATACCTTAGCTCCCAGAGTTGTGCTGGCTCTGCCGAGCTGCTACAAATACTAAAAATGTGCTTTAATGAATAATACACACACACACATACAGAGGTTTTAGAAAGAACAGTTTCACTTTTCAGAGTACAGCTATACTTCATATATAGATTTTGGTACAGGAGCTAGTAAACTTTCTCAGCAAAGATAAGGGCTGTTGCTGTTTCATTAAAGGCCCATATAATAATTAATAATTAAACATTAGGTCACTTTCCAAACCAGTTGTTAGGAAGCGAAGCAAGAAATTCACATGTTCCATGAGCACAGCTTTCATCACATATCTCACACCTGTAAGCATAAGCACAGCTCCTATTGTGAGAAGGACAAATCCAACCAGGGAGATCACGCTCCTGAAGAGAATTTCAAATTGCTGGGGATTCAGCTTGCTGCGCAGGTAGTCCACAAAGGCATGGATCTGACACAGGCCAAAGACCCCCAAGGCAGCCATGTGCTCCGACGACAGGACAGGCTGTGATTAGAGACAGTTAGATCATTTGCAGAGGAGAACGAGAGAGATTTCAGTGTGCTCTCCCTCACTGAGGCACATGAAGTCTTCCCCCTTCCACTGAGGCTGTACTGCTCAGCCAGGAGAGTCACATTCTTAAACAATTAAAACTCTTAGGAAGCCACAAGGAAAATTAAATCCAGGAGCCACGCTGAGAGCATGATCACAGCTTTTTCCTTATTATCCACAAAAGTTTATCCTTTAATAAATTTGTTAACCATTATAAGTGACACAGGACTCTTTATTTGTTCTCCCCAAGAGCTTGTTCAAACACAGATGCTGACCTGAATGTTCCATGCCAGTATCGTAATGTTTAGCAAATAGCAGTGCATCAGAGGAAGGCTACTGAGTATTTAAGCAAGAGCCCAGAAATGCCACATAACCATGGCATGACTCAGTTTCAGCTGGATCATTCATTTGAGAAAACGGGGTATTTTAATAAAAGGGATCCTGTGAATAATCTAGTACCAGCCTACTGCTGTAGAAATCACAGGCTTACAAACTCACCAAGTCGTTAACACACAACATTTTGCAAAGGCTGTACAACAGCATTCTCTCCACTTCACAGAGCTGGACACAGAACCACAGCAAGGTTAAGAGATTTAGCTAAGGCCTAAGAAAGTTAGTATGGCAGGACTGGAAGGAGTATTCCCTCTCCCCCCCACCCGCCATGCTCTGCCTTTCTTAATTAGCACTAGTATAACCCATAAGTCAATGAAGACCAAGTGATTTAAGATCAGGTAAATCCAAGTAATTCAGGCCTTAGAGCTATTTTAAAATAATGGATTTTATTAGAACGTAATATATCCAGAACAAGTCAAGTGAGGATATTTACTAGCACTGATAGTCTGCAGCCTTTTGAGGAACAGTGCGAAGGGCTTACCCAAACTTAAGGAAGCCCTGAACATTTCTGGGAGGAATTTAGCCATCCCTCTGTTACAGATGAAAAGCCTGAGGAACAGAGAGATGGGCATTTCCACTAAAGTCATACAGTAAGTTGATGGCAGAGCCAGGAACAGAACTCAAACATCAACCTGTAGTTCCCTTGCTCTAACCAGTAGACCATCCTCTATCCTGTTGCTTCACTTGATTCCCTTACCTGGAAGCCAACGAAGGAAATCTGCATAGACAAGATGGTTCCTAAGCAGTACACTGTGCAGTAGGCTACATAAATCCTGTGGGAGAAGCGTCCTGTCAGCATCAACACAAGGACGTGCAGGGGGATCAGGTTAATCAGAAAGACGTAGCCACCCCACGAGGAGACCTGAGTAAGAAGAAGAGTTTTGCAATCAGAAAGAGTTGCAGTGTGTGGATGGAAAAGAGATTACTGTTCTATAGAACATGTTCCATTCCCTTACACCTTTAGACAGGGAGACGACAGGCCCCACACTACTTTAGTGCTGAGGAACCATTATTTTTCCTTCTATACAGATAATGGCTTATGCAACTGAGCCAGTCACTTCAGAAAGAGTACACACTTAATGAACATGCCAGGGAAGCGCAGACCAAATACCATCAATATTTAAACAGAGTATATTAAGGGAGACAAGCTAAGCTGAGTTGTGCATCTTTCACCACAGGGCCATCCAAACTATCCAACACAGAACCAGCTTGCCAACTTCACAGAAATCCACGGCACGCTCTTAGTCTGTGTGAGACAGACAAACTATCTTCATCTGCATCCGCACCACACAGCATAATTGTTTCAGTCTTGCACACAAAGTGTCAGTGACTTTTGCTCAAAAACAGGACCATTTTTACACTGGAATGGGCCAATTCTCAAACAAACAAACATTTTCAAAAATTTTTAAAAGGAACAAATTCCCACCAAAATAGTGGTTTTCAGTTATCAGAATTAACATGGTCCACGAAGAGCAGCCTTCTCATGATGGTACCAAACAATGCAGAGTTAATGCCCCTCTTTGGCTTTTCTAACAATTAGCTCACTGTTTTGGCAAACATTACTGTTCTATGTACGGTTCACATGTCACATTTGAGGGCGAGAACATGAAATGGGCTGCCCCAATTCCAAACACTTCTGCTTTCTAATAACTGACTTTTCTTTAAACATCTGCCTCTTTTCTGCAAGATTAGATGAGCTCTCTAGCACTGACCTGACAGGAAAATGGACCAACCAGAAATCAAATTCTTTGGAGCCACATGGAAGAACTTCAGAATCACTCACCTCAGATCTTGCATTGTGTACTGTACTATGCATAAAGTCTTAACTGACACTTCCCAGACTCTCCAATGCAGCTAGCATGCACAAACACTACGGCATGTAGCACTGCGCAGTTAATCTGTTACAGACTTCATAAAAGCTGAATGGAGCACTGATCCATTTTGCTCCATTCAATCTCTCTTCCTGCCATGGCCAGAAACAGCTCTCCATTTGATGTACTTATTAGAACTAGCATGTCAAGTTTAACTATTCATTGTCCTTTTCCTCCCATGCTGTTTTAGCTACTAAAAAGCCAAATAAGGGAAAAGTGACAGAAAAGCACCTGAGAATACACAGAGGACCACTAGAGATCTTAATGACAGCATCCAGACAGGCTTAGATCATTGGACAAAATGCAACCCACTACGGGGAAACAGAAAGAATAAAAGCTTTGCCTCTCATTTCATTCAACAGACCAGGATGAACATTCCACAGGAGAGGGGAAACAAGCCTTTCTACCTCTGACATCAAATTCCATTTTTTAAGAATCAGACATATTGTCTTTGTACTGGAGCTGCTAATCACATATTTCTGCTGGGCTGGGCTGGAGTCCTAGGACACAAGAATGTAAGCTAAGCAATTCTGCTATTTACTTTGAACATGTCTACATTAAGAAAAGAGGTCATGGCCATCACATGTTAAAATCCCACTGTAGGCAAGGCAAGTTGGCATTTTAACGTATCAGTCAAAGTAAACCCTAGGCTTTACTTCCATCAACTAAAGCATTAAAAATGCACCTTTTCTCTTAGTGAAGACAAGGTCTTTGATACCTGGTCTCTGCAACATCACCCCAGATAATGAAAAATTCAATAGCTGATAAAGCTCAGTGACAGTCACTCCAAGGTTCCCAACCATGGGCCCCATTAGCAACCTGTTAAGAACTAGACAGACACAGGTAACTGGCATAAAATGAAATATAATGCACTCATTCAGTACTCAGCATGCCACATGGGGGGTACAGGTCCCTGCATATAGGAATACCCACGTAAGACAGGATGGAGGACTGCGTACTAAGAGATGAAGGCACCCACATTTGTCTCCCAGGCTACATTTTGGTTACTTCTGGTCAACCCCCACATCTGAAGTGGTCACTGGATTGTTGGGACATAGACACCACAATGTAATGAACAGAAACAGACCCTTACCATGTAGAAGTAGGCAAGGGCACACATGGCTGCCCAGTAGATGGAGCCCGTCTTCACTGCTTTGATCCACATGTAGTAAGTTAGCAACATACAGAATATTGCAATACCTGAGCAAAACAACACGCAGAAATCAGCTTGGAAAGACTATGGACACAAAACCAAACCATCTGCCCTACAGTGCCCAGGACAAAGTCTCTGTGGCAAAAATGACAAATCTTTGAAGTCAATGGAGACAGCTGCGTAACCTGCTTAAATCTCACTAGACACCTATCTGCATCTTTAGACACCTAAACAAACAAGGGGGAGTGGGATTATGCCCACGAAAGCTTATTCGTTAAATAAATTTGTTAGTCCTTTAAAAGTGCCACAGGACTTCTTGTTTGTTTTGCTGAAATAAACAAACACAACTACCCCTCTGGAACTTGTCACCATGCAAGGCACTGGATTCAAAACACCTAAAAATCCTTAGTAAACTTTAGATCCACCATGTAGTCCATGAGGACCAAACATCCTCACAGCAGTAACATCCACTAATTTGCCAGTAATGTGATTTCCTATGAAAGTTACAGACTTGTGCCTAAATGACTTTCCCACAGCTCAGTGAGGGGATTAGGGCACAACACAGTCAGTACAGCTCCTGAGAACCTCCACCACTTTGGGAACCACTTGCACAGTGGCAGCACCTCCACAGATATCAAAATATTACAAGCTGCGTGTATATGTTGTAAACCCTTCATAAATGGAACTCCAGAAATCCTTTCTGGATGGAGCAGAGCTCTACAAAATTACTGTCTGGACTCCTTAACAAGTCTTTAAGTTGCTGTGGGCTCTAAAAAGAAACATTTACCTCATATACGAATTCCAAACGTAAAACAATCATAACAGTTAAAAAAAAGAAGGTAAAAATATAAACACATATAAAAATGGTCCCTTCTTATTTGACACACATTTGCTCCTGTTCTACCCATCAAATTGCTAACTTTACTGACAAGAAGCAAGGAGTCTTGTGGCACTTAAGACAAATTTGCTAGTCTTTAAGTACCACAGGACTCCTTGTTTGTTTATTTTACTGAACTAGACTAACACGGCTACCCCTCTGGACTGTGGCACTTAAAGACTAACAAATTTATCGTATGAGCTTTTGTGGGAGAAAAATCCCACTTCATCAGATGCTTTGAAAAAAAATTTCTCCCACGAAAGCTCACGCAATAAATAAATTTGTTAGTCTTTAAGTGCCACAGGACTCTTTACTTGTTTTGCTGCACTAGACTAACATGGCTGTCCCTTTGGAAGTTTACCGACAAGGTGATTCTTGATAGTCCCAGCAATACCATACAGCTACAGAAGGGCAAGTTTCATTTACTTCAGTCTGAGGTATCAAGAACAAGCTTGTTTCCACTGCAGTTGCACAAATGTTACTGGCAGTGAAGGAAGGGACAGAAGCAATGTTCCTTCTAAGCTGCGCTGGCGCGCTGTGGCGCAGCCCACCGCAGCCGCCAGCACAGCGAAAGCCCACAGAACTCCTCTGGGGCTGGGAGTTTTGAAAACTCCCGCCCAGAGACGCTCCAACGGAGCATGCCCAGAAAATCTGGGCATGCTCTGTAGAGCTCCTCTGGCCCAGGAGTTACGGCTGGGCCCCCTGGCTCCAGTCCAGCTCCAAGGTAAGTGGAGGGGGAGGGTGAGCGGGAGCGGGGGGGGCGAGCGGGGTGCTGTCAGGAGGGGGGGCCGAGCGGGAGTGGGGGGCTGAGCGGGAGCAGCGGGGGGGGGGCCTGTCAGGAGCTGGGGGAGGGGCTGCGCAGCGGGCCCCGCAGGGGGAGGGGCTGCGCAGCGGGCAACCAGAGTTGCTCAGCTGCCTTCTCCCCTTAGAGGGAACATTGGACAGAAGGAACCTGATAAGACATTCAATTCCCTAGCAGAGTTAATGGAGGTGGTAGAATCACTAAATGACTTGGATCTGACAATGTTGTTATTAAAGCATGATTAGCTTGTTCATTTTTGCCCAAAAAAGAAATAGATGGTTTCTGGCCTGACAGGCCAGCCACGCATAGCTAGACAAGCAAAATGTGCTGGATGGGCAGGAGAAAACCCAAATCTCAGATTTCATCTAGGGAAGAATTACTGATTAGGAATGATCTGGGTGTGTTTCACCAGGAATGAAAGAAGAATGACCCTCACTGTGCCCTTTTAACAGTCAGATGTCAGCGTGTAGTGATTCTTTAAGAGGTTACCTTCTGTCTCTACAGAACTCTGTTTTGCAATCACACAGATCTCACCTTCGTTGTCATAGGAGCCAGCCACAGAACGAGAGATGTAACCAGGGACCACAGCAATCATGGCAGCAGCCAGAAGACCTGCCCCTGCATCCTGGGAACCACACATGGTCAGAGGGAAACAGACTCAACATCAGTCTTTAAAGAGAGATTTACAAACAAACAGGTGGCAAAATCAAACTAATCCAAGGCAGTAAAATAATCAATTCTCTCAGCCCCACAGGCCATAGAGGATTCCCCATAACCCTCCTCCTCTGGCCTGTCTTCAGCAGAGAAGAATCCCCTTTGGAATGCATAAGTAGTGCTCCTGTTTGCTAAAGGGATCAATGAATAAACAGGCTGAAACACCAAACAGAAAAATCAAACCCAATTACTGCACATCCCACCTTTCAGCTCAAATCTGGCAGAAGGAACCCACAAAAATGTATACAGTCAGGCTCCTGAAGCTACTTTTGTTCTGGTTACAAAATGCTGAAAGGAAGGCTGAAACTACCAGTGGGCCTGGCTGGCAGGGGGGAGCATGAACGAGTGACTGAGGCAGGATCTTTGGGCAATAGAAGAGACGGGCAGTTGCCCAAGCTCCATGCCAAGGTCACTCTCCTCAGCTCTAAAATCTATCTTTAAAAGCCAGAAGGGAGAACTAAGAAAATACAAATGACTTTGTCAAATCACTGCACAAAGCAGTTGGGGGTGGGAGGGGGGAAGGAGGATAAAAGCCAGGCAGTTGGAACTGAATTGCTCATTATGGTGAATGCAACAGGATAGTGGCTCTGGACACGCTTGCTGTGCAGTTATAATACTTTCAGGTCATTCGCAAGGCATCTCTAGGCAGCAGAGAATTTAAAAGTGCACAAAATAAACTGTGATCCAGATCCCCCAGCAGGCAGAGGTTCTGAATAAATTCACAGAGCTGCCTTTGGGTCAAGCTGAGGCAATAAATTTACTCCCAAACCCACCTAATCACATTCTCCCCACCATAGTTAAAGTAACAATGAGCAAGCAAAGAGAACTCACGCTGGAAAGCTAGGCTAACTATTGCCCTTCACAATTCCCCAGGCAGCATGAATTTGTAGCATTCACAAAGGATTGCCTGAGACAGACCCTAGACATGACAGAAGAGGAGAGATGCTCTTTTTGCATAACCCATAAGACCCCAGCATGGTTGCTATCCTGCTGGCCTCGCCATCAAAGCCAATCATTGCCGAGCTCTCTGAGATCAGTGTATAGTAAAACAGAGCACGGAAAAGACCCCATTGGGTAGTAGTCAATAAAAAAACCCAGTCAAGACTATACTGACCTGAAAAATAGTTGAGAGGATTTTCAAAGCCAGATGAATGAACTGAATTACCTGATGAAGCTGGCTCTTGAACAACAATAATCCACACACAAAGAAAGTAGTATTAAGAATCCACACCCTCAGCTCTCCCCCAATTATCAGTGCTGCTCTCTGACACACAGCATCTCTCATGCCCTCTTACGGAAAGCAACAAAAGTCAGCAGATATGCACGTCTGCTCTTTACCTTGAGTTCTTTGGTGAGGTGGTAAGTTACTATGGTGGTGAAGGAAGAGAAGAGAGGAGCCAGAAATACACAGACATTTCGGATGTCAATGGTAATGTGGAAGAAGTGGAGAACATGGTAAATTGCTGCTGATGTGATCATTAAACCTGAGTGAAAGAAATAATTCTGTTAGCAAGAGGTCATTGATTCATCAGCAACCCCTGAGTTTGTTGTATTTCATTTAGAACAGAGGCAACAGAGATCCTGGTTTAAATTAGGAAAGAGAATTTCACTGCTGTACAAAGAACTTAGAGGGACACTGTCAGACTAAAGCATTTAAACTAATTCCTTACATACTTTATGAATAGTTAGGTATTTTATTCGCTCTCAACACTAATAACTGAAGGTCTTACAGGCCCCAAACCTTCATGATATTAGGGGTTTGGTGAGGAAAAAAGATGAAAACAAGGGATTGGTTGTCCAGGGCCCCTAAACCAAGAAGATGCTAGTCAGATATAAAGTGACAGCCATCAAAATACTCCAGCCCCTTTAAAAGACAACTGGCAGCTCTCTTAATTGAGCTCTGAACATGGGATACCCAAGTGAAGAGCTCCTCCCCTAGCTGGTCTTGGGTAAGCTGGATAGCAGCTCTGAATGATGTTATATCTTTGGAGAACCTAAAGAGATGTACTACCCTAAAGGACAAAACCGTACTGCATTTAACTGGAGTCTGGTATCATAGGCCTGTAGAAGAATTATGAAGGTCCAGGCTATCTGGGATCACAGAGGATTTCAGAGATATTAACCAGGTACCCTGGTGCAAGTACAATCAGCGGTCAGCTTGCTACAGCCTGCTACTGTCTAAAACCCAAACAGGGGTAAAGGTGGAGAGAGCAGGAAGAGAAGGAAAGACAAGTGTGTGCAATTCAAATCACATGCTCTTAGATGAGGAATCCCTAAACTTTTCACAGCAGGAATTATGTAAACTACCACAATCAGATACTAGCCCAATGGGCACCATATTACTAGTCAATTTGTTCATCCAAAATTATTTCTTAAGTATCATTTCAACTACACAGCTAGTATGAGCAACGCTAATGCTTCATGATACGAAAGTGACAAAAACAATCAAGTTTAATTGCCCTGCCACAAAGATCTCAAAGTTAGGGAATGGGAAAGGCAAGATTAAGAGAGAAGTCTCTTGAACTAACATACGAGCCTAGAACCTGCACCATCTGAATTTCTTGTACCTTAAAGTGAGGTTTTTGCACAAAAGCAGCGTTCTTTCTTTACCTGGGTAAATGGTTCCACCAATGATCCTCCCCAAAGGGTACCAGGCTCTGTCGTCGAACCAGTTGTGGAATTTATAGAAGCCCTCCTCTGCCAGGAAGCGGGTTGTGCGGTAGTTAAAATACCTGCAATATCATGAGATGCTGAGTGTCTCTGCAGCCTGGACACAGGGAACAGTTTACTGCTTCTCAGATTCCAGTTCCAGCCTTGAACTAAGCAATGCATGAGAACCTAAGACAGGTGAGCACCAGACCAAGTGCGGAGCAGTACGGAGTTTTGAAATAAAATCCCCAGGTGATTCATGTGCAAAACCACCTAGTTTTAGATACAAGAAGCACTGGTCATTTCCTTACTATGCTTTTTGAGTTTTAGCAGGCACCCCTCATCAACTGTATATATTTATGACTAGCGATACAGAACACAAACAAGGAGTCCTGTGACACTTAAAGACTAACAAATATATTTATTGCATGAGCTTTTGTGGGAGAAAATGCCACTGCATCAGACGCTTTAAAGATGGGGGATCTTACAGAATGAGAGGAAATGCGTTCCTCTGTCTTCAAAGTGTCTGACAAAGTGGGATTTTCTCCCACGAAAGTTCATGCAATAAATATATTTGTTAGCCTTTAAGTGTCACAGGACTCCTTGTTTGTTTTACTGAACTAGACTAACACAGCTGCTCCTTTGGATCTTAGATACACAACACAGTGCTACAACAGTTGTCAATATATCTTCTGACAAGAGAAAGAATGCCAACTTAAATCTCTGCATACCCTGTCTAACATTTTGTGAGACAGCTGCCTTCTGTTTTCACTGGGACACAATCAGTAACAGCAGGGTCACATGAGACAGCTTGCAGAGCCAATCCAATCCAATCCATCATCTCCCAGCAAGCATGCCTCAGAACTGTTCACTACTTTATTCCAGCTTTGCTAAACCACCCTGAACCTCTGCAATGAAGTTGCCCTGTCTGCCTCCCATGGATATCTTTGCTGCCACCAACTTGTTTTAAAGGTGACCACAAAGGACCAAATTCTAGTAGAGTAACTAATACAAGCTCAAACCTAAAAGGGGCACTGCAAGCTTTGTAAGTTCACTGTACTGTACTTATACTTTTTTGGGGTCTTGTATTCATCCCCATCTGAGAAAGAGAGTATGTGCTGGCAGCAACGTACGGACACCAGAGCTACCAGGGAACCTGTTCAAGTTTACACCAGTTAAGCCAGCTCCACAGTCCAGCAAGAATCAGTGGCAACAGAGGAGTTACAGCTTTGGGGGAAGGGAATCTAAAAGTCAGTAACAAAGGATACCTTTTCAGTCCCCCATCTTTAATGCAGAGTAGTTTGCTCAGCATCCTTGAGCTTGCACAAGGGGAATGTGAAGCTGACAAACAGCACCATCTCTGCAGTCTCATCAAGAAAATGACTGACAGGAGCCCACAAGTCACAAGGAGGATACTTACGGGTCAAATTCATGGATGACGCTTTCAAATCTTAACACAGAGAAGAGTCTAGTGGAGAAAGCTGCAATACACAAGCAGAAGGGGGGGGAAATCAACTCACAGGATTCATACAGCAAGGGAAACTTGATTTAACTCAATGCCTTTAGTGGATGAAAGCTTAAAGCCTGTGAAAAGTAGTGAGGCCATTAAGACGGTGTGTTTGATTTGCCCCGTCTGCCTCCCATAACTATACTTTCAGGGATCATTTCTATAGAAACTAGAAAAGTACAGCCAAAAGTGATGAATATCTTTGCTGCTGCCGACTGGTTTTAAAGGTGACCACAAAGGTCCAAATTCTAGCAGAGTAACCAATACAAGCTCAAACCTGAAGGGGACACACAGAGCTCTGCAAGTTCACTGTACTGTTCTTTGAGCCAGGACTGGCTCAAATCAACCCATAGAGGGAGGTGGGGCGGTGAGATGTTATTTTCAATGTATTAAAAATAAAGAAAAGGTGTTTTAGAAGGTATTTTAAAGTGAGTCCTGTAATCCTAAAAGACAGAGACTATGGAGCTTGGCTAGCAGCTTACTGGACAGTCCCTTTTGAGGAGATATGCAGTGACATCATCAAGTCTCCCACTTACATAATACAGCTGCCATTGACAGGATAAGAAGCTTGAGCAGCGTGTCCTGTTTTTCATAGGACAGGCGGAGAAACCCTAACTTGGTCATTTTCACATCAAAGGCTGTGATGGACGATGCTTAAATACCTGAAAGGGAACAGGACAGAAAAGATGAGCCAAGAGCAAGCCAGCATCTTGGATTCCTGTAAGAACCCTTATTGAGCACCTCTCCAAATAAGGAATTAACAGCTCAATATTTCCTCGACTAGAATCATCTTCATGCCTCAACACTATTGATTTCTGCCACCAAAACCAGTCTCCCCTCCGGTCGTTCTGACCATGTAATCACCTTTGAGTACTTCCCCTGGCTTCCTGTTTCACAGAATCCAATTCAAACCTCTCACTGATCCCAGCCCTGCTTAGATATCAAAGCTCATTCCCTCTCCCCTTCCTTCACCTTTCCTCAATGCCTTGCATTCTCAGCTTCATGCCTTCTACCATGATACCCCCCAAGGCTGGGACACTCTCCCTGCTGTCACCTTTCAGATATCCTCCCCCCCCCCTTCAGATTCATCTCTGAAACACAGCTCTTCACATAACCCTTTCTTTTCAATAATCCCCTCACCTGATCAGTTGTCCTCAGTCTTCTCTTGTGTTTGCCCAGCCTTAGATTGCAAGTTCTTTGGGGCAGAGGATGTGTCTCTTTCTGTAAGTATAAAGGGCCATGTATATGTGAACTTATATAAACAATTAACAATAAATAATATTTCAAAAAAGCATTCCCTGGTCTGAAATCCTCCCCTCAACTTTCAATGTGACCTGCAAAGCGAAAATAAAATACCCCAAACAAAACAGCACATGCAAAGTTTGTGCTTTTCTTTTTTACCTTCCTTGTGATGCATGAAGAAAGCCTGAAAGTATCTTTTACCAGACCACCATCTTGATTTGTTTACATTAGAAATTCAGGATTTTTCTACTGTGGATCAACATAAAGTTATAAGATTGCACCAGTTTATATCGATTTCAAATCAATCTAGTGCAACTCTTCTAATCCCGACAAGTCCCAAAACTCTACACATAGTCAATAAGTTTACAATATCAGTCAATAGGAAAGTGAAACCTAATTTAGAAAAGATTTTGGCTCTTAATCCATAAGGCTTTGGTTTTGTTAACACCTATTTTAACAAATATATTTGGGAATAAAGCTCACTCTGATACTGAGTTAGCTTCCTTAACACTTCAAGGGATAAGAAAGTTCCCTATCCATATACCTGAGACATGCAATGAGCCCTTCTTCTAAGCCACTGGGGACCATAATTTAACAATCCCAGGATCTATCATGTAAAATAAAGATATATGCAGAAACCCTTCCAAGTCTACTTTGTTTATTAGAAAGGTTACAAACCTGCCCAAAAATAATATCCAAGACTGAATAACTGATACTATATTTTTAATAGTTTCACAATTTCAGAGATCACAGAAAGACCATTATTATTCTACTACAGGACAGCAAAATGCAATGCTTCCCCCCCCCCCCCCAAGGAAAGAGAATCTGGCACTGGTTCCAGAGGCTTTCTAGATAACAGATAATTCAGCTCTGAGCTTGGCAGCAGCCCCAGAAAATTCAGAGTAACAAAGGATATGGTGCTGGAACTGCAGCTTATAGAATGTTTGGATCCCAGAAGCTAACAGACACAAGAAGTCTGTTTGCCTCACAAGTGGCTCTACTAGCTGGCGAAGTTGGCTCTAGGGTACATTATCCAGCCATGGTTTTGTCACCAGAATGGGGTAACCTGCAATACCTGTTTGGTAATAGCACAGAGTAAGAAGAATAAGCAAAAGGGCAGTGCTCAAGGCCATGGAACAACTGTGGAACTGACAACACCCAAATGTCACACACCCTCCTTCCTCCCACATGCCCTCCTTCCTCTCAAACTGAACACAGAGAGGTCATTACAGGCAACTGCTCCCTCACCTGTAGTCCCCAAAGACTCTATGTTGCTCACTTATATCATTCAACAGCTCAGTGAAGCCTTTGGGAGAGCTACGGAGTTGACATGTGTCAAAGTGTCCTGGGAAGTCAAATGATACCCAACTCCATATCTTCATTATGTAAATGTATGCAACACCAACTCCCAGATCTATCAGCATCCAGCCAAAATCAGCATCTGAATGAAAAGCAGCTCCCTACAGATGAACTCAGGCAAGATTGAAGTGATGCTTGGGTGAGGTAGAGTCCTTCAAAGAAATGGGCTCCTCCTACTAGTGAGAACAGATGCTAGGGTCCTTTTTAAACTCCTCCATGCTGCTAGATACCCAAATGAATGTGAAAAAAAGTGCCCATGTTGATCTGTGACTGCCAGGTGAATGCACTCCTCCTATGAGACACAGATCTCCTCATGGTGATCAATGTAATACATCTGATTCATGATCTCTGTAGTTTGATTAACTCATACTGATGAAAGCCACCTCCCCTGAAAAAGCTTCAAATGGCACAAAATACAGCAGCCCATTAGCTTGGCATAGTAATTCACTCATCCCAGATCTCTGCTCTCAGCACTTGGTCCTCCATGGATCAAATCTCCAGCCCTAAACCCTCAATGGGACAGGCCCTCCAGATCTGACAGGACACCTCTCCCACCTCAAACATGACCTCTCATAACATCAAGGCTATGAAAAGGTCAATCTATAGGGGAAGGAGACAAATTTTGTGACAGTTGACCCTAGACTAGGGACCTCATTGCCACGAAGGATAAAGGGCCACAGGCCTCCACGTGTTCAGAGTTACATATGTACCGAGCTGTTCCACTTGGCCACCCCTCAGCAATTCCTACACACCCACTTTGGCATGCGCCCTCCCCACCCATCACTCTCACTACCGGTGCTGCACCATGCTGAGGAGCCCGTTGCAGACTGGGACCCCCTTGCGCCTGGCACTGCACAAACCAATCCAAACGACAAGGCCCTACCCCAAGTAAAGCAAGGAGTCCTGTGGCACTTAAAGACGAACAGATTTATTATCTTACGAAGTCGGATGTTCTCCCAGGAAAGCTGATGCGATAAATAAATGTGCTTGTCTTTCAGTGCCACAGGACTCCTTGTTTGTTTTGCTGAACTCAACTAAGACAGCTGCCCCTTTGGAACCTGTCCCAAGAAGTGCCTGGGCTCATACTTGGATTGTGAGACCCTGGTAGATGCGGGGGGACCTTCTGGGCACCACGAGGCCCTTGTGCCGGTCGCTCTGCAGCCCTGCCCAAACTTGGGGGTCAAGGTGGGTGGGGGGCGAGGAGGGGCCTGAAGACAGGCGCTGGGTGGGGGTGGAGGGCAGCGCCCCCAAGCCAGAGAGCAGCAAGGAGCCCCCCCAGCCCAGCCCTGCTGCCACCCCCCACCCCATGGGGGCCAGTCCCCGTCCTGGGCCAGGCACAGCCCCAGGCGGCAGAGCCGGGACGGTCCCGGTGGCCGGACACGAGGCCCCGACCCCTCACCTGGGCGCCACTCTCCGCCCCGCTCCCTCAGCCTCCATCCGCTCGGCGCACCGCCCTGCCCGGCCTGCCGCCCCGCCCCCTCGCTGCCCCGCCCCGCCGCTAGGCACCCGCCATTGGCACGCATCGCTGTCCCTCATCTCGTCGCGGGAACGCGCCCTGCTAGGCCTGAGCTGACTGGATGCAGGACCTGCCGCTCAACTCGAGGTGGGCGGGAACAGAGCGGCAAGGCTGCTTTGTGACTGGTGGAAAAGCCAGAGGGCGGGGCGATATCGGCAGAGCGGGGCAGTTTGGTTGAAGTGCGAACAGTGACGTGTCGGTCCAGGCCGGGGCCGGCGGCAGCCGGAAACGACTGGCGGGCTGAGTGTCACGTGGCCGGATGCGGAAGGAGCGCCTTCCCGGTCCCGCCCACTGCTGGCGGAGAAGCCTGCATGGGGTCCGCTGTGTCGGGAGTCACGTGATCCCGCCTAGCGCGTCGAATCACGTGATCCACTGCTCGGTCTCGGTCCCGCGTGGCAGACCGGGGCCTCACACGGGGGCGGAATCGGAGTGGGGTCCGGGCCCCGGGCCCGGCCGCGACTCGGGGGTCCTAGAGGCCGCCGTCTCCAAAGCCATGGAGAGTCTTTGCTCCGGCGCCAGGTTCCCTGGCCTGGTGCAGAAGCGGCGGGAGCCGGGTCAGCACGTGTTTGCTGCGCTCGGGCTAGGCTAGCTCCCGCCACGTGTGAGCAACTTCCCTGCGGCACCGGCCCGGGGGCGTGTCTGCGCCGCCAGCCCCAAACCCCGCCCAGGGCAGCGTGTCCGGGAGCCGGGCCCATTGGGTCCCCCCGTAAATAGCGTAGACATGGAGGTTGGGTCTGAGACCTGACAAAAACGGGGGGTCTCTAGACCCCAGGTTTCTTTCTGCCAGACCCAGAGTGTTTGACTCGCTGTTTTGGGGCAATTGACTCTGGCTCTGAAGATTGCCACTGCAGGCTGTTTTCGCCATGCTAGTGTTAGAGCAGTTTTACTGGCAGTGCAGTGACTGGGTTAGCTGCAGATCAAGTTCCAAAGGGGCAGCTGTGTTAGTCTAGTCCAGCCAAAAGAAAACACCCACGGAGTCCTGTGACACTTAAAGACTAACAAATTTATTGCATGAGCTGTCGTGGGAGACAATCCCACTTTATCAGATGTTTCAAAGATGGGGTGAAAGCAGGATTAAATCAAGACTGTTTTCTTTTCTCTTTATAATAGGTAATTCGGCTTTAGCCTTCCCAGGGTTTGAACCTTAACAACTGCTCTGATTTGCTGTTACTGTATGACCTGATCCCATGGCTTACGCTCCCTTGCATTTATTTTCATTCCATTCTGTAAGTTTCCCCATCTTCAAAGTATCTGACGAAGTGGGATTTTCTCCCACAAAAGCCCATGCAAAAAATAAATTTGTTAGTCTTTAAGTGCCACAGGACTCCTTGTTTTTTTAGCTACAGATCAGTAACTGTAACTGGGCTGGAACTTGTGTTGCATTCACACCACATTACTAGCTCAAGTATCCGTATAACTGGAACTTAACCCCCACCCCCTGATGGGACAGTCTTGAGCTTAGCAGACATCACTAACTTGAGCTAAAGAGTTGTGTGTGAAATCTAGGAGTGGGTGGGGTAACACTTGAGCTGAATGTGCTGTAAGACATGCTCTGAGCCCCACGTTGAATGGAGGACAGCCTAGTGACTATCCTGGTATTCGGTCTCTGCTTTACCTCTGTTAGTTACCTAGAGTTCTTCTTCCAGCGCTGCTCAGACACATTCGGTATCAGGTGTCTCTATGGCGGAGCACCAGATTGGCTGGAAAAACTTTTGTCCTAGCCTGTCAGAAAAGGGGAGGCAGCCACAGCCCCTCGTGCCACCCGCGGCTACATATACGGCTGCCTGCCCGCCCCCTCCTCAGTTTCATTTCTTCCCCCTTGTGCGTCTGATTTGGAATGTCCACTCCTTGCTATTGCAAGCGGCCTGTCCCTTGAGATCAGCTTTCACCAACCAGGAGAATCTACTGTGGAATTAATTCCACTTCAAGAGCCTTCCGTCGTTGGACTGAAGCTTACAATCGTGCCAGGGTTCAAACCCTGCACTGAATGCAGCAAGGCCTTCCCCAGGGACAATCCCCACAGGAAGTGCCTCAGGTGCTTGGGTGAAGACCACATGGTCTTGGCGTGTTCCATTTGTCTCCTTTAAATCCCAGACCATCAAGGAGAGGGAACAGTGACGCCGTGCCCTAGCCTTCGAGGAGGCTCAGCACCCCTCACCTGCAACTTCAGGTTTGAGCCCAGCCCCAAGATCCAGCTTGGCACCAGTGCCTGCGCGGCACCATGCCACTGGTGTCCACCGCACCACCTTGGTGCCAACTCCAGCACCGCCGCACCGATCGGGGTCACCATCAGCCAGCCCGGGACCATTGGCACCGGGCTCACCTTGGCATCAACCAAAGTCGCCCTCAAGCAGCCCAGCACCGGGCTCACCCCGGCACTGAGCTGTGTCACCTCCAGTGCCAATGATCCGGCATAGCCCGGCCTCACCGGTGCCAACCTTACCTTGGCATCGGCCAACCCCACCATTGGCACCGTGGAGTCCAGTGCTGATGAAGCAGGAGTCCTCCTGTCCGAGCAGTCCTCCCTTCCCCAGCGAGGACTTGCCTGCGGCCCATGGAGGGGAGATCCCTGTCCCTTCCATGCCGGAGGCAATGGAGGCAGCATCAGCTCTGCTGCTGCTCCTGACTCCCCCTGCCCCACCCATAGTTAGAAGGGGCGAACCAGCCTTCTCGTCAAAGGCCTGGGCTCAAAAGGGACGTCTCATCTCTCTCCCCACTACGGAGGCCAGTGTTACCCCACTGCCAGAACAGGGCCGGAAATCCTGACCCCCTTCCCCCAGTTGCAGCCCGGAAGAAGGGCCGTCCAGGGCCTCTAAACAGCCCTGGCGCTGAACAGCGTCCCCTTTCCACTTTCGGGCGCAGGAATGGTCCCCCGAGGGAATTCCATCCCCCCCGATTAATCCCCGGTGCCGTGCTGTCTCTGGCACCCGAGGCCTTTACAGGAAACCTCTCGGCGCTCTTCGACCTACTGCGCCGAGCTACGGCTCACTTAGGCATGCAGGTCAGAGTCTTCCCCCCGATACCCTGTTCAGTCTGGCGTTCGCCGCCTCGGAGCCCTTAGCAATCCCACCCCACCCGAGTGTATGGGATCTTGCATGCTCCCGGTGGCAACACCCATGCTCCGTCCCACCGGTCTCGGATACAGCAAGCATGAAGTACAGGGTACCAGAACCAGACTACCCCTCACTTGCTGGCCACCCAGTTCCCCCTTGGGATGTGGTCCAAATGGCAACAGGGGCTGGAGATCCCCCTAGGGACCCCCTCCCCTCCTCTAGGGAGAATAGGGAAATGGACCCCAAGGTGGGCCGCAAGGTGTATTCTTCATCGGCCCATCAATTGCAGGTGGCTAACAACTAGGCCATAACCAGCAGGTACCTACTGGACATCTGGGAGTCACTCGGGAGATTCAGGGACATGTTCCCACCCGAGGCTAGAGATGACTATGATGCTTTCCTGAAGGAAGGCAACACAATCTCACAGGACCTTCTCTTGGCCCACGATGCAGTGGACACTGCTGCCCAGACCATGGCATCGGCAGTTACCCTCCGCAGGACAGCTTGGCTTAGATAGGCTAGAGTGGCCCCTAAGGCACAGCAGGCGGTCTTGGACCTGCCTTTTGAAGGAGATGTCCTGTTCTCCCCTGAAACTCTCCCCGCGGTGGGCACAGCCCGAGATCCACAGGGGGAGGCCAAATATTTTGGCCTTCTCCCTCCTTGTCCCACACCACCAACTTAAATCCCACTCTTCAGGCGGGTCAACCCCTTGCCTTTCGCCATCACGTCCACGACGAACAGAAAGGTTTTCTCAGCCATCCTCAGGGGCACGAGCCTCCTGGCTACCACTACCCCCTTGTCTTAAGGGGACAACAACCTAAGGCGCCACTAGCCCTCCCCACCCCCCCACACACAGCGAGGACAGGTCTGCCTGGACCCTCCTAGGCCTGCCTTCGTATTCCTCTGGCCCAGTTCCTGCAGTATTGGAGGTTTGGCAACAGCGCTTCCCCTTAAACACTGATCCCTCCAACGGAAACCGCCCCTCCCCCATTGCAACACTTTCCTTCCCGGATGCATCCCACCATGTCCCCCACCCTAACCCCCACCAAGGGATGGAGATGCATCTCGTTGCAGCCTAGCCTCGGCGGGGGCTCCGAGATGCACACGTCCGAAGACTCCCCTCCAGTAGGACTGTGCCTGTGATCATGACACGTGCCCAGGTAGAATCCTGCGTATCTAGGTCGGGAGAAAGGGGGGGACATCCCTGGTCACACAGCTGCCCCCCGTGCTGAGACCGCAATCCTCCAGCAGGATTTTCATCAGCAATCAAAGGGTCACATCTGTATGGGAATACAGCTGCCTGGGAAGCCATTATTGGGAAGGTGTATATAGAGCGGGATATACCCCTGTATGGACCGTAGGTACGGCCCATTTTTTTTCCACCTCTCTTCTTCCCACCCTCACAAGAACCCCCCAGTTCTACCTCCAGCTGATCTACTGGGAACTGGGGACCCACCCAACTATCTTCACTTTGGTTTATCACCTTCAGGGTTGCCCACGGTACCCCAGGGCCACCAAAGTATGACCGGGGACACCTAATCCCGTAAGGGGAACAACTTGCTGTGTCCCATACATTGGGAAACAGTGAGGGGCTTACCCCTTTGAGTGCCCTTGCACGTATAGTAGCTGATATCTGCTACCTTGGGGATGGCCGTCTATGTTAGACGAAGGTCCCTCATTCTTAGGGCACTTACCTAACTTACGCCCTCGATCTTCCCCTGGCAGGGCGCAACTCAACCCTTCCCCCTCTCTTCTTTCCGCCCTGCCCACTTGCGTGACTGCCCACTATACCCTGCGCAGCCGCTAGGGCTATCATTCCCTCCCCACATGTGTCAGTGGCATCTGGCATATTTTCAGTCTTCTCTTGCCTTTCTCAAGGACCCCGTTGACACCACTACTGTTCCCATGGTGGGATATGCAGAGAACCCCCTTCCTAGGCAACACGTGATGGTTTCAGTGGTTCTCCTGCCCTGCTCTTCCCCGCCTATAGGCCACCCCCCCCCCTGGGGAGGGGACTCTGTTTGGTTCTCTGATACCAGGGCGTCCTTCAAACTGGTGACCGTTCGACTCAGGCTCCCTTCTTGAGCCTAGAAGAACCCGCCTTGGTATTTTCCCTCAATACCCATGTCTTAAGAAATGCCCTCCTTGACAACCCTGGTGGGTAAAATGGTAGAGCTACCCCCCAGACAAACACCATAGGTACTGAGTCTGGGGGTTTTCTCCTGGCCATCCTTCGATCCCCTCAGTTGTCGAGGGACTCACTAGACAATAGTGAGAGCTTCCTTCCGCTCCCCTCCGTTTTTCCCCATGCTCTAGTAAGAGCTTTGGAGGGCAAATCTGGCAGGTCTAGACTGTGGCGGGGGGGGCCTTCCTATATTCTAGCAACCTATAGGCCTCCCCGTCAACATTGCCAGGCCACATTGCAGCCAGTACTTTCCGTACCTCTCCGGCGAGAGCCGGTCATAGGGCCAATTTGGTTGAAATCATGTGCTTCTGCGCTACGAGGTCATTAATTCACACTGAAGGCCCTGTCCTGCTTGACCCGACCCCAAATGCTGTGGGCCATGTTTCGTGGCCTTCTCAGTCAACCCCGAGCCGCCTCGTGGTTTATACCCTTACTTCCCTCTTTGCTCAGATGGCCTGCGTGGCCGCACTCTCCATGACAGCCATTACCCTTCTCCCTTTGCTTCATGTGCAACTAGCAGCCACCAACCAGTTCAGGACTAGGTGGCTCCTGGAAGCCTGCGGTGCTCTATGCCCCTTCTTGTTTTCTTGCCAAGATGTGCCTACCCGGCTAGTCCTCTTGCTAGCCTTTAACGTTTCTCTTGCACGTCTACAGAACATGTCCTAGGCCAACTTATCCGTGGGTTTCATTCCAGGTTTCCTCTTAGGCAGGGCACCCACGCAATCTGGTCTAAGATTGCCTTCCCTTCCCCAACCCAGGTGACCTGGCCTGACCTATATTCTTTTGGCCTCGGTGGGTTCAGGCCTACTCCATCCTGGCAGACCCTCAGCCCTTGCCCTTCGGGCCGCCAGGCCCACTTGCCATTTCTCCTCGGCAAGTGTCTTGCTGGAGGGTCTGCTTTGCGGGGCTTGTTGCTGTGCTGAAGGCGGAAGTGCCAACTCCACCCACCATCCGTCAGCATGGCTAGTAGTCACCTATTACTGAATGCATCCGAGCAGTGCTCGAAGAAGAATGGTGGGTTACCTACAGTAACCGTCCTCCTTCGAGATGGGCTGCTCGGATCCATTCAGGTCCCTCCCCTCTGTCCCTGCTTCTGGAGTTGGCGACTCCAAGGAATTGAGGAGGGGGCGGGGAGGCGGCCGTATATGTAGCTGCAGGTGGCACAAGGGGCGGTGGCCGCCTCCCCTCTTCTGACAGGCTAGGACAAAAGTTTTTCTGGCCAATCCAGCGCTCCAGCACGGAGACACCTAATACTGAATGGATTCAAGCAGCCCATCTCGAAGAAGGACGGTTACTGTAGGTAACCCACTGTTCTACAGGCTCCAGAGCAGCCTAAACTACTGACATCCAGTAAGAGCTTGAAATCTTTGTCCCAAAGCTGGAGACAGTATAAAAGTATAGCATCACTGAAATTACTTATTAATAGACGTCAACTGGCTTTAATCTTTTCCCTTTGTTCCCTTTTCTCCTTACATTTCCAAGTTTCTATTTCCAGACCTTTTTCTTTTCCTTTATCTTCTCTTGATGCTTTTATTCATGAGAAGCAGCAAAGTGACCTTTCTGTCTACTGGTTACCATCTATTCCTTGCTCTCCCAATGATGCGTTCTCTCTTCCATCCTAACTCACTCTCTCTCAGGGATCTGTGCTTCCTCCAAATTGTGGATGGAATCAGCTGGAGAAGAGGGGGAACTCAGGTGCCTGGTGTTGTGCTCATGCTTTATCTTTAAATAGTTCTAGTCATCTCTGGACTATGTACTGCCCAGGATCAAATACAATTCTAGCAATTGTATGTGCTCTCATGGCTTTCTGGGAGGAGGCTGGATATCTGTGGCTTTGATGTTTCTCAACCCGAAGAGGAATTCTGGTGAAAAACTCCTCTGGAGAGCAACATCCTCTCCGTCACATTGCAATGCTGCATTAGTACTGCATGATGCAATGACTTTCTGGCAACCTCAAAAAGTTATTCTGCGAGATTGTCTCTTCTCTGAATCCCAGGAGATGAGGTCACCCACCCCATCTCAGCCAAATTCTACTCAGACTTTTGTAATTAGTCCCACTGACTTCAGTATAGCTGCATTTGTGAGCAGGATTTGACCCAGAGCTCTAATCAATGCCAGATTTAGGCACAACCCAAGAAGCCATGGCTTAGGGCTTCACCTTATGAGGCACCTCATTACCCTTTGCTATAATGTAGTACACTTTTTTCTTTTATTTTTTATGGTATGGGTAGGGTTATCAGGTACCAAAGCATGGAAAGGAGAACAGTGGAAGACACAGGGAGAAAAAGTAGTATTAATATAATAATCTTCTGTTCTTAGGGGGCCCCGGAACACTTCACCCCTAAAAATAGGGTGTTCCAACATACTTTAACGCCTGTAAATAAAAAGCCAGACAAAACCATGCATTTTTAAAATGTCTGCTGGACAGAGGATGCTTCCTCCTTTTGCCTGACATCTTGTAATCCTAGGGATGGGGCCTCTGAACTTTGGCATAGCTTAGGTCCTCAGCATGTCTTAATCTGACCCTGGTTCTAATAACACTAAAGAGACCACTAATAATCACCCAACCATTTAGTGGACAGTGCTACCTCCCATTTTATGTTGCACATGCAACAATGTTTAGCAATCTACAAAAGGAGACCAGATAAGGGGGAGGTAAGGCCAAGTGTGTGGGGTTTGGAAAAGGGCCAGACGAATCTGTGCCCCAGACGTGGCCCAGCAACAGCATAACCCCTGTACCACAAACATCACCAGTGTACAGATCTTAATGTCCTATCAGTTATGTGTAAGAGAATTAAATCCTGCTTCCTTCACCATACTTCCTCCAACCCTGCACTTTTAATTTGAACTCTGCAGTTGAGCATTTGTTCCACATCTGGCTTCTTGAAATCCTTACCGCCTCCAATGACTGAACTCAATTTCCTCATTTCATTTCATTCCTGACAGCCTAGGCCCTAGGAGATATTCCACATACCTGCTGTCTCATGTTGCACCCTTCCCTCAGTGTTTGTCTTGCTCTGATTGCTGATGAGATCAGCTCAGAGTTGTCATTAGCACTTCCTCTGGGTCCATTACTTGGTAACTACCTGACATCAGCTCAGTGAAGGCTTGGTTCATTCTTTGGAACCTATGAATTCCACACTGTTCACTTCTTTAGTTATGGAGTGCCATGTAACATACTGCAACAGAAAGATGGAAGGCAACCACTGACAGGCTAACAAAGGAGAAGCTTCTACTCCTGTTTCCTAGATAGGCAAGACAGACTTGCAGTCAACCAGCCCACACAGGGAGAGAAGAATACTAACCGCAGCATTGGGTGTGTACCACTTTGGACCTGGTTTGCTTAGGTAGGGAGAGGAAGTCTGGCCACAAGCTTGTCTGCTGAACTCCACTCCTGCCTGCTATACCTTATTATGGAATTTGAACCGTGTCAAACAGCAGGCCAGAGGTGAGAGCAGTTCAAACACCATTAATCATTATAGCAGCTGAACAAAAACGAGCAGGCCTTATTGGGCAGTAGGTCTTTGTCCACAAAACAGGCCAAAAATGGTTGGGAAGCAGTGGCTATTAGGGGTGAAGGGAGGGAGCTGGCTGGTGCACTTGCAAGAAAAGCAGCAACACCTCCACCTCTTCTATATTTCATTAACTCTAAGAAATCCAGATACTCCTGAACCTTAGACCACAATAAGGAATATATTAGAATGTGGAGTTTCCTTCAGAGGGCCCTCTGTCACTTTCATAGTGTTCAAGCATTATCTAGATGATGGTGGGCAGATGTCAGCCCAGTCCCCATGATCAGGGAAGCTTTACTATCATTGTTCTAGCAAGAAACATGTTGAAGAATGATAAACCAGAAAAGGTACAAGGTTAGCATACCCACTCTCCCCCATGGTGGGTTTGGTGTTTTTTTTTTGTTTTTTTTTTTTTTTTTTAAGTAAACCATGTTAACCTGATAAGGGAGAGTCCCTAAGCCATACAAAAAGGAGTCTGTTGGCACTTTTAAAGACTAACAAATTTATTTATATTTGTTAGTCTTTAAAGGTGCCAACAGACTCCTTGTTTGTTTTACTGGGCTAGACTAGCATGGCTACCCCTCTGATATTTCCCATCGCCATGTAAATCTACACATGTATGATCAAAGAATAGATGTATATAACAGACTGCATATTGGAGAAAGGATGGCAGCCCCTTCACAGTTAAATTTGTAACCGGCTTCCTTTCCATTGCTTAAATTTAGCCCCAATACAACTTTGAATTAGAATATCAGTTTAATCTGAAAACTGCCAAAGTTAGTCAGAAAGCAACCCCATTTTTGCAAAGTTTAGTACACTGTTTTTCAGATCCAGGCCATTAAAGTTACCCTGATCTGAACTGCTGTCTTCCCTTTGGCTTAAAACAAGCTCATTACTGCCTCTTCAAACTTTCCATAGAGTGAAATCTCCTTGAAAACATATACACCTGCTGTAGTTAAAATGTGCACATCTTTAAATTCCTGTTAACAGTAGTATGCTGGCTTATTAAGTAGGCAATATCATATATAGTGTCCTTAACTATTTCCTTGCTTTCAAGTGCTTGATTTGTTTTACTTATGTAATAGGTCAGCATATTGTTATTAAATATCTTAAGGGCTGTTAATTTTTTGTTTTTACAGCAAAACTAGACTAATTGTATACAATCCTTTTTTAAAAAAATAATTTTCAAAAAGAATATGAATCTGTGCTAGAAGAGAGTAACTTCCAGAAGTGGCTTTTTCTAGTATTACTTTGGAAGTGTTTTGTAACATGCCAAGAGAGTCATTCAGATTATTTAAAGACACTAAATGCAGCCTCAACAACTGTATGTTTCTGGTCACCATGACGACCAGTTTTAGTAGCCTGTCTCCTAGTTCCACTGCAGAAATGGAAGAGTACCCTCTGGTGACCAAAAGTAAATTTGCCAATGCCTCACTGTAAGCCAATTTTGTCCAACCCTGGCTTAAAGTACAAACTATTTCCATTGATCTGCAGAAATAAGTTGCGTTGAGCAGTTTCCCATGTCTCCTCTCTCACCTCCCACATAGACAGACTTAATGTCCATGGATTGCAATTGAGACTTTGACCTGTCCATAGTAAAATGCACTTTTTCCCTTTAAAACTTCATGCTCCGACAGAACCCATTACAATTTTTCATTTTTTCTTCATTTCATTTAATATTTCAGTGTGAAAATACTAGAGAAAAGTTTATCTGTAGACCAACCTCAGTTCTGAAAAACCAAGGGCTTCTTGAATTTCACAATTTTTTTCTGCCAAACAGAAATTATACATGCATGAAGAACGCTGTCTAGAACCAGGACTGCTCACCCTTCCTTTGTGTATATAGAGTATATACACACACAAATACAAAGACTGACAATACACACATGAATTCACATATCCTGAGCTGACAAAGCATTCTGACTGCAGCTATAACCGAACAGGTGTACTTTGGTCAGTCCCGTTCCACCCATGCTGGGACAACAAGTGCCACAGCGAGTGCGTGCCATAGCATCAGACTTGGAGCCTTTCATGTTAACCGAACAAGCTCTTTTTCTTCTCAAAGATGCACACCACATTTATGTTAAGCAGGACAATGGTGAGCCCAGGTTTGTGTAATCTCCCATGCGTCCTATAGAACTAATTGTTCTCCTTTGTGTTGTCTGGATACAGTTTGGAACCTCAATTTTAAATTTATTTAAAAAAAATACCATCACTATAGATAGTGTCTCCACAGAAAACTGGCAGACAGTAATTTTCCAAAGCATCTGATTGCTGAGACCAAAAACAAAAACAAAAAAAAGTTAAAAAACCTTACAATACAACCACAGAGTTAACGCGTTTCAGTATGTTTCCATTTCAGTTCCTGACCTTGTTTATAAAATTTCCCTTTGAAATTTCAAGAGGCGCTTTCACAAGCTACAAACAGGATTAAAAGCCTTTGCATTCTGTTGTTTAGGTTAGGAATTTGCTTCATTCTGATGAATGTTGATGCTCTCCAGTATATACTGGGTACAGAAAGGTGGCACATGGCCAGAGCTTGTATTGACAACAGACCCAAAGTTTCCCAGTTGACAGAGTTAGAACTGAAGCTCCCCAGATAATGGGCTGGGGGAGTCCTCTCTGTATAAATTGATCTTGCCCCCAGAGCAGCATGATCCAGTTTATCTTCCAAGTCTGCTTTTCAGCACAACAGGAATTACAAAAACCTGACTTGAGACACAACATACGAAGAACCATCATCATTGATGAAGCCAACAGTTGTGGCCAACCTACTGTAAAGACACCCATCGGCTTCACAAAAGTACAACAAAATGTGAATTACAATACCATTCTTCCTGGAGTACGGAGCGAAATGGCACAGGAAAAGAGTATACAAAACAGTACAGGCACAGGTCTTTTACACTCTACAAAACAAGCACACAGAACCCAGCTTCTTAAAACTCACAAAGGTGTTAAAAATCCAGACTTCTCCAGAGATTTCCATCCATTCTTTCAATGTGACGCAAAACCAGTGTCCAAGTGGCGCTTACAATGGTGACTGGTGGGGAAATACACAAGCCCCTTGGCAGAATGGGTCCTGCCCTTCCCTATGTCTCAGGGGCACATGTAGCAGCCAAGGATGACACACATCCCTTTGGTTTTGGTTCAGTGCCTCAAAGCAGCCTTCTGTTTGGCAGGGGATGAACGAGGAGAGGGCAGTTTATCCACTGAAGAGGAGCTGCTCAGAGTGGACTGAAGGTAAACTGTCTTGTGAAAGAGTCTGTTGCTGAGGAAAACCACCAAGGAGAAGAGACGCAGCTGGAAATGGCTGAAATATAGAACAACGCTGTGAGTGCCCATCCTAAAGTCTTGTTTGACATCTCCTGCATATGCATGCCCTCTAATGTAATGGTGCAGTGAGATGCTTCCCCTGTCTGCTTGTATATTTTGCTTAGGATATTCTAAGATAACGAGCTTCAGCACAGCACTGATGAGTGGAACTGTAGGTACAACCTATAATAAAGAGGAAAGGCCTAATGCAGGCAGTTACACACCTCAAAAATGCAGGGTGCCTCCATTCCACCTGTGGATCTGCATACAGAGGGCAAAGCAGGCCGAGTTATTCTAATCTGGGGGTACTCTGGCTTGAAAAGCATGAAGCTGCAGGTAAGAGCTGAGTTGATGGATGCCCAGGAACTCCAGGCTTTTGGAACACTTGCCCTCAGCTGAGGGAGTGCAACACATGAGGATTTGAAGGTCATTGCAGGTCTATTGGTATCCTCAGAGAACTCTTCCTCTACCAAACACACGCCCTTCTAAAGTGTTAACATATCTTCCCTGTTAAAATCCTATTTAATTTCTCTTATCTTAAATTGATAAAGGCATCCCAATGTTTGTTTTTCCACATTACACAACTAATATGTTTAAAGACACACCAGGTCACTCCCTCACTTACCAGGCACAGTCCTGCTAAAACCCTGGTTTAAGTCATTGATTTGAATGTCAGTTCATCCTGCCATTAGCATTAGCCTGTTAATTAAAACCAACTCAGTTTCCTACAGAAAATACTTACTATGCTTTCCCAGGTGTCTTTGCTTCATTGGCGCTGATGATAAACAGAGGGAAAAGGATGGAAAACAGACAGCCACTGCAAAGGGAAGGCAGCATAACTGTAAATTGGTGTCATAATGAAGTTACCCAGGAAAATATCCTCCCACACAATAGATGCTGATTTCAGGGCACCCCTTTGCGGGGAGTGGAGAAGGATGAAGTAATGCACCTTTAAACACAGGGGAAATCAAAGGACCACATAGAATTTGTATTAATGGAACAGATGGCACCTGTCACAAACTTTACCAGGGAACTATTCTGCAGGGACTATATTTGCCAGCCGCTCTGATCAAGATAAGAAACTTGTGGTAGGAACTGTAGAGGAGTAATTCCAGTAGAATCTGGGCATGTTTAACTCTTTCACTGCTGGGATCCACTGCAGTGTTCTTTTAAGTGCAAGCATTCAGTGAACTTCCCCCCACCGTGAAGAGGGCTCGGGTACACAGCTTCATACTGGAATTGGATTTTACTGCCTACATTATCTGCTGTCTTAGCATTATCGTGTGCAAGACTGATGCAGTTAGAAATGCAGCCCATCAAAGAGATGCTCACATGCAAGCCTGTCTGCATCAATAAATCCCAGCCTCAGCTAGTTTTGCTTACTGCTCTGCATTACAAGGATATGAGATGATGTGCCAGGAATGTTGGGTCCACCTGTAAGCATATGCCAAGCACGTGGGGGAGGGGGCTTACAGCAGAGAGAAGACCTCTGAGCTTTTCCCAGCCACTGTGCCTCTAGTACAGTCAATACAGTGGGACAGAAAGTGAGGGAGATTCTACTGACCAAATATCTCATAGTTGTATGGAAATTCTGTGCAAGAATCCGCACTAAAGCTCTGATTTTAATGGAAAAGCCTTCCATTTGCCTCAAAGTACTTTCCCTATGGTGGTGTTGGTGTAGAGATACTCTCCTCTGATCTCAGAGAGCTGGGGAGTACACTTCTTTAGTAGTGTCTCAGTGGGTGGGAATTTCAGGTGGTGTTTGGGGGACAAAGTTAGGTCTACATTCATCATCCTCAAAGCATGATTGCCCAGTGCTCCCAAGTCACAGTGAAAGTCACCTGATGATGTAAGAGGACTGCATTGCAGTGAGAAAGGCCAGTGGTAAACCAAATCCAAAGTAATAGGGCCAGTTCCTCTCAATGTTGGATAACCGTTGATGCATTTCAATTCCTAATAAAAACACAAGATAACGCACAGAAATTTAAGGAACTAAGGCAGGACAGATTTGGATACCAAACGTGTTGTAACTAAAGCTCACATTTCTAGCGTGCCATGCGTCCTGAAAGATCCCGTAATTTGCAAATTACTTAAAGGAACTGTAGTGGCCGCTCCACAGTTAAAGTTGCAAACTAGTTTCTATTATAAATTAGACATTGTCTCAACCCTCTGAAATTCACAAACAAAAGGATATCAATCACAAAAGTGGTAGCTGATACTGAGACTACAGTAAAACTTTGCTGTTGTGCTGAAATAAAATTGGACATGGGATCCGTGGTTTACAACACGGTAAAAATAGAGATGGTCTTCAAAGTCTAAAAATCTAATTGTTTTGCCTCTCTGTAGTAATTTTAAAAATATATAAATGATTTATTAGACCCATTCAGTTGGTATCTAATGCACATGACAAAAAGCAGTTGAACAAACTCCAGTTTTAGGTGACTTCAAGACTTCAGACAGTAATCTCAGAAAAACAGGTCAAATTAGTCTGAATACGGAGAACTTGCTTTTTATAAACCTAGAGTAGGTTTCTATTTTCCTCCCCATTGGCTTGGTGAGGTTTTTTGTTTTGGTTTCGTGGATTTTTTGTTTCTGTTTGTTAACTTTCTTGTAAAGGTTTTTCCTGTTGACAATCACACCCACCATCACTGAGATGTGGACACCTTTGGAATAGAATGTGGCAGGCATTATCAGTGAAGTGTAAAAATACAGAATACGTTAGGATGTTAAATGACTAGTCTAATTTAGATGGTGAACTCTCTTGCTTTTATGCCTAAAATGTCCTCCAGCCTATGGTGTGATGCAAAATAATGCTGTTCAGCTGAAGTTTCACTAATAGTTGAATTCTGGTGGCAGAATTAACTTATTCCAATTGTGACAGCTGCACTAATGCTCCTCTTGTAAACAATGTTCCCTCTAACTTTTCATAGGCTGTGTGCATAAAAAATTTCTTTTGTTCAAATTTTTGGAACCAGTGTTGAAATCTGTGCACACACCAGTGACTGTGGTCAAACTTGTGAGTGCAATGAAGTAAATGTGTATGATGCAAATAATATCTAAATTTTATTTTGATATGGTGATTGAAATGATTTTATAAATTACAAAACTGTATTTGAAACATGCTATTTGAAATTACCTACTTAAAGCAGCATAAAAATATTAGCACTGTTGAATTTTTTTGTGCGGACTTTTTGTTGTGTGTGCAGGTTTCACAATCTGTGCAAGCACACATGCACAGCTTAGAGGGAACATAGCTTGTAAACAGTAACATGGGATCTTTTGTTAGCACAAGCTGTCAAAGCATCTCTCTCTAATCTGCAAGAAGATACCAGCGTTCCAAATTATAATATAATTCTGACAGGAATCTGATCACTCTAGCTATAGCTCCAATTGCCTTCATTTTATTTTTTAATTCTACTACTTTTGCTGGAGAAGGTTCAACAAGTAAGAATTTTACCATGGCTGTATGAAACAAGAAAATGGCCATTTTTTGCATGTCTGAGTACTTGCATTACAGGGCAAGAGATGGCCTGAGCCTACTTGACATCTGTCTTCAGATTCATCATCCCAATTCAGAGCACTAGCAATAGAAATTAAACTTCTATTTTCTTCTAGTATTTCTTCTCTAGTGGAATTTAGAATTCAAATAGCTCCAGTAATGTTAGGAGTGCCTCTTTCTGTTCAATTTAGATTTAGTTCCCATTGGACTTAATGCCATGAAGTGAAAAAATATTTACAGCTGAACAAACATTACACAAGAGAACCTTGTTTTTTCCCTGGAACTGAGAATTCCATGGTACCCTGAAAGCAAAGTTAGAAGGGGACCAAATCCTTTTCAAGTAAGAACCACCAGGAGAATTTTAGACTACATATGGCCTGAAACCAATGTTTATTAATTTACTTATTTCCCCCTGCTCTGCTTCAAACACCATCTGGCTACTTCATCTCTGCTACTGAATGAGCAGGCAAGTGACTCAACACAGCATAACCAGAGTGTTCCATCAGAAAAAACAGAAGGCTAGTAGGTCATCTATAATTGCCCCTTCTCAGTCATGTTAAATGGATTGTGAAATGATGAGTACATCCTGGTGGCTGCACTGATCTATGTATTGCACTCAAACCTTGATGTCAGAACAGTGCAGAGTCCCAATCCCTTTCAGGATTTGGATTCACACAGCAATGGAGCATGAGCCAGAGATAGGCTGGCTTTGATGTCTGAGGTGCCAGCCTTCAGACAAGATGCTGAGGTCCCAGCTGCCCACCTCTGGTGACTGTTTCAGGTGGAAATGGTCCCACAGCACTTTCTGAAGGAAGTCAGGGATGACATCCCAGGGCTGTAGTCAACATTCCCCTCTCTCTCAGTAGAACAGTCTCTTGTACCACTGGTGGCATGGTTGTTCCACTGCCTATGCAGTCCCCGTAACACCAGGGTCTAACTCCCAACTATGAGGTGCTCTGGGGTGCTGCTCCAATAAAGAGCCTTTTTGTTTGATTCATCTTGCTATCACCACGCCCCTTGGGCAATGCTGCAGCTCCTATACCTAGGCCTATTACTGAAACAATTTAAACTCCCAAAAGTGGATGAACAGTGAAAAGACAGACTTGTATCAATGAAAAACATCACTTGTGTAAATAGCACAATAAAGCTATTAATTCAGTAAGGTTTAATGCTCTGAAAAAAAAAAAACAGATTTGCAAATGTATATGAGACTCATTCTCTTAACAGAGAACTATATTCTATACCTTGCCATCTAGGTGAGGGAGGAGGAAAGGCGAGAGAGAGATTGCTTGGAAACATCCCAAGTTACTTGCCTGAATAAAGAGTGTTTGAAACTAGGTGGTCACCTGTTGTAGAGCTTATGCATTTAACTATTCCCAAAAATGGAAAATGTCCTCAGATACATGCCATGAAGGGAGCACTCACCTTTATTAAACCAGCGGTACTCAAAGCAGTACAGGGAGTAGAGCAGCGACATGTGCAGAAGGCTAACCAACTGACCAATGATATCAATTGGGAAGAGGCTCACAATCATCCCCTGAAGAGGAAGGAATGGGCTCAGTTTGCTTCCTACAGTGGTGGCTTTACAGCACAGCAGGAACACAATACATTTTTCTTCACTCCAGAGAGTGATATAGGAGCACGACAGTGAGAGAAGCCATTCCTTTCTTGTATTTTAATTTTATTGCCCTCACCTCCAATAGGACACTTCAAATCCCACCTCCTTTGTAGGAAAGCTCATCCTGTCACTTCAGAAATATTCAATCAATAGGGCCACAGTTTTGTGCATATAACAATCTCCTGGTCACATCTCACCCCTCCAGCCAAGAGGCTGTCCTCTCTTCCAAGGCTGCCACTATTGCTATGCCCACAACAGGATGGCTGACATCTCCTCCCACCAACGTTTCACAGCTAACTGGGTCTCTACTGTCCCAGATCCAGAATCCAAGGAAGGTCTAATCTCACCTGGATGAGGAAGAGTGCTTGGAGTAAGAGATTAAATAACATGTCAGCAATGATTTTACTGACACGAGGAAAGGGCTGAGGCTTTCTTCCAGAAACTTCAAATGCCAAATCTGCAATGTCCTGAAACAAAGAAACACATTTCAGGGAAACTGGTTTACAAAGACAACTAACATGAGTGACTGCACTGCTCAGTCAGCACGCAGATTCCACTGAGGACACTTTCAGGGTGCTATCCTGTCATCTTACTGATGCAATCACAGCTTTATTACATGTAATAATAAGAATTTGCACTTTTCATTCGAGAGGCTTAGAGTACTTTAGAAACCTGGGCAACTATCATTAACTGCCACTGGTGCAAACGGAGACATTGAGGCACAGAGTCCAAAGTCATACAGTAATAAGCTAATAGGAGAGCTGAGCTGAGGCCCCCGACTCCTGGACTCTTCCTCTAATCACATCACTACATTTCAAGTATTTTCCTGCTGACATGCTGTCAATAAAAATAACAATGGCAAGAAAGAAGAAGAAGTGTTACCAGCAGATCAAGGGATGTGATCATTCCCCTCTATTCTGCACTAGTGAGGCCACATCTGGAATACTGTGTCCAGTTTTGGGCTCCCCACTACAAAAAGGACATGGACAAATTAGAGAGAGTCCAGAGGAGGGCAACCAAAATGATCAAAGGGCTGGAGCACAAGCCCTATGAAGAAAGACTGAAGGAACTAGGCTTATTTAGCCTGAAGAAGAGAAGACTGAGGGGGGATTTGATAGCAACCTTCAACTACTTGAAGGGTTGCTCCAAGGAGGAGGGAGCTCGACTGTTCTCGGTAGTAACAGAGGGCAGAACGAGAAGCAATGGCTTCAAGTTACAGCTGGGGCGGTCCAGGCTGGATATTAGGAAAAACTTCCTTACTAGGCGAGTGGTGAAGCATTGGAATAAGTTGCCTAGGGAGGTGGTGGAATCTCCATCTCTGGAGGTGTTCAGGTCCCAGCTGGACAAAACACTGACTGGGATGATCTAATGGGAGTGGTCCTGCTTTTTTTGGCAGGGGGTTGGACTAGATGACCTCGTGGGGTCCCTTCCAACCCTATGATTCTATGAAAAAGAGCAATTGCCATTTCCCCCAGAAAGCAGCAGGTGATTGCCCGATGTTAACACTGACACAAAACACAGTGCATGTATTCCACAGTGCATCTGCTAAGACACTAACACTAACTCAAGTAACTACCACAGTGCCAAGTCAATCAGCAAATCCAGAAAGTAACCGTTGCATAGAAATATTCCTTTCATGACATAATAAAATATAACTGTCCACACTTTGATCAAACAAGAAACATGCCAGCAGCTTGTCTGAGACAGAAGGCCTTGTCTAATATACACGCATAGTAAAGAAGATTACAGCTTATTTATATCAGAGGAGCCAGGCTGTGGAGACTACATGTCCCGGCATGCAATGTTCCATCTCAATTTCATTGGTCACCCACAATACTAAAAATAAAGGAGGCTGTGGGCTGCACTCCTCCTCTCTGGTCTTAAATGACCCACCCATAACACAGCATATACCACATCACTGATTTAATGTAAATTCCTGCGCTTACAGCTAATGAAACTGTCCTCATCATCCTCACCTACCTGAAACCAGATGGCATTGACGACTTTACTGAGCACAAAGAGAGGAAGGACCCAAAGGGCACTGAAAATAGAGGTGAGGATAAATTCCAACCAAGACCAGACATCGCCATGTAGTGAGGGGTCACCTTCAAAATAAGAACAAAGTGCTCATCAGCAACACACACGGGATTCTCTTCATTTCAGATCATACAACCTATCATTACAATGAAAAAAGAGCCAACGGCAGCCTCCTTTGTACAGATATGATATTCTAGTCCTATGATGAAAGGGAAATGCCCTTCCTGGTTTTGTCTAACTTCCCTTCATTACAGATCTCTGTCATCATCTTCTCTTTAACTTACTTCTAACACTCTAGCACCAATACTTCCATAGGGAACCAGTTGTTAATGCTATGGGAGAAGATGCTCTGGGACTGCCAAAAAAGCATCCTGCTAGTTTAATAGTAGCTTTCAGTTTCTTGTGGTATAAAACAGGAGTTTAGTTTCCTTTTCCATCATTGGAATAAGGTTTCTGGGGTGGACATTTATTTGCTGAAAACATTAAGGGGTGAGAAGAGAGAGGATTCTGCAACTAAAATGTCACGCAACAGACACAAGGGCAGACAGCTCTAGCCTACTGCTCAAATACTGTTTTAAGCAGACATGATCAAAGCTGTGTGTTTTGGTTCTCAGGAGATGAGAGCCCCAGAATATCCTGGAAAAAATGGAGTTCTCTTTAGTTTTGATGGATAACTCTGTAAGAAGTTTCTGGTGCCTGTAAGTAGATCACCTGACTTATCTGCTTTTGAAGTCCTCACTCCAATCAGCATACTCTTCCCTGCAGTTCCTGAACACTTAGAGTAGGAAAGGGGCAAGAGAAGCAACAAAGACAGCTGAACAGTGGGGTGAGTGCAGCCAGTAACAAAAGAAAGAGAACATTCCAGTTAAAGAACAACTCATCCCATGTTCAATGTTTCTAAGTTACATATTGTAAACGCCAAGAGAAGCTATGTCCCCACTAAACAGAAGGACATATAGCTTCTCAGGAGATCTCTGTGAATAGTATTTAAATGGCAGTAATTACAAAAAGAGAAGCAGGATTTCCATACAGAGAAAAAAAGTAACTAGCTTAATAAACATGTTAAAAACAAATGTATTCCCCCTTCCCAGTCCATTAACAGAATCACACATCGATCTGACTTTCTATCTCATACACATGCTAATCATGCCAATAAAACATTGCTATTTTGTCCAACTGTGCTTTTTAAGGCTGATGTATCAATTTTCACAACAAAAAAAAAAGAAAAAAAACAAGAAAGAAGGAAAAAAATCTGGCTGAGATTTTCAAAGAAGTTTAAGAAATGTGGATGCCCATGTCCCATGAATATCAATGGGATCTGAGCATGCAAATCCCTCAGGTAGCTTTGAAAACTCTCAGTGCAAGCTGTCAGACAAGGATATGTTAGTGTTAATGCATGAAACAAAGCCCATGCTGGGCTGTATTGTAAGATGCGTTGAACTCTCACATCACTCACTCAAGTGGGAGTGGTCCTGCCTCTGGCAGGGGGTTGGACTAGATGACCTATGAGGTCCCTTCCAACCCTATGATTCTATGATAAGTCAACAGGATCTGCAGATGCCCAAGAGCTCTAAGGATTTTGCCCTCAGTTAAGTACCAGAGAGAGAGGGAAATAACTCAAGGATGGAGACGCAGGACATGGGGACACAGTCTCCTTAATCTGCTAAACAGATATTGATAATCATTTATGTTGAGGAGGGCTGATGTTCTATCACTCTTTAAGGCAAAAAGTGAGGTACTTACCAATTATCTGTGCTGTCACTGACTGAAGTACAGGTATAAACACTCGGTAAAACAAGAGGAGACTAAGCTAAAGGAAAGAGTCAACAAGGAAACCATAAAAGCTTTTTCATTAATGACATTTACATGCTCACTTCTATTACTTTTATTTCTAGTCATCAACCCAATCTGCTAATCACTCCAGAGAGATTAAATATGGGACACCCAATTGCCTCAGAGCACCCATTTCCTGCAGGAACCCTACTAAAAGTACCATCTTGTTTGACTGTACTGCCGTATTCCAAAAGGGGCAGTCGTGTTAGTCTAGTTCAGCAAAACAAACAAGGAGTCCTGTGGCACTTAAAGATTAACAAATGTATTCAGATGCTTAGAAGTTGGGGGAACTTACAGAATGGGAGGACAGGACAGTCTCTGTGCAAAAGAATAAATGGGCACAAGTCTGACATCAGAAATCACAACATTCAAAAACCAGTAGGTGTGCACCTTCAATCTTCCTGATCACTACCACTGACATTTACTAATTGCTGTACTCAGACAAATGAACAACAGCTCAAGGCTTCAAAGAGAAACTGCAAAGTTGGAATTAATTTGCAAATTTGACTGTATTTCTCCAGGGCTAAATAAGGACTTTGGATTTTTTTTTCATTACAACAGGTGGTTTGACCTCATCATCCTCTATATGCTATTTCCCAGTGTTTGAATCTTTAGAACTGCTTTGATTTGCTGTTACAATGTGACCTGATCCCATGACTTACACTTCTCTGCATTTATTTTCCTCCCATTCTGTAAGTTCCTCCATCTTCTAGGCATCTGACAAAGTGGGATTTTCTCCCACGAAAGCTCATGCAATAAATAAATTTGTTAGTCTTTTAAGTGCCACAGGACTCCTTGTTTGTTGTACTACCATAGTCACTCTGAATGGCTTTGGCAAATGGAAAAGCTTCTTTCCTATTTGGCACCTAAACCCTCCAGCTTCAGGTGAAATAACTTTCCTCTACTACAGTGACAAAGAGTGATTTAAAGGCACATGTCATGCAGGCATTGTGCATTTGCTATTTAATCAATATAGGTCAGGCAGACATTTTGCTAACCTTAAACATCATGATCCATCAATGCAGAGCACTGACAGATTACTTTACTTAAATACAACCAAAATATATAATTGAAGAGGTTTTTTTCAACATTTCTATGTTGATTCCTCAGCCATAATGACAAAAGTCTAATGAAAGATGAAAAGAGACAAGTGATTTATTGGGTTGCAGCATGCCTATTAAAATCATGAATGAACCCATTAACAGCTACTAGGAAAGTAGACCTGAGGATATGTAATATTTGATTCAGTGGAACAGCACAAAAGATTTCATTCGATTCGCAGGCAAACAAGCAACATGAGAAACGTGGGAAAGGAAACCTCCAGATTAATATAATGGTCTGCCTAGGGAATATAGTAGTTCAATCATATATTTTAGGGAAGGGTCCCCCCTTTATATAAAATATCAAAACTTAGAAAATTACTGTTTTCTCTCAATTCACAGTGCCTTCCAGTTTACCAGGGCAGCCAAGCTGACAGTTCACTTTTAAAACCAAAAATACACTGAAGCAGTGCACTGGTTTAAACTGGTGCTTCAATTCTTAAGTTTGAAAAAACAAAAAGCCACCACCAAACCCCAAAAAACAAAAAAAATCCATGACAAAAAAAAACACTTACCCAAAATACACCTCCATTCCATGCACAACACTGAAAAATCCGGCTAACTATCCGAGGTTCACTGGAGATAAAACACATGCGAGACTGTACCACTGTAGCTACTTTTCTCCAAACAAATTATCTCCATTATCATGGGTCACTACGTACCACTTTTATGCAATATCTTAAATAAGAATGCACAGGATGCCTCAGAAATATTTACAAGATAATAAATTCTATTACTAAAATGGTTTAAGTTGCCAGCACTGCAAATCTCCAACAATTCACCACACAAACTCATGACATATGCTCACTGCAACATACAAATTAATCTTTCATCTCCTGCAGAAAACAAATACTGTTGCATCAGAAAAAACACTTCAATGTAGTGTTAACTCCCAATAGCGTTAAAATGGATTTAAAATTGAATGTTTACATCAGTAATTTAAAGTAAATGACTTTACAATGATATTGTAATTATTCCAAAAAACATTAGAAATCCAGAAAATTCAAAGTTAAACATGTAAAGGCATTCAAATGAACAATTAAAAACAACCATGCAGTAAAATTACAATTGGTGCATAACTATATCTGCAGCCCCAGGTTACATTGCACTGATTATTAAAGACATATTAGATATTTAAAATACTTTCTTTTGCTCATGCTATCGCTACAGGGCAGAATTAAGGTTCTTTGGATGCTCTATGTTCTCTAGAGCCACCATCTTCCCTAAAAGCAGCCTGATTTCTCTCCCTTTGGGATATATAGACAGCAGTGACTTTTTTGAAAGAAGACAGCTGTGTGAGAATCTCTAGAAAATCTTGATTCATCAGCCTCTGTTGAAGAAAGTTTATCATGAAGAACAACAGTAAAATATGACCCCTTTTTAAAAAAAAAAAAAAAAAAGAAAACATTCAAATGCAGCTAATCCACAAGTTTTCAGATCTTTAATAATAAGGAAGTTTGAAGGACTGCCGTTTTCCATAACACAAATAATGCAGGACTAAATAAAAAGTCACATATATGGTGCTAACTATTTTTTAAAGACTGACCTTTTCAAAAGTAAAAGTTAACTCATACAAATTAACTGATTTAACAAAGATTGACTCCATACCTTAATTGCAAAAAAATCAACCCCAGCGCTAAAGAGATATGCCTAAATAAGTGCTACCATAATCTAGGGGTTAAACACCCAGCTATAAATCCTATTTCGGTCACAAGTGGAAATAAACATGATCTCCTCCTCCTAGTCCTTCATGATGTTTTTTCACATCACTGAAAAACATGGTATGACTAGGGAAAAAACACTGTTTGGGATGCCCAAGACAAGATTATGAGAGAGTCCTGCACATTAGATTTGAAGTGTTGTGGCAGAACCGTATGCAGAAAGTTTACTCTCAAATCCCACAACTTCCAGCACTGTGTACAATGTTTCTTCTGTAAAATGGCCACAGATCAGACTAGCTGCCCAGCAGGTTGGTATCCAATCTCCAACACTGGCCAGATATCAGATGCTTCAGAGGAATATGGAAGAATCTGTGTTCTCAGTTGGGTTATGTCTTGAAGCAGAAGGGTTTATATCCCTTCTATCTTTTAATCTTATCTGATGTAACTGAAGATTCCCATTCAGATAAAATTTTTTAATCTTGCTAAGCTTGTGACCTCAATGATATCTTGTTGCAGTGGCCTTGGTAATATCCTGTGAAAGTCACTGCCACAGCTACCTTTTGTAGAAAGTGCATTTCCTTTCACCCATTTTAGATTTGTTATCTTTCTGTTTCAAAAGTTGGCTCATAAATCCAGTTTTAACTGAAAAGTATTTCAGAGAGATTCTTACCACAGCAGGTCTCTATGTTAAGCGGTATATTTTCATCCAAATGCATAAATAGGCAAGCATGGTAATCCTCATATGCATGAAGGGAGATAGCAGTCTAAAGGTTAAATCCCAAATCACCTCACATTCCTTCCTATCTGGGCAACTCTAAAATATCACATGTGATCAAATCTTCCAGCACACTGTTCCTAATTCATTATAACTTTCAGAGTTTTTCTATAAATAGTTCTAGTTAGAACCATTCTGCTTATAAATTATTTTCTGTCTCCCCGTCCTCAGCAGACTGTAGCTAGAGAGTACAAGCAAATTTGTTAAAGACTAACACTTTAGTTTCTGTACTCACTTCTCCAGCTTTCTCTCCTCACTCTGAGCTCTCCGCTGGGCAAGCACACTGCTTGCTCTCCTTTTTCTCTGCTCTTCCCTTTTCTGTTGGATCCGCGCATCCAGCTTAGAGATTGTGCAGATTCCCCAGATGGAGTCCTTGATTCCCTGCAGACACAAGGAAACAGCATACCTGAACTCAACATAATTTGGGTAGTGAATGAAAAAATTAACAAACACTATCAACTAAAATCAACTGAAAAATCATCTTCAGAAAAATTATCTATACTATCTGTAACCCCCTAGATCATAAAAACGGAAGGAATTTTACAAATCTCTTTATTATGATGATTGATTCTATTTACTTTTGCACACTTCACTTTAGTCAGCTTGGGACAGTAACAAAAAAAGCCTGGTCAGTTTCATCTTCTGGTGTATGCATTGGCCTAAATGTCTTGTCTTCAGGCTACAAACTCTGCAGAGGAAGGCATCAATTATAAACAAGGTTTCCTTGCATCTAGTTTTGTTTTTATGTCAACGTGTCTATTACTATTGATCTTTCAAAAGAAAAAATTTTTGTGCCTCTCCCCCCCTCAACATTTTGGGGACATTAAACTGCACCAGAGGTTCCCTTTCAGTGAAAATCTCACAGCTTATGTGGGGCTCAGAGGCTGAGAAATAATACAGATGAATATAAAACTGCTTGTGTACATACATTGTAAAAGACAATGTCCCTGCCCCAAGGAGCTCAAAGTCTAGTGCAGACAAATAATTAGTGAAGACAATAGCAGGATAATGAAACAAGGAAGTGGCCGAAATGCTCCTCCTAAAAATAAAGGCTATGTTTCTGCACTTTTTTTTTTTATTATTATTATTAAAGTAATCTTGGCTATGCACAACAGTGACAGCTAAGAGTGCCTGTGATGAAATCAATGGTGGGAGGAGACACAGAAGTCATGAGCTTTCCTGGTGGAATTCAAAGGATGATAGCGAGGCTGTTGTGGTAGCAGCAAAGAAGAGAAAAGTTATTCTTTTGGGGACAGTTTGGCCACCTGTCCTGAGCTCCCTCCGTTCCCATCATTCCCTGCAGACTGGAGTCTGGATGGAAGCCAGCAACACTGCTCAGTCAGGAGGGGAAGCCAACACTGTCAGTTGTAGCCAAGGTTCAGTTCGATACATGATACAACTATTTCCGTGGACCAGAGACCTAATTCATAAACATTCTAGGCACCTCTAAAAGGGACATTAGAAAGCAATTTGGCTCTTTTTTCTTTTTAAAGGTGTAATTTCTTGTTGACTGCCCATTATTTGTAGCTGCTCTCTCAGAAGCCAAAGAATCGTTTCTTTCTTTGTCTGTTTTCTCCTATTTGGCAAAAAGGTGCTTTTTCTCCTGCCAGTGTGTGAATGAAGCTGGAATTAACCCAGCTGGGTTTCTTTACTGCCTTGTTTGTAACACAAAGATGGCAAGCAAGATTGTCACAGTCATTTGAAGAGTAGTTATTAGTTTATTTAATGCTGTGCTAGCAACAGAAGTATCAATCCACAAGATGGTGTTTCAAGAATCCCCCAAGAACTGGTTCATTTTATTTGTAGTTTCTCAACAAGAGTGGGGAGTTGTTAGTACAATTTATCATGCATCTTTACACACAGTTATCTATTATCTTATTAGGTTTTTTAAATCCATGAAGGCAGAAAATATAAGGTCAATAAAATATAATTACACACACATTTAGGATATGCAAGGCATTTCTGGTCAGACGTAAATCAGAATCTGGTTTTTACACTAGCTGATCACATCCTCTAGTTATGAAGCCAAGGCAGTTTCCACTTATCAGCTACAAAGAAACATCAGCTCCACCTTGCCCAAACCCACAACTTGTGTTTAACCCACAGATGACCACACTTAAGAGATTTCCAATTTTTTTTACAATGGGAGGGAAAGCAACATTCTTTAAATAGGTGGGAGTTAGCCTTTCACCTGTGGGTCACTTGTTGCAACACCATACAAATCAACTGTGATCAAAAGTCATTTCTACCTGAAAGGTGGCAAGTAATCTCTGACTAGCAAGCTGGTGATCTCAGTCATGCATTCCCTCTCACAAAAACACATAACTGACACCCCTCTGATGGCAGTCTGAGCAGAGAAGCCAAGGCTTAAGGGCTCAGTTCTGCAGGGCACACAGCAGCATATGGAAAGGCTTGAAGGTGTGGTGGAGTCTCAGCATTTGCTCAGACCATGTTCAGTAGGGTGAAACTGCAGCAGCACCGTGCTGAACAAGAAAAGATTCTGTCTTCTTTGCATGTACATACACAAGTTTCAAAGGATGCTGAGTGACCAAAATGAGAATGTCACTAGATTTGAGTTGGAAGGAGATTAGATTCCTGGTCCTGATGTTTGACCTCATGTATTTGTATCAGGTACACAACCACTGTATTACTCCATATTTTTAAAAAGGTAACCAGTAGTGAAACTTGAGATTACTTCTTGAAGAAATGTATTCTTAACCCAGCATCGGATAGGTTGAAAGGAAGGCACCAAGTATTAAAGAACAGGATATAATCTGAATATTCAAGACTTACAATGTTGATTGGTCTCTATTTTCCTTGTAAATCTACTATGCCACCTATGAAATAAATAAATAAGTAAGATCTGTTGAAGAGACTCTGGGCTCAGGAAAATGACTTACCCTGACGAGATCATGGAGGAAGGTTTTTACACTGTCTGCCATCTCTACTCCAGCATCACCTCAGATGCCAAAACTATCAACTACAGGGAGAAGGGAAGAGAAGAGCCCAAACCTCTCTCATCGTGCAGAGACAAGAAACTGATGGAGCCTGGAAGAAAGAAAAGGAGACATTACCATGGTAGGATGTAAACAAAGAATTCCTGGTTTATGTACTGGCGTGCGTAATGGAATTGTAAGTTTAACAGCATCTCAGCTATTTTAAATAGAAGGCAGTATTTGTCTGGACTACATGAGCAATTTAACACCTATTACTATATTAATGTGCAGGATTTCTGAAGAAAAGGCAATTGGTAAACACATCAACAACATTCACTGCCTCTCCCCCCCCCCCCCCC
Organism: Podocnemis expansa; assembly: GCA_007922195.1. Taxonomy (NCBI): domain Eukaryota; kingdom Metazoa; phylum Chordata; order Testudines; family Podocnemididae; genus Podocnemis; species Podocnemis expansa. Next base: position 11,331,227 of record ML682025.1, read on the forward strand.
AAAAAAAAAAGGTGGGCACTGGACCTCTAAAGGTTTGAAAGTTGTAAAAATAAGACTTTTGAACTAAGGAAAATAAGTTCTGCATGAACCTCAATTCTTCACTGTTGCATCCCATATCTAGGAATGCAGCCATGTACCTTGAATAAGCTCCAGCTAGTATAAAGTGCAGCTGCCCATCTCTTTACAAACACAAATCACCATCAGCACATCACCCAGTACTCTACTTTCTGTATTGGATCCCATCAAACAACATTCCCGTTCGGGATATCACCCTAGTACATAAAGCTCTCCATGGGACTGGCCTCTACCTACTCAACACAATTTTTCTTAAAAGCTATGGCTGGAATTGCAGATTTGTCACAGTGATGAAAATGTTATGGATACCATGACTTCTCTGCTTGTCCATGACATCCATATGGGAAAGCTCTTGTTGAGTCGCCCAACCAAGCTGGTGCAGAGGGGAGGTTGGGTGGGGGTGCTGGAGAGCGAGTCCACTCTACACTTAGCCCAGGTCATGGCTCTTGGGTCCCTTGTGGCTGGCCCCGGCCTCTTGACACAAGCACTGCAACCTGGCATGTATGTTCACAGAACCCCTCTGTAATGACAGAGGAAGGGCCAGGGCAATTTGAGTGAGTAGCACTGTGACCTTTGGCAACAGGTCAACAAAGCCACTCCCTCAAATTTAGCCTGGCTGCCCCTCCATTGTGACAGAGGTTGGCCATACCAAACCTAAGCAGAGCTGTGAGACCAGGCACCAGATCACAGTGCCTCAGTCAGACTGAGTTACATGGGATACATGAGGTTCAACTGCCTCTGCCTACAGTGACCACAGGGCAGGCTTGCTCTCAACACACACGCCCAGTCCAGAAACTTCCACACTAATGACCTCCCTTCCCCACCGGGATGGGATTAGGCTTGCAGTGCCCAGGGGTAGGGTGCTGTTAAGGGTGATTGTTGCCCTGCCTCAGTGGAGTGAAGAAAGATGTTGGCCTATCATTTTAACAAGGCACATTTGAATATAATTTGTACTTTTTAAAAAACAGATCACATAACCTGTGACTTTTACTAAACTAACCATGACTTCTCCATGGTTTTTAATAGAAAGCATCATGAGAAATCTGCAGCCCTACCCAGGGGTGTTGCTGGCACCTGGCAAATGGGGCATGTGCCCCGAGTCCTGGCACCAACACCCTGAGTGCACAGGACAGCCCCTGCCTCTCCCAGCCCCATCTCTGACAAGGGATCCAGGGCTGGGTGCCCACAGCAGCACCTTACTCTTCTGGCCACATCCTGGCTGGGGATCCAGGCCATGCCGCCTGCAACAGCACCTGCCACTCCTGACCTGGAATTGAGGCTGGGCCGCCCATGGCCGTGCCCACCTCTCCCAGCCCCGGATCCAGGGCCAGGCTGGCGGCAGCAGGAGCCCAATGCGGGATCAGGCCCAGGCGCTGGATCACGGCCAGGGGGCAGGGCCCGGGCCAGTGCCCCGGGGCCTTTCCCCAGGGCAGTGACATTCCTGGCCCTGCCTATGGTCCACCTGAACAATGTAACTGCTGACCAACAAGGAACAATGCACAAGTGGGAAGACAAATCTTTGGTTCTAGACACTGCTGTTACACCCACAAAAGAGAAGAATGACCAAGGGCCTCACCACAGTCAGAAGTCCTAGACCATTTTTCTGTATGCACCTCTGAAGTGGCAAAAAGAATTAACAAGCCTCTAAATTAAGAAACTATATCAATGGCAAGTGAAAAAAAGTATTCAGGCTGAGGTGAACAGTGACAGAGCATGACAAAACTTAGGTCAGAGCAGGAGAGGCATTTGACAAGCAGAGCTCAGATCAGGTTCCATCACTTGTTTTGGAAACCATAAACTCCTCTTTGCTCCATGGGTAAGGACCCTTTACACAGAAAGGCCTAGTGTAATCTACATCAAAGACATAAGTATTACAAGAAATCAAGTGCAGCCCAAAGAAGACAAAGTGATTTAGGGCTTCGGCTGTGTTAGGGATTTGGGCACTGCCACTGGTATATACTGACAAAGCTACACCAAACACAGACACCAAATGCAAGGGTGTTGCAACAGTGCAAAGATGGACTTGAGCCTGTGAAATCTACCTTGCCTTTGAATATTCTATGACTTAGTACAACAAGATGTTACCACATCACAGTCTTCACTGTTATATTTAACAGAGATGCGCTGTGAATTTATTTTTGCTTCTTTTAAAAGAATGCAGATTTACTGATTTTCTGGACTACTAAAAGGAGAACTGGTCCCATTCTACGGCATTTTGACAAAACCATTCTGAGACACAACTTCCTACAGGTACAGAATTGAATAGGTGCTACTACTGGCTGCTGTGCCTGATTAGCAGCATCAGTGTCTCTAGCATTTAAACTTTTAAGTTGTTTCTAACCTTTCTGGTCAGGAACAAAATCCTTCAAATATGCAACCAACACAGTATCTGCAGACAGTCTGAAATAGCAGATTGGAAGCCTAATAGCCATAAGTTAAATGTCAAAGTTGTTAACTATTTAACTGCTGGATACTTTAAATATTAAGATATTCTGAATCTGTGGACAAATCCAAGTACTACAATTCTCTCAAAATGTGACCTCTGTTTGAGGCAGATGGTAAACTCCTTGGGACAGCAATTGTGTCTTACAGAGAACACTGCTGGCAAATAATTTGTCAACATATTCCAGCTGGATGCACAGCTTTTCACTCTTCTTCCTCTTGCAGGATCACACAACCACAGAATGAATCATTTCATTTGTGTAGTAGCTGAAGAGTTATAAATACCCAGCTTCAGAAACAGTATCAACAAGCAGCAGCTTTTGCTGACGTCAATCAATTGATTGAAACCCTGACCTTACCACACATTTTGTTTTGCAGTTTTATATCTACCACACTCCAATCAGACATTGCATTGACCAAAGTGAGGCTCTTTGAGTGTGTCCTTGTCTCAAGCACCAAAACTCAGTGACCAAAACTAATCTGGGAATGGTATTTGTTGTAAGAGTACAGAAGATGGCAAAACAGAAGGGCATAACATGGAGTCTCAGATAGACATCTTCTTTACTTGGATTCTGATTTATTAGTAGTTAACATTTAACTGGATGTAGAGAGCTGAAAATAATACTTCATCCATGAAATAGCTTCATTATGGACTTAAGGCTGTCAGAAGGGTATAAAACAAGACATCTCAGAACAAGCATGCAGAATGAAAGGACAGTTATGAAACACAGAAGGGCCATTAATGCAGAAATTACCAAGTGTCTTGAGAGTCAAACATTTTCAGGTAGTTAGAAGAGTTCTCTCTATTTCCTCTTCCAATAGGGGGAACACAATTAAAAAGGGAAAGTATAGCAGACATGTTTTATTCCAAAAAGGTATTCAGTGCAATCCTCTGTAAGACTTTCCTACTCATCAATTTCTAAGATGGAAACACACTGATTTTCTAACCCAGATCAAACAGAGACTCATGTTATTTATAGTCTTATGTGGGACCTCCATGGCCAAAGTGTCCCTAACATTGTGATTCTGACCTGAGTTGTCTTCCTCCAGCTGGAGGCTCGAGATGGTGATCAGCAAATGATTCAGGTATCTATGGACATGTGCCCACAGAAAGTGGTTTACAATAATCATCTAAAAGCTCAATTCAGATACATGTTTCTATACTAAAAGTATTCTCCCTGCCATGTTTCTATACTAGAAATATTCTCCTGTGCAGTTTTTAATTATTCGACAGGCTTTGTGGCCAAGTGAATTGGCTGGATTGGGAGTCAAAGGACCTGGGTTCTCTTCCCAGCTGTCACTGTCCAGTTGTGTAATCTTGGGTAAATCACTAGATACCTCTCTGCCTCTGTTTTATTACATATAACATGGAGACAACAATAAACTCCTTTGTGAAGAATTCTGAAATCTACAGATGAGAAGCATACTATAAAAGAGAACCATTAATATCATTGGATGGGCTCATGATTCCTGTTGTTTGCACTAATTACGCCAAACACTCTCTTACCCTTACACTCTCTTAACTTGGAGGCTTCAGCTCCTCTTAAAGTGTGAAAAAAAGTATTGGTCTGGCATGGGGATCTTCACCTAAAGTCTATAAGACTATACCAAATGTAAAACTGACTAAATCACTCCATCTCCCAGTTAAGAGAAAAACAAACTGCTAACCTCAGTCTTTCAGTGGAGATAGAGCAGAAGTATTACAAGCCCATTCCTGAGTGGCCTGTGTTACATTTGTCACTTTATCAACTTTGTTGTAACATAATTAAAACATTGGATGTGAGCCATTAAAGCTTTAACACATTTGGCCCTATCACAAAAACCAGAATGCAATTCAAAACAGTTGGTAAACTCTACTCAGAGCCCAGGCCTGGAATAGCAAAGGGTGCTGCGAGCTGAGATAGACGGTCACAGACAGAGCTGTATTAAGTAGCCCTGCATGGAACCAGCCTGGCTGATGGTCTTTTTAACCCATGTTATTAGCCTCTCAATTTCACGCACCCCAAGTTAACTCACAAATGGACATGATCAACATGAAATCGAGCTTTAAAAAAGTGAATTTTATATTATGCTTGTGGTTTTGATGTCAGAATTTCCTCTTTTTAAAAATCTCATCCTCCACCCCCATATTGCTGTATGAAAGACTCATACAAAGAGAGGACGCAGAGAAGTTTACAATGCATAGAGTCATCCAATTGACAAAGGCAGAAAAAACATCTCCCTCTGCTCCCTGCCCCACCGCACTACAGTACCTCTTTTTAAATACCTTCTCCAACTAAAGCATGCCTAACTGATCTACTAGGCAGGGCTTTCTGGGTCCACAGTTGTTTCCATACACCCATTCCCCGGGGGGAGGGGGGGGGGGCTAATCAACAATTCTCCCTTCAATTAATCAATGTGCAAATTATATTTCATCATTGCGGGTTCTTTAGAACGCAAAGCTTTAGCCCTGATTTTTAAGTTGTCACCCTAAATTTGGGCCCCAGTGCTGCAATCACATCCCCAGGAGTGCACTACTGAGAGTCTGCAGGGCTCCATTCTGGACACTCTTATTTTACTCAGGCCTGGCCTATGCTTAAAATGTAAGTCAATATAGCTACATCACACACGGGTCTTAAAAATCCACCACCCACCCCCACATGCTGGAGCTATGCCAACCTAGCTTTTAGTGTAGGTGCCACTGATGGAAGAATGCTTCTGTCTGTCCAGCTCCGGCTGCTCAGGAGGCACAAAGTACCTGCACTGATGGAAAAACCCTACCACCTCTGTAGTCTGCACCTGCACTGTGGAGTTAAAACACAACAATGGCACTGTAGCTACACTGCTGTACATAGATGCAGAAGTTAAAGTATAATTGACAGGCACCAGAACCCTTCTAATCTCTGGGCCCCCTTCATGCATGTGCAGGCCCCAACTCAGGTAGGAATTTGCAACCACATCTCAGCGCCACATACATCAGTTATCGCTTCATAAAAATCCTGGCACTGATCCCAGCCTCACACTCTGCCTCCACCAACCCCGTCCCCAATCCCAGCCCCACATGCTGCCCCCCCCACCTGCCTACCCTCACCCTGGTTTCACACGCTGCCCCCTTCGCCCCCCCCACCCTCATCCTTGTCTCTCACACTGCCCCCTCTTCCCCCTACCCCCTTTAAGGGGTGACCTGGCCCAGAACCCCCAACCCCATCACTTACTGTTCCCTGCTGCAGATGGGACCCCAGTCCCTGGCTGGAGCTGGGTAGCAGGACTGTAACTAGGGCAGGGCGAACAGGGCAAAGCCCCAGGTGATGAATTTTAATGGACACCAGACCAATCCCACCTGGCCCCAAAGAGGAGAGTGCCTCTGCTGAAGGCACATTACTCCAGCTGCCAGACTGGGGGAGGTCAGCTCCTGCCCTGCCCCTGAGCATGCTAAGTCAGGTGCATGCTGGGGCAGGGGTTAAGAAGCCTCTGGCCGCAGCTCTGGCCAGCAGCTCCAGCCTCCTTGGACCTGGGGCCAGGTCTGGGAAAGGCGTGGGCACCCTGGGGACCTGGAAAGCCAGTGGCTGGGCAGGCAGGGACTCAGCTTGTCCGGTGGAGAAGCCGGTTTGGCCAGCTGGGGAGGCACCTGCCCAGCCCTGGCTGCAGTGGCTGGCAGCACGGGGGAGGCACCCACCTGGCACTGGGTGGCTGGCTGGTGGGGGAGGAACCCGCATGGTGCTCCCTGGCTGCAGTGGCCGACCATGTGGGGAAGGCACCTGCCCAGTGCTGGGTGGCTGTGGTGCCGTCGACAGCTGGGGAGGCAACCCCTGCCCTACCTGGTGGCCACGCTTGGCTGCCGGTGGCTGGGAAGGCACCTGCCTCGCCCAGGGACTGAGGCCCGATCCAGCTCCCTGCTGCCAGGACAGATCAGGAGCTGGGTCAGGGTGGGACATGTTTGGGACTGCTTATCCCGGCTGCTAGAAGATCTAGTTACAGCCCTGCTGGGTAGCCTCACCTCGCCCTTGCCTGAGGAGGGAAGAAGTGGGGAGGGATGGGTTGGCCCTTCACAACCCTTGGCAGAAGTGCGGGTGAGGATGTGAGGGGTCCCCTGGATCAGCCCCATGTAGTTCCCTCACTCTTCTTTTCTGCAGGGGCTCCAGTGCTGTACTTCAGTTAGATGCTCCCTCCTGGATCCTAGTGCTGGAAAAATTTCATTTCTGTGTAGGCTGAGCAGGCCAGCACACACAGAGGGCAACCGCTCTCAGCACTAGGACCCAGGAGGCAGCTCCCAAGTGGCTCAGCCTGAGGTTCCTTCTCTGGAAAGAAGCAGCCCAGGCTGGCCACAGCTCCCTGGGCCAGGGCAGAGTGGAACATGCATTCTACCTGCTTCTATTTTTGGGGGCCCCAAAATGCTGGCCCCTCAAATTTGTGGGCGCCAGAACAGCGTTCCGGCACATTCCCACCTACTTGAATCCCTGCACAGGCATGGCTCCAGTGAGGTCAGGGACTGTACTACACTAGTGGTCTTCAGCCTTTTTTTAATTTGCAGACCCTTAAAAAGTTTCAAATGCAGGTGTGGACCCCACAGCTCATGGATTGCCAAGGATCCATGTACCCCAGATTGAAAACCACTGGACTAACTGACCACCGTCAGATAAGGAAAGGAGTCGCATGTATTGTTTCAAATGAAAGTGATATTTTGGCAATTAATCCACTAAATAGCAGAAGGACCTTAACTGTGATGGGCCAAAGGACAGCAGTTAAGAGAGAAGTCGATAAATAAAGTCTAGAAGAATTTAAGCAGGAGAAAGCCCTGGGATGAAGCAATGTACAGGAATGAATTCCAGAGGGGTAGCTGTCTTGGTCTGGTTCACTGGTCTCAACAACCATGTTGGGACACATTACTGTGGTGCCACACAGTGAAGTGTGTCATGGAGAGCCAGGGAGATGGGGCGGGGTGTCCTGCACAGCCACAATATGCCACCAAATGCGTCACAACCCGCAAAAGGTTGAGAAGCACTGGTCTAATTCAGCAAAATAAACAAGGAGTCCAGTAAAACAAACAAGGAGTCCTGTGGCACTTTTAAAAGACTAACCAATTTATTTACCACATGAGCTTTTGCGAGAGAAAATCCTACTTCGTCAGATGCTTTGAAGATCCCCCATCTTCAAAGCGTCTGATGAAGAGGGATTTCCTCCCATGAAAGTTCATGCGATAAATAAATACGTCAGTCTTTAAAAATGCCACAGGACACCTTGTTTGTTTTGTTGAACTAGACCAGGAGTCTCAAACAGGGGCCTGTGGGCTGCATGTGACCCCTATAGCTGTTTCCTGGCCTGCAACACTATTATTACCGATATTTGCAATACTGTTGTATGAAAAGGTCTCAGTGGTGCAGCACTCAAGCTAATGTACTAGTCTTCATGCAGCCCTCACAGTGATTGAGTTTGAGACCCCTCAACTCAACTAACATAGACACCTCCTGGAAGGAGCCCTGCGGCACCACTGAAGACTAACATTTACTTATTGTGAGAGCTTTCATGGGTAAAATCCCACTTCCTCAGCCGACGTATCTGATTTTCCGCACGAAAGCTCCTGCGATAAATAAATGTGTTCGTCTTTAAAAGTGCCACCGGACGCCTTGCTTGTTTCACAGGAATGAAAGGGAGGGTGGCAGCACCGAAAGCACAGAGCTCTTCTCCTCGCAGGTTGCACACTTCCGCAGCAAAGGACCTTTCCCCAGGCCAGCCACTGTCAGGGAGCTAAATCAAGCTCCCTAACCAAGGTCTTTACAAAGAGCCCCCCGGGCTGCCTGATCCCATACCCCTCGCATTGAACACAGCCCCATATGTGAAGCAGTCACACTCTCCCCACCTCCACGTGGCCCCACACAGCCGCCTTCCCCTGCCCAGCACCCCCCACTCCCCCCCCGTGTCCCCCCAAGAAGGACCCACATGATGGCGAAGGGGGCAGCCGGGGGGTCTGGTCTCAGCCCAGGCGCATCCTGCTGGGGTGCCGGGGGCAGACCTCTAATCTCCCCAGGAGCTGAGGTTTAGAGGGGTGCAGGGGGAGCTTTGGGGGGGCCCCCTAATTTGGTATAACACTTACTAGCTAACAACTGGGGGGTGGAAGATTCAGAGGGGGTGTTGGGGGGCTCCCTAATTTGGTATAACACTTACTAGCTAACAACTGGGGGGTGGAAGATTCAGAGGGGGTGTTGGGGGGCTCCCTAATTTGGCATAACACTGTGACTAGCTGACAACGGGGGGGGGTGCAGGGAAATTCGGGGGGGGCGTTAGGGAAATCCCGGGTGCAGACAGGAGACGGGGGGCAGAAGGCACCTGGGGCTCGGTAGGGTCCCCCGCCAGAGGGGGAGGGGAGCAGGGGGAGGGGCGGGAAGAGTCTCACCGAGGCGGGGGGGGGCAGGGCGGCCCCGGGCTCAGCGGCGGCGGCGGGCGCGCTCCCAGCTCCGCCTCACGCCGGCCGGCGGCCCGGCCTCACTGCGCATGCGCCCGCAGGCCCGCCTGCTGTTCGCGCGGCGGCCGCCAGGGGAGCCCCCCCCGCGCAAACCGCGCCTGCGCATCGCGCTGCTATCAGGCGGCCGCCGGCGCCCCCTGCCGGCGCGACCTTGGCGCTGCCACTAGAGCGGGGTGAGCGGCGCAGCCGGCGGCTGGGAGCCTTGGGCGGCTGGGGCACGCGCGCCCTCCCGGCTATGCCTGGGGCGCCCATGGCTAGGGCTACCAGATACCGAGGCCGGGAAAGCAGGACAGAGAAGCACGAAAAGGAGGGCACATGGGGAAAATGAAATATTCATGTAATAGTCTTGTTTTTAGGGGACCCCAGAACGCTTCCCCCTAAAAATAGGGTGTTCCAATATACTTCAACCTCTGTAAGCACAAAGCCAGGCAAAATCATGTGTTTTTAAAATGCCTGCCGGACAGAGGACATGCAGGTAAAAAAGACGTCTCCTCCTTTTGCCTGACATCTGGTAACCCTACCCATGGGAACGCGCACACAACAGCTGAGTCCAGTATTCTCACCAGGAGGTGAAATTAAGGGCGAGCGTAGGGGAGGCTTGAGGGGGTGTTGGACGTCCTCACTAATTTGGTATAACACTGTTACTAGCTGACAGCTGGGGAGGTGTTGGGAAATTCAAGGGGGGTGTTAGGGAAACCCCTGGGTGAGACTGGCCTGCGGGCAAGGTTCCCTCTAATTACTCGTAGACTGTGCACGCAAACAATTTCATTGTGTGCGCAAAATCATTTCTTTGTGAGCACCAATATTAGCACTGTTGAATTTTTTTGTGCACACTTTATTTTTTTACGTGCGTGGGTTTCATGACCTGTGTGCACTCACACGTGCACAGCTTAGAGGGAACAGCGCCTGGGGCCCTGCATGCCATGTTCTCAGCAGCACCTGTCACAGCTGGAACTGGCCACAAGGCTGTCAACATCTGGCCAGAGGATGCGAGATGCGTGATTGCTCCACGCCTCAGGCAGGACCACACCTTCATGTCATGGCCTCAGAACAGGCCAGTTCCCTACGTGCTCTGCTTCACCCCCTGAGTGCAATCAAATTGTTAAGAGCAGAGCAGGGTGTTGCACATTAGAACTCCTGGGCTCTATTCTGGCCCCCCTCTGACTCCCTGGCACCTCAAGCACCCCTACGTCCATTTCCCTTTCTGTACCTAGACCTGCCTCACAAGTGGGTTGTCTTCTTGTCCACACTGCTCTTCCAAAGATTCATAACTGAAGAGATATGTGTGGACATGGGACCAGTTTCTCACACCCACTTTGCAGCAGACAACTTTGCTGACTTGAGTGCTGCTTCTGATTTATCATAGTACAACACACAGAATCTTTGCCTTTTTAGGAGCTCTTCTGAGTCTGTCCCTTATTCTCTACTTGAAACCTACTGGGACATTGGAATCATTTCCCCAAGTCTCACTGTGGTATTATAAAGAGAATTATATCTATGGCTTTGCTGCAAAAAATAGGTATATTTTCCCATAAAGCTAGCTATTGCAATGTAAACTCCTAGCAGAAACAAGGCACAGGTTGTTTTTGCCTCAGTATAGCTAGCTGGCATCCTCTAATCCATTTGTTCTCAACCACTGTGTCAGGACCCATTACAGTGCCACGGCAAGCCAGGGAGATGGCTGGATTTGGCCTGGGGGAGGTGTGCTGGTGTGTCCTGTAGGGTTGCAATATGCCACCAAGTGTGTTGTGACCTGCAAAAGGTTGAGAACAGCTGCTCTAACCCTTTACTGGGATTTTCTTTGACTAGCTACAGTGACGCGCTAAAGATAAAAGACAGGGAAATAAAATTCAGTCAGTGATAGAGGCAGAACTGTCTGTAATTTGAACATCTGCCTGTTTCCCACAAAGTGCCAGTGTGTGGCTCTCCGGAAATAAGACCTCTCTTTCTCCTTGTATGGGTAAAGACATCATATCCTATGTACCCCAAACTTGCCTCCACTTATGATTCCTTTAGAGCAGATGAGCTAATTTGTATGCATGCTGGGAGTTCTAAATACAACACCCTCCCCTTCCAGCTATTAATGTACCATAATATTAATTAATGTGGGGGAGGGTTGTGACAGCTTTATGAAGAATATGGTTGTATTACAATATCCCTACACAAATCAATCACTTATTGAGGGAGGGGCTAAGTCTCTGTGAAGAATGAGGAGGAGCAGAGGAATGAATAAGGTGTGTAACCCGAATGAGCATCTCTCAGTGTAAACAGATGGTTCTTCTTCTTAACTGAATAATAACCATGCTGTAGGTAATAAACATCTCAGGATGTCAGCCCAGGATGTGGTTATTACCTTGTAAACAGGAAAGGTCCTGTAATTATCTAATTAGAACAACAACTATACTCTGTTCTAGTCAGAGGATTCTGAATCCACTGAGTGTGGAGTAACCACGTGAGAGGACATCACCCTACACCCTTCCCTTCTTCGCAGCTTAGAATGGCAACTAGTTAAAAAAGCATGTTACTCATTTAACACAATTCTGTGCTTCTCCTCAATTATCTCAGAGTATGTCAATACTACAACTGCTACAGCAGCACAGCTACAGTGATACAGGTAGGCCCCTGCAATGCCTTAGTGTTACATATATGCTTCCTGCTTAAACAGACATGGTGTTGATGTCATTTAGAGGCCTCTCCAAAAGGCACTGGCTAGGTTGATGGAAGAATTCTGTGGACCTAGCTGTCTAAACTAAGGCTTATATGCTAATTATGTTGCACAGGGAGCATATTTTTTTCTCTCCTTAGGACAGATCACCTCACCTTCAGAACAGGAGATATGTTAACCCTCAGCGTTTGAGGTAGGGCAGGGCTGAGTTGCTCCTAGGAGCATTGATTCCTGAGGTGAACACAGAATGAGTGGCCTTTGTACATCAAAAAAACAAAAACAAACAAAAAAAATTCTTACTGCCAACAAAGCCACTCACACCAGCAAAGCAACCTTCCCCCATTTATATATTCATCCTGCTCAGCCATTAGCAGCAGGATCTTCCAGCTCCCTGACAGGGAGCTCTGATCCTTTACACTAGCTATAGTGCTGTTATAAAAGGGTCTGGGCCACATTTTGAGAATCCTGCAGACTGAGGTGCAACAGAAACTCTTCAGAAGTATGACAGAAAGTGCACTGAAGGAGAAAAAAGTCTTGGGGCCAGTGTACTGGAAAGTAACCACACCAGCCCTGGTGCTAATCTGTTATCACCCTTAGCATTCATGCTTAGCCTGTTTCTATGCCTTTTCCTGGCATGCAGACATGTTCCTTAAAAGCTAATTTTTTTTTTTATTTTTTTTTAATTCTTCTGGCTCATTCACTATGGTTCAGAAATGTTATCAACTGTATCTTCTCTAATACAACCCATTTTGGTTACTTGCCCCATGAAAGCAATGAGCAAAAAATAATACTTAGCGATCATTCAAGAGAAAATATGTCCCAGTTACTGGGCTGCAGCAGTGCCTCCACAGCCAATAACAAACTAGTCTGAACAGTGAGACCAGATGATTTCTGCTAGCTCTCCTTCCTCATGTCTCCTAATTTTCTAAACCTTAGTTATGTAGCGGAGACCTCCAAGGCCCTGATTGTGCAGCTGGATCTTCAGAGTCAGGCCCCCGTGTTTTCATAGAACCCCACTGAAATTAACTGAGTCCTCTGCATGGGGATAGGAGCCAACCTGCATGGAGGTGAGGCCAGGACTGGAGAACAAAGGTATGTCTACACTTGCAAGTTAGTTCAAATTAAGCCTCCTTAATTCAAACTAACTTAGCCTCTGTCTACAGTAGGCTTTCATATTTCGACTTAAGGAATTCCTTAATACGAACTAATGAAAGCTTAGGTTGAATTAGTAAGATCTGCCGGTAAGTTTGAACTAAGCCCTTAGTTCGATCCTTAGTTCGAACTAAGGACGGTGTAGATTAGGTTTAACCCTTAGTTTGAATTTAAAAAGTTTGAATTAAGGGCAGTTAGTTCAAATTAACAAAGTGGACTATTCAACTTAATGTTATGTCAAATTAGTCCGCTTTGTTAATTTGAACTAATAAATTTGAGTTTAGTACAAACTAAACTCTAACTTATTAGTTCAAATTAATAAATTTGAACTAACTTTTCCTAGAGTAGACATAACCCAAATGTTCACCAAATGAGCAAAATTCATTAAAGATCATTTTGCTTTTTACTTCCCACTCAAGATGGCAGGTAGCCAAGAAACTGAAACACCAGTCCAACACATATGATGATTTATAAACTGCTCTTCTGTATCCAGCCCACCTTCAAGCTATTACAAAGGCAAGGCTGGCTATCTTCCCTTGCAAATGTGGTTACTGATTTTATGCATTTAGAGAGAAAATTAAGGTAGCAATACAAGGATTATTTTGTTTTCTCAAGTTTTGCTTCCGGTCCCATCAATCCAAGAGAAAGACCAAGGTCAAGTTCACTGCTGATGTCTGAACGTGAATGGCTGAGATTTAAGGACTATTCAATTTGCTGTCTCTTCCTAATCTAGAAGCCCATTCACAACTTGACTGACTGCCTTGCAACTAATAACAACTCCAACCTTCTATTAGCATATATATGTCATACTCCACAAACGGATTTCCTTTCCCATGTAGCATTCAGAAATTCCAGAGATGGTTAGATGCCAACATAATGAGCATCGTATAAAATAAATGAGCTAAACAACTCCATTCTTTTCACACAGGTGTCTTCTCCCTGACCATACACGTTAAAGTTTTACCAATAATTTACTTTTCTCAGACTGGGCAATAAGTGGAATGAGACAGTCACAATTTGGCAGGATTGTAGCTATTAAGAGCTCAGTAAACTAGATCAAATGAAAGACTTGTTAACCTAATACACGGTTAATGTCTAAATTAAGACCCTTTCCTGTTGTATATTTTTATTAGCACCACACAGGAAGAAAACACCCTAAAGACCGTGCCATCTGACAGACACAAGACAACAGATTATTAACATGAAAGGGCACAACTCCTGTCTGTACAGAGAGAAAGGTTATTAATGTCCTCCCTGAGACACACTCCTGAAAGCAAAGTGTTTCAAGTCCAACCTGGCACAAAGACACAGATTGTGGCTAATGTCCTGCCCAGCACACCCCTGCATGCAGAGGGAAAAGTTCCCGACTATATTTCCAACACAGAAGTGTGTACACTAGCTTTGCCTTACACACAGCCTCCCTATTCTAGCCTGCCTCCATCACAGTCCCAATGGGCTCAGCACCCAGAACCAGCCATTTCCCAGCCTAGCATGCTCTTCCCCTCTCTCCTGCTTGTGACTTACCTCCTGGGACTCCCCAGCTGGCCTTCAATGAGGTCTCTCCACCCCTGTCCCTGTTTGGTTGTTAGTCCTGGGCTTAACTCCTTCTTCTGGTCCAAAGAAGAGCAGCTGCCCGGTCTCAGGCCTTTAACATTTTTGCACAGAGCATGTCTCTAAGTGAGGAGCACATTGGGAAGTGTAGTTCTTAACCTTCCTTGCAAGGTATGACAAGAGCATGAGTCAGTTACAGAGCCAGATGCATTTGCAGAGCTATCTGGGAAATGTAGTTCTCAAGGGTCCAGAAAGGCCGGGCTCTTTGGCAACCTCCTCTGAGTTTCTGGGAAATGGAGTTTAATCTGTAATTAATAATGATTGATGCTATTTTTAAAGCACAAATATCTTCACCCCTCCCCACCCTTGCCACACAGGTAAGGGCAAAGGCAACTTACATATGTGCCCAACATTTAAATAATGTAAAAACAAACTTACCTAAAAGCTAAGGGTATTAGAAATGTTTGTGCCTTTTTTTTTTCAGTTCTAAAGGAAACAACTGTTTTTTAAACAAATGACCTTTTCTCTTTAGTATTTGCAAACCAGATTCAGCTCTTAGAAGCAGACAGTGACACTGACTATAAATAAACAGGGAAACAGATTCTTTTGGGTGCTACTGTGCAAACTGGGAGACCCACAAAAACTAAATGAATAGTACAAATTGTGACTAGCACTTTAGCTTTTTAAAATTCTTTCATTTGACTTCTGATCATCAGAGGGCTTATTAATACAAATAATGAAATGTGTTGCTTTGCAACATACATTTGTTCTTTTTAAACCGTAACACAGTAACGGTGAAATTGGGACACAGCTGCCGGGATTCCTCTACAGTAGCTTCTGCACCTGGTGTGCAGGCTGCCAGGGGGACTCTCTGCCTCCCCTCTCCTTGCTCCCCTGGTCATGCCCAGCCATTAAGGAGACAAGAAGAAGATAAGAATTGCCCTACTGGGTCAGACCAATAGTCTGTCTAGCATAGGATCCCACTGCCTGATGGTGGGGTGCTTCAGAAGAATGAACAGAACAGGGCAGTTATTGACTGATCCACCCTGCTGTCCAGTCCCAGCTGTGGCAGTCAGAGGTTTAGGAAAACCCAGAGGATGGTGTTATGTCCCTGACCATCTTGGCAAATACCCATTGATAGACCTGTCCTCCATGAATTTAGCTGATTTCTTTTAAAAACCCACTTACACTTTTGGAATTCACAACATTCCCAGGCAATGAGTTCCACAGGTTACCTGTGTGCTCTGTGAAGAAATAGTTCCTCATGTTTGTTAAACCTCCTCTCTATTAATTTCATTGAGTGACCGTTTCTGTGTTATGCGAAGGGGCCAATAACATTTCCCTCTTCACTTTCTCCACCCTGTTCACAATTTTAGAGATATCTATCATATCCCCCGCTTGGTCCTCTCTTTTCCAACCTGAGCAATCCCAGTCTTTTAAATCTCTCCTCATATATGCAGTCTTTTGTATAGTCTGGGCTGCTCCAGTGCCCCAGCAGGGTACTGAGGATACCCTGCTGCTGGAAGCATGATCTTTTCCAGCACATATTGACATCAAGACCCAGAATTTTGGGGCTCCTAGTCCCACAGTCCTGATCAAATTCCCACTGAGTAATCACTTCTCAGAAATGAAAAAGATTTGTTCCAGAGTGGGAGACCAGCAGGGTGCTACAGGGAGGTATATTGAGAGCTCACTAGGTGGCACTCTTCTCCTACAGGAAGGATGGAACCAGTGCTTCAGTAGACAGTGATCTCATTCTCCAGCTAAATAAATGATTCTGCTCCCCTCTATGCTGACCTGGCTCAGCTGAAATAGTTCCAAAGGGGTAACAGTTTGGGGCGTGATTTTAGCTGCCAGCCTGTCACTAGCCCACTGCTGAACTAAAAGTGGGGCCCATCAGCTGATGGGAGCTGGGAGTGGGGGTGGTCACACTTAGTTACCAACATTTGAACTGCTGTCCATCCCAATACGGAAAATCAGGAAAAAGGATTTACTGATTGGTGCTAAAGATGTAGGTTGGAAAATAGATTTAAATAAGGCTATTTTTTATTATCCTCATTTTAATTTAATGTTTTCAGGTTCCTGACCTGAAAATCCTGACAGGTCAGTGACAGAGCTGCACAAGGTGGAGCCTGTGGCTGGGTTATAGAGTGATATCTGGTTGTTTGAGGATGGAGGGCAGGCGTATGCAGTCCCATCTGACACCTTCCAAATACTCCCCTCCACACACACACCAGTCCCCAAATGCACACCTCCTCCAGCTCTCCCTCTCTCAAGCAATGTCGTCTGTTTGGGAACTTGTAATATGGCAAGCCAATGGGGACAGAGTGGAAAACAAAGAATCAGCTAAAAAAAACAGAGGGGGAGAATTTTCCCATATGATGTGCCCAACTTACATGTGTAAGGCAGATCTAGAGTCACAGCACTTCTTGTGCTGTCCAGCTGAAAAGGGAGTGTAGGGAAAATAAGCAAAAGAAGATTGTATGGGAAAGACAATGACACCCCCACCCAGACCAAATCATGGGCCCAGAATGTGAACGATTTATTACCTTGCCCACGTATGGTATCTGTAAACGAGCAATTTATTGCCTTGTTAATGGCCTCACTCAGACCAGGAGTGACCTTGCCCTGAGCCAGGCACCCCTCTGAACCAAACACCCCACAATTTATTGCTGTTTGTGTAAACATATATCTACTTGTTTATCTGAGTGACCTTGCCCTGAGCCAGGTACCCCTCTGAACCAAACACCCCACAATTTATTGCTGTTTGTGTAAACATATATCTACTTGTTTATCTGAGTGACCATCCTGTAACCTTACAAAGCATGCCTGTTAGCAGAGCCTGTATGCTGACATGTACATTCTGTAGTTAGCTAGTAGCTTTTCTTTCCTTTTCTTTTCCCATGTAATGGTAGGAAAGTCTAATGCATGTTGGACTTCACTGAGGGACCACAAAGCTGCAGCAGGTGCCCTCGGAGATAAAGCCCTGGAGCCTGCCCATTACCATTTCCAGAGGTCCCCGGTAGCTGAAAGGGACATAAGCATTCTACCTGTTTTAATAAAATCATCTTTTAACTTTCACTTGGGGTCACGTTGTCACTGCTCAATCCAGACCATGTTAGAGCGCCTCCTTTGGGCTGCATCAGGGCAACTAATCTGCATGGGTTTTGTATTTGCAGGAGCACAAAGAGCACCATTAGGTATTAGCATAGTGTCCCTGGTGGGTGCAGAGCATGATGATTAATGGTATTTAAGTTGATTTGATCACAAATCTGTCAATATCTGTAATTTTATTGAAAGAAAACATAAATACTGTCTTTTGTAATATGCTGCTCTTTTGATTGTTCAAACTGTTTAGGTTAGTTAAAGAGTGAAAAGTCACTATTAGCAATAAGGAACTTCAAAGAGGGACCAACCCTCTGTTTTCAGCCTGGTGAAGGTAAAAAGGGGTAGGGGTTATCATAGCTCTGTGGAAAACTATGCCTATGGCACTGCTTCACCCCTGCACCACTGTCAAAGGGTAGATCAATGGCTGGGCTACTTGTGGAGCCTTTCTTTTGTTATTGTAATCAAAGAAGCTGTTTGCAGTGTTTTGAATTTAAGAGCTGAAATCATTAAGGGCTGTGGCTCTCTAAGAGCTGAAATCACTGAATGAGGAGACTCTTTCCCTGAGCTGAAATCACTGAAGAGCAGCCAGCAGATGCCTGAACATCAGGAGCAACCAGTGGGCAGTGCTGGTGGACAGCAGATGGTGTCAGAGGATGGTGTGAGCAGACAAGTGGGCAGTGCCAGCAGGCAGTGGGTGGAGCCAGCAGATGGCACAAGAGGCCAGCGGATGGCTGGACAGCGGAAGCAACCAGTGGATGGTGCTGATGGATAGTGGGCGGAGCCAGTAGACGGTGCAAGTGGACAGTGTGAGTGACCAGCAGGCGGAGCCAGCAAACAGCAGAGGGCGTGAGTGACTAGCGGGTGGCTCTGGCAGACAGCTGGCACGAGGGACTCTGTACATACACTTGGGGTGGAGAAAGTGCTGTATTGGGTCTTGTGAAAATTCTGTTCTGCCCTGGTTCTCCAAATCAGTGTGGTTTTGTTATTGTGTCTTTGCATTCTTTTATGCTATGTGGGGTTTTGGTGGGAACCCTGTCCTGCACTGATTCTCCAGATCAGTGGTTCCCAACGTTTTTCAGGCTGGGGACCCCTTTTTAACAAAAAAATTCTTTGTGGCCCCCCTGGCTGATTATGTAATCTGGCCCGCACCACTCTGGCAGTGCCGTTGGGACAGCCAGTAAGTGGCACCGCTGCCACCATAGTCCATGCTGCCAGGGAGCTGAGCCGTGGTGACTATGGCCTTCTGTCCTTGCCCCTCCCGGGGAGCCGCTGTGACCTCATCCCCCTGCTGGGATCCAGCCATGGGCAGGGAGACACAGCTCTGGCAGGGTGCATCGGGGCTGCAGCTGGATTCCAGCCCTGGTAGGGAGAGGCTCCACGGACCCCCTGCAACAGGTCCGTGTCCCCCAGAGGTCCCTGGACCCCAGGTTGGGAACCACTGCTCCAGATCAGTGCTGGTTTTGCTATTGTGTATTTACATTCTTTTACACTTATTATTAAAAGTCCTGTATACCACACTCAGACTCATGCTTGCGAGCAGGTAAGCACTACCCCTTTGGAGTGCCCAGAAAATAGTGCATAATTTCCCAGAAAACTGGGTGGGGGCTCAAGCCAGTTGGTGCTATAACATTATTTGGAAACCCCTAGATACAGAATTCGGCCCTTGTTCTGCCGTCTCACCCTGGCAGAAGGGTTACACCTGAGTGACACACCAAGACTGAGGCACTTGAGAAAACCATAAAAGAAACAGAAACTAGGTTGCTGTAAGAGTTTCTTTAACTCTTTACTCTTAGGAAATTGTAGTTGTTTCTATAAAATAAAACACCAAAGTAATTGAAACAGGAATAATTATATTGTGCTATTTTTACAAATAGCATATGCAGAATTTTTAAATATTGCATGTAGAATTTTGAATTTTTTGGCACAGTGTCAGCGGAGTCATATCTATCAGTTCGCTCTACTTTAGTGCCTGTCTCAAGTGTTTTCCTAGTACCATCTCCTTCATTGTACAGTTCCCTCACCTTGCCAAGTACAAACCTGGGCCTTCTTCAAGATCCACTTTGCAGACATACACATTGTGAAGATGGTAGACGGATTGATAAGCTTTGTCTATGTCTTTGCCAACAGTCTCTGGTATCAGCTCATTGACAACCTCCTTCAGGTTATCAGTTTTCCCATTCTGTGTTATGATCCCCATCATCAGCATTCTCCCCAGGACTTGAAAATTAGAGGGGTGTAGGGGAGCTATGGGGGTGTATAGAGGGTGCTCATTAATTTGGTATAACACTGTTACTAGCTGATAACTAGGCGAGGTGTTGAGAAATTCAGGGAGGGGCGCAAGAGGGTGTGGGGGGGGTGTTAGGGAAATCCCTGTCCATCATCTTGTGGCAAATTTGGCAGACCCTGTTCATCAGGGCCAGATCAAGACCTAGAGTGGGGGCGGGGCCAGAGCTGTCCACCCCTGTGGTCCCACATTGCTCCCCCCATGCTGAGAGGTGGGGTCACGGGCTCTGGAGCCCTGGGCGGCACTACAGAGGGGGTTGGTGGCCCATGGCGAGTGCTGCTGCTGCAGAGGTGCCGCAGAAGGGATTGTGAAGGGCAGTGCCAGAAATAGCTATTTTGGCGCCCAGGGTACCCCTGGGGAAAGCAGCATGAAACGCACCCTCAAACTGAGCAGGGAAATGAAGCAGCTCGACTGAAATCGCCCTCTAAAATGTGATGCCCAGGGCAAAGCTCTGGTTGCCCCATCCTAGTTATGACCCAAGCAGAGGGGGGCGGGGAGGGGGAGCTCCAGATTGGCAGAAGCTGCCTCTGCTGTTGGCAGCTGGGAGGGGGAGGCCAGAGGCTGAGGTACTCTTGTGGCCCAGGGACTGGCCAGGCAGGTTGAAGGCAAGTGGTAGCTCACTGCGCAGGCTAGCTGGGCCAGATTTTTGGGGGGGCCATAGGGCCCCCCTTTAGGCTGGGGCCAGGGGCTACAGCCCCTAAAGCCCCTGCCTTAAGCCAGCCCTGTTCATGCTGGGTGTATGAGTCCTTGCAAATTAGATTATTATGCTTCTTGGTAAAACCAATGAAATAGAGGTGCAATAAATAGCCGTCAGTAATTTTGACATCACCATGAGCATCAGTCACTGTATGCCATTTTTTGACCACAGAGCATACATTGTCATGGGTGAGGGCCATTCCCTGGAAGGTGGCCTGACAGTTTTTGCCCTGAACATCCTCTACAATCAGCTTGAATTTACGAAAGGCAACTTCATCATTCTGCACTTCAGCAAGACTCACTTCAAATACATGGCTCTTAAGTCCATCAGAGGTAACCATGATTCCTTGGATCCTGGTGATGAATGTCTTCTCAACATTTTGGATATTAAACATTGCAGGTGCCATGACAACAGAGACATGCTGCAGTACTGCCAATCCACGTTGTTCAAAAATCACGCACAACACTCCAAAAATCATATGATCAGCTTAAAGAGCATGAGAATTTTTTAATAAGATGTCAGGGATTCTTTTTATTTGCCTTCTGGGTTTTGAGTCCTTGAGGAGCACATTTTCAAGGGCTACAAACCTGGAGATGGTTTCTTGGTTTAGTTTGGTTTTATTGTTTTTTTACTCACTGCTGAGATTCTCATTACCACAGGGAGACTAGCCCCATTAAGAGGCAGCAGGCCTAGTCTAGTTAGGCCTTTTAATAGTAGTGAATGAAGACAGTGTTCCTAAAGGCTGAGGCAGCAGTTGAGAGGAACAGGAAAGTGTGCTGAGAAGTTGCTGAATGAGCTAAGGTGCTGAGGAAAGACAGGAGATCCATAGAAAGAAGTTTGCCAGCTGACCTTTCTGAACCATGGGAGAAGCAAGACCCAGGAAAATAGTTCTGGGGTGGCTGCTGTTCCAGGTAAGGAACAAGAAGCTGGAGAATCCCACAAAGGATTAAGGGTGAGAGAGCTAGGAAAGCTCAGGACTAGAAAGATAGCACAGGTATCTTTGTTTGCTTATCTCTGCAGGTCCAGGAAGAAGGAAGTTGCAAAGGGTATAAACCTGAACTGGGGAAAAACCCCAGGAGGAACTACGCAGGGTAGATGGACCTTGGCTACTTTACATTCTTGTGGCTGTTCAAAGAAAAAGTGCAGCTCATGGAAGAGCCTGCAGGGAAGGGCGACATGGTCAGGGACAGCAGAGAAGTGGCAGCGTGGTTGGGGCTGGAAGGGAAAGTGTGGCAGCATGGTCAGAGCTGGCAAGGAAGCTGCAGCAGTGTGGTCAGGGCAGCGGGGAGAGCTGCAGCAAGGCCAGAGCCGGCAGGGAAGCCACGGGAGTATGGTCTGGGCTGGTGGGGGAAACTGTGGCAATGTGGTCAGGGGGGCAGAGGGCAGGAAGCTAGGGCAGTGTGGTCAGAGACAGCAGGGAAGGCATGGCATGGTCAGGGTCAGGGGGCAGAAGTGTGGCATGGTCAGGGAGAGCAGAGAAGCAGCATCATGGTAAGAGATGGCAGGAGAGCGGCAAGCGGGGTGGGGGAGTGCAGCATGTTTAGATTTTCTCATAGGCCCTAATGCAGCTTACTCCTTTGTTAAAATTGTGTTTTACAAGTCCTAAATGTGTTGTGGAATACTAAGAAAACAAAATACAAAGGAGAAAAGTTTAAAACTGAATGTAGATTACTTTCAATTGTTGGCACAACTTACTGTTGTGAAGCATTGTATTCCAGAATGAAATTTGTTACATCGAAACATTGTGCAATACTTAGAGATCAGCACCTGAGAGAGCTTTTACCTACTGCATTGACCAGTTACTGCCCAGATTTTAAAAAAACTTGCCACTAGCCTGCAGTGGTCTACATCCAGCAACAGCTAAGTGTAGGCCTAGTTTTCATGGTAACCTTAAGTAATTATTAGACTCTGACATTAGTAGGATCAATATTTGCCCTGGTTTTAGGATAAAATTAAAGTGCACAATGAATTTAAGCTTACTAATTTTGGAGTAGGTAAAAGTATGTGGTTACATGCCTCAGTGCGGCTCTCAAAAGTTTAATAATCAACTTGTGTGGCTCTTGAGTTCCATAAGTTTGGCCATCACTGGCATAGGTCCTCCACTTAGCGGAGAAAGGGAGCTAATAACTGATGACATCAAAAAGACTGAAGCGTTTAATTTCTAGTTTGCTTAAATCTTTACTAAAAAGGATCATAGTGACCAGACAGATGCTCAACACAATTAATATTAATCACAAAGACAAAACAGGGAAAGAACAGATTAAGAATATTTAGATGTTAGATGCATTCAAGTCAGCAGGACCTAATAAAATTCATCCTAGGTATTAAAGAACTAGCTGAAGAACATACGGATATCTGAGAGTCTCTGAATTATAATGTGTGTTGGTACCACAGTACTGGTTTGGAGCCTCATCTACACTAGAGTCCTGTAGTTCTTCGTACTGTACAAGCATGGAACAAGATGATGGCCCTTTTGATAGAAGAACAGATGTTCAATCTCCTTTTTCTCAGTTAGTACTAAAGACTCATGGGCCTTGCTTGTAAGCTTTGGATCCACATCTGAATTTCTGGGAACTCTATAAAGGTTTGCATCTGGTATTCAAAGTCAGATCCAGTTTACATAGACAGATCCAAGCCAAGAAAGCTCTGAATTTGAATTTTCCCAAAGACTGAAGGTTTTCAGAGCCAGTGCCACAGTCCAGATTCATCCTTCTTTATTTTTATAAAGACACACTTATTTCATGTTTCCATAATTCAAACACAGTTCAACTGGGTTGCATTGAGACCCGACCCCAAATCTGTGGGCTGAGATGAGGCATGAGAAATTTCAGCCAGAAAAGAAAATATTGTTTAAAAGCTTACAGCAGAAAAAAATTAAAGAATTTATTTGAATCTGTAGAACCCCTTTCATCCTGTCTTTATCCTGGTAGCAATGCCACTTTCGTAGGAAAAAGCTCAGACAATACAACTCAAGGAAATAAATAAACTTGTATTAATACACTAATCCCTCTGTATTTACAATTGTAACCCTTCTGCCATGGTGGGCTGGCAGGACAAGGGCTGGGTTCTATATCTAGAGATTTACTAATAGTGTAACACCACCAGCCAGCTCGAGCCCCCACTCAGATTTCTGGGGAATCCTGTACTGTTCCCTGGGCACCCCAAAGGGGTAAGGCTTCCCCACTTGCAAGCACGAGTCTTGAGTGTAGTAAACAGAACTTTTAATAGTAGTAAAACAAAAATACAAAAGGCCAAATAACAGAGATAAGCACTGATCTAGAAAAATTAGTAAAGAGCAAAGTTCCCAACAACAAACACCACATAACAGCACATACAAACTTAATGGCAAAACTGGCACTGATCTGGAAAATCAGTGCTAACTAGGCTCCCAACCAACCCTAGAGTACATAGGGAGCGTCTTTCATGCCAGCTGTCTGCCAACACCATCTACTGGTTACTCACTCCACCCTCTAGAACTTGGCTCTGCCTGCTGGCCGCTGGCTCCACACTCTGGCCGCTCTCACCATCCGCTGGCTCTGCCCACTGTCCAACAGCTCTGCTCTCCAGTCACTCACACCACCCAGCTCACCGCTGGCTGCTCTCACCATCTGCCAGCTCTATCCTTCGGTCACTCATGTCACCCAGCTCCCTACTACCTGCTTTCACCGTCTGCCAGCTCTGTCTGCTGTCACTTGTGTTGCCCATCTTACTGCTGGTCGTTCTCATCATCTGCTGGCTCCACCCATCTCAGCTCAGCGAGAGAAATTTCTCTCTAGTGATTTTTGGTCAAAGACAGAGTGTTTGCTTTTCTCCCTGGGGATTTGAGCTCTTAAGTAGATGTAAACAGCTATCTCTATCTAAATGACAGAAGGTTTAGCTATAGCTATCAAAAGAAAGGGAAAACAATAGGAGGAGAAGCCAAAATAATCTCAAATCCCTACCCCATCTCTTTCAAATTCTTTCAGGCTGAAACATGCAGCTGCCCTTCCTACAAGCCTCTTCTTAACTATGGGTAGTTTTTACCCTTTAACTAATTCAGACAGATTTGCAACAAACATAGGGTAGCAATTCACAAAAGACAGTATTTCATATTTCCCCTTAGTAGAATTACAGATGTTGATAGATTTGTGAGCAGACTAACCCCAAATACCATTACCCCATGCCCTGCACCCAATATGCTAATCAGCTAACTGTGCTCTTTGTATCCATGCTAATACATGCAGATTAGTTGCCCCACCCATCAGAAGCTGTTAAGCACAGCTTCTAAGCCTGCCTTACACAATAATCACATGGGGAGTCTCTTATTTACTGACGGTAATATTTCTGTTGATGCATTTGCTCTTGGCAAGACATTTTATTGAAGTACTGAGGAGGAAAATACGTTTTGGCCTATATTACTCTTATATAAAAGAACTATATAAAGCACTGCTCTTTAGAGGGAAGGCAACATGTCTGGGTTTGCATTGCGTGAGAAGCAGAAATGTACTCTAACGGTATCCCTGAGTCCAAGATGCCTTCAGAGCCACCTGTAAGTCATCCTGACATACAGGGGCATCGCTGGCTGTGGGAGGGACCCGGGGCATGGGCCCCGGCCCCCCCCCCCGGTCCGTAGGCCCCACCCCCAGCCGGCAGGCTCCGCCCCCTGTCCAGGGCCAGGGCCAGGCACGGCCACGTGCCGCCCAGATCCCTGGCAGGGGACGGGGCTGCTGTGGCTGCTGGCAGCCAGGCCCCAGATCCCTGGCCAGGGACGGGGCCACCGCAGCCACTGGGCCCTGGATCTCCGGCCCAATTGGGCCGGAGATCCGGGGCACTGGCACTGGGGTTCAGGGCACGTGCCCTGGGGTGCCCAGCACCACCAACGCCCCTCCTGACATATTTTATATTGGATGACAAAGTGTGTGCTAAACATATGCATATGCATGCTAGCTTCTGACTGAAACAGTCAGGAGGGCTGAGAGAATGCTGTGAGAAATGAGAAAATGAGTGTTGGTAAATGAGGGAAACTTATCTGAAGACTGCATTTGTGTGAGTGGATCCGTAAGTTTCACAGGACATTAAGCCATGGGAACAGCTTACCAAGAGGTATGCCAAGGTATCTGATTTGTAACTTTAAAATCAATACTAGACATACCTTTTGTCCGTCATCCTGCTTACAGATTCTGCATCAGTATCTGTATATCAGTAAATGGCTACTACAAACATGCATTTCCATTGCTGTGGGCCAGCTGTTAACATCAGGTCATTGGCATTTAGTGTTTATAATCAGAATGTAAGGTGTATTTCCTCCAGGCCTACAGATTCATGCCAGCAGTACCCAAGAACCAGAAGGAGATCATCCTCATCTGCGTGATGGTGATCCTCTCAGCATTATCATCACCGGAGCTGTTCTGAATGGAGTTCACATGACTCAGAAAAACATTGAAAAGGTGACCAGAGCCATTAATAGAAGGCTGCTGTTAATCTGGTCTGGGAGATACATCTGACTAGAGAAGGCTGGCTTCCTGAACAGCCAGTGGAATTATCAATCATTCAATATTATTAGTCTTTAGGCCCTGGATTGGGGCTCCATTTATTGCCCAAACAACTAAACCCACAAAAGGAAAACAAAAATTTCCAGCTAGAGCTAGCTACCCTGCCACACTCCCAGGGCTTCCCACGTGAAATCTTCCCTCCTCAAGGAACACCACACAAAGCTATCACCTCTTGCAGTTTCACCCTGCCACACCCCTCAATTAAGTCACTTCCTGGCTTTTATAGTCACTTACTCCCTTCCCAGTTGGTTCTGATAATTGACCAGCACTGGTTAGTCCCCTGTCTCTGGCCCTTAAAGGATCAGATCACCATGTTACATAATTTTTCTGGCCACAGGGTAAGTTTCACAGTCTGTCCGACCCCTCACAAGGGCACAGTCAATACAGTCATGACTGGGATGGTTTAGTGGGAGTGGTCCTGCCTCTGGCAGGGGGTTGGACTAGATGACCTATGAGGTCCCTTCCAACCCTAGGATTCTATGATTCTATTCTATGATTCTATGATAGGCTTGCGAATGGGGGACTGCAAACAGGGGAGTTTGTGAGGTAGGTTGAGGAGGAGTTTGGTGAGGTGAAGATGGTGAAGAGGAGCCGTACTGCTGGAGCCAGCACCCCTGCTGTTTCCTTTACCTCTGTTTGTAGCCAGACAGACTGTCTGTCCATGGATATCTCCACCCAGACCCTGGTGTGGAATTGCAGGGAGTGTGGCCTTCATTTTCCTGCCACTGATGATCAGGCTAGGGAGATAAGCCTATGCGATAGGTGCCTTCTGGTGGCATCTCTTCGGAAACAGGTAGGAGAGTTACAGGAGGAGGTGTCACAACTCAGGGGTATCTATGCCCTGGAAAAGTTCCTTGACAGTGTCCATGATGAGACCTGCAAGGAGGAGGTCCCTATCCCAATGCCAAGGGCTACTGCCACAGCTCTGGAAATGGATGGGATGCCTATGGCAGAGGAAGGACACTGGCAGCTGGTCACCTCTGGCAGTAGACAGTGTTCCACGCCTGCTCACATCCCACCATCCACTGTGGTGAGGAACCGTTATGCGGTGCTGGACACACTTAAGAAGGTAGAGGAGATGCCATCCACCCCAAAGGCTGGGGAGATCACAGACACCTCACCTAAGAGGAAATGTAGGGTTCTGGTGATTGGGGACTCACTCCTGAGAGGAACGGAGGCACCCATCTGTCGCCCTGACAAGGCCTCTAGAGAGGTATGCTGCCTGCCAGGTGCCCGTATCTGTGATGTAATGGAGGGATTGTCAAAAATCATCCGCCCCTCAGACTACTACCCCATGCTTCTTATCCATGTGGGTACCAATGATACTGCGAGAGGTGATCCTCAGCAGATCAAAGGTGACTTCAGGGCTCTGGGAGCGAGGGTGAAGGAGTCTGGAGCACAGGTGGTGTTCTCCTCGATCCTTCCAGTCAAGGCTAGAGGCCTGAGGAGAGACAGATGCATCCTAGAGGTGAATGCCTGGCTGCGAAGATGGTGTGGTCAGGAGGGATTTGGCTTCCTTGACCATGGAGTCCTGTTTCAGGACAGAGGATTAATAGGCAGAGATGGCCTTCACCTGTCCAGGAAGGGGAAGAGTGTGTTTGGGCACAGACTGGCTGACCTAGTGAGGAGGGCTTTAAACTAGGTTCAATGGGGGAAGGAGACCAAAGCCCACAGGAAAGTAACAATGTGGGTAATCTGGGGGAAGGGATGGAACTTGGGGGGTGCTGGGACTGTATCAACAGCAATAAAAGAGAAGGTAGTTGGAACATGGGGGGGGAATCAAATAAATGTCTTAAGCGTTCTACTGAAGCCCCAATATGTGAGGAGAGTGGGGGAGGAGAACTCCAAGAAAAAAAGCAAGGCGGTTTATGTAATAGAATTGGAAATCAACATGACAAAGTAGGGCAATTGACCGGGTATCTTAGGTGCCTGTACACTAATGCGAGGAGCCTGGGAAATAAGCAAGAAGAATTGGTAATACTAGCACAGACAGGGAACTATAATATCATAGGAATAATGGAGACGTGGTGGGATAGTCTGCACTACTGGAGCTCTGCCATGGATGGGTATAAACTGTTCAGGAAAGACAGGCAGGGAAGAAGAGGGGGAGGAGTAGCACTATATGTAAAAGAGCTCTATGACTGCTCAGAGCTCCATTATGGAAGTGGAAGCGTGCCAGTAGAAAGTCTGTGGGTTACATTGAGAGGGGAAAGCAACAAGGAGGATCTTGTGGTGGGTGTCTGCTATAGACCACCAGACCAGAAGCAGGAGGTGGTTGAGGTGTTCTATGGACAACTAGCGGAAGCTTCTAGATCACAGGCCCTGGTGCTGATGGGGGACTTCAATTACCCTGACATTTGCTGGGAGGCCAATACAGCAGTGCCTGGGCCATCCAGGAAGTTTTTAGAGAATGTTGGGGACAACTTTCTAGTACAAATGCTAGAGGAACCAACTAGGGACCTTGCACCGCTCGACCTGCTGCTCACAAACAGGGAAGAATTGATCAGGGAGGTAGAGGTAAATGGCAAGCTAGGCAGTAGGGACCATGACATGGTTGAGTTCAGGATCCTGATTAAAGGGAGGAAGGAAAGAAGCTCATCTGAAGGGGAAAGGAGTCCAAGAGAGTTGGTTATATTTTAAAGAAACCCTGCTAAGGGCACAGGAAGTTGCCATTCCAATTAGGAGAAAGAACAAACATCTGAGGCAGCCAGAATGGCTTAGCAGAGAACTCTGCTCTGAGCTTAAACATAAAAAGGAAGCTTACAGGAAGTGTAAGCTTGGTCAGATGACCAAGGAGGCATATAAAGATATTGCTAGGGACTGCAGGGATAAAATCAGAAAGGCCAAAGGACAAATGGACTTGCGGCTAGCGAGGGATGTAAAGGATAACAAGAAGGGGTTCTACAAGTATGTTAATAACAAGAAGAGGATCAGGGATGGTGTAGGCCCCTTGCTGAATAGGGCAGGCATCCTTGTGACAGAGGATGAGGAAAAAGCTGAAGTGCTCAATGCATTTTTTGCTTCAGTTTTCACAGGCAGGGTCAGCTCCCAGCCCACTACCATGGGTGTGGCAGATGGGAGAGAAGAAGACAGGCCCTTGGTGATGGAAGGTCAGGTTAGGGACTGCTTAAAGAAGCTGGATGTGCACAAGTCCATGGGGCCGGACGAACTGCATCCAAGAGTGCTAAGGGAATTGGCCAATGAGATAGCAGCACCGCTGGCCAGTATCTTTCAAAACTCGTGGAGAATGGGGGAGGTGCCAGAGGATTGGAAAAAAGCAAATACAGTGCCTATTTTCAAGAAAGGGAAAAAGGAGGACCCAGGGAATTACAGACCAGTCAGCCTCACCTTAATCCCTGGAAAAATTATGGAGCAGATTCTCAAAGAATCCATCCTCAAACACTTAGAGGAAAATAAAGTGATCAGGAAGAGTCAGCATGGATTTACCAAAGGTAAATCATGCCTGACCAATCTCATTTCCTTCTATGATCAGATGACTGGTTTTCTGGATGCAGGAAGAACCGTTGATGTGATATACCTTGATTTTAGCAAGGCTTTTGATACAGTTTCCCACAGCATTCTCACTGGCAAATTAAGGAAGTATGGGTTGGATAGGTGGACTATAAGGTGGATAGAGAACTGGCTAGATCAACGGTTTCAGCATGTAGGAATCAATGGTTCCATGTCTAGCTGGCAGCCAGTCACGAGTGGTGTGCCCCAGGGGTCAGTCCTGGGGCCGGTTCTGTTCAACATTTTCATCAATGATCTGGATGATGGAATAGACTGCATTCTCAGTAAGTTTGCGGATGACACCAAGCTGGGGGGACCAGTAGACACATTGGAGGGCAAGGACAGGATTCAGGGGCACCTAGATAAATTGGAACAGTGGGCCAATAGAAATCTTATGAGCTTCAGTAAGGACAAGTGTAAAATCCTGCAGGTGTGACGAAAAAACCCCATGCACCGCTACAGGCTGGGAAACATTCAGCTAAGTAGCAGCAGTGTAGAAAAGGACCTGGGGGTCACGGTGGATGGGAAGCTGGATATGAGTCAGCGGTGTGCTCTTGCTGCCAAAAAGGCCAATGGCATACTGGGCTGCATCAGAAGAAGTGTTACCAGCAGATCAAGGGATGTGATCATTCCCCTCTGTTCTGTACTGGTAAGGCCACATCTAGAATACTGTGTTCAGTTTTGGGCTCCCCACTACAAAAAAGACAGGGACATGCTAGAGAGAGTTCAGAGGAGGGCAACCAAAATGATTAAAGGGCTGGAGCACAAGCCCTATGAGGAAAGACTGAAAGTATTAGGCTTCTTTAGTCTGCAGAAGAGAAGGTTGAGGGGGGATTTGATAGCAACCTTCAACTACTTGAAGGGATGCTCTAAGGAAGATGGAGCTCGACTGTTCTCGGTAATAACAGAGGACAGAACGAGGACCAATGGTCTCAAGTTGCGGTTAGGGAGGTCGAAGCTGGATATTAGAAAAAACATTTTTATTAGGAGAGTGGTGGAGCCTTGGAATGAGCTGCCAAGGGAGGTGGTGGAGTCTCCATCTTTGGAGGTGTTTAAGGCCCGGCTGGACAAAACCATGACTGGGATGGTTTAGTGGGAGTGGTCCTGCCTCTGGCAGGGGGTTGAACTAGATGACCTATGAGGTCCTTTCCAACCCTAGGATTCTGTGAATAGACCTCCAGCTCTTCTTCCAACCTTTATTAGTTCATAGTAGTTAGTTCCAGTTCTCCTTTCAGCAGGCTGGTCTCAAAAAGTAACTGCTTTCTCCCTTGGAGCTCCCCTTGTATGCAACAGATCCACACTTCAAATCCCTTTCCCCAATCCTCTTAACATGGAGCTCCAGACCTTGCTGCCTCATCAGCTCCAGGGCAAGTTTTAGCCTCTGCTTCTGAGCCAAGCAGAGCAGGACTCTCAAGTCTTCTCCTCTCAATGCTCTTTTTTGTGCATGTACATAGAGTGGCAGCTGTGAAGATTACTGCCATAAATACGGAGCCCTTTTTCTCTGCAGCCTCCATGCTTGCACCCCTCTCACCAGGGGCGTCGCTGGTGCCGGGCACATGGGGCACATGCCCCAAATCCTGGCACCAGTGCCCTGGGTCCTGGCGTGGCCCCTGCCTCTCCCAGTCTCCAGCCCAATTGGGCCGGAGATCCGGGGCCCAGCCACCCACAGCCACAGCAGCCCCGTCCCCAGCGGGGCATCTGGGGCTCAGCTGTCCCGCAGCCATGTAGGCCACTCCTGGCCCAGTCCCTGGCCAGGGATTCAGGGCTCAGCCACTCGCGGCCGCTCCTGGACCCATCCCCAGACAGGGACATGGCCTTTGGTCAGGGGGTGTGGCTTAGGCCGGTGCTGGGCAGCGACACCCTTGACTCTCACACTCTTGCGCCTCTGCAGCTTGACCTTCTAAGCCCAAGCCTACATTTGCATTACTCATATTAATCTCCTCTTGCTTTTTTTGTTTGTTTGTTTGTTTGTTTGTTTTTTCATTTTCTCCATCTGGAGTCTGACCCTCTCCAGCTCAGTCCTCTAGTTCATTCTCCTGTGCCTAGCTCTGGTTTGGGAAAGGGCCTGTCCTCTTTTGAGCTTGTACTTCAGTGAGAGCACTTTCCTGTCCAGAGGGATTCTGATGCTGCTGACCATCTCTTGGCCTTTGTCTCTATTGGCCTCAGCTGCAGCAAGGCCTGCTGCATCCTCTACCTTTTGGCCTCTCTGGCTGTCTGGAGAATTACTTCCCTTGCTTTACTCACCCCACCCATCCTTTCTGCAGCAACAGGTAGACCCTGGCACACATTTACATAGTACACCAGGTTAAAGCCCTTCTTCCATCTCCTCCAGAGCCTCTTACTAAGAGCAGTTCTGGCTGCACTTTTCTCCACACCTCTTGGTCTTGGCACACCCACCCCTTTCTCAACAGAGTTGCAGGACCTCCTCATCGGCCTTCTCCTGGCTCTGGCTAACATAGTCATCCACCAAACCAGGAGGTGCAAGTTGGACCAGGCGTAGGGGGAAGGTCGTTCAGTCATATTGGGGCCTCTTCTGATCCCTAGTGCAGTTACAGCTCTGAGCAGAGTTCCTCTAGGCAATGCCTACTGACTCCTGGATACTTTTGAGGAGCAGTGGCTGTAAAATGATTGAACTTAGCACAGATAAGCTGGACATTTCTGTTTCTAACATGTTTTCCCTCAAAGTACCTGCATGTGTCTGTAACCCTTCTGCCAGGCCAAGACAGCAGCAGCAGAGGACTGGGTTCAATATCTAGAGGTTCCTAACAATGTTATAATACCAACTGGCTCCAGCCCCCACCCAGTCTCCTGGAAATCATGCACTATTCCCTGGGTGCCCTAGAGGGTAATGCTCCCTGCTTGCAAGCACAAGTCTGAGCATAGTGCATAAAACTTTTAATAGTAACATAAAGAGAATATATAGAAGTACTATCAAAACCAGCACTGGTATGGGGAGGCAGTGCAGTCCAGGATTCACACAAAAACCCATAAGCATAACTCACCCCATCCCAGGGTACACAGAGCATGTCCTTCACTTGTCCATTACCCCAATACTGACCATCATAGTTTTAGTGTCCATCACTCAAGGGAGGGGCTCCTTAGCTAGCCCCCTTCAGTTGTCTTTTGGCACCGCTGGGTCCACTCACACCACCTGGTGGTCACTTGTATAGTCCACTCACAGGGCCCACTGGCCCTGTCTGCTCACCCCATCCGCTAGTGCTGTCTGCTGTCTGCTTGCACTGCCCACTGGTCACTCGCACTGCCTGCTGGTCACACATGCCCTCTCCTGGTGCCATCTGCTTGCACCATCCAGTCACACCAGCTGCTGGCCATTCACACCATTCACTGGTACTACCCACTAGTCACTCACACCTTCCACTGGTGCCATCTGCTTGTACAGTCCACTCCTGCCAGCTGTCCACTTGCAAGATGCTCTCCTGCCCAGAGGCACCAACTTCTGCTGGGCTTCAGTCAGCTTTTCAGTGATTTCTGCTCTTAGAGAGAATTTTAACCTCTAGTTATCTCAGCTCCAGACTTCAGCTTTTAGGACACCAGAGACAGATGCCTGATCAGAATAACAGAAGGCTCCACAAGAAATGATTAAGTCTATCTTTTAACAACAGGAGGAGAATTAGACATTGCCTAACGCACAACTCTTCCTCAGAGCTGGTGCCAGACCTCCCTCCTCTTACACACTTCTGAGTTCTGTGTTGCTGATGGTGACCTTTCTATCAGAGAAGGCTAAACACCACTTATACAATCAAAGGGCAGCATATAATAAAAAGGACAACAACATTTAACTTCCCTTTCAGTTAAAACACAAGATTTGTAACCTAAACCATCCACACATACCATTTCCTATCATGCCCAGCACCTGGTCTGGTTCATCTGTATACTGTGTAATTATGCTACATACTCAATCTTACTCATGTAAATATAAAGCCCATACAAATAGGGTGCCCCCCCTTTCAGCTGCTAAGCAAGTGAAGTGCCCAGCCTCTAGTCCTTGCTTGCATGTCTATACCATTGTCATCTACTGATGTACCTGGTTTTGATTTCTCTTTCTTCTGTATTACATAGACAGTTTCTACTGACTGATCTTTTAAGGTTCTAAACCTTTTTTCACCCTTTATTTTATTTTTTGCTAGCTGCAGCCTTATCTATCTCCAAGCTTGTCCTCAAAGTTCAGTCAGCTTTCCTCAGCAACCATTCTCATATTTTCAAGTTTTGTATCCCATATACTCTCTGCTCACTTACACTGAATCATTCATATTCCTAAAATTGCAACAGGCTGTAACACTTTCAATTCACTGCTGCACTCACAGAAGTATTCTGTGCTTTACCATGCAGCTTTGGATGGTCTCTCCTGCTATCTTGGACTCAATTCCAGGTGTTATACTTTAATGTGCCTGGATCTTCTACCATATTAGATCTCACTCTGACACAGAGTTAAGTAACCAACTTCAGCTTTATTGACAGCTTACAATAGGGCTTTTCCAACAGTTCCCAAAGTGTCACTTTCAACTGTTACCCTTAGGAAACAACATGATGGCTAGTACTTTGATTTTGTTACACTGGGCTCCCTTTACCATCCAAATGACCAAACTCACAAAAGGAAAAAAAAAAATTTCACTAGGGATTTCCATTGAGCCACAATGTCCAGAGCTTCCCACTTGGAGCCTCCCCCCACCCTCTCATTCATACACACACACACACACACAC
This sequence comes from Podocnemis expansa, assembly GCA_007922195.1. Classification (NCBI taxonomy): domain Eukaryota; kingdom Metazoa; phylum Chordata; order Testudines; family Podocnemididae; genus Podocnemis; species Podocnemis expansa. The sequence goes on from ML682025.1 coordinate 11,365,403, forward strand.
ACACACACACACACACACACACACACACACACCCCTCCATACCAGGCCTCTCTCTTATACAGACAATGATGCTGTCATTCCCAAATGCTGTCTCCATGTCTGCATTCCACTCTGGCTTTCTCCATAAAGTAAAGCCCAAAGCCTGGTGATGCCTACTGCTGTTTTACTATGGATCTTCTGTATGATTTACTCCTCTCAATCTCTGCCCAGCTGGTAAATGTCAGCCAGCAGCATTTGACAGAGGCCATGTCACCATGGGGCACTGTCATGACCAGCAGGCCCAATACTTGACTTGTCTTCTATCATATAGTTCAAGGGTAGCCAAACTTATGGAACTCAAGAGCCACACAAGTTGATTATTAAACCTTTGAGAGCCACACTGAGGCATATAGCCATATTTTACCTACTTCAAAATTACTAAGTTTAAAATTTGTTGCACACTTTAATTTTATTGTGGAAAGAATGCAAATATTAATCCTACTAATGTCAGATTCTAATAATTACTTAAGGTTACCGTGAAAATGAGGCCTACCTATATAGTAAAAACTTAGCTTCTCCCTGCCGTGCTGACCATGCCACCTCTTCTCCCCACCATCTCCGACCATGCTACACTTCTCTGCACTATTCCCAAAGCCCTGACCATGTCACCGTGTCCCACTGTCTCTGTCCATGCCATGTTTCCTCGCACCATCCCCGTGTCCCTGACCATGCCACTGCTTCCCCACCATCCCCGACCATGCCGCCGCTTCCCCACTGTCTCCAACCACGCTGCCACCTCCATGCTGTCTCTGACCATGACACTGCTTTCACACCGTCTCAAACCACGCTGCCACTTCTCCCCACCATGCTCTTCTGTGAGCTGCACTTTTTCTTTGAAGAGCCATATGTGGCTTGTGAGCTGCAGTTTGGCCACACCTCATATAGTTTTTTGCTTATAAAGCCCCTGCCCACGGAAACAGCTTCAGAGGCAGCAAGGAGTCCACTGAAGACATTTCATCTACTACAGTGTGTCTTCTGCAGATCATCCAAGCCACCAGCAGCAGATATAATGGGGAAGTGATTGAGCAGACGGCGATGGTGAGCAGCCAGGAGAATGTGATTGCCTTTCAGGTAAAGGGCAACACAACCTCAGCAACTATCATGTACGACTATAGACATGTGAGTCCCACAGCTGTTCCAGGCTGACTTGACAGAGTAAATGGGATCTCAAAATGATGGGTGTCAAAAGCGTTCCTATGGGGCTGGTGTGTGAAGCCTTAAGATTTCTGTGGCATGAGGCAGATCAGGACAGATAACAGGAGGGCTTACACAATGTGATGCTTTGCCCATTTTGGCTAGATCACATATTGGCTACATCTGCATTAGGAGCTGGGGCTGAGATTCCCAGCTCACACACACGCACTCCCACCATCTCCATGAGAGCTAGCATGTGCAATGAGACAGCACAGGCAGCAGCAGCATAAACTCCTCTGAACTTTATGGTGGATGCAAAGAGGTGGCCCAATCATGCTACTATCACTCGTGCTACTGCAGGTATGTTACTGTTTATTCTTGCACTAGCACTCAGCAGGCTAAACTGAGTATGTTTAAGAAAGCTGGATAGGAACCACACTCTAGCAGCAGTGGTTAAAGTATTATTTGATGGGCCCCAGAACCCTCCCAGTCTCCGGGCCCCCTACCCATATTGACCGAACCCCAGCCCAGGTAGGCATTTGCAACCACTTCTCAGTACCACATGCATCAGTTATCACCCCACAAAAATATTTTTGTATGGCGTTTATGTCTATAACAATTATTGCCACAAACCAGCAAACACGGCATGACACAACAAGTATTGTGATTAACAACGAGGGGGCATAGGACCTTCCAGCAGCCAGGGCAGGGTGGAACACGTGTTCCATCAGATTTTTCTATATTGAGGGGCCCCAGAACTCTGTCCCCTAAATTTTGCAGGCCCCAGAACTGCATTCTGTTGCATTCCCCCTTACTTTAACTCTTACCTAGCAGTCTGCATGCTGTAGCTTCCTTCTTTTTCTCAAGCCTTGCTCAGGGGTGTCAAATGCATTTGGAAGTAAGGGCCCATTTACTTTTCCAGTTAGAGAATCCTTGGATGGGGTAAACTATCACCAGCAACAGGCAAACTTTGCAATAATTACTGACTGCAGAACATGCTCCAATAGTAAAATTAAATGCTGCACTAAAAGGCAATAGACATAGACAGTTTGCCTTATTCTGTCTATTACCTGAGCTCTGTTTATTTCCACTATGGCCAGTCCCCACCCACTTCTGCCTCCAGCTTCTTGTTGAGTATTAGCCTCCTCTTCCACTTCCCATTTGGCCACTCCTTCCACCCTCCCCCTTCATGTGCTGTAACACAGGGTTCAGTGATGGCAGCTGGGAGCACGGGCGAAGGAGATTCATCCCTGCAACTGGGCTGCAGATTGACACAGATAGATCAGCAGCTGCTCTCCTCAGCCTAGTGCTGTGAGGCCTGACAGCTGCAGGAATGAGGAGGGCAATGGGAAGGACCCTCCTCTTCAAGCTCAAGCTATAGGGCACTCATGCATGAAAGCTGGAGCCTTCCCCCAGAAAACTCAGGGCTCCCTGATGGAGACGACTCACTCCCAGCATTCTCCATCATTGTCCCTCTCTCTGTACATCCCCCTCTCTGCAGCTTCCTGCTGTTCCTTGAGGGGCGTCAGCTTTTCTGAACCCAGCTAGTCCAACTAATTAACGTGTCATAGACCGACTAAATGGACAGGTTTTGATCTGCGCCCCCAGCCACTCCTTACAGTGGCAGGCCACCTTGTTCCATATATCACAATCACGTAACAAAGCTTCCACTGTGGTGCTAAGAGCTTGTTGGCAGCCAAGCTGCTGTTCTGCACACTCCTCCCACTCCCCAGGTCAGAAGACAGCTGATCCCATTTCGCACATACTGATATATATGGCTATGAGGTCAGAATTCGAACACCTGAGTGTCCTGTGCTTTGTGCGGTCAACCTCTCTCTACATTGCCCTCTAGGGTCTCATTGGCCTCCGGGTTCAGAACAGAAAGAAGTGTTTGGGTTGTGAAGATGGATAAAGTCATTATATCCAGTCTGGCTGAAATGATCCAGAGAATCGAGAACTTCTCCACACAGGTGAGTGGAGCAGAAGGGGGAGCTAGCTTGGCCAAGGAAGGTCTTCTGCAGCACCCATGCTGGGGTCAGAGAGGTTATGTTCTCCACAAGGGCTTTTCACTGACAACAATCAAAACAGTGATAGAGTTCCAAGGCATTTCTAGGAGCAGGCAGCTCCAATCAGTGCTGGAACATTTCCCTTACTTTCCCCTTGTATTTAATTTCAGTTTCATATCAATATACACAGTTTCATCTTGTTTTCCAGCAGGGCTCTGAAGACAACAGCTTGTACTACAGCTTCCGTGAGGGGTTGCTGGCCAACCCGCAGCCGTGGGAACAACACTGAATGTTCTCTGCAGTGATTTTCAAAAGGGATAGCCGTGTTAGTCTAGTCCAGTAAAAAAACAACAAGGAGTTGTGTGGCACTTTAAGACTAACAGATTTATTTTTTGCATGAGCTTTCGTGGGAGAAGATCCCACTTCCTCACATGCTTTGAAGATGGGTGAACTTACAGAAGGGAATGAAACCAAATGCAAGGGGGTGTAAAACATAGGATCAGGTCATAAAGTAACAGCAAATCAGAGCAGTTTACAAGCTCAAACCATGGGAAGCCTGAAGTCAAATTACCCTTTGTAATGGGAAAAGAACCCATAGTCTCGATTAAGTCCTGCTTTCACAGAATTTAGCTTGCATATTAATTCGAGTTCAGCTGTTTCTCTTTGAAGTCTTGATGTCCCAGGTACATCTCTAACAACAGTCATTAACAAATCCCGTCATCGAGTGATTAGGAAGATGGAAGTGCTCAACAACTGGTTTCTTTGTTCTTTGATTTCTGATATCAGCTCTGTGCTCATTCAGTCTCTTACGGAGCGATCGTCCTGTTTGTCCAGTATATAAGGTGTTGGGGCATTTCTTGCACCTGATGGCACAGACCACATTAGTAGATGAGCAGGTAAATGAGCCTTTGATGGAGTAGCAGGCTTGATTAGGACCTATGATGGTGTCTGTTGTGCAGATATGTGGGCAGACTTGGCAGCGTAAACTGCTCTTATTTGCTGTTACTTTATGACCTGATCCTATGTTTTACACCCCCTTGCATTTAGTTTCATTCCTTTCTGTAAGTTCACCCATCTTCGAAGCATCTGAGGAAGTGGGATCTTCTCCCATGAAAGCTCATGCAAAAAATAAATCTGTTAGTCTTAAAGTGCCGCACAACTCTCTGCAGTGATATCACCATCTACTGGGCTGAGGTTAGAGCTCTTGATTTTGAACTTGGCATTCAGCAATGACATAAGTTAATGGGGGCTGACATGACACATCCTGAGCTCAGGAAGGTTGGAGTCACTGGGCCCACTCCTGTCCTGTATTCTCTGAGAAAGACTTAGCATAATACTGTGAGCTGAAGGGGAAAAAAAAAAAAAAAAAAAAAGGCCAATGCCATTGGGAGGAGAATCTACAGGGCCCTGCTGCAGTTTTCTCTCACTTCCCTATGTTCTTCCTACAGCCTTAAGGTGACCCTGCTACCTGCTAGAGTTCTCTACACAGAGATATTTGGAAGGGAAATAATAACCATTTGCATTTCCCTAGAGCAGTGGTTCCCAACCAGTGTGCCGGGGCACACTGGTGTGCCGCGGCAACACTCAAAGTGTGCCACGAGCATCCCCGAGAGCTAGAGTTAAAGTTCCCTCCCTGCTCAGGCCAGCCGCATGGGCTGTTGCAGGGCTGGGAAAAGGCAGGGGTTAAAGTAAGGGGGAAGGTACCGGAACACGGTGCTGGGACCCCCTATTTTTAGGCATTTAGCCTTCTGGCCCCCTAAAAATAGAGGAAGGCACTGGAACGTGGAGTTCCAGGGGTCCCCCTAAAAATAGCAGGAGCAGCCCAAACGCTGTGTTCCAGTGGCTCCACCTTAGGCCCAACCAGCAGAGAGGGGCGAGAGTCTGGGAGTGTGTGAATCTTCCCCTGCAGGGCAGAGCAGCTTGTGTCAGGCAGCCTGAAAACAGCCCAGGTAAGGGCTTTGGGGAGCAGGGCTGCTGGGGGTTGTGTGGGGCAGGTGTGTGTGTGTAGCAGAGGTTGGGGGGGGAGTGGCTGTGTAGCAGAGAGTGTGTAGCTGGGGTTGTGGTTTGGCTGGTTGGTTGGGTGTGTGTGTGTAGCTGGGGTTGTGGGGTGGCTGTGTGTGTGTGTGTAGCTGGGGGCTGGAGGCCTAGTTCTGGTCCCTGCAGTGATGGGGGGGTCCATCACAGGCAACAGGAGGCTGGGGGAGGGGAGGACGGGACCCACTGGGGTGGGAAGGAGCAGCAGTGGGGGTGAGGATTTGCCCTGGGACGCAGTCAGCCACTGTGGAGAAGGGGAAAGTGGGTGCTGCACCATGCTCCCCTGTCCTGCCTTCCCACTCCCCAGGTTAGCCCCTGCTGCCCCCACAAAGCCACTCTTATTCTTCCTTCCTCTCTTGCCATCCTTGTGCTATTCTGCACATGGCTCCCCTTGTCTTCTTTTCCACTCCTGCCCTGGTCTGCTCCCCACACTCACTCCTGCCACTGCACACGACTCCTGACCTCCCATGTTTTGCCACCCCTGCTCTGCTACCCCTACTACCCAACATAGGAGAACTTCCGAAACACTGTGCCATGGCTCATGAATATTCATGAGCAATTTAAATTAATTTGAATACGCATGAGTTTTTTAATGGTGGTGTGCCTCGAAAAATGTGAAGGTATCAAAGTGTGCCATGGCAGAAAAAAGGCTGGGAATCACTGCCCTAGAGTTGTCACAGTCTGAGAGAACATTCCCTAATGGCCTGGCATTGCAATCACCCTGCCTTAGTGTCCCCTTAGCTTTGATGGGTCTTTTGGCCTTAAGCATAGTGCAGCCACACTACAGTGAGGTAGACCATAAAAGGCCATCCCTTACCAAGTAATCAGCGCCCGAAGGAGAACGCAATGCCTATCTTCTACTACAGACTTATGCTGAGAACAGCTGTTCCTCACTGGGCAACTGTCACAACTTTTGCTATCATGGTCTTTTGGAAGTTCATTGCACCCTTAATTCCCCTTTTGGTAGAATAATACAGTAGAATCCTCATTTCATTAGGTAACTGGAGCTGAGGAGTTTATAACAATCAAAACATTCAGAAACTTGACCATGTTAAAATGACACTATGTAGGGTTAACAAGTTGCAAGGTGGTGCACTACATCACTTTCATTTTATTCTTTAATCCCCTGCAAAGCAATTTCCAATTCAATAAACATTCCGGACTGTGAAGTGTCATCCACTTGTTCATCATTAACATAACTTTGTGATTATTTTCATTGGAAAGAATGGTCTATACAACTGATCCAGGTTCTACTGTATGATTCATCCACAATGTGCTGAATTTCCTGCCCTTCATGTCAGTACCTCTTCTTTAGAACTAAATACATGAAAACTGTACAACTTAGGCTTCCTCATCTGAAATGTTGTTTAGTTGTGAGATGACATGGCTGTTCAATGTGATTTGGCCAAACTAAGCAAAGTCAACTACTGAAACCAGTTGGGGGTTTAACTTGGAGGAACTTGGGAAAACAAACAAACACCTGGTAAAATAAATATATTTTTTTCTATTTTCCAGGATACATAGAAACAGCAGCGCAGAGTGATCATCTATGTGCAATTCTGGGCACTCACAGCTTACATCAGTTTTTAAGTGCACCATAACTCTGCTCTGTTTCATAATCATTACTCCTCAAAGCGTCTGATGAAGTGGGATTTTCTCCTACAAAAGCTCAAGCAATAAATAAATGTTAGTCTTTAAGTGCCACAGGACTCCTTGCTTTTTTTTCTGTGCAACCGGCAGCCATTCTGGAGAAGTAATGCTGAGCATTTCTTTATTTAAATATGTTTTCTGAAAGGATTTTTTTTTCACCTTCAAAACACCCATCACCTTCTCTTTGCTATTGCACCTGCCTCACTGTTGGATTCTCAGGGGACTACAGTTTGGAGGCTGATGACAAGGTTGTCACAATACCCCACTTTCAGCCCCACAGTGACACCAATGTGTACAGTGGAAGGGTAAGAGCATTTGCTCCTGAAGATACTATGATGTCACTAAACCTATCCACTCTTAAGAGCCTGCTGGGGGGGGGGGGGGCAAAGTGCCAAATTTCTATGGCAAGATTTGGGGAAAGACCAAGACTGTATTTTTCTTGTACAAAACAGCTGATTGTTACAGCTCTCTAACACAGCGTGTGTCTGTGTGCGTCATGTGTGACAAAACCAAGCCTCCTGTTGAGATCACTAGCAGCAGCTGGGACTCAGGACCCATCTCTCTCAGGACCAGGTTTTCTTCATAAGAATATGCAGAATTACTGAAACCATGGTTTCCCTCATAACTGCCCCTTTGGTCTTTTCAATTATTTTTTGCAGTTATCCTTGCCCCTTGTAATACATTGGTTGACTGTCATTTAGCATGGTGAGATTCAGTGAGATCCTGTTCTGTCTTTAACTCCTTTATGTGCCCCGGTCAGTGTCTTTCCCCAACCCCAAGTAACTTCTTCCTGTCCTATCTCTCTTTCCATCTTGGCTTTTCGCTTGATCCTGAAATCAGCTACACTTCTAGGCACCAGGATTGTAAGATGAGATGGCCCATCCAGGCTTTTCACCTAGAAGGATGAGTAAAGGAGAAGGATCTTCTCAGACCAAGCAGATATAGTCCCTGACTGAGGGGATAAGTCAGTCTCCAAAGCAACAGCTATCACGGCCAACCTCCCAGCCTAAGCATCAATCCATGACTGACTAGCTGCCCTGTATCCTGAGAACATCAACAAAGCCATATTTCTCTCATGTTGTATTATCCAATCTGTTCTCTTCCTTTTGTGTTCTTTGTCAAAAATAGGAAAGAAACTATCATTCCTCACCCAGAATCAGACTACAAAACTAATCCATTGCTCCCCACCAGAAAGGCCTGCTGGACAGAATAAGAGACTTTAACACATATCTCTAGAAATCTGAGTGTTGATACAGTTTGATTGTTTGTTTCGCATAATCGCTCAATTTCAGTTTCAATGTTTTTTACCTTGTTTTGAGTCTTTTCCTCTTGTGTGTCTCAATCAGTAAATTTCTAAGCTTCAGCATTAATTTCCTCATGTGTTTGTCATGGTACTAAGCAGGCTGAGATCTCTGTAGAGATTTGTACTCTCACCCTTGTTTAAAACTGTCACTGTTGGTCAGGGACGTGGTTATCTTTAACACTTTTAATTCTTTGGGGCTGTATATTCCATCAAAATTAATAGAACATTTCCCAAATTGATACATTTGCTTAGCCACATTTTATGGGCCTTCTTATCTACTTTTATGTAGCACATGACAGGAATCAAGCAATTCAGTACTCACACAGGCCCCTGTGACCAATAACTGAATTACCTCCTTATCAGAATTATTTAGGGCTTGCAGAAAAGGGAACAAAAACACACAGTGTAACTCCACTGCAAGCAGGGAGGGTCAGATGCACAAAATGGCTCCTGGACTTCCCCAAACCCATTGCTGTCAAGCTGCCATCATGAACAGCAGATGTGAGAGGTGCTTGAATCTTCCTCCAGATGTTGGTGTGGGGAGGGCCCCAAAGGGGGAAGCAATTTTCTTATGCATTTGAAAATGAACTTGTTAATTATGCATTTTAGTCTGCAGGGAAAACATTTCTTCCCACTGCATCCAAACCTTCCTCTAGCTTCCTGTCCATGTCCAAACCAGCACAAACTCTTCCTTCTGTGGCACCTCCCAAGAAGTTTCCATTCTCTCTTCTCAACATCTCTGGCCTCCCCTTTCCAAGAGAGGGTCTTCTATTTGGGCATTTGGGGCACCACACCAATCAGAAAGATCACATCATCATAATTTATGACAACAGAATTCTGGAGGGGTTATTAACTCTGGTGATTCAGGAAGTCAGTCCCTCACTATTAGAGATCAGAAGGAGACCCAGTGTGGAGATAGCTTACCCCACATCTGGTGCTGGCCACTCTTAACGGCAAGACACCGAGCTGAAGGGACCTTGGCTCTCAACCCCTCTGGCAATTCCTTTGTTCCTATAATAAAATCAAAAGGACATAAATGCACCATACCTCCATCCCTATCCTATGTGCTACACCCTGCTGTTAAATGAACACAACTGCTCTGCTGCTGCCTGACTGATCCATGCAGGAAAGCACTAGGGAGCTCAGAATGTACATGACACTCATGAATGTATAAATACCGTGTGTGATTGTTTCCCTCTAGTGGCTGGTCCACCAAGAGAATGAAAGCTTCCTACCAGCTGTAGGGTGTTACTTCACAGGAGAGGGCTGACAGCACACTGAAAAGTTCCTTACTCAATGACTGAATGTACAGTTAAGGTTAGAAACAGTTCCCCAGCTAAAATGGTTGAGAGCCATCAGATCCTGGACCAATATATGGTCAATATTAGATAGCTTTGTAGTAAGTGCACTGTGCTTCTTCAGGATGGGCAGAATAACCTAGTAGATAGGAACTGTAGCTTTCCATAGGACTCTTCAGAGTTCTCTGAGAAGAGGATCATAGTTTTGATGAAGACTCCCTGTTGAGTCACGTGAGATTATTTACAGGCCACCCAGTTTCTGACAGAAGTCACTTAGGTCATGACCTGGAAAAGCCCTGTGACTCAGACAGATATTTACACATAACACTCAGGAGACTTATTTACAACCTTTGGCAAACACAAAGATAAGCCTATCTTTCCTCGGACTTTAGAGAGGACAAAATAAGACTGGCTATCGACATGGATCTTAGACTCTGCATAGGGGGCACAACTTACACATTACATTGTTGCATTTGGCTGAAAGTTTGTAGTGCCTCTCTTCCATTGCCTGGAACAAGAGAATATCTGTGAGGAATACCTTCTATAAGCACCATATTTAGGCCCAAACGTGGGTAACCACTAGGTAAGCACTTTTGGCCAGAAACACTTCTTGGGCAAGAGTGTATACAGCACAAAAAGTAATGGATATTTTCATTTAGGGATTCAGACTCCATGGCCCTCCTCTTCACAGCTGGTCTTTATGAAGAAGATTCTGCTCCAAAGGTAGCTGTGACAACTGCAGAGAATCCACTGATTTTTTTAATTTTCCAGTACAAGTCTATAGCATTTCTAACTCTGTCTGGTGACATAGAACAGGCTGGATTGGGAAATATAGAATTTTATCTTGCTCATGCAAACAAATCCACTTATTGGGTATGTCTACACTGGAGCCTTAGATTGACTTAACCTGCCTGAAGTCAACCTTAGGTATTCCCTGGCCCCACTGAGAATTTATTAAGTCGATTTAAACATTTTCTTAAGTCAACTTAATAACTCCTGCCCAGAAAGTTGACTTAAGAATTAAGTTGACTTTCGAGGGCATAGTCCTGCCCCTTGCCCTTCCCCAGGTCCTGATTGGGCTCAGGAGCCCAATATGACTCTGGGGACTGATTAGGCTCCCAGCTCCTTGGCACCAGTGGCAGGAGCCAGTTCCCAGCCCTGCTGCCTATGGCAAGGGGCTGGGAGCTGGATCCAGCTCCCAGCTGCGTGCCACCAGTGGCTGCAGCTGGTTTGGGACCCCAGAGTCAATTCAGGCCCCAGGAGCCTAACCAGGCTCCAGGGCGGGGCCAAGGCCTGAGACAGGGTATGTTTGCCCTGTGTGCAGTGCAGACATACACAGAAGTCGATTTAACAAGATTGACTTAAAGTTGACCTTGTTAAGTCGACTTCAAAGGGCACCCCAATGTAGACATAGTCCTTGAGTGGAAAGGCCCACAGATCAGTGACTGATGGGCCTACACTACACACTTTAGCTAAAAGGCAAAATCATATCTATCCATGGAAGGGAAAGAATAAATTATTTCTGAAGAGCCTGCCAGTTTGATCCACCTCTAGTTAGGACCTTGTGCTGGTCTCACATGGAAACCTGAAGCTTTAAAGAGGGGCGGAGGAGGGCTCATTACTGGAAATCAATATTGAACTCATCTCTCTATCATGTTTTCTAACTTTGCAATCATTACTGCTGCAGGCTTGCAGGTTGGACTTTATTCTGGATACATCAATAATCTTTGATAGAACAGCAAAAATAAAAGCAATGAAAAAATTTCAAAGAACAGTTTGAAAGACACAGTGTAAATACAAAGCATCACGGGCCATTGTGTCTATAATATTTGTCACATTTTATAATAGTCTTTCAATAGCTTCACATCTGTCACACAGAGCTTTTTAAAAGGACAAATATTGCTCATCTTATATGAGAGAGCTTACAAAACTCATAACTAATACCTGGAAACATACAACTGAACCGTCTCTGACTAACCTAAGAGGACAGTTATAGCACCATACTCTCATAATTCTCAAATGTTCCCATAATATTCCCTTTTTGTGAATGAAGCATAAGGTATTTTCCTACTTGTGCACACCATTGAGGTCTATGGTGTTTAACGTATATGTATATATTTCCTGTGTCTTTAGCTATGCTGTATATAAATGCCAGGGCCATAGTTATGCCAAGGTGAGTGGGGCAAAGTCCCAGGTGCTGAATTTTAGAGGGTGCCGGGGATGGATCCAGCTCCCTGCAGTGGCTAGGGATGGATCTGGATCCCCTGTGCCCTCTAAAATTCGGTGCCGGGGACTTCCAGCACTGTGGAGGATTGCTGCCACCACTATGGACACATCCAGCAGTGGGGAGCCCCTGTTGCTGCCGGCTGGCCACACGGATCCAGATCCCTCCAGCCTGCTAGCAATGGCGGGAGCTTCCCGCAACCTCTGGCTGTGGCTGGAGACAGATCCAAATCCCCCTGGCCTGCCTGCCGTGGTGGGAGCTTCTGCCACCTCTGGCAGCGGCTGGGGGTAGACTGGGTTCCAGGCCTGATCAGGGCCAGGGTGGGGAGGTGGGAGCTTGTCTGGGGCTGCTTGCCCCAGGCACAAAAAATTCTAGTTACAGTTCTGATAAATGCTGACTTCTGTTTCCATGATAAGGAAGTACAGAATTACGAGAAGTGTTATTTATAACCGGTACTACCAACAAGTAATGGACAGGCAATGTGTCCAGGATTTATGAAGATTAAGGGCTTGTCTACCTGAGGTGCTATTTCTGATCAGCTCCCTGTGTGGACTCTGTTATTCCAAATTAGCATAATCCACTTTGAAAATGGCTGAAGGTAATTCAGAATAGAGCAACCTTATTCTGGAATAAGAGGATCCACAGAAAGAATTAATCAATTGACATTTGTGCTCTACATTTACACCTGACCTTAACAGAAATTAACTTCACTGTGAAGACAAGTCCTACACTGAAACAATTTGAAGGGCCGCTTACGCACAAATAGGAACATATACAAGACCCAGTTTTACTGCCATTGAAGTCAGCCACAATATGACTTCTTGCTTCAATAGGAAGAGGCCCATTTATTAGCACATACTCATATCAGGAACTGACCACCTGCTTTGACTCAGTAGTAAACTAGTGCAACACCTCATACTGACAAACTATTAATTACCCAAGCACTCTGTGAATGTATCATAGAATCATAGAAAAATAGGGCTGGAAGGAACCTCAGGAAGGTGATCCAGTCCCAGTCCCTGCTCAGAGCAGGAACACCCCCAACTAAATCATCCCAGGCAGCCAGGGCTTTGTAAAGCTAGGCCTTGAAAACTTATAAAGATGGAGATTCCACCACCTCCCTAAGAAACCCATGCCAGTACTTTACCAACCTCCTAGTGGACAGGTTTTTCCTAACATCCAATCTAGATCTTCCCCATTGCAGCTTGAGATCATTGCTCCTAGTTGTGACATCTACTACCACTGAAAACAGCTATCTCCATCCTCCCTGGAACCCGCTGCAGACTAAACAAGCCTAGTTCCCTCAGCTTTTCCTCTTAGGTCACATTCTCCAGCCCCCTCATCATTTTTTTCCTTCTCCTCTGGACTCTCTCCAGTTTGTTCACATCCTTTCTTTAGGGCCCAGATCTGGACACAATACTCCAAATGTGGCCTCACTAGTGCCGAATATAGCAGACTAATCACTTCCCTCCAACTGCTGGCAATGCTTCTACTAATGCAGCCCAATATGTCATTAGCCTTCTTGGCAACAAGGGCACAGTTATAGATACAGCATGTTCTTTGCTCTTAAGAATTTATAGTCTCCAGCTGCAAGCACAGATGCAACAGTACCGGACAACAGTGTAGGGATAGGATGGAGGGGGTGATACTGATGAATTAATAGATGGATTATTGAAGAGGTGGGGGAAGGTGGGAATTGAAGCAGGTGATGAGAGAGGATACCTGGTAGATGAGGACTGAGGCACTGAGGCAGATGTAGGAGGGTAGCATAATGGAAGGGATGAAGCAGGACACAGGAGGATGAAAGAAAAGCACAGAGCTTCCAATCTCACAACCATGATCCCTCACAACTGGCCACATTCCTCTATAAAAATTATGCTAGTGACTAGTAGGATAGATTTCATAGGTGCATAGATTCCAAGGCCAGAAGGAACCACTGTAATCATATACTATGACCTCTTCTAAAACACTGGGCAGAGAACTTCCACAAAATAAGTTCTAGAGCAGAGCTTTTAGAAAAACATCCAGTTTTGATTTTAAAATTGTCAGTTGATGGAGACTCCACAACAACCCTCAATAAATTGTTGCAATGGTTGTTTACTCTCACTTTAAAACATGTGTACCCTACTTCCGGTTTGAATTTGTCTAGCTTCAACTTCCAGGCATTGGATCATGTGAGACCGTTTTCTGCTGGATTGAGGAGCACTTTATTAAACATTAGTTCCTCATGTAGGTTCTTCTAGACTGCAATCAAGGTCACCCCTTAACCTTCTAAATCAGAGGTCTCAAACTCAAATCACCATGGGGGCCACATGAGGACTACTACATTAGCCTGAGGGCCAGACCACTGAAACCTTATCATAAAATGATATTGCAAATATTGATAATGATAGTGTCATTGCAGGCCACAGGATATAACTTTAGGGGCTGAATGTGGCCCATAGGCCACGAGTTTGATACCACTGTTCTAAATAGACTGAGCTCCTTGAGTGTATCACCACAGAGTCAAGTCAGGTTTTCTAACCCTTTAATTATTTTTGTGATTCTTCTCTGAACCCTCTCCAATTTTTCAACATCCTTCTTAAATTATAGACTCATAGATTCTAAAGTCAGAAGGGACCAACATGATCTGATTCTAGTCTGACCTCCTGAACAATGCAGGAACAGAATCTCACCCACCCACCCCTGCAATAAACTTCAAACTTATGACTGAGTTATTAAAGTCCTCAAATCATGATTTAAAGACTTCAAGGTACAGAGAATCCACCAGCTGGTGAGCTGTGCCCCATGCTTCAGAGGAAAACTCCATGAGCCTTTGCCAATCTGCCCTGGGGGAAGATTCTTTCCTGATGTCAGATATGATGAGCAGTTAAACCCTCAGCACATGAACAAGACTCACTAACCAGACACAAGAAAGAATTCTCTGTACGAACTCAGAACCTATTCCATCAAATGTCCCATCTCAGGCCACTGTTATACACACTATCAGTAGTCAAGGATCAGTCACTTGCAAAACTAGGCTGTCCCATCATTCCATCCCTTCCATACTTTCATCAAGCTCAGTTTTGAAGTCGGCTAGCTTTTTGCTTCCTTCCCTTGCCTCCCGCTCCCCTCCCCCAGCTCCTCTTGGAAGACTATTTCAGAACTTCATTCCTCTGATGGTTAGAAACCTGCGTCTAATTGTGGACACTGGAACTGGACATAAGAATCCAGCCACAGACGTAAAATAATCTCTCTATCCCTTTACCTCTTCTGCTGGAATATAGTAATACATACAGGGACAAGAGTGTATCTCTGCAGGACACCTCTAGAAGCATATCTGCCCAACAACCACATTTTAAGCAAAAAAACCCAGGAGTCGTGTGGCATTTTAAGACTAACAGATTAATTTTTCGCATGAGCTTTCGTGGGAGAAAATCCCACTTCGTCAGATGCTTCGAAGATGGGTGAACTTTGCCTGTGATTGATGTCAGACTGACAGGCCTACAATCACCCGGATCATCCCCTTTTCCCTTTTAAAATATTGACACCATATTAGCTATAGCATTAGAACTTCTGTCCAAATAGTGATTCCACCCACTTTTTTAAGACCTTCCCTGAGAGAAGTAGATTTTATGAGTCCCCTATAAGCAATATATTTGATAGTTTTATAATCATTTGTTTCTATTGTCATGTTCAGGCAAACATGAAAATTCCTGCTGCAACAACAAGGAAGTTCAGAGTTCTAAAACTCATCCTGGGAAAAGGAACACTGGATCCCTGGATACCTTATAAAGGCAGACAGAGTCTTCTGGGAGGGCAAACAGTTGCTTTGGATTAACAGGGACAGATGGAAAAGACAGATTGCAAAAGTATCACCATGCCTGCTCAGCCACCTGTAAGTAACACATTATTTTTGCAGTGGTTAGCAAGAGCAGGAGATCCCTGTTTAGTGGAGTGTGTCTTCCAGGGGTGTCGCTGGCACCTGGCACACAGGGCATGTGCCCCGAGTCTTGGCACCAGTGCCCTGAGTGAGGCTGTGAAACCTGCAGCGGTGCCTGCCTCTCCTGGCCCCAAAACCAGCCAGAGATCTGAGGCCAGGCTGAAGGCGGCAGGAGCCTAATGAATTATCGGGCCTGGGGGCCGGAACGTGGCCAAGGGGGCATGGCCTGGGCCCAGGGGCCGTGGCCTGGGCCTGTGCCCTGGGTCTTTTCCAGGGCCAGCGACATTCCTGGTGTCTTCCAGAATTATTTAATCAATGCTTATTAGCCAGTGATTTGATCAAACAAGGGGTTATATGAAGAGTGTATTTGTCTCAAATGAAACAGCTAGACTGGGTAGGAGAGTGCAGTCTCTATCACCCTCACCATGTTTTAAATGGCCTGAATTAAGCTGTATTCCAAGAAAGAAAACAAACCAAGCACATTACCCCAAACACCTCTCAATTGCTAGGCCAGGACAAGGGTATTTACACTTACCGGAGGGGGCAGATCTTGTCCCTGCAGCTCTTAAAGAAGATGATTTTGGGCTAGTTGTGTGCAAAAAAAAAGGTCCAGGTGGTGGGATGATCAATACAGATGAGTGGCAAGAGTGCAGTCAGGTGGAATGAGACACCCGTGGGAGTACCTGGAGGAACTTTGGCTTGAAGCATGCTCCAAACATGCAAATGTATGGATTAAATCTAAGATGCCCTGCATGGTGGTAGAGGGGTGCATCGGCAGCATGTCAGCTCCAGGAGGTGAAGCAGATGGCTGAAATGGGGACTTACAAATATTAGATGTTTTTAAAACAGAAAGAAACCTGATTTAAATGAGGACTAGTTTTTACTGGCAAATATCTTCTCCAAATATCTTCTCTAGAATTTAAATGTTAAAATGCAAATACCCTCCAGTACATGGCCACCTTCAGTCAGAACATAGCTCTGTCTGTCTTATGGAAGCCCCTGGCATGCACACCTCGAACGTGCTTCTCCCAACAAAATGCACAGCCCATTGTGCCATGACTTGACTGTGATGCAAATTAACATGAGGTTAGAGAACATATGGCAAATTCAGCTCTGCAAAAATGTCCTTTTTTTTTTTACAAGGGGTTGTTTGGTTTTTGCTTTGGGTACCTCACTCCACTTTTAGTGTCCTCATTTAGGATCTATTCCTGTAAAATTTTACTTACATTGCTACGGTTTACTCATGAATACAGTCCCACCAAAGTTAGCAAGAGTAGTATAACTCTGAGCTACTTATCTGAATAGGGGTTTGCGTGATCAAACCATTTAGTCAAGGCTTTACCAGAACTGAGTTTCCCATTTCTAGTGATATTACAGCCAACACACTTGTTAACTGGGAATTACCAATAACCCGATACATTTGTTTCCCTCCAGATTTATAAAATGAGCACAGCCCAACAGAGAATCATGCTCGCCTCAGTCGTGGTCATTCTTGTAGGTATTTTCATAGTTATTGGTGCATTGGTGGGAGTTTACCTAACCCAAAAACATTCAGAAAAGGTAAGCAGAACAGCCAGTGGAAAGCTATGGCATTGCTCATTTGTCCAATGTGCGTCATGCATGTCAGTTAATTTTATCTATGAACTATGAGAAATCTGATCTGACACATAAATGCATTTCTATCTCTAATACATTTACAAATTGTTTCAATTACAATTTTTAATTTTTAAATGCAAAGTTTTGGCCTTCCCAACCCAAACTGTCCATTTCAAATGTGATTGCATGATCTAGAAATCATGACATCTGGGCATAGTTCTTAAACACAGGTTTATAAACTTCAAAATTTGTTGAAAGGGTCCTGGCAGGACTTCTCCAACTTGTCCCACAGTGTGAGGTTTAGTGACGGGCTCCTTGTAGTTGTGCAGTTTGCACGTGTCATTCCAATTGGCCAGTACTGTTTATATAGACCATGCCTTTATCTAAGGAGGTCATATCTTATATCAATACCTTCCTAGGTACTTTCTCTCTATTTATACATAGACTATGTACAATTTTAAAGGAGTTCTTGGCTGTAATAAGTGCTGTAGCAGGGTTAAGAAGTGAACTAAAGCAAATCCAGCCTAGAATCTGTGGAATTTAGCCTTGCAAATTGCCATTCCTAGTAAGCTAGGGCATCCTTGTACCCCACTTTTGAAAATTCACCCCTAATGGCAAAGATGTCAGCCCTTCAATGTGGTCACAGCTAGAGCTCTGCAAATATGCAGGTATCCATGGATATCGGCATTATATCTGATTCCGTGGACACAACATGGATATCTGCAGAACATTTCTTGTGGATTCATCAGATTCAGATCCACATATTTGTATCTGTGCCGGGCTCTAGTCATAGCTGCCACTGATCACATCAGAAATTTTGTCTGCACAGAGGGTGAAATCTGACTTCCAGTTATAATTTTGCAACCCAGGAATGGCACTAGCATTTCTGACGCTCCTGCAAGTGCAGCAGATGCCAGTGCAGAAGAGTGATGTCAGAGCACAGTGCAACGGCGAGGTCCCCATTTTGGCGCTCCTTAAATGTCGGCACTCCCCTGCAACGCTTACTGGGCTTACCACGTTGTGCCGGCCCTGTTGCAACCCCATTAAATTATATTTGCCTGGGTATCTTTCTTATCCTTACTCTTGAAGAGGGCACAGATACTTTCATGATGGGAACCAGTGTGTAAGAAGCTGCAGAGAGATTAACTTCTCTCCATTCTTGTATTTGTGTGAAACATGCTAGGCCAACTCCACTTCTGGATTGACTAGCAGATTCAGATTGTGTCAGTCCCTTGGCTACTTACTGAGCTGGCATGGTTAGCCATCTTTAAAAAACAAAGGCTGATTGTGGATCCCCTTTCTGTACATGGGATGACCTGTCAGCTGGATCCCCAACTGCCTCAGGGTTTGTCTACACAGTGCAGGAAAACCTACAGCTGGCAGGCCTGTGCCACTGACTTGGGCTCCTATAGCTTGGGCTCCAAGGCTATTTCATTGCAGTGTAGAATTCTGCAGCTCTGTAATTCTCCCAAGCCCACAGGGTCCTAGAGCCCAGGCTCCGTCTAGCTCATGCCCAAACAAAGCACCCTCACACAGTCGAGTCCAAGTCCATTGGCATGGGCTACCCACAGATTTGTCTTTGCTGTGCAGGCATACCCTAAGACTATGGGTATCCAAAATATGGCTTGAAAACTTCACTTTCACTATTCACTGACAAATATGCTAGGGCCTGCAGCTGGTATTTCATATGCTGAAATGTTTCTTTGAGGTCCTTGACATGGTCATCCAGAAAAATAAGGGAGATGAAGAAGAACAGACAGCCATGGTAAATGAACAGGAGAATGTGGCCACTTTCCAAATCAAACGAAAGAAATCCACAGCCACTGTTGTCTACAACTATAACCAAGTAAGTTCAAGCAAACGGTCTGGAAGAGCTTCTATTTTACAAAGAGGCCTGGATTGAACTGGAAAGAGAAAAAGGTTCAGTTCAGCTAATCAACAAGCCAGAGCCACCGCTTATGCCAAGAAAGTTCTGCCTTTCCACTGCCCTGGGAGGATTTCAGGAATTACAGCAGAGTATTAGCAATCTTTGCCAATTCCATGGCACTGGTTTCTGATCAGCCCTCTAATTAGAATAGGCACTTCCAGATATGTTGAAAGATCAAAAGGTGATCCAGGTTCATGTATCACTAGCTTTCACTTAGGCAGGGAGACCGGAGGAGGGGGCTGCCCCATTCCCAGTTATCTTTATCCTATCTTTGGAGTGTTCATGAGTTAATATTTATTAATTTTACTTATTTATATAGCAGTAGCACTTAGCAGCCCCAATCACAAACCAGTACCTCATTGTGCTAGGCACTGTACACAAAACAAAATGATAATCATTAACCCAAGGAGCTAACAATCTAAGTAAATGTATGAAGTTTTAGGCAGGGACAGACAGACCAATGTTAGCTCTCCATGTGGATGACAGATTAATATTACTAACTGACCTCACCATGACCACTCCAAGTCACATGGCTATACCTGTAAATTACTGCTGCCAATGGCCAGCTCTCATGCTATAAAGCTGACACAGAAACATCTCCTCCTTGTACACTTTCAATTAATCCACCAAACAGGGATCAATCCCCCTCGACATATTGACTTTCAAGTAGATAAACTGGAGAGGCTGAACAAACTCCCTCAAGATGCTGTGCGCACCTAAGGTTCTTTGTTTAGCTACACAGCTCGTTTTACAGGTCCACAAAGGAGTTTTTTTAAAGGCTTAAGTGAAATCCTCAGCAGTTTTGTCTGATCCAAGTCACCAGGATGGTCTGTATTTGCCAGAGCAGGAGGTAGCCTCTCTTTAACTTATTTTGAACTTCAGTCAGCTGAAAGTTACACCATCATACCTTATCTGTACAGTCTCACATGGAGACAGAAATGCTGAATGCACCAAAATTAAACTAGCACCATGCAGATGAACATCTGTTTAGCAGACTGTAGTTCAGTGGGAGTTAAAAGCATGTTTGAAACTATTCTGAAACTTAAATGAAGGGTTTTACATTGCATTTTTAATTGTCAAAAATGAGCCAGTTTAAAAATTAAAAGTAATTTTTTTGCTTTCAAATAAAATGACTATTTAAAGAATTGGAGTGTCCCTTTCACTGAAAAACTAAGTGATGCTTCCTTTCAAATGAAAATTGGTTGCTGTCACAACATTTATGGCCAGATTCTTGACCCCAAAAAGGCAAAGCAGCCAAGTCAACTCCCTGTTTCTGTGTGTAAGGGGGAATTGGCCAGTAACCTAAAACATAGTGGCTCTTTACCCCCACTCTCAGTCTCTTGGTGTAGGGAAGAAAGTTCTGAGGAAAGAGGGCATGACTGGGATGTCAACCCCAGCTGCCTTACTGTACCACTTGAGCTATGGGGCTGCATATAATTTAGTGCAGCCATCAGGTTGCTCTAATGCCAGAAGTTCCAAGCGTAGAGGAATGTAAAGGTGACTTCAATCCTGTGCCGAACAGAAAATGGAGCTCTTAAAGTTTAGAATTTGGCTATGCCACAAACACAATCTGAAATTTTAGGTGGTGAAGTGGCCCAGAATAAGAATGAATTAAAGTGTTTAAAGTTTGCTTTGAGAAAACTTTTGCTAATCTTTGCACAGCTTCCCTGCTGGGGGATCAGGAGAGACCAACCTCGGCATCTTTACTGGGGTAATAACAAACAACTTCTGTAATAGCTTTTATACAAGGAAATTTCACAAGTTATCTTGTTGGTCAATGAACACCTTGAGTTCTGTTTTCTTAAATGTGCTCTTCTCAACTGAGGTTTTGGATGTTTGCTTGTAGGCTCTAATAGGTCTCAAGATCAGCAACAGTAAAAAATGTTTTGTTATGAAGATGGATAAACTCAACATACCAAGCTTGGATAAAATCTCCAAAGATCTTCCACATTTTGAAATCAAAGTAAGGTTCACAAGTCTTATGTTATACTACTTAACTGTAGACTTTGATTGAAAGCGACACATTTTAAACGCGGGGCACCAAACTCCTAGCCTACTTACTGTGTTTGTCCAGTCCCCTTGAAAGAATCAGATTCTGTAGGATACAAGATTTCATATTTTTAAAGTTAAATTTCTTGCTCTTATGATTTGAAAATAATTTTAAAAAAAGTAAGAATACTCTCGTGGCCTGAAGCAGCTGTAAGAGAGATGTAAACTGCTCAAAATTCATCTTGGTGAGCAGTTAACCCTGAAGACTAATGATCATTTAGGGACAATTCCCAAGTAACCAAAGTGCACAAATGTAGCTAACTTGTGCTCACAATTATACAGGAAAACTAAATAACTACTTATACTCATGGCCAAATAAAGGGAGATTATGATTATTCTAAAAGTACCTTGTATGATTTTCCCCACCGAGTAACGCTGAATGCAACAGTAACTAGACCAGGAGTTCTTAAACTGGGCATTGGTGACCTTCAGGGGTCACAAGGTTATTATGGGAGTGTGAGAAAGTCATGAGCTATCAACCTCTCTGCATGCCAGGGCTGCAGCTGTCAGTCCTGGATGTGTGACAGCCACAGCCCTTCAGAACTGGGTGGCCAGAGAACAGAGACTACTGGCCAGGTACTCAAAAGGCACTGTTGCCCCAGCAGCTGTGCAGAAGTAAGGTTGGCAGGTCCTAAGGGAGAACATAGCATGACATGGTATGGGGAGGGGGAAAGGGAGGATTAAAGTCTGAAATATTTTCAAGTGTGGTCTTAAGGAAAAAGTTTGAGAACTCCTGCACTAGAACAAGGTTCACATTCTCCACTTAGTTATTTGCAAACCTCTTAGGGACAGCGGTAGCCAATCTGGCTTGGATCCTTGACAGTGACTTCACAGAACCACACATCTGTCCGTAACTGAAATTGTACTTGGTTCCTTCCACAGACTGAGCTGAATCCTTTTTAGGATCTGCCTTTCCTTTGAAACTGAGTTTTGAATGGCAGATGGATATACCGCATGAACTGGGAGGTAAAACAGC